>CM052899.1:3244115-3411530 GCA_028534135.1 Potos flavus | reverse complement strand
AGGCTGAAGACTAGATCCAAGCCGTGTGCTAGATTTAGGGTATATTTTGATCTATTTGAAGAAAGTGTATCCCAAAATTTTAAAGAAAAAAGAAAAAACCCTATATGTATACAAAAAAATAAGGTTAAATACAGTGAGGGGATAAAATATGTAACAGTGAAAATTAGAAATGATTTTTAAAAAGGTGTTGATTAGATACTAGTTAAAAAACGTTAAAATAAAAAAGGAAAAATAAAATATAAATATAAAAAAATAAAATAAAAAATACAGTAAGAAAAAAATAAAATTTAAAGAATTTAACTCTGAAAGACTAAAGGATCGTGGGAAGAAAAAGCCATGAATTCTATGTGTTGCTTTTTCCTAACTCGGGAGTTCCGCCGTTTTCTTTGATCGGCGAACTTGGTCCTGGCTGGATGTTCTTGCGGATCTTCTGGGGGAGGGGCCTGTCGCAGAGATTCTCAGGTGTCTTTGCCTGAGGCGGAATCGCACCGCCCTTGCCGGGGGCCGGGCTACGTAATCTGCTCGGGTTCGCGCTCGGAGCTTTTGTTCCCTGATCACTTTCCGTACCGCTTTGGACGCCGGGAATGAAGATGGCGGCCTCCCAGTCTCCGGCCCGTAGGAGCCAAGAGCTCGGGGCCCTGCTCCTCAGTGCGCCCTCAGAGAAAAGCAGTCCGTCCTTCCCGTCTCCCTGGTCTCTGGCCGTGCTCCGAGCTCACCCGGCCTGTGACCGAGCGTCTCTGTCTCTGGCGCGCGGCCGTTTGGAGTCTCCAAACCCAGCAGTTTCCTGCCGCCGCTCCCGCGCCGCTCCTCCCGGAGGAGGAAGGAGGGGGTCTCTCCGGATCTGCCCCTTGTGGGGTCCCTGCTCGGAGAGACGTGACCTGACTGTGCCGGGATCACCGTTCAAGGTAAGCCCGAGCTGGTAGCTCACTGCTCGGCTCCGTCTCTGCTGCCGGCTTCCCTGTTCTGATACCCGGGAGCTCTGCCACTCTCCGACACCCCCGGTCTTTCTGTGACCCCGCGGGTCCTGAGACCACACTGTCCCCGCGAGGGCTCCACCCCCCACTTAGCCTCTGGAGCGACGTCCCTCCGTGGAGCAGACTCTAAAAGTCCCGATTTTGTGCTCCGCGGCTCTGCGGCTGCCGGGAGCCGGCCCGTCCTCCCCCCGCGGTCTCTCTTCCCGTCGCTTTGGATTCACTTCTCTGCACGTCCTACCTTCCGGAAAGTGGTCGATTTTCTGTTCCTAGAGGTGCTGTTCGTCTTCTCTTCTATCTCCTGCTAAGTTTGTAGTTGTTTAGAGTGGTTTGATAACTCTCTAGCTGCACTTCTGGGATCAGACACTCTCTCTGCCTCCTACTCCTCTGCCATCTTGCTCCTCTCCTCCTGCTGATCCTTTTTCAACATGAAAGCATAAGCTTCGTGTTCACATGATTCTCATTAGCCAATTCAATCATATGGATATTTATTTATTTATTTATGAGAGTCAACAAACACACATTAGCAGGGGGAGGGGCAGAGGGAGAGAGAGAAGCTGACTCTTGGCTGACCAGGCAGCCTCATGCTGGGCTCAGTCCTGGGAGCCAGGATCATGACCTGAGCAGAAGGCAGATGCTTAACAATCATGATTGAGCCCCCCAGACACTCCTTGATGGCATGAATTTTAACGAAGTGTTCTACTGGATCGTGTCTTGATAGGATGTGGTGAAATGGTACTCTACTTCTATGGTCTTCTTCTTGAAAACCCTTAACTCCCTTTAAATCATGGGAAAAATAACATCAGACAAATCCAGAATTCTTCAATTTGCCTGACCACTTCTCTTTGAACCTGCTAAGGTCAATTAAACCGAAAAGCTGCCAACTGCCAGTAGAGGCTATGATATGGCTTCTTGAATGAGACTACACAACAGAAAAAGAACATTAGTTAAAAACTAAGAAAATCTGAACAAAGTATTGACTTTTGCCAATAATAATGAAAATGATGACAAACAGCTGGCTAGAAACATCATTCATGCTAGACTAATAGAAAGAGAATTAAAAGGAAGGAAAAGGAATATTTCATTATATTTTGTTTATAATCTCCTCACGAGATAAAGTGAGTTTGCAATAATACTTGTTTTTCCTTTGGAAGATAAAGAACTTAGAAGTGTTTATCTTATCTTCTCATCATCCCGGTGAGTAGATCATCTTATATGTGACATATAAATTGCTTGGAAAGTGAATAGGGCTCCGTGGAAGATAGGAGGGATGAACAAGGGTATTTGTAGTTTTCATGTAACTTTTAGCAACTTTCAGCTCTTTGCTTTATGCTTAAAACACCCTATCATAGTGTGTCTATGGAAGTAAACATCTTTTCCATGATTTGAAGCATATTGATGGTTATTGTCATACCTGGTAAGATAAATACAGTTCCAAATGAAAAAAATAATGGTTGTCCAGCAGGGAGTCCCTTATCATTCTGTCAAGAGGCAGAGTTAACTTATGCCACTTTACCAGGCAGTGGGTTCCTTTCTCTACAGCCTAGGCTTAATGATGGCATTGATCCAAATGTAAATTTATGTTGATTTATCAAGTCATGATGATTGTAGTGATAAGCCTTCATGATTGGTACTTCCAAAGTAAATGTACTGAAATGATAAATGTGTGTTTCCCTGGCCACAGAAATGGATTTTGCTCTGCAGTTAATGTTTCATATAACCCAAGTTCATTAGGCAGAACTCAGCTAATGACATCATGAATTTGTTTCATTTTATCAAATTGCATTAATTAGGGAAATGTGCTGAATGTTGATTGTAAAGAAATGTACTCTTTTTCCTTGGAATAAGGAAAGAAAAAACAAGGTAATTGGATTAATTTGTCCTTCTTCTACTTTTTTTTTTTTAACCTCCATTAACTAGGATTGTGAAGATCCTTTCTCAACACGAAAGCATGAGCAATTTTGTGTTAACATGATTCTCATTAGCCGATTTAATTGTAGGAATTTTAAGTGAGAGTTCTACTGGACCAGTGCCACATTCTGAAAACCATATTAAACACTATATCTCCAGGGGATTCCACATTTGGTAATGAAAGCCTGAGGTTTCCTATAATGGTTTAAAAAAAAAAGTGGGGGGGGTAGTAAAAAGAGCGCTTAGTTCTTTCTCATGGTTCTATAAATTATATATGTTTGGTCTATTATATCCCCCTTCTCCTAAAGCTTAGAATAATATTGTGTCCTTGGAGTTTTGTTTTTGATAGCAGTGCACTACAGGGTTCGTACGACTCATGGTGATTTGTGAGAGCTGTTTAAAATTTTGTTGTACTGTGCTTAATTATAAGAATAGATTATCCCAGAAGTTTAAAATCATATCATTTGCATGTATTTGTGTGTGTTCTCTATAGGTCGGAGGCAGAGAGTTTGTTTTAATGAGCAAACATGAATCTTTTGTTGCCTTTATTCCCTCAAGAACTTTAGTTCCCGTTTGTGTTGGAAAACACATTTCATGAATACTGCATCATGCAGCCCCACAGTTGTTCTGTCAAACCCAGAGAGTGCTTCCCCAGTGGGCCATCAGATGGACCACACACTTTAGAAGCAAGTAACTTCCGGGGTCAAAGCTGAAGGCATTTTCATGCTTCATCTCTGAGTAACCAAGGAGGAGCCTGTGAATGTTGCATGCACATGAATGCTATAATCAGAAGTAAGATAAGTAAATTAAACAGGTGTTTTCATAGAAAACTATTAAAAAGTACATATAGATCATATATGTATGTGTATGTGTATATATACACATATAGAGTTAACTGTCAAAGAATGTCTTAGTCTCTTTGCTATTTTAGGGGGAAGGATTTAATAAGCATGTGTTGAACTATTTTAAAAAATGCATGGATAACTTTTGATTTAAAACTTGATGGACGCATTGGATGCTTAAATATTTACACTACTAACTAAAGACATTGGCAGTCTCTTCTCTTTGTAGGACTCAGTCAACTTATCTGTAAAACAGCTCGTTTTCACCCTGATACTCTGTGATTCTGATTTAAAAATTAATCACATTCCACCATTTTGGTCCTCTTGAATCAGCTGCATGAACAACCTTTTGTTATTATGTCAGTATTGTCAATTCATCAGTCTTCATAAGAAATAAAAGACAAGTATAGCATTCAGTTGATGAATATTTACTATTTATCCAAATGAAAGTAGTACTCTTCTAGTAATTTTAGAGAATGAAGTTAGAAGTTATAGCTGCCAGCTATAGAAGGAAAGCTAGATAGGATCTAAACACTCCATCACTTCATCTTCACGAGGTAGAAAATGAGGACACACGGATTTGCATGTAATGACACAGGTGAAGAGTGGTGGGGGTAGAATTTAAACCTACTGAATATAGAGCTTTTTCTATCTCTCCCTGAAACTTTAACATATTTAAAGAAGTATGAGTTTATCTGACATCAGACACAGATATAGTAAGCATATTCAAATCATTTACTCGTTTTAAAAATTATTTTAGAATAGTTTTATATTTACAGAAATTAAAGAGGATAGGACATAGAGAGTTTCAATGTACCCTGCACTCAATTTTTCCCATTATCAATATCTCATATTAGTGCAGTACATTTTTTATTACTAGTGATCCAATATTGATGTGTCGGTATTAATGGAAGTCCAGACTTTGTTCTGATATCTTTAAGTTTTAACTGTTTCTGTTCCAGGATCCCAGCCAGGAAACCAAATCGCTTTTAGTTGTAATGTTTCTTTAGCTTATTGTGTGGCAGTTTCTCAGATTTTCCTTTTTTGACATCTTGGAGTTTTGAGGCATACCGGTGAGCATTTTGCAGACTGCTCCTCGGTTGGATTTGTTTGATAATTGTCTCATAATTAAGACAGGGGCAGCGGGTCTTGGGGGGGAAGACCATCGTAGGTAAAGGGCCATGTTTATCACATCTGATGGAGAGTGTGTAGTATCCATGTGATTTCTCACTGATGTTGACTTTCCTCACCTGGCTCAGGTAGTGTGTGTCCTCTTTCCCCACTATAATGTTATTCTCTTTTAATTTTTTTTCCATTTTCCATAGTGTTTACTTTGGAAGGAAGCCAGGCTGTGTTGCCCACATGTAAGGGATGGTAAGACAGGCTTTAACTCCTTGATGGCAAAATATATTTTTATATCATTTGGAATTCTGCAGAGGAGCCCTGTCTGTTCTCTGCTATTTATTTATTTTTATTTAGTAAATCTATTTATTTGTATCAGTGTTAACTCGTGGTTATGAATTTTATGATTTGGGGTATAGTTCCATGCGATATTATGTAATTTGTTTTTAATTTAATTACTTCTTGCTCTAATTATTCCATGATTGGCCATTAGGATTTTGTTCACTGGGTTCCTGTGTCTCTTTGACACACTCTGAACAATTTAGAATTTTTTTTTTTAGCACTTTCTTACTTTCTGCACTATAAGATATTCAGGATCATCTTATATAAGTCATGCCCGAGCCCTAGAATTACCCATTTGTCCCAGAAATCCCAGTTCCTTTTGTGGGATGATGGCATTATAAATCAGTGTCTGGCACTAGCTGTCCTCACTGCTGGTGGGGTTGCCTTGCTTCTCTGTTCATTCTTTCACCAAGACCATGCTGTCTTGCATAAAGCTGTCTGGGATAAGGTAGCTTTATGGTAAGTCTTAAATTTAGGTGGTTTCTTTCAACTGTTGTGTTTTCATAATATATTGGCTGTTCTGGAGGCTTTGCTTTTCCATATAAACTTTAGAATAAGTTTGCCAATACCTACAGAATAGCTTGCTGGGATTTTGAGTGAGATTGCATTGAAGCTGTAGATCAAATTGGGGATAACTGACATCTTAAAAATATTTACTCTTCTGGGGCACCCGTGTGGCTCAGTCAGGTGAGTATCTGACTCTTGATTTTGGCTCAGGTCATAATTTCAGGGTCGTGAGATGAGTCTCCTCGCTCAGCTCATCAGGGAGGCTGCTTGAGATTCTCTCTTTCCCTCTCCCTCTGGCCTCTCTGCCATGTTCTCTGTCTCTCTCTCTCCAAAATAATTAAATAAATCTTAGAAAAATATTGACTCTTCTATTTTTTTTAAATATTGACTCTTCTAATACATAAACACGGAAACATGGATTATCTCTCCATTTATTTAGCTTGTCTTTGATTTCTTTAAGAGAAATTTGTCGTTTTCTATAGAGAGCTCTTATATGTATTTTGTTATATTTATACCAGAGTATTTCATTTTATTTGGTATGATTGTAAATGTTTTATTTTTTTAATATTAAATTACAGTAGTTCATTGCTGGAAAATAGGAAAGCAATTGACTTTTGTATATTAACTTTTTATCTTATAACCTTGCTTTTCTTGTTTATTAATTCCAGGAGTTATTTTGTCAACTCTTTGGGATTTTTCTACACAGACAAACATGTCATCTACAAATAAAGGCTGTTTTGTTTCTTCCTTATTTTATTTCCTTTTATTTTCTATTGTGCTAGATAGCACTTCCAGTAGATGTTGAATTGAAATATGAGAGGGGACAACCTTGCCATGTTCCTCAAAATGGGAAAGTGTCAAGTTTCTTGCTGGTGTTAGCTGAAAGCATATTATGGTGTGGTGTTAGCTGAAGGTATATTATGGATGATCTTTAACAATTTGGGGAAGTTCCCTGTTATTTTTAATTTGCTGAGAGTTTTTATTATGAGTGGCTATTGAATTTTGTGAAATACTTTTTCTGAAGCAGTTGATGTGATCATATAATTTTTGTTCTCTGGCCTGTTGAACATCATTTTTGATTGATGAACCAGTATTGGATACCTTGTCATGGTGTATAATTAGTTTTAAACATTTTTGGATTTTATTTCTTGATATTTTGTTGAATATTTTGCATCAGTGTTCATGAAAGATATTAGTCTGTGTTTTTCCTGTCTTAGAAGCTGTGTTTGATATCAGTGTAAATGTCTCTTAAAATTAGAATGTATTACTTCTGCTACTAATTTCTGTAAGATATTGTGGAGAATTGGTCTCCTTCCTTTTTTAAATATTTGGTGGAATTCACCAATGAAACTTTCTGGCCCTAATGTCTTACTTTGTTGAAAGGTTTAATTAATGAATTTGAATTTTTTAACAGATAAAGACTTGTTCAGATTATTCCTTTTTCTTTGTGTGAGTTATGATAGTTTGTGCCTTTTAAAAAATGGTCCTCATCTAAATTATCAAATTAGTGGATATGGTTTTGTTTATAATATTCTTCATGATGCTTCCAAGGTACATGGGATCAGTAGAGTATCAGTAGAATTATCTCTTTCCTTTCTGACTTTGGTAACTTTTGTCTTCTCTTTTCTTGGTTAGCATGGCTAAGAGGGTTTGTCAATTTTACTGCTCATTTCAAGGATCAACTTTTCTTACACACTGATATTCTCTGTTGCTTTCGGTTTCATTTATATCTGCTTTGATTTTGATTTTTTTTCTGCTAGCTTTTAAGTACAAGTTGCTCTTCTTTCTCTAGTTTCCAAAAAAGGAAGTTCATGTTATTAATTTTAGATTTATTTATTCATTTACTTAAGAAAAAGAGAGTGTAGGAGTGGGGGGGAGGGGCACCAGCAGCAGAGAGAGAGAATTTTAAGCAGGCTCCGCGCCCAGCATGGAGCATGCCATGGGGTTTGATCTCACAACCCTGAGACCATGGCCTGAGCAGAAATGGAACATTGGGCCCTTACCTGACTGAGCCACCCAGGCGGCCTTAGACATTTTTGTTTTTAATATGTACATTTAGTACTACAAATTTCTCTGTGCACACTGTTTTCAATGTACATATTCTGATAACTTTTATTTTCATTTAGTACAAAATATTTGAATTGACCTTAGGACTTTTTCTTGGACCAAGATCATTTAGAAGTGTGTTGTTTAATGGGGTGCCTGAGTGGTTCAGTTGGTTAAGCACCCAACTCTTGATCTCAGGTCAGGTCTTGATCTCAGAGTCATGAGTTCAAGCCCTGTGTTGGGCTCAATGCTGGGCACAGAGCCTAGTTAGGAGAAAAGAAAAAGAGAAAGAAAAAGGAAAAAAAAGAAGTGTGTTGTTTAATATCTAGATATTTCAGGATTTTCCAGTTTCTTTATGCTATTATTTTTTAGATTAGTTCCACTGTGGTATGAGAAGATACTTTGCATTATTTGTATTCTTTTAAATTTAAGGTGTGCTGTATAGCCCTTAATTGTACCTATTTTGGTGAATGTTCCAGATGATCTTAAGAAACATCTATTCTTTTGTTGGAGAATAGAGTGTTCTGTAGATAACATTTACATGAATTTAATGATACCTGTCTTCAGGTCATCTATTTCCTTATTGATATTTTTGACTGCTTGATCTATCATTTCTTAAAAGAAGGCTGTTGATGACTCCTACTCTAATAGTTTCTATTTCTCCTTTTAATTCTGTATAGTTTTACCTCATCTATTAAACACTGTGTTGTCAGGTGTATATATGTTTAGGATTATTATGTATTCATGGGTAATCGATCCTCTATGTCATATGTAATATCTTTCTTTATTCCATAAGTCTGCTTTTTGTGAGATTAATATAACTACTTCATGTCATTTTTTATTAATGTTAGCATGATATATCCTGTTACTATTTACCTATCTTTTACTATTCACCTATTGAGTATTTATTTTCAAAGTGCATTTCTTGAAGACAATATTTAGTTGGGCTTAGTTTTTTAGTTTTTTCTTTTGTTTTGTTTTTCTTCTTTATTTTTAATTTTTTTAATAAAGATTTTATTTATTTATTTGACAGAGAGAGAGAGGTCACAAGTAGGCAGAGGCAGGCAGAGAGAGAGGAGGAAGCAGGCTCCCTGCTGAGCAGAGAGGCCGATGCGGGGCTCAATCTCAGGACCCTGAGATCATGACCTGAGCTGAAGACGGAGGCTTTAACCCACTGAGCCACCCAGGCACCCCTGTTTTTCTTCTTTAAATCTCTCTTTATAATCTCTGTTTTTTCATTGCTATATTTAGAACATTCACATTTAGAGCAATTATTCATATATTTGGATTAATAACTACCATGTTTGTAACTGTTTTCTGTCCATTGCTTTTTTTTCTTTGTTTCTTTCCCCCTTCATTTTCTGTCTTCTCTGAGTTTAAGTGGGCATTTATATGATTTTACCTTTATCTCTTAGCACATCAAGTATACTTCTTTTAAAAATAATTTTACTGGTTTTCAACATACATTTATAAGTAATTTAAGTCCACTTCCAAATAACACTATACTGCTTTATGCGTAAGGTGGGTATCTTACAACATATTATTGCCAATCCCTCTCTCTGGTATTTAATGGCATCATTTAATTCATTTCACTTATGCATATGCTATAATTACCCAATATATGTTCACTATTATTATTTTAAAGAGTTATCTTTTAGAACAATTAAGAATAAGAAAAATAAAAGATTGTGTATTACTTCCAATGATTTCTTCTCTATTGGGCTTCCTTGATTTATGTAGATTCAAGTTTCTTGCTTACATCATTTTTCTTCTCTTTGGGAATTTCTTTTAACATTTCTCATAGGGCAGATCTACAATTATGAATTCCTTCAGTTATTGTTGAAAGGAGAATCATTGTTTTTTCCTTGTTTTCTGATGAATAATAATTTCACTGAGTATAGAATTCTAGTTTGGGGAGGATTTAATTTTTTTAAAATTTTTGCATTCAATATTTTAAGTATTTTTATTTCACTCTCCTCTTCCTTGAACAGTATTCGATGGAGAAGTACTCTAATTTTTACCCTTCCTTTAGATATTAGATTGTTATTTTTTGTCTGTTTTCAAGGTTTTTTTCTTTGTTTTCAGTTTCTTGCATTTTAAATACAATATGCCTAAGTGTGTGTTTTGGTAATTATCTTGCTTGGAAGTCTCTAAGTTTCCTGTATGTGTGTGTTTGGTATCATTAATTTAGGAAAGTTCTTGGCCATTATTACTTCAAGTATCCTTCTACTCTATTGTGTTTTTTTTTCTATTCTAATTACCAATATGTGACATTACACCTTTTGAAATTGTCCCACTTTTCCTGGACATACTATTTTTTTGTTGTTGTTTTTTTTCTCTTTGCATTCAAGTGTGGGGATTTCTACTGACATATCTTCAAGTCCATCGACTCTTGTCTTACCATGCCCAGTCTCCAGATGTGCCCAGTCTCCGCATGGGACATTCTTTATTTCTGTTAGAGTGTTTTTGATTTCTAATATATCCTTTTGATTCTTTATTTAGAGTCTCCATTTCTCTTACATTTCTTGTAATGTTGTTTGTTGCTTGCATGTTGTCTACTTTTCCCATCGGTACCCTTAGCATATTAATCATAGTTATTTTAAATTTTGTCTAATAATTCTGAAATCTCTCCCACATCTGAGTCTGTTTGATGCTTCCCTTATCTCTTCAGCCTCTTAGCCTATCTTGTACTTTTGGTCAAGGACTGAACATAATGTATGGGGTAGTAGAAACTGAGGTCCAATAGGCCTTCCGTGTGAGGGTCTGTGTTTATCTGGCTGGAAATTGGTCCATGTTTAATGTTTGCCATTTCCATAGCTGCAAGAACCTCTTATTCTCCCAGTGACCTTGTCTTTGTGCTCACTGTTGAACTTGAGATTCCCTAAGAACCCCTGCTCGGATAGTGTTTGTATTTTGTAGCTTTCTAACTGCAGTCCACTGTTACACCAGATCCCTGTCGGTGTGACAGTGAGATACGGGAGAGGGAAATTTTGTCTAATCTTATGATTATAGCTTAGTCCTTTAGTGGGCCAGTGTCTTGGGGCGGTGATCTTTACGAGTGTTTCTTCCACAGGGTAGCCATTATTTTTAACCCCTTCAGTGAGATAGGAGGTCTAGAGGGTACAGCTTTGGAGCAGTGCCCTTTTCCCAGCTGGCGTAAAGGTCTTGTAAAGTCATTTCCCTGCTGAGTCGGCCTCTTGGCGAAGAATGCTCTGGATGAATTTTATAAGGATTTCCCCTCCCTCATGCTGCCAGCATCGGGAGGGGTATTTCTCTGATTCTCACAAGAATAGGTTGGCTTTTCTGGAGATTATGTACACAGAAATTTGTTTTTTAAGGCTGTAGTCCCTATAAGTTTCTCTCTCTCATGCTAGTATAAACTTAGCCTGGAGAAGTTGATCAAAATTATTATTTATCACTTTCTTCCAGTTTATGGCTTCACAAGCATTTCCTCCAGTGGAGCGTATATCTCCTGCAACTCTCTCGATTCACCTGCCCTTCCAGATTTCAGGGGGGGTGTGGGGGGGTGGGATGCTGTTCAATTCATTGATGCATCCAAGAATAGGTCATTGATTAACAGTTTATTTACAGTTTTCCTGTTATAAGAATGAGAATGACAAATTCCAAGTTATTTTACATATCTAAGCTGAGATTAGAAGTCTGAATAGTTTAAAATATTTTTTTTCATCATTCTTCTTTGGACTTTCCTCTGTAAGAACTTCCTTATTAATATGATATGATATGAGAGTATGTATGTATATGCATTTCTTCAAAGATGCTTCCTGAAGATTCTGTTAGAGTCTTGAAGTGAAGACAATAAATATTATCAGGGGAAATTCATAAAAATGATACCTGGCATTTTTGTATCATGTTACTATTTATAAATCATTCTCATGAATATTTATATGGTTCTTCCCTTGGGGTTGAGCGACTATTTATCTTGGACGCCTGGACCCTTCTCCTTGACTGCTGTTTTGTGTCCTGATTTTCTGACTCCTCGTGCATTTCTGGACTTGGGAGAAACACTGACCAGATGACATAAAATCTGGCTTCCCGTGCAGTGCCAAAGACCCAGAAGATGTCACCTGGAAATGCATAAACACTTTGAATATTAGGAAAATGAAAAAAGGGCACATCTGACAGACAAGCTTCCTTTCCCTTCTCCCTTCTGTAGACCGCTCCAAGGCATGGTTCCTCCTCCCTCCCTTAGACTGCCCTCAGGCAAACGTCCTCTGTGCAGTTGATTTGGAGACACCAGGTGGCTGAGCAGAAAGCACCTGCCGGCTGATACACAGTGTGTCTCTCAGATCACTGTGGGGCTGTGGCTAGCAGGTGTGTGCCTTGAGTTGTATCATAACTGTGCCCACCTCATCTCCCCTTTCTTCATTAACACTGCCCCAGAATCCTATCTCTGAAACACAGTATCCCTAATTATTACATATTTGCCTTGGTCTTTCTGGCGAAAAAATATGATGAGTTAAAATAACCATCACTGAGTTAATAATGGTAGGTTTTGCTGGATCTTCGAAGAAGCCAAGTGATAGTGGGGAGGGAAGCTTCCTTAATATTTTGACTTTTATACTTCATTATTTTGTATATATTCAAGCTTTAAACAATCATTTTCCCTTGTTCTTGAAATTTTTCATTCCTGTCTATATTTACTTTCTCCATTAATAATCCTCCAATAATATTTTGAGTATTTAATATCCATTAAAATATTCTTTCTAAAAACCTAGCTTTTGAATTCCTTGACCTTTCTGTCAATGATTGGGTTCTCTATGCTTCTTCAGCCATTCCTTCCCATGGTCGTATTATGGCATAAGTTTTATAAGCATAAACTTAATCTCCCCTATAATCTCCATTTAAAATATTTTAGACTCTGTGTAGCACTAAATATTTCCAGCTTTATTCATTCTATTCCTGCATTTTTTTTAGTTTCTTCTGTACCAGTATCTGTTGATTCTCCCAATTCCTTATTGTTCCCCACTACTATCTCTCTGTAGTTCTCACCTCTCTACTTAAATGCCACAATTGGTCCTTATTATCAGCTTCTTACATTCAATTTTGATCCTTTTTCCTGCTTCTGCTTCAAATGCAAGCTTGGTACCAACCTTCTCCATACATAGCTGCACGTGACTGGGGAGAAATGTACCACCATGCTAATTAGAAAGACTCTAAATCATGACCATTAACCACAGTGGACCCTTCAAGATCGACCTGTGGCCCCTTTCCCTCATGCTATCATTTTCCTGTGCTCATAGATGACTGTTTCCTCTATATATCTTTTCCTTTTTGTATCCATCCTGCTATCTCACGATCCCCTCCACCTCCCGCCTAGATTCTCTGCTCTCTCACCAACAGCAAGAAATAACCCTAATTTTTTCTTAACTCCTTTTTTTATCATTTTTTTCTCCTTCTGTCAAAGCAAAAGTTGCTCCAGATCAACTTAGATAGGCAAAGAAGAGTTTATTTCAAACTATTGCAGTTGGGGAGACACTACAACTGAGCCTGAGGTCAACTCTACCTAAACTAAGGGTGGAAAGTTGTTTTTTTTTTTTTCATCTTAAATTATTGATATACAATTTTCTGTGTATATAATTAATGTATATAACTTCATGAATTTAGAGACAAGTATATACCTGCTGTTGACTGAATGTTTGTTTCCTCCCAAAATTCATATGTTGAATCTAACTGTCATTGATCATGATGGTGTTTGAAACTGGGGCATTTGGGAGCTGATGAGGTCCTGAGGGCAGAGCTCTTGATGTTGGTAGAGCTCTAATGAGTTGGATTAGTGCCCTTATCAGAGAGACCCCTAGAGAGCTCCCTTCCAGCTCTGGCACATAAGGACACAGGGAACCATAAAGTGGACCCTCACCAGTCACTGGATCTGCTGGAGCCTTGATTTTGGATTTCACAGCTTCCAATATATAATGTTGTTTAAGCCACACAGACTAAGACAACACCCGTTAAACCATCATGTCTATCTGTGCCATAAACCTATCCATCATCTCAGAAGTTTCCATTGGCTCTTTTGCTATTATTGTTTTGTAAGGAGGGTTTTTAAGAGATGGTGTTTTTAAGAGCTGGTATTTTTAAGGCTATGTTTACTTATTGGCTTTATTTAAAGGGAAAGTAAACTCACTTTGTGACTGGAGGTAGTTTTGAAACTTGTAGCAGGTGGGCACTGAGGTTAGGCTCCTACCCTCCCACAGAAACTAGGAGATGGGGGTGCCGTGTTCCTTAATGATTTCATTTCAAAGGACGGCCCCTAGGTACTTGAGAAATATATTACTGGGTTGCAAATCTGGCAAGAGTCGTTTAAAAAGATTTACATAAATCTCAAGGGAGCAGAAGGCAGGTAAACAATTTATAATTATAGGTTTTCTAAAATAAATGCTCTAAGAAAAGGGACGTCAGGTCATAGAGCCAGGAAGAAACGTGTCTAAAGTTAACTCATGATGAGGGGAATGCTAAGGCCATCTTGCTCAGTTCTTGATGGAGTGGATCACTTTGGCATGCAAACACATTGTTATTTCTACCATCATAAAACAAAACCTAAACAAAACAATAGTCTCTCTCTAGGTTCTACATCTTTCTCTGTCTACTGTGCCATTTCTCTACTGCCCTTATAGCAAAACTGCTTGGAAAGTTGTATTCTTTCTGGTTTTAATTCCTCTCCTCTTATTACCTCTTGAATCTAAATCAACATCTTTTTCTTCTCCTTTAGTTAAATTGATCTAGTAAGGATCATCATTCTAAGAGAACTATAAAACTTATCATTTAAATCATAACACTTAAGATATCAGGGGTCCTAAAGTAATTAATTGGCTTTAATAGACCTTCTGCAAGCACAGACCAGATCTATTCCAGCAAAGTCGTATGTGTGGTGAGCCAAAAAATAATTTCCACGTGACTAACTCCAACAGTCAATTGTTAGCTCTCATCTTCATTGACCTAATAGCAGAGTTTGACCCATTTATTATTTCTTTTTCTTAAAACAGGTTTTTCACTTGCCTTCTGAGATGCCCACATTATCTGGGACTTCATTCTCCTTTTCTGGGCTGACTTGTCTTCCCTTGTCTCCTTTGCTATTTCTCCTTATCTCTTTATTCTCCAAAGTGACATTAACCAGAATAAATGTCACAATAATGGAAATGCTCATATCCTGTGCTGTCCCATTCAGTAGCCATGCATGATTAGTGAGCAGTTGAAAAGTGGCCAGTATGACTGAAGAACTGAATTTTTAATTGTATCTAATTTTACTGAATTTTAAATTTAGAGAGCCCCAAGCATAAGGGCTAGCATGTTGGACAGGGAGGCTCTAAGTGATGGCACACTCCGGGGCTGTCCCTGGCATCTCCTCTTCTCTCTTTTCACTCCCTAGGTCTTCTACTCTCGGGGCTTGAAACATCACCAGGATACTTCCTACCACCACTTTGTCTTAAACATCAGTGAAAATTTCCCCCCTAAATTCCAGATTTGTATGTGATATCTCCACTTGGAAGTCTAATAAAAGTCTCAAACTTGGCATGACACAAGTTGTGCCTTTCCGCCTGCCCCCAGTTTATCCCTCTCTCATCCATCTCATTAAGGAAGTAGTAACTCAGTCTTTCTAGATATGCAGGGGAAGGAAAAGTCTTGGGGTCATCATGGATTTAATGTTTCTCTTGTACCCACATCCAATCTATTGGGGAATCCTGTGGACTCTATTTTCTTTTTTAACTTTGTCATGATCTATTCTGCTGCAGCCCTAGTCCAAGCTACCATCAACTCTTCTGTCCCCCACATTTCCCCGTAGAACTTTCTGCTTCTGCTCTTGGTGTAATCAGACCATCCCCCAAACAGAAGCCAGTGTGTTCTTTACATAACACACATCAGATAAAGTCACTCCTCTGCTTAAGTCCCCCAGTGCCTCTTTCCCCTGGGTCCACAGTCCATATCTTGGCTCACATCTAACACTTTCAGTGGGACCTTCCCTGACCATCCTGTTTAAAATTGTAACTTGTTCCCTGTCCTCTCTGTTTTATTTCTATCGAACTTAGTAGTACTTTCTATATAGGTTCTGTTTATAATCTGGGTCACTGACTTGAACATTAGCACCACGAGAGCAGGGTCTGTTGGTCTGTTACATTCACTGGTGCGTCTCGTGTGCAGTTATTGAATGTACTGATGAACTTATTTTCACCCCCAAGGGAGATAGGGGTTGCTCGAATACATTAAATTAAATAAATGATTATTTTCCAAACTGTGAATCAGCTTTGCCTACATTCATGTGCCCAGTAAATATTGTTATTTTTATGTCGTAGGCCCATGTAACCAAAAAAAGAAAGAGAGGAAAGAAGGAAAGAAGGAAGGAAGGAAGGAAGGAAATGTTCCCTCAATTAAATGCTTTCTGGAAAATGTTTACTTTTCTCTTATTTACCAAAGAGGCAGGTGCATTGGGGCAGCAGAAAGACCACTGGTACAGGGATGAGGACACTTGAGTTCTAATCTGGTTTTTACTCTGACCACTTTGCTTTACAGGTGATAAGTTATTGAACATCTTCCAACTCAACTTCATCATCTACGGGGTGAGGTTGATAATCCTTATTCTGCGTAACTTGTAAAAGTGTTGCCAAGTTGAAATGAAAGAATGGGATGAAAGAGGACTCTGTACCATGTCCTATGTAACACAAATGTGAGAATTTATTCTACAGGCCTAGTTCTAGGTAGAAATCAACTTTATAGTGATATATATTTCCATGGAATGAGAAGAAGAAAGCAAGGGAAATGTGCACCATGATTTCTAAATATCCTCTCCCTTCCAACTGTATCTCTCCTCACATGCTTTTTAAACTTCCTGCTGGAGAAACTCAAATCCAAAAGAGTTGTAACATTCATCTATAAAGAAATTCTTTGAATTTTCACCATTTATTATTCCCTTGAAAAAATATATGCATTTAATTTTAATTTTATTTAAAAAATTCAAGAATCTGTGTTGGGAGGAGTTTCAGAGAAGCCCGTGTTTGGAAGAATCCTGTAAAAATGCGAAATACTGTTGAGAATGATCAGCGGTGCTGAGAGGCAGTGTGCCTTTGGAGGGTTATATGTTATCAGGTATGACTGCAGACGGAGCCCTTGAACTCTGCATTGGTTCATTAGTATTGCATTTTCTTAGGTGTTGCATAACGAAATGGTGAATTTGTCTGTTTAAGGGACACCACACTTCAGTGGTAGAAGAATCTGAGATCAGCCTCGTAATATCGTGTCTGAAATCCTGTTCTGTTACTTGCTGGCCATCTGAGGATCCCAGTTCCTCACGCTTAAAGAAAGATGATACCAGAGTCTGCTTTGCAGAGTTGTAATGAGGATAAAATTGCTTAAGTGCAGCATGGAGCCTTGCCCCCTGGGCCAGACCTTGGCCCACCCTTTACTATATGGGTGAGGCATTGGGCAGGACACAGGAACTCTCTGTTCCTCCAGTGAAAACCCCTCAAAAAGTTCGTTATGGAAACTAAGTAAGTGAATGGATGCCAAGGGCTCAGAATCATGCCTGGCACACAGTAGGTACCATGCAAATATTACCTATCATCATTAATAAACACTGAGTAGATTATCATATGTGTTGTATAAGTTGGTTTTAAACCAGTCCACTGAATCTTCAGAAATTCATGTAAAAATAGTTTACGATTTTTTTTTAAAAAGCCAGGTTTTCAGTCACAGAGCTTTTATCTCAATATTTTAATCACAGATCTCACATCTAATGTGCTGCAGAGAAAGCTTTCAATTTTATCACATTGTCCTCCACAGAGAGCACCCAGTATGTGCTTACTCTGTGCCTAACAGAGTCCCATTTGAGACACTGGTTTCCAGTACCCTTAAATGAACCCCTTGAGATGGACAACAGAGTCTTGTGATGTTGGACAAGTAAAATTGATGTGACAAGCTGTGAGAATTAACAGCCAATAGTAGATAGAATAATTGCCCCTAATTTCTTCATTTTCTTAGGTGCGAAGTGAAAGGACGGCCCCATTTCCATAACCCCAGGTGATGGAGCCTCCGTGCTGTCACAAGAACAAAATTCAGGGAAGGAAAGTTTTTTTTTTAAAAACGTGTCAGCATTCACACATCCCAGTAAGCATGGTGCATGCTGTCGCTGACAGCCTGACGGTGTTCAGTGAGTCTCGGGGCTTCCAGGCGGGAGGCATGTGCTGGACAGTGCGGTGTGCGCTCTGGCTGGCGGCTGCCCTGCGTGTTGTCGGCGGGCGCGTCTCTACATACTGCCCTGGGCCGTCTGCGAGATAGGCGATGACCCGGGGAGAGGCTTAACTTTACAACAGAAGGGGATCTGAAAGGCAGAGCACCCGAACTGAGTACCAAATATTATTTTTAAAATACTTGGAGGTAGATTCCACTCGGTCTCTTTATTCTTATTGTAATACCATTTCTCAGCTGCATCAGCATCCTCTTTGCAACAGAGCTCGCTCTAGAGATCATATTAAATGATCTGCACCGTCTCCTTTGACTTCTCTCCCACCCGACGCATGTTTCTTCTTCTAGCCAAGATCTTCCTGACACCGTTTTCGGACCTATGTGGGCGGCACGTTCTATTCTGAAAGCACCATGGAATGGGAGCTAGATTACCCGGGCAGATTGATTCTCATCCTGCCTCTGCCAATTAGTGGCCAATTAGTGACTCTGGAGAATTGCAATTTCTCTGAACACTTTGTAAAATAAATATATTGTCATCGCATTTCTGTAGGGATTAATTGCAACAAATACTGCGGAAGTGCTGTACAAATATGAGTTATCAGCATTCGTCTGCAAATGATAATAACCCAAAACATTTCTCTAATGGAGAGGATTTTCACTTTATATGAAATCAAGTTTTTAGGCTGAAGGGATGAGGCACTAAACTTGGGGAGGGGGTTAATAAATATCATAGGGTAGGGATGCTGAAGTTTCTCTGGTACCTTTTATATCATGCATATCTGGAGAGAAAGAAACAGCCTTATGTAGAACTCATGTGTAAGTCCTAGAAGTGAATATAGTCAAAAAAGCTCAGCTCAAGGACACATGCAGAATTCTTCCTAGGCACTCAGTCTTTTATTGTGTTGTGAAATCATCTTAACCCTGGACTCTTTTTGCACCTGGCATTTTCTATCTCACCGTATCCTCATTTAAACAGAATACCAGGTTTTGATGTTCTCGAATGGAGAAAGAGAGCTAGTGTGTTGCCTGGGCATTTTTCTTCTCTTCGCCACTATTGTAGGGCGTTCATGTTTAGTCTGAAAGGCAGAAAACACCCTGTTGAAGCACACAGAGGGTTAATTTAAGTGGTTTTCCAGGGGTTTTTGTTGTCGTTGTTATGCCTTTGTGACATAAATGAATCCCTATTATACTATTTGTTTGCCTTTGAACCAGAATTTCAGTACAGTAGAAAAAATTATAGTCTCCTGCCGTACTCATTCACATAGCTCTGTGCAGTTGGTACGGACATGCACAATCATGTCCACAGCTTCAGAAATGTTATGTAACAACTAGAGAAAGGCCTGCCCCCCCACCCCCTAGCCACAGTGCATGTGCATGCTGAGGCTAAGCTCTGCTCCCTGGGCTGTCCCATGTCTAAGGAGGAAGGCTTCTGTTGCTCCAAAAATATGATCCATTTTAGAAAAGAACAGCCCTGCAATTTTCCAGGAATTACATCATTGTTTAAAATGCTGTATCTATCAGGATTAAAGGTACTGTATCTATCAGGGTAAAGCAGGATTGCAGAGTGCTTCTACTAGGCACAGCCTCCCTTTCCTATGTAAATTAAGTGTGAGTCTAGGTAGTGGCTTAGGCAATGGGATGGCATTGCTTATTTTTGCTCCATTACGGGTGATGCCTGAGCTGACACTCAATGCTGTAAGGGATTAAAAATAGGCATCATTGCTTAATAGGACATATTAGTTTTTGGAAGCCTTCACAGAGCCTTTTTATAGTTTAGAGGAAATTCTTAGTCTGAGGATTTCAGGGGCTGAGAAAAACCTATGACATGCATTTCCCAACCACTGGCATCCAGTGAACAATAGGGCAGCCAACACAGGCAGGTGATGTCGGCAAAGGCTGCAGGTAATTAGAGAGTATAGTAGAAGTGGGAAGTAGGTGACTATTGCTTAAGAAGTAGATTCTTTTCTCTGAGTATGTATGTGAGCATTGGAGGAGAAGGGCAAAAGCAAGTATAAAAAGGATGTCTGCTAATTGCCGTTGAAATCAGAAGAGAATGCCAATCCCTCAAAAGTTGCATGAGCAGGAAGGCACAGAGCCAAGAGGGGAGAGCATGAGTGCCGCTCACACAGTGTTATCATCTGCTTCCCCGTCATTAAACGTGGCATCATGATCTCCGCCTTTGAATTTCAGCATGCATTTTCTCGTCTACTCTAAAAGTCATGAGATATCCCATCGTCTTCTCGGCGGGTATTTAGATGTATGAGGATACAGGTAACTCTGTGCTTGGGGCAGTAGGGACATTCCAGAACAAGCCCTGAGCTGGCTTCTCTGGATGCAAATATGGAAGGTATGCTTCTTGCCCTCCAGAAGTGCTGATGGGAGAACAAAATTTATATGTCAAGCTCAGTTCTCCAAAACTACTTAGGAGTATGTGATGGGACCATGGATGAGTCGGTTTACAAGTTTTCTTCAAGGTACTAGAGATGGCAGCACCGGGAAGGTGACCGTGTCCTCAGGACTTAGTATGGGTCCACGGGGGGTGAGGCCAGGCTTAGATAAGAGCTCAAACTTTCTTGGTATGAACAACAAGGAAGTACATTTGATTCTTTCTACTTTTGTAACTTTCCAAGTGCAAAACATTCAACTTTTTTCTCGGTCTTTGTAATTGTCCTTCTAAGTCAAATTATTTTAAAGATGGACTTGCTTACTTTTCCCCTCTCATGTCAATCTCCATCAGCATAAATACAGACCCATCAAACAGGCGGGAGCTCTTATTTACCCTGTCGTAATATGGATCTCTCCTACTGTAATATGAATCTCAGGTTTCATTAATTGATCTTCTGATCATACTTCCCTTGATTCCTGCATTTCAAGAAAAAGAAAATAATCAAAAGTAGAGTTTGTAAAATTCCTATTTAATCGATATTTTTTAAAAGGAGAGACATTTTTTATGAAAAATTTAAGTATAAAGAATGCCTTTACCTCTTGATCTTATTCTTCCTCTTAGTCTTTGTCCTTCTCTCTCTGCTCCTTCCCTTCTCTTCCCCTCCCTCCCCTCCTGTTCATCTCCTCTTTCCCTCTTTCCTCTCTTCCTCTCTCTTATCTTCTTCTGAACAATTTAGTCAGAAACCATTAGATGGAACAGAGCAAGGGACGTGTTCATTTCAGAAGAAATACACATAAAAATATTAGGAGTTGATGGAGCAGAGTCTGTGATCTCAAGAAGGGAAAAAAAGTAGATAATTAAGTAGACTGAGTCAAAAGAAATGGCTGCATACTTTCAAACTAAAAAGTGCTGCAGTATTAAGGGAAATGTAATAAATAAAAATCCTGGAAGAGCGATGAATGTGGGGAAGGCAATCTTTATGTCAGTATAGAGGCTTATGTCTCATAACTTAAGCCAGCCTAGGAAAGTCAGACAGGGCTTCTCCGCAGAAGATAATCTAAGCTAATGGAGGAGTTGTGACTATCAACTGGTCAAACGGATGCTGGGCACGTTTGTCACAGGCATGCAGAGAACAAGCGCACAGCCTCCAAGGCTGTAAACTAGCAAACTATTGTCTTTAAAATATGGAATGAGGTGTATTATTCCTGCAGTGAATGGAATGAGGAAGAGAACAGCATGGAATAAAGCTGAAGGGGGATCAGAAGCTCAATCTTGCTAATCAAGAACTTGCACATTAAGAAAATTGGGCTTCATTATAAGATAATTTTGGAAGCCTATTATTCTTTAGTCTTCAGTTTAACTGTGATGCCTCCAGCATTTGTGTAGCTGAAAACTCTTTTCCTTTTAGCCACATTTTTATCTTGGCCACCAGACCCTGATGATCCCTTCCTCCTCTGTGGGAAATTTCTTTTCTTTTTTTTTTTTTTTAAGATTTTATTTATTTATTTGACAGAGAGAGAGATCACAAGTAGGCAGAGAGACAGGCAGAGAGAGAGGGGGAAGCAGGCTCCCCGCTGAGCGGAGAGCCTGATGCGGGACTCGATCCCAGGACCCTGAGATCATGACCTGAGCTGAAGGCAGAGGCTTAACCCACTGAGCCACCCAGGCGCCCTGTGGGAAATTTCTTGAGTGTTCCCCTAGTTCCTCTTCTCTACAGAATGCTGAAAAAAATTCAGTTTGTGTATTTTCATGGCTGTAGTTTTCATCTCCATGTCTATGTATCTATAAATAACATCACCCCTGATCAGGTACTCCCTGCCTCCCTTACACCAACCTACTTTTATTACATAATGCCTATCATCTTCTAGCACACCATATAGTTTACTTATTTAATATGTCCAATGTTTATTTCACCAAGACAAATATAAAATCTGTAATTCCCCCCCCACAAATGTATACCTCTAGAACCTACACATTTGCCTGCTGTACAGTAAGTAGGTAGTAGGTACTCAGCAAATAATTTTTGAATGAGCAAATGGATGCCAAAAGACACCTAAATATAGTTCCATTTCAGCTTTCTGCCTTGATCTCCAATCATGCATATCCAACTAGATATTTGCTACTCCAGTGATAAAAATCTACACGTCTAAAACTTCATCCCTATAAAATCAACTTTTCTTCCATAGTGCAGGACCACTACCATTTGCCGAGTTGTTCAGTCTAAATATCCGGTATCGGATCTTGACTCCATTGTCTCTCTGGCTGGCAACATCTAATCATATCCTGCTCATTCTCTCTCTCCCATACACCCCTTACACCTACACCTCCATATTCATTCCACCACCACCATTCAGATTGAGAGGACACCATTATTTGACTGATCAACTACAATAACCACCTACATCATCTGGATCAAGATGATACAAAGCTTCAATGCCAAGTAATCTCATTTTACACCCCATCCAAAGCTGATTTTTAAAATCTAAAGTTGAATAAGGTATTCCAGTACTGTGCCCTTCTATATGTTTCTTAAGGGTTTTAAGATGGATATCACTGTTGACTAAGGAAGAGTAGCTTGCATAGGATGATGGAGGCGGAATTTAGATTATACTGGATGGAGGCATAGTTAGTAGGTAAAGAAATAGTCAGTAAGCATAGATAGCATTTCAAGAGCTTTTGCTCAAAAAGGGAGAAAAAAGTAGTAGGATGACAGATGGACAAGGAAATGGGTTCAAGTGATGTGACTCTTGAAAAGTTTGCGAGAGTGATTTGTATATTGAGGAGGCCTAGGATACTGCTGAAGAATCAAGTACAATGAGGACTTTATTAGAATAAGCATCATGGCATTCGTGTAGCTTCTCAAGAACTTATTAAAGTGATGTGATCAGAAGGGCGTGGTTTGAAGAATAGATGGTTTGGAATGTAAAATAGAATATTTAGAACTTAAGAAACTTGGCTATAAAAAAAAAAATGGTAGGTAGGGGCGCCTGGGTGGCTCAGTCGGGTAAATGTCTGCCTTCGGCTCGGGTCATGATCCCGGGGTCCTGGGATCGAGCCCCGCGTCGGGCTCTCTGCTCAGCGGGGAGCCTGCTTCCCCCTCTCTCTCTGCCTGCATCTCTCTGCCTACTTGTGATCTCTCTCTGTCAAATAAATAAATATTAAAAAAAAAAAAAAAGTGGTATATACTATGTTACCTGGAAGGGTATGTTGGGTATGTTGGCTCAAAGAATGTGTGTCTCTGTGTGTGTATTATATGTGTCTTTTAAAGAAAGATACAGATTATAGATTTATGATGAGTTTTAAGTGCATATAAATATAGAAGGCGTCGTTGCTAACATAACATTTTTTCAGAGTGCAGGAGGAAATCATGCTCTAAATAAGAGAAATGAAACCTGCTTTTGGTATCAGGAGAACAAATAATGACACAGCCAAAGGTGAAGACATAGGTAGAGGTAGGTAGGTAGGTAGAAAGATAGATACAGAGAGAGAGAGATAAGACAGACTGTAGTGATAAAGTGAGCAAAGAAGTTGGCTTCTGTTTTTCACAGTAGTCCTGGATTAGATCATCACTTATGAATGAGTGGGGAAACATCAAAGGTTTTTAAAGAGAAGAATAAACAGTTTGTAAGAGTTGTTGGCAATGGAAGAAGGAATTGATCAGAAAACACAGATGAATTGACATAGAGTTGGATGCCTTTTGTTATGCACTGGTGGTCCCCAACTTATGATGGTCCAGCTTACATTTCTTTGACAATGGTATGAAAGTGATACCCATTTAGTAGAAGCCATACTTTGAATTGTGAACTTTGATCTTTTCCTCATCTAGCAATATGTGGCAGATACTCTCTTTTGATTCTGGGCAGTGGCAGCCTCAGCTGCCTCTATGTACTACATATATCCATTCCATTTTTCACTTTCGGTAAAATATCCAATAAGTTATGTGAGGTATTCAACCCTTATTTATAAAATAGGCTTTATGTTAGATGGTTTTGCCCACCTGCAGGCTGTTGTAAGTGTTCTGAGCATGTTTAAAGGAGGCCAAACTAAGCTATGATGGTTGGTAGGTTAGGTGTATTGAACGCATTTGCAACTTAAAATATTTTAAGCTTAGCATTAGTTTATCAGGACATAACCCAGTAGAAGTCAAGGAAGATCTGTACTTATAGTTAATATTTTCCTGGCGTTGTTTTAGGCAAGGCACTTACTCTTACAGACTTTCCATATCTTCTTCCATAAAATGAGAACATTTGATTATATGATCTCTGTGATCCTTTACATTTCTAAAATTAACTTCAGGATTTGCATTTAGGTTAGAGAAACTGCCAACCTCAAAGTAATTCAGCTCAGTTCGTTAAATACAAGACAGCTATAACAGCTTTGATGTGTACACGTTAGCCAGGGGTATGGTATACTTATGGTGATATGTGATATGTACCTGTTCAGGTGTGAGGGCCATCAGCAAGCCTGGCTTGCTCTAGATTATTGCTGTCATCACTCATCATGAGTACCTCAAGCCAAAATACAAGGATTCAGTGTATGCACATCCACATACAAAATCAACTCCAGAAAGTAAGTGAAATTAAAGTCTATAACTCTCTAAGTGGTGTGTGAGTTTTGTGTATTGGTAGTTACTGGCTTTTTATTTTTATTTTTATCATTCATCTTTTCTTTTAGCCTATGGCTAACCCATTTTCCTTGTTTCCTTTTCTTCCCTCCTTATGTACTGTTTCATAATTACTCACTTATATTTAATTTAGGGATTTGTTGGGAAGATAAGACTGTGCCCTTTCTCCTCCCTTCAAGGGTTAACTAGTGAACATAAAGAATTAAACTAGTTTGGAGGGCTTTATTGAGTAACAAAGATATCAGTCATTGAAGACTAGTACAGTATAGTGTTTATAAATGTTGCTCTGTGGGACAGTATTTAACCAGATACTTCTTCACAAAATGATGTGGATGGGGAGCACCAAATCTAATGGCAGGTGCTCTACCAACCAGAAAAGGATTTCTTGTTGCAAAATAAATATAAATGACAATATTCCCGAAAAAGTCTGTCTTTATCAGATACTAACAGTGAAAAGTCTATGCCAGTGAGACATGAACTGCAGATCCATGTTTTCTTCAGCCTAGGGAGCTGGGGTTCATTTCTTCTTTAATTTTCTGTGGATGTGGACGGTTGTGGGCATCTCAGTCTGTCTGTCTCAAGCCTTTGGGTGCTACTCCAAATAGCCTGACCCCCACAGGGAGCCTTACCTGAGGGAAAGAACCGCAGAGCTGCCTCTCACCAGTCTACATAGTACATAATTGTTTCTGGAGTACCAAGACAATAACTCAGTGACTGTGTTTCCAAGATCTAAACCTCAGAACAACCTGTGCAGCCCTTCAAAGAGCCTCACAGAAACATTTGCTGCCATGGTGCCAGGGTTCAGCCAGTGCGATTTAGAATAGTTAAAATGTGCAGCCCTGCTAATCAGAGTTTATCATGAAAACACCATGGCAGTCTTCACAATAGACAGGCTATTAGCACCACTATAATTCTCTGGATTCTGTAGTGCCTGGCCATATTTTATCGAGTTGTCCAGTTAATCCTCCTATGAGCTAGCAAGACTGTCAGGCTGGGAGGAAGCCTTCTGTTAGAAGCTATAAAACTATATGAAGAAGTAGTTGTAAGTGGTTTGGGTTCATAAATTATGTATGCTAGTAATTAAATTAAGAATTACAAAAGGAGAGGATTTGGCTCAGCATTGTCCATGATGGAGAATCTTAACTGAGTGACTGTTTTGGAAAACCTTTCCAGCATTTTGGATTTCCATGAATCTAATACTTATTATTCTCGGAATCTTGGATGACACAAAGTTGTATTTCTCTGTGCAGAAAATAATATACGAAGGTAAAATGAATCACACCAAAACATAATTTATGGAAACAGATCCATTTTAAATATTATGATGGATTACAAAGCAGCCCTGGATGAATATGGAAGCAGTATGAGCTGGCAGTTATTTGTTTTACAGTAGTTAGAAGACTTTTTAAAAGGCCTTTACAAAACTTCCCAAGTTCTTGGTCCTTAAAAAAACACAAAACTCAGACATGTTTCAATATAGCCTATATCTATGAAAATAAATATAAATGTTGGTGCCAAAATATACCACTAATTTGAGAATCATGACATATAGGTTACAATTAAAATTCTGTTATGAACTAGCTGACTGACTAAACATGTCATTTCACCTCTGTAGAAACTAATATAACAGATCCTTATTTCTTTTTTTTTTTTTTTTTTACCAAAACTGATCTTTAAAATGAGAGAGGGGATTATTCACATAAAATCTCACTGTTTTGTTTCTATACCTGTTCTCTTGTTGTAGTTCATTGATACACAGACAAAAAAAAATTATGGGTTTTTTTAACCTAGATTAACATACATTTCATAGAGTGCTTGAATGGGTTTGAATGACATCTATTTGAAACATGTAATCAGCCAAAGTTGCAGTTTTATTGTGGTACATATTTAAAGTTCTGCCTGTGGTGGCAACTGGATGGCTCAGTGGGCAGAGCTTGGAACTCTTGATCTCAGGGCCATAAGTTTGAGCCCCACGTAGGGTGTAGAGTTTACTTTAAAAATAAATAAAATCTTAAAAAGAAATAAACTTCTAGGGGCGCCTGGGTGGCTCAGTGGGTTAAAGCCTCTGCCTTCGGCTCAGGTCATGATATCAGGGTCCTGGGATCAAGCCCTACATTGGGCTCTCTGCTCAGCAGGGAGCCTGCCTCTCCCTCTGCCTGCCTCTCTGCCTACTTGTGATCTCTCTCTCTCTGTCAAATAAATAAATAAAATCCTTAAAAAAAGAAATAAAGTTCTACATGTAGTTTGTAGTATATCTATATTCTTCATTATTGCAACACCTGCTAATATTGATAAAAGCTAGCATTCCTTGAGTTCTTACAATATGCTCATGATTTTGTATGCATTATCACAATTTAATAATTGAAATAACTATATAATATAGATCTCTATTATTATACTCATTTGCCACCAAGAATACTGGAACTTAGATAGGGTACACATTTGTAAATCTTGAAAAATCATTAAGTAGATGTAATGAAAAATCATTAAGTAGATAAAAATAAGTGTAAAGAATCATCCCGGAATCGGAATACCCAGTATTTGTTCGGTGGTAACTAATTCTACTCTAAGTAAATGCTATATATATATATATATATACCTCTATATATATATATATACATAAGTGCTATATATATATATACCTATATATATATATATATACATACATATACACACACACACATACACACACACACTTCAAAATAGAGAATACATTATGCATATAGGAAAATGCAGTTTTCATTTAATATCTTTATAAACTCATACAGTTGAACCCACAGCTTGGGATTTTTTTTTTTTTTTCACTTGTACATTGAATCCTGAATGTTAGTTTGGAAAATACGAGCTCGTTCTGAAGTGTCTATTACACACTGCATAAAAAATAGTAATTTTCATAGTAGAGGCTGAGTCCAGTTGTAACTCATGTGAAATGGACTTGGAGTCACTTTCCTAGATGGGATGAGAAGTGAACTGACCCAGCAAGGAGCATTTGTTGGGGGCCATGTCACAGTGTTGGGGTAGAGGGCATAGTGTGTGAGGAGACTGGATAGAATAGCCCAGCAACAGGGGCAGTGATAGGAAGTGGGGCAGGGGAATGAGGTGCTCCTGCAGCAGTCATCAGGAAGAAGGGGAAGGGTGTGTCAGGGATGAGCTCTCCTAGGTGCTGAAAGTAACGGCACTGGTGGGAGGAGATAGGAGGAGTGTGCTTCTGGGGGCAGATATTTCCACTTCTAATATTTACATTCTATCCAGAAGCATCTTCAGTGTTGTAAGAAGTACCGATACCGAGAGCTTCTCTCTCTAAGCCCCAAATTTAGCCTTGGGGTTTTTGCATACCTTGGTTACTACTCCAGTAGCTTTTTCTTTTAAATAGACAAGTTTTTTTTTTTTTTTTCAAAATATGAATAGTCTATGCATGTAGCATTTAACACAGCATAGGAAAAATGGATTTGAATCCTGATAGTTGGTTCCAGCTAACTGCAGGATCACGAAGCTAAATAAATAGCTATGAATGTTTCCAGTTTTCTAATGGAAATATGAAAAATAATATTTTTTTAAAAATAATGTTTCCAGTTTTCATTGCTATATGTTTAGTTTTCTAAAGTGTGAATCATTAGGAAATTTAGTCTGATTGATTTTTCCCACTTTTAAAAAATGCATTCATAAAATTGTGTTTGCATTTTATTTTATTTTATTTTATTTATTTATTTATTTTTTTTTATTTGAGAGAGAGAGAGATCACAAGTAGGCAGAGAGGCAGAGAGAGTAGGGGAAGCAGGCTCCCTGCCGAGCAGAGAGCCTGATGCGGGGCTCGATCCCAGGACCCTGAGATCATGACCTGAGCCGAAGGCAGAAGCTTAACCCACTGAGCCACCCAGGCGCCCCTGTGTTCGCATTTTATTGTGTCATATGTATAACAAGCAAGTACTGGTAAGATCAGGAGTGACAGATTCAAAAAAGGTTCCAAACTCCCTTCTACTAACTCTCATTACTAAGGAAACATTGCATTTTATTTTATCTTTTACATTCATCCTTCTCTTCTGCAATATGAGAACAAAACCAGATTAGCAAAGTGGTGTTGCCAAGGTTAATGTGAAGGGCAAATAGTACAAGTAATGGGGAAAAGGTCTCAAAATGTAGCATTTAGTGGCCACTGTATATAATTTCATAACATTTTCTCCTTTCCTGTGTCAGTCCCATTTTTTTAATGGTGTTTCTTTGGTTAACTTTTGATTGAGAATTAAAATGGTCAGTTTCATCTGTTAAAAATGGGGTTTTATGTTCAAAGTACTATTTATTGATTGATAAAAGATTATAAATCTCCAGAAAAATTTAATCACACTTGAAAATCGTGATATAACTTTTAAGCAAACAAAGCCTGAGGTCCTCTGCTTCATTAGAGAATTAAAAATTACTTGGAATTTTTGTAGACTATACTTAGATGTCAGCATCAAAGAAAAGTGGCATCCTATGAAGGCTGTGTGCCTCTTTCATTTACATGAGAAGGCTTGAATATCATTCATTTTGCTTGAAAGATCTTTTATTTAGCCTGCTGGTAGCTGTCACACTTTGTGCAAATGGGAACCAACTCTTGAAGTGGCGTGACAGCCGAAGTGTAGAATTAATCAACAGGTGAGGAGGTTGAGGTGGCGGAAAAAGTGAGTGACAAGAGTATTTCTGTATAGTTTTTTAACTTTTTTCCCATTTACTAGATGACCTTCAAATTGGGTGTCTTTATATTTTTCCTGTACTTTGTTAAATTAACCTATTCATTTCCTAATATGTTAAATTAACCTATGCACTTCCTAATATGGACATTATAATATATACTAATTTCCAAAAAAGAAACATTAGTTTTCTGATTATTTATCATCCAGTTAGTCTGGCATTCCATTTCAAACAGCGTTTTATTGCTAAGTTGTTTCTTTGCTTTAGCAAATACTGGGGTCCCATACAATGCCTAATATTCTACGATTCATCATTAGTGATTCAGCTTTTCTCTTGATGGTTGTAGCCAAATCTACTCAGTAGCCCTCAAATTTGCTTGGAAATCAAGAATCTGACACAACAGAAAGACATTGTGTGCATGCAAGTAAAGCCTATTTCTGTTTCTTGTGTCCTCCTTATCTGAGATGCCTTCCCTAAGAATACACTGTTCTAGGTTTTCTCCCTTCTTGGTCAAGGCAAGGGACCTCATGCAAAGACCCAGCTCTGTCAGCTATTTGTGGTTTATGCTAGTGCAGGGACTGAATGGACTTGGCTGGTCTGAATCTGAATCTGAATCTTAATCCCAGCTCTGCTGCCATATTATGTTTTTGATCTCAGATAAGTGACATGTGTCGGACCCTCATGTGGAAGAAAATAATAATAATACCTAGTTAGAGCATAAATGCAATGAAAGTATATGTAAATAAGGTAATATACATGAAGTGTCAAATCATGAGGCATACAGGAAAAGGGGGGAAAAACACATTTTAGCACCTATTATGTCTTTATCCTTTAGAATTTTTTAATTATATTTGAGATACTCTGCAAGTTACTGTAGGGAATAAAACAAAATGGAGGGCTTCTTTCTGCCACATCTGGTTCCATAAATGGGAATTGCTCTAAGCTACATGAAAAATGTTAGAAATATGACATACAGATTTTTTTTGGAGGGAAAAATATCACAATGAGGGATCAGGGATAACTTCATAAATGAGCTGATATTTGGTCAGAGCATGGAGTAGGTTGTTGAAAAATAGGTAGGGTTTTATCTATGTCAGACAAAATAATTATGTTTGCTAAAATACAGAAAATAAGAATGAGGGGAGAAGAGGGTAATTCATGGCTGAAGAATGGGGTGCATGGAAAGGTGGGTGGAGGCAAGGAATAAAGAATCTCCATGAAATGTGTCCAGTTACTCTGGGGAGAGGGAATCCAGCAGAGATGGGGTAGATTTCCCCAGTACTGTTCCAGCTCTGAAGCCTTGTGCCTGCTATTTCCTCTACTTTTCGTGCCTTTTCTTCTCATCTGTCCAGCATCTGCATGCTCTTACCCTCCCTATCTGGAAGAGTTCCTGAATGTTCCTCGCTGCAAACCTTCTTTTCAGTGCCTATTTTGACATCTGTGTGCACCACCAGGACACGACTAGGTAGGAAATAAAACTGTATTCTAACTACATTGTTCTCTTTGGGGTTATCACCATGATCCTGTCTGGTACCATGATATGCACCACTAGATTCTCAATAAATACTTGAGAACCTGGTTGTTGACTATAGAAAAGGATGCAGTTTTGTTTTTTTTTTTTTCAATCTACCTGTACATCCTACCCAAGCTTATTTATCTCTGACCCTGTCACAGATACTGTCACATAGAACACAGGAGAATTAATATGGCCTCATGATCAACTATCACTCTAAAAATAGTACTCACTAATTAAGAGAGAGCTAGATTATTCAGTTTCCAAGTTCTTTCATTTCTAAGTTATGCAGAGATATAAGACAAACTTGTACATTTTGAAAAATAACTGTTTTAGTGTTTTTTTTAATTACAGAGAGTCTTGATTATTCAAGTTTCTTTTCTGTTTAATAATAATAGTTATCAATTTTCCTTTTATATCAGTCCAATGAAATATTGAAGCTTTCTAAAATACCAATATCATGATAACTGAGTGTGCATTATGATAAATTCTTGGCAAAAACCTGTATGATAGTAGTTCTCGAAATAATAAAACTTAATTCACAGTTCTCATGTTCCAAGTTGACTGTTAAAACCGAAGATTAAACTAACCACTCAACCAACCAACAAAAACCGTGTCCTGATCTTATGAAAAGAAAGAAACTGATAGAAACATATTTGTTACACCCTTCTGCATAGGATTAACTAATCAAATGAATGAACACAGACACACATGTGCAGAAAGATGTATCAGGTTATTCAATGAAGCATTTAGGTAGTGGTAAAACACTGAGAACACCCTTAGATACCCATCAGTAAGGACTAGATCAATGATTGATGGTGTATCCATACAATAGAATACTGTGCACCTGTATGAAATGAACAAGGAAGCTTTTTTTTTTTTTTTAAAACAATAGAAGATCTCCAAGTTATAGTGAGTGAAAAAGATGGATCGTGTATTGTGGAATTTGTATAAAAGACATCAGGTGGATAATCTTTTAAAGTATCTGCTTAAATGTGCAGAAAATGTCTCCAAAAGGACCCACACAAAGTAAACTCAGGGTTTGCCTCGGAGGTGAGGTTGTTGAGAGGCTGAAGGACAGGAGTGGGAAATAGCATTCCAGAGCATGTAGTTTCTGCATCTTGATGAATTATGACCCATCTAAATGTGATACTCATTCAAAAACTGAATTTTAAAACAATTGAAAAAAATTAAATTAATTTAAAACAATTAAAAAACAATTTGTTTTTTAAAACAAATCAAATAAGCTACCATACAGCCCATTCACCACAACAGGTCAACAAGGATGTCTGTGGGTCTCATCCATTGAGTGAAGGGGAAAATATCTCCTCTAGGAATTTATCACCACAGCAGACCACATGGATTTTCATTCCTCATTTGTATAACCTCTGTTTCCTGAGAGGCTAAAGCCCAGATTTATGTTCAGGTAACTTTTGTTGGTGATGGTGTGGAGATTTAAACTAGATTTCTTTCAACTCTTTCCTCAAATAATCCTTAGAGATACAGTTTCAAAAAAACACTAGTTCACAATAATAACTACAAAACAAAATAAAACACAGCCCATGCCAACAATCACCCAAAGAACAGTTAGCAGATTAAATTTACAGTGGTGTTAAGTGTTTAAATTTTAGTCATACATCTGAAATAAGTACTTTGAAAAGATAAAGATAAGGTTGTAAAAATTAACAATAGTATTTTAAATGAGTAAATAAAACTTGTAGGAGTTAACAGTAGAATATCCTACATTAAAATATGGGGACTGGGTTAAAGAGATGATTAGACACCATGAAAGAGAATGTGCAGACTGAGGAGATATCTGGAGAAAGTGTCTCAGTGCATAAGCATTGAGAGCTGAAGAGTGGAAACATGAAAGAGATGTAGAGTTCTGAAGGATAATGTGAAATATTGTCATAGATAACTATCTGAATTTCCAAAAGGAGAGAGAATGGGATAAGCAATATTGAAAGGCATTTTGCCTAAGAATTTTGAGACTGATTGAAAATAAAGATTAAATGATGTGGCAAACCCAGTGAATACCAACCTAGATGAAGGCAAAGAAGCTCCACATGTAGACACATAGTAGTAAAACTCAAGAATGCCAAGGGGAAGACTGAAAACATATAGAATGAACAATTTCTATAAAGAAAAAATAATTACACAGATAGCTGGCTTTTCAATAGTAATTATATTTACATGAAAATTATATTTTTAACAGTTCAAATGTATTATAATTGTGTTGAAAATGATGCCTTCACTGTGCTGATGGAAACAATAACAACAAAGCGACAACAAAAACTTATAAGAAAAGGCCCAGGGGTGCCTGGGTGGCTCAGTTGGTTAAGTGTCTGCCTTCTGCTCAAGTCATGATCCAGGGGTCCTGGGATTGAGCCCAGCATCGGGCTCCCACAGCAGGGAGTCTGCTTCTCCCTCTGCCCCTCAGAACTGGTTCTCTCTCTTTCTCAAATAAATAAATAAAATCTTTTTAAAAAGAGGCCCAGAATAGGCAACAGAATGTTGAAAGAGAACAAAGTTAAAGGATGACACTACTTGATTTCAAGACTTATTGTAAGGCTACAGTAATCAAAACCATGAGGCATTGGTAAAAGAACGGTCAAATAGATCAGTGAAACAGAATGCCGAGCCCAAGAACAGACCTCCATAAATATAGTCCATTGATCATTGACCAAGTAGCACAAAGGATCAAAGATTGTTTTCAACCAGTGGTGTAGAAACAGCTGGTCATCCACATGCAAAAGAAAGAAAAGAAAGAAGAAAGCAAGGAAGGAAGAAAGGACGGAAAGAAAGGAAGAAAGAAAAGAATGAAGATGTAGACCTTGAAGACTTCACAAAAATTAACTCAAAATGGATCACAAACCTGAAAGTAAAACTATGTTTTTCATAACTATGATATAACTATATTTCATAACTATATTTTTCAAAACTATGAAACACCTAAGAAAGAACATAGGAGAAAATCTACATGACCTTGAGTATGGTGATGACTTTTAGATACAACACCAAAGACATAATCCATGAAAGAAATAGCAGATAAACTGGACTTCACTAAAATTAAAAATTTCTGCTACGTGAAAGACAGTGTCAAGAGAATAGAAGGTAAAGGGCGCCTGGGTGGCTCAGTGGGTTAAAGCCTCTGCCTTCGGCTCAGGTCATCATCTCAGGGTCCTGGGATCGAGCCCCGCATCAGGCTCTCTGATCAGCAGGGAGCCTGCTTCCCCCTCTCTCTCTGCCTGCCTCTCTGCCTACTTGTGATCTCTCTCTCTCTGTCAAATAAATAAATAAAATCTTTTAAAAAAGAAAAAAAAGAATAAGAAGGTAAACCACAGAATGGGAGAAAATATTTGCAAAAGACACATCTGATAAAGGACTGCTATCCAAAATATACAAAGAATTCTTAAAACTCTACAATTAAAAAAAAAAAAAAACAATTGAAAAATGGACCAAAGACCTTAACAGATACCTCATCAATGAAGACATGCAGATGGCAAATAAGCATATAGAAAAAAATATCAACATCTACAAGCCAAGGATCGTCAAAGATTGGTGGCAAATCACTGAACCTAGAATGAGGGAGGAAAGGATCCTCTTCTGGAGCCATCAAGGGTGGATGGCCCTACTGACACCTTGATTTCAGATTTCTGGCCTCCAGAAATATGAGAGGAATACATTTCCATTGTTTTAAGCAACCCAGTTTGTGGTACTTTGTTCTGGCAGCCTTAGGAAACTAATATAAATTATAGTTCTTCCTATATTGATTTTTAGATTTAGTAAATTTCCAATTAAAATGCCAGCGTGTGTGTGTGTGTGTGTGTGTGTGTGTGTGTGTAACTGACCCTAAAATTCACATGGTTTCTCAAATGTCCAATAATAGACCAGACACTAGGATCATGTTGAGGGGACTTGCCTTACTACATATCAAGACTTGTAATAAAAATGTATTTTTATAACTGTATGGCTATATTACAGAAATAGAAAAATAGACCAGTGAAAGCAATAGATAACCCCCAAATAGACAATAAATATAGGTAACCTGGATGGACAACAGTGTATTTTGCCCAGCAGTGAAGAGAGAAGGCATTATTTAATATATTATCCAATCACAAGGAGTGATCCATTTGGAAAGAAAATAACAGAAGTTGGATTCCTCCTACACAATATATAAAGCAGTTACTGTGGGCTCAATTAAAATTTTCAAGGTTAAAAAAGGCAAAATTATAAAATTTTAGAGTATAAAATAGAATATGTTTATGATATCATGATTGGAAAATATATTTTTAAGTCAGATATAAAAATTCAAAACGATGAATGGACAAGAGTTGTAAATTTAACCACATTAAAATTAAGAACTTCTTTCTATCAAAAACTTCCATAAGGAGAATAAAAACTAAAGTCACAAACTGGGAGTCTTTCCCATCAAACATCTGATTTAAAAATTGATTTATATGTAGGATATTAAAAAGAAAAGTTTTACAAATCAGTGAGAATGTCAACAATCCACTAGAAAAAATGGGCAGAAGACCTGAAGAAAAATCACATGAAGATTTGCAACCTAATTAGTTATCTAGGGACCTGCCAATTAAATCTGCACTAAAAACATTGACCAAATTTGTAAAAATTTAAAAGCTAGACAGTATCAGGTATTGGCAACGAGGTACAATTCTTGGATTGTTATATACTTCTGGTGGTTTAAAAAAATGGTTTAGTCATTAGAGAAAAAAAAAACTGTCATTGTCTGGTAAAATTGACGGTGGAAGTTCCCATGCTATACCTTATAGCTTAGAGAGACATGAGTGCCAGAGGACTTGTGCAAGCATCGCCATAGTTAGAAAATGTGTAACAGCAAAATGATAGAAGCAATACAGACGTTCATCAACAGTATAAGGAACACATGATGTATGGTATATAGGACGCAACTGAAGAAATGCAGTAGTGAAAATGTCTAATAGGCAGGAAACTCTGGAATATAAACTCCAGTGGAAAAAGTGAAGTTTCAGAAGAATATGTATAATATGAATCTACTTATGAAAAGTTAAAAACATGAAAAAAAGATTCCATAGCAATATCACAATATGAATATCGTACTAAAACATATGGAGTGAATAGACAATAAATTGAGGATCATGATTTCCTCTGGTAAGCAAGGGAGGAGGACGGGGCTGGGGCAGTGTGTTTTAAAGGTTAATTATATATCTTTAGCAGAGAGGGGTTCATTGTATCAATGATTTCTTGATATGAGACAGAGGTCTCTTTCCCACTGGGAGTATTCAGAAAGTTTGTTTGTAAGTGAGGTATTTAGAATGGCATGAGCATGGAGAAACCACGAGACACAATGGAGATAGTTGACCCAGTGCTAGCTCAGCTCTTGCCATCCCTGAAGGACAGGGAGAAAAGATCAGTAGCTGGAATCTGGAAGCAGAGACAAATAAAGGAGCTGCCATGAGAAGTTCAAGTCAAAGGACGCAAGCAACATCACGCAGAAGGAGTTAGCAGAATAAACAACCTGTCTTAAATGTCCTCCCTCTGTCCAGTCTCTTCACGGGGCTCCTAGTTGGTGGAATACGACTAGAAGCCAAGGGGCAGGGGGCCTGTCTATGGATTCCATAGAGGACCTAGGGCATAGACTAGGTGGGGGACAGGACAATGTGAAAGGCAAATGGGAGAAATCTGGCACACTCATAAATATCCATTGTATATATTCAAAATGCAATAAATTTCCCAAAGTAATTATACTCTGCAAAGAAAGGAGAAAGAAAGCCTGGGTGAGCATTTGAATATTAAGAAGGTGAACCCAGTGAATAAAGAACTAAAAGAAAAGACAAGAACATGGGGACAGAAGGAGGTCAAGGAGTAAGAAGATGAACACCGAGTGTGTTTACTGAAGAGCTAATTATAGCCATTTAGATCCACTTTCCCTTGGCCATTTCCAGTAAGGGTTCTCACACTATAAGAACTCTTTCTCTCTCATGTGGTAATTTCCCTGTCAAACTGTTTTCTTGGAATAAATCCTCTCCTCCTAGAATTATACCTCATAGTTGTTGTCATACTTGTCCATACAGATTATCAGAATCAGGGTCGATGTTATATTTTTATGTAGCAGCAGCTCAGGATGGTTTTACTCTGAACAGCTGAACCATTTTATGGAAGTCTTGAACATATTCAACTTCATCCTCATATACACCAACAAGTCTAATGAAGTTGGTTGGATAACTTGGAGGATACACACTTCCGAGTTTAGAGTCTACACCTCCATTTAAAATGGCCTCCATTCATATTCAATTAGGAGCAGGAGATGGAAATGGCTTTCTTCCCTTTTTAAATTCAAACATATCCCAATTAGTAAATTTATGAAACGAAATTTATTAGCACTGAAAATGTATTAATCTCTTATGCTGAATTCTTACATGAATAACTGTTTTGCTCATACATGTATAAAATTGTATGATTTTTGAAGATGTTTCACGTTCAGTAGTTAATTCTGAGAGCAGTTCCCAGTGTGAAAGAGTGGGTAATGGAGTGTGAGTTGCCTTTAGCACCTCATTGACTGACATGGATGGCCAGACAGGAGTTCCCTTCATCCCTTCAGGGAAAGCCCAGGAAGTACAGGTCCTGAGCAGCTGGTGCGCTATAGGACACACTATCCTATTATCACTTCAGTAGATTCTACAGAAATGTAAGTTGCCCACTTTCTATAGATTGCCTTATAGGAGAGATTACAAATTTATAAAAAGTTAGGGATAAAGGAAGGGAAAAAATGAAAGATGGGAGGAAAAAAATGTAGAAGAAAAATACAAATACATAAAAAAATGTAAGAATTATAAACAGAAATGTGTATTCATACAAACTCTAGTTCACATCTCTTGCTTAGTCCTGATTTCTTCTTCATTTCAGTTTAAGAAATATTAGGAAGTAACAACTCTGTTTCTGGGGCACTATGAGGCACTGTGAATAGAAGTCTGAAAGTTCCCGTCATTCGAGACACTACACTAAGATTCCACATTTATTAGCAAGGATTTAAAATAAATTTTACATTTTACCATACAGAAAAGAGGAAAAATATTTAGAAGCATATATGTCAATAAGAAAGTAAAATGATGACGTAATGATTTCTTTTTTTATTGTGTTATTTGTGTTATTGTGTTTATTGTGTTAGTCACCATAAAATACATCATTAGTTTTTGATACAGTGTTCCAAGAGTCATTGTTTATGTACAACACCCAGTGCTCCATGCAATACGTGCCCTCCCTAATACCAACCACCAGGCTCACCCATCCCCCCACCGCCTCCCCTCTAAAACCCTCAGTTTGTTTCTTGGAGTCCACAGTCTCTCATGGTTCGTCTCCCCCTCCGGTTTCCCCCAATTCACTTTTCCTTTCCTTCTCCTAATGTCCTCCATGTTATTCCTTATGTTCCATAAGTAAGTGAAACCACATGATAATCGATTTTCTCTGCTTGACTTATTTCGCTCAGCATGATCTCTTCCAGTCCCATCCATGTTGATGCAAAAGTTGGGTATTCATCCTTTCTGATGGCTGAGTAATATTCCATTGTACATATGGACCATGTCTTCTTTATCCATTCATCTGTTGAAGGGCATCTTGGTTCTTTCCACAGTTTAGCTATTGTGGGGACATTGCTGCTTGAACATTGGGATGCAAATGGCCCTCTTTTCACTACATCTGTATCTTTGGGGTAAATACCCAGTACTGCAATTGCTGGGTCATAGGGTAGGTAGCTCTATTTTTAATTTTTTGAGGAACCTCCACACTGTTTTCCAAAGTGGCTGCATCAACTTGCTTTCCCACCAACAGTGTAAGAGGGTTCCCCTTCCTCCACAACTTCTCCAACATTTGTTATTTCTTGCCTTGTCCATTTTTCCATTCTAACTGGTGTAAAGTGGTATCTCAGTGTGGTTTTGATTTGAATTTCCCTGACGACTAATGATGATGAACATTTTTTCATATGTCTGTTAGCCATGTGTATGTCTTCTTTTGAGAAGTGTCTGTTCATGTCTTCTGCCCATTTTTTGACTTGATCATTTGATTTTTGGGTGTTGAGTTTGAGAAGTTCTTTGTAGATCTTGGATATCAGCCCTTTGTCTATAGTGTCATTTGCAAATATCTTCTCCCATTCTGTAGGTTGCCTCTTTGTTTGTTGACTGTTTCCTTTGCTGTGCAGAAGATTTTTTTTTTTAAAGATTTTATTTATTTATTTGACAAAGAGAGAGAGATCACAGTAGGCAGACAGGCAGGCAGAGAAAGAGGGGGAAACAGGCTCCCCGCTGAGCAGAGAGCCTGATGCGGGGCTCGATCCCAGGACCCTGAGATCATGACCTGAGCCGAAGGCAGAGTCTTTAACCCACTGAGCCACCCAGGCGCCCTGTGCAGAAGATTTTTATCTTGATGAAGTCCCAGAAGTTCATTTTCACTTTTGTTTCCCTTGCCTTTGGAGACATGTCTTGAAAAGTTGCTGTGGCCAATGTTGAAGAGGTTACTGCCTATGTTCTCCTCTAGGATTAAAATTACTTATATATGTTATCTCTCATGTCCTTCATCAAAAAGAACACACGAGTGATATAAGCACTTAGGCACTTACTTCTTATGTGTTTCTCCATTCATTGTGCAACTCTCTCAACCGAAATCAAATTATCCTTTAACTGAGGATCATCTACTTCTTTTCTTTTCATTCCTTACCAGTAGTCGATCCTTGTATTTACTTGATACTTCCCAGACAGTGTCATTGGAACCAATCTAAACAATCCAGTTTTTACAGCCCTTCCTAAAATGATATTAAGTTGTTGACTCCATCATGTAGCTTACCAGTCATAAAGCTATTTCCCTCCTATGTGTACACTAACTATGCCATTATTGCGGCTAACCTGAGCAGTTAGTAAGACACAATATAGATTTCAGAGACACTGATAAGGAAGAAAAAGGACATTTTACAGTTGAGTTAAGATGGTAATTTAATTGACAAAGCTAGTTTAATTGTAAAAGTTGCCAGCCAAGTAAGTCTTATTTTCTGGCAGTAATAAAATCTGACTTAAAAAAAATTATCAAACATTTACATAGTGCTTATCATGGCAAAGCAGTATTACAAAGTCTTTACCTAGGTTGGCCATATTACCTAATTTACAACCGTCGTCCTAGTACCCAGCCAGGTAAGAATTTTCTCAGGATTTCTCAATTTTTAATGAAATATGTTATTAATAGCTGCAAGAGAATAATTTGATGTGACTTTAATAAGATTCCATCTTCTATTCCACCTTTAGAGGTTGGTAATTATTAAGAAGTCTGGGGCCAAAGATTATACAGCCCATGCAGCTGCATAAAATGTGTTTGCCCAGTGCTCTGGAAAGCATATTTCATTTAGATCAAAAGATTGTTCTAAATTAATGTTCTTCATTTTGGAGTTGATGCTTTCCTGTGCATATACAAAAAAGTATTAAAGTCACAGCTGCTAATATGTTGACTCCATTAGCAGAATAACTTCACACTTAAGTGATGCCAGTTTTATATCCATTAATTCCAATAATTTTCCTCTTTTTTATTCAATTCACTGAATAAAATAATGCTTTTGTAGTTCATTCTCTTGAATGTTAAAACATTCTAAGTGCTATCATAAATTAAGTTAAAAAGTTTGGCAATGAAATGGAATTATTTGCTTTTGCAGTGATAACAAAAATATACTTTTTTAATGGAGCAGAGCCTTGTGGCAAAATCCATATGCTTCCTAAAATCAGATGATTATGAAATAGAAATGTGTTTGAATTGGTTGTGAGGCACACACAATTCAGACTTCCCTCCAAATAAATGAAATGCATTTACTGAGAGATCAGAAACCTTGGGTATAAACATAGGAAGGAAGGGAGGAAGGAAAGAAGGAAGGGAGGAAGGGAGGAAGGGAGGGAGGGAGGGAGGAAGGAAGGGAGGAAGAGAGGAAGGAAGAAGGAAAAGAAAACCCTGCCTAGAATTGAGATAGGCTCATGGTAACCATATGATATTTGTTGAATGAGTGAATATATGAGTGAACTAAAGAACTCCAAGCCCCCATTGCCTACATAAAACAAAATACTTTCCATTTTTTTTAAATTTTAATTCTTGTGTAGTTAATATACAGTGTTCCATTAATTTCAGGTTACAATGTAACGTTTCAACAATTTTATATATTACTAGTACTCATCATGATAAGTACACTCTTAATCCCCATCGCCTACTTCACCCATTCCCCCACTCACCTCCCCTCTGGTAACCATCAATTTGTTCTCTAGAGTGAAGAGTCTATTTTTTGGTTTGTCTCTTTTTTCCTCTTTGTTTGTTTGTTTTGTCTCTTAAATTCCACATATGAGTGAGATCATATGGTATTTGTCTTTCTCTGACTGACTTATTTCACTTAGCATAATACTCTCTAGCCCCATCCATGTCACTGCAAGTGGCAAGATTTCATTCTTTTTTATGGCTGAATAATATTCCTTGTGTATATATATATACCACCTCTTCTTTGTTCATCAATCAGTGGACACTTGAGCTGCTTCTGTAGTTTGGCTGTTGTAAATAATGCTGCAGTAAACATAGGGTGCATATATCCTTTTGAATTAGTGTTTTCATATGTTTTGGGTAAATACACAGTAGTGGAATTACTGGAGCATAAGGTAGTTCTGTTTTTTATTTTTCAAGGAAGCTCCATACTGTTTTTCACAGTGGCCACACCAGTTTGTGTTCCTAACAGTAGTTCAAGAGTGTTCCCCTTTCTCCATATCCTCGCCAACACATGTTGTTTTTTCGTGTTATTGATTTTAGCCATTCTGACAGGTGTGACGTGGTATCTCACTGCAATTTTGATTTGCGTTTCCATTATGAGGAGTGATGTTGAGCATCTTTTCATGTATCTATTGGCCATCTGTACATCTTCTTTGAGAACTGTCTGTTCATGTCTTCTGCCCATTTTAATGGATTATTTGTTTTTGTGTGTGTGTTGAATTGTGAAAATTCTTTATATATTTTGGATACTAATCCTTTATGGCATATGTCATTTGCAAATATCTTCTCCCATTCTGTAAGTTGCATTTTAGTTTTGTTGATTGTTTCCTTTGCTGTGCAAAGCTTTTGATTTTGATGTAGTTTATTTTTGCTTTCATTTCCCTTGCCTCAGGAAACATATCTAGAAAAATGTTGCTGCAGCTGATGTCAGAAAAGTAACTGTGTGTGCTTTTTTCTAGGATTTTTATGGTTTCAGATCTCACGTTTAGGTCCTTAATCCATTTGGAGTTTATTTTTGTGAATGGTGTAAGAAAGTAGTCCATTTTCTTTCTTTTGAGTGTAGCTGTCCAGTCTTCCCAAAGCCATTTGTTGAAGAGACTGTCTTTTTCCCATTGCGTATTCTTGCCTCCTTTGTTGAAGATTAATTGGCCATATAACCATAGGTTTGTTCCTGGGCTCTCTATTCTGTTCCATTGGTCTATGTGTATATTTTTGTGCCAGTACCATACTAAGCTACTTTCCGTTTCTATGTTTTACGTGAATCTTTCTTTGTTTTGCTCCCAATGGGCTTTCCCTCAGGAACACTGGTTTCTGAAAGGTCTCCCTCTTTGGTTTCCATGTGTATTATTCGACTCTAGGCAAGGAACTGTAATTAGATTCCAGGCGTGTGAGAGGCAAGTCTTTCTTTTGGAAAGTGGAAGTGTGAATGGGAGGTTGGAAGTGGAAGGAAGAACTACGAACTGAAATCTCAGTCTCAGAACAGGTTAGGAAAGACAAAATGTGGGAAGGGAGGATGTGGAAGCTGAGTCCCTTAAGCTCCCACAGCCACATAACCAAGAGAAGATTTATGTTCCCCTGCATGGATGAGCACTCTGCTTTAATGATTGCACTTTGAAATGAAACAAAGTTGAAATTGGTGAGTGCAAAGCAGTGTTACCTCAACAAGCTCCTTCAGGTGGCATTGTCCTAATATGGTAACTGTATTCCAAAGAATTTTCTCGATAATTTAGGGATTTTCTAGAGACTACTCTTCAGCATTTAGGTTTGGGAATTTAATTATTCATGACCTCCCAAATCATCTGGTCCTAGAGTTTAATTTGGCATAACCAAATAAACAAAACTTGGTAGTAATATGTGAACATTGTTCCTTAATTGATACTGAAAATGATAACTATCAAATATGACTTCTGTTCACCAGTGGGCTTATTGTCTGTCTTTACAGATGCCTAGTAAATAATGTCAATTATGAAAAAGATTGATTGGTGACCACAAAATCATATCAGAGTGCTAGTGGTGTGATCCTATTAGCCAATGTCATCAAACCATTATACATGAACAAAACCCTTTTTAATAAAGACATTTGTATATCTGTCACACAAAATCACTAGCATATTTGCCTTTGGACAATTCTAGGAACACACTCATCATACTTACGTCTCTGATTACCCTTTTGTAGATTTTGTAGATATCTTTCACTAATGCATTATTTACTAATGCTGATTATATTGTAAATATATATGAACTTTTCTAGTAAAAATTACAACCTAGTTCCCCTAGATTGGACTTAAGTATATATAAAAAAAATACTTGGGTAATTTTTAAAGATGCTTGATCTCATCCTTTATATTGTATTATACCCAATTTTATGCAGAGAAACAGTTTACTTTTAGCTATGGTAACATTTACTGCCTTTTTTAGTTTCAGGTGCAAGCTGTAACAACATCTAAATAAGATAGCCCTTGTCTAGGGAGTATGTAGCTTGAATGTAAGAACATAGTAAATTGCTTTAAATTTTGTAATGTCCTCGGATGGGTTAATTGGGCTCCCTTTTGTCTGTTCCCATAGAGGTCAGCATTAGAGACTTTCACGTGGGAAGTGTATGTGAGTGTGACTTTGGGGTTACTAAGGAAGCAGGGTTGGAAGCTTGAGAACCTAGCCAACTAGATCCCATTTTCAAGACATAGCAGTGAAATTTATAGACTGAGACTAAAGTCTAACTGAATATTCTTCCATGTCATTGGCCTATCTGTGGTCAGAATCTGTGTCCAGTCTTTTTATTTGAAGTATATTAGAAATAATGAGCATTTGTTTTTTGTCTTTGTTATCAAGATATATTATTATAGGCTGAATGTCTGTGTCTCCATGAAAATTTCTATATGGAAATCCTAACCCCCAAGGTGATGGTATTGGGAAGGGTCCTTCTGGAGACGATTAGGTGATAAGGGTGGGACCCTCATGAATGGGATTAATGCCCTTATAAAAGAGACCCCACAAACTTCCAGTCTTCTCTGCTGTGTGAATATACAAAAAGTCTGCAACCCCAGAAGAAAGACCTCACCAGAACCCGACCATGCTGGCACCTTGATTTCAGACTTCCAGCCTCCAAAACTGTGAGCAAAAATTTCTGTTGTTTATAAACTGCAGCCTGTGGTATTTTGTTATGGCTATACAGATGGACTAAGATACATATGCTTTACAGGACACTTTTATAGATGTGAAAATTACTTTGTTTTTTTTTTTTTAAGATTTATTTATTTATTTTGTGAGAGAGAAAGAGCATACACAACTAGAGGGAGGAGCAGAGGGAGAGAATCTCAAGCAGACTCCTTGCTTAATGGGGAGGCGGATGCAGGGCTCAGTCTCACAACCCTGAGATCATGACCTGAGCCAAGAGTCTAATGCTTAACCGACTGAGCCACTCAGGCACCCCTAAAATTGTTTTATTTTTATAACAAAATATATTCAGCATTACATCAGCTAAATTAATGTGTTGGGTAACTCCAAATTTTCTCCTAGATGACACAGTTTTAAAAAGAAATCATCACACAATGAGGACTGTATGAAACAGACTACAGACTACATAAAATAGATATCTCTGAAGTGACAGAAGTATCCTAGATTGTGGTAATGGCCCCACGAATATCCTAAAAATCATTGAATCACGCACTTACAGCATGAGAATTTTATGAATTGTGAATTATACCCTTGACAAACTGTTAAACATACATACACACTCATACACGAGAAATAGCAACAAAGTTTCAGAACTCAGGTACTCCTAAGAATGAGTATAGTGGGTGATACTAGTCTAGAGAATTCTGTTTCATTACTGAGTGGCAGGAAATGTGTAGGAGACACTCCATGCATTACTACTGAGTATGAGTGCATAAGAGAAATAGGTTACTAATAAGTTTAACTTCACCACAATCTAGATTTTAATAAATAATAAAAATGATTAGCTTTTAATAGCTACATATTCCCTTATGAGAAAGCTGCAAAAGAAATACATTAATTCACTGTAATTAATTAATTTCAGAAATGCTAAATGTACATCTGAAAATATAATGCAATATTTCCTAAGAAGGTGGAGATTCTTTTCCCTTTTCTTATTTTGTTTGGCTCTGTCTCCCTCCTCACACACACAGAGGCAGGTTTTCTACTTACATGTACAGAAAACAGTGAATATGCATGTCAGTATATTTGCACATGTATCAGCCATGCATTTAATGTGTAGGATCTGAAAAATTAAAAAAAAATATAACTGGGTCCTAATAAGCAACAAAGTAAAGCAAAACTACTTCTGCGACATTTCATACATTACATCAGAAGGAAATTATTTCCAAAAATAAGTAATACTAGTGACAACTCAAAAGACTTAAAGCAAACAGTAGAATAGAATAAAAGCTCTTTGTTGATGTTTCTGTCACCTACCCTTTAAATATTATGAAATATAAGCTGTGGTTCTATATTAGTCACATAAAGAATTGAGTGAGGGTGGGAAGGGGAGCAAGGAAGTCTTACAGGAATGGAGGTAAGGAGCTCAAGTTTGTTTCTGCTGAGAGACTGCAAAGCAGAGATTGGTTTAAATTACTGCAGAGAGGATTTAGATTACACATTAGAAAAGAACATTCTTTTATCAAGACTCCGAGCCACCAGACTGCATTGCCAAGAGAGCTAATAAAATTGCATGGTTTATAGGAAAGCAGGGGCATGGAGTAAATGGTTTCTTAGACTCATGGTAGCACTTGAGATTTTCAGAGTTGATATTTTCATAATACGCATGCATGAATTCAACAAGGACTTTTTTTTTTTTCTTTTTTCATTTGCCATCCTTACTGTATGCTGATAGCTTTGACTGGTGCTAATTTGCCAGTCATTTCTGATTGTGTGGATTGCATTCTAAATGCAGTTAAGTGCAATTTATTTCTAGTAAACCACTCATTAGCATTAGCAAGATCAGCATTTACAATTTAATTACCTTTACTGGAGGCATAAACTACAGCTCTATTTGGGGTCTCAGTATTTTGAACCCACTAGAGGGGGAAAAAGTATCTATCTATATGTATGGATAGATAGATATATAGATATATATATTTGTTTCACATGGTGTCAGATATCCTTTATATAATATGTATGGATATTTTTTAAATAACAATTGAAATACCAAAAAGCTTTACCTAGCATTTACCCATAATAATACTGCGGTGCTGTTTTATGAAGCAGTAATACACCTCCCTGGTGAATTAACTGTGAGGTTGATGGCTGGCTTTCACCACCAGGATGCCAGATTATTGTCCCATAAAACAGTTCAACAGGGCGGTTATTGGCAACATGTGGTGTCCTTGGAATCCATTTTAACTTGAGTGTATAAAAGTAAGTTACAAGGGAAAGTGATTACGTACCAGAAAAAGAAATGTACAGAAATACTGCATTCACTGTGTCCTGAAGTGGAAAGCACGTTCCTAAAATTTTAAGGGGATATTTGCAATTTTAAACTTCCCTGGTTTCACAGAGCCTTAGCAGATAAGATTCTGCCAGTAAATCTCAGTATCTCGTGCTACGTCCATCCCTTTTCTTTAACTCCAGCCACACAGGCTCAGGCTTTTTACTAGCATATGCTATCATATTTGGTGGCGTTCCCTTGCTAATGGAACCCAACTGACCACAATGGCTGCTTTCTGTTTGGAGAGCCCATTCTGGTATTGACATTCTCTGCTCCACCTGCGGCAGCGCCATCCCTCCCTCCCTTGGGTACATATTCTCTCCAGAGCACTCTAAGCAAGTCTGTGGGGTAAATCTGGCCAGGAGTATGTGAGTGCTTACCATGGGACAGTCCTTGGGCGAGGTACTTTACCTAAATTGCCTTATTTAGTCCTCGTTGCCACCCCGTGAGAGAGGTATTCCCATGATCATGACCTTTATCTTTAAGAAAGCAGAAGTGGGAGGAGATCCTGCCTGTAGTAAACATCACAGGTGACAGTGCAGACTCGAGAACCTTGCGCGTTAAGCATGAGGGGGGGCTCAGGTGGCTCATCTTTGGCTTCCCCAGAGTTCAGTCCAGTATTGGACAAATGGCTCTCTGGACTGCAGAAACCTGGTGGTTGCTGCTGGGATGGACGATGTCCCATCAGTGCTGATCTCCTCCTTCATGGAACGGCTTGTAGAACTGGACGAGGTTGTTGGTGGGGAGTACACAGGGGTAAAATAAAGTCCCGAATGCAAAATTCCCTCACAACCATGCCCTGCCTCCAAGGGCAGAGAAGAGAAATCCCAGGCTTTCAGAGGGTGCCTGTCTCTACAGGAATCCAAGCCACCGTAAGTCTGTATGTCTTTATAACTCATTCCTCATTCAGGAATTTCCAGTGGCAACTTGCCCGTGTCAGATCTTTCTTATGTCTCCCTTCATATTTGCTTAATTCATGTGCATTTCTTTTCTTTTTTTGCACTGTTTAGGCATTTTGACTCTGTTTAATATCAATAACATATTAAGATGTTGTACATAATCTTACCACTTAACTTTTATCAAGCTGATGCTCTAAGTCAGTCACTGAGCTATGTAGGAACTTTCTGTGCATTATCATGTTAATCACACCTCTTTTTCTGTAAATCACCTGTTTGTATAATGACTTGCAATCAGCAAGTTTGGATAATGAACATGATGAACAGAGGCTCACACCTGGCTCTCTGGTTTTTCATCACTATGACCCTATTTCAGGATGAAGATGTGTTTTTTTAAGAACCTTGGTAGATGGGGGCAATATGGGCATAGATCTTCCTATGATTCCTTGCAATCATCTGTCACGGTCCCATTGGTCAAAATTTGTAAATCTCCAAGAACTCCTAAAAGTTCCTTCATTCAGTAGTTACTGAAAAAAGGGAAATGAAAAGCCCTTTTGTTTTCCATAATTTAACCCATTGAATGTAAATAATCCAGGGCAAGAGTTCAGAGCCATCGACTCATTGGAAATCTGCACAATGAAGCACAAATAAAAGAGTCGTGTTTAGGGAACTCTTTTTAAAAAAGGGCCAGGAGCAGCATCTTTATTGCAAAAAGATCCCCTATTACTCTAGTGATGGATTCAGTGGAACTATGGATGAACTAAGTGGTGACAAAGCAACTCTACACTTGGGCCAAGATAAGCAGAAGTACCACCACTACTAAATGGCCAAGGATTGCGTATATGGAAATTCAAAATATACTCCAGATACCAATTGGCAGATGAGTTGTTCTCAATGACTGCGCCTAACCCGCCCAGCTTTGTGTACGTACTGTCTGCACTTGAGTGTCGCTGACCTCCTGGTGACAGTGAAGCTCCCTTCCCATGGCCAGGACCCTATTGCCCACTTCCTGTCAGGGCACGTCTTCTAAAATATCACTTTTCACTGAAATATTTGCAATTTGATGTAAGGATTCGAAAGACCCCAAACTATCAGTATTTAAACCTTAACTCATGTTGCATTTTCTGACATCCTATCTGTTTAAAATTTCCCTGGAAATAGTATCTCATTACATCCAAAAACAAACAAACAAACAAAAAAAACCCCCCAAAAACCCCTCTCTTTTTGTTCTAATCAGAATCCTGAATTGAAGGAAATTCAAATTAATGAACTTAGTTTCTTGTAAAATTAACACCATGGGCCAGACACAGTCTAAGCACTTTACCTTTACTCTGCACAACCCACCTTTATGGTAGGTGATGTTTTATACCATTTGCAGTTGGTAAAACCTAGCACAGTTGCTCAAAGTCCATCACCTAGTAAGGGGCTGGGCTGAGATTCATTTCTAGGCGTTCTGACTCAGGGTTTCCAGGGGTGGAAAAGACCTCTGTTGCTAATTTAAGGGAAGTTGTTCAAGAGAGGCCTGAAAGCCACCCTAGGCTGCAACTTCAAGCAAATTGCCTGAGGGTTATTTCATTTCGATCCCAACCCAGCCCATGTCAGGGGAGTTGGGCCTTTCATACTCCATTGAAAAAACTGAAAATCATTTTCATCCATTAAAACGAAACAAAACAAAACAAGTCCTGAAGTTCTCCGTTTCCATCAGCACAGTATCAATGAGAGATTGCACCCACTTGCATGGAAATAGAATGGTCCACAACCTTAAAAAAGAATCCTATTTGTGTAACCTTCTCAGGTGTCTGAAGGCCCTCCAGAGTCCTCTGTGGCACTGAACACTGAACGTTGGACCGTGCTCCTCTTGCCTTCTGCTCTGTGACCCTCAGTGGGTTCCTTTGGTCCTCACAATCACCTCTTGGCTCTTCTGCCTCCAGCCCCCTGCAGATAGACCAGGCAGGAAAAAGAAGGATGCTTTGTGAAGAAAAGGACAATCACTATATTGGGAAAGTAGGCCTTTCCTTCAAATATCCCCCAGGGTTCCTCTTATGTATCATTTACTGGAACCTTGTCACCTGGCCACGTCCAGCTAAGAGAAGCAGGGAATTATAGTTTTCAGTTGTTCATGTTCTGCTCTGTTCTTCTCCCCCTAGAAAAAAGTGGTTATTGAGAAGGTATCCTAAGTTTGGGTCCCCAGAAGGAAACCCTAAGACAAGATTTCTTGTGAAAGTGAATTATTAGGAAGATTTCCCGGGAAGAACTAGTAGGGATGTGAGGAAGTGGGTCAGGGAAGCACTGACAGCCAAACAAGGGTACAATATTACATACCGTCCACGGAGAGTAATTGGCTTAATCCTGGCGGGAGCTCCTAACAAGGTAGGTGATACTGCGCAGTCGTTCAAATCCGTAGGAAGGCAAATGGAATGTGATGCGTCTGCATTTGTAAAGCATTGGTCAAGCCTCCAGGGGGGAGCACCCCCAGCTCTCCTGTATACAGACAGGTGGGATCCAGCAGTCTGAGTTGAGTGTTCATCAAAGACTTGGTTTCCGGTTGCTTGGGGAGGAACACACGTGGAGCCAACAAGGGGACCCGGACAGAGCACTGACTGTCCACTTCCTAAGGCCACCACCATAGCGTGTGGCCTGTGGGCCATATTCCCTCTCTCCAAAAGGCAGTGTAAGCGCTTAGCATGGAGATCAAGAAGTCAATACCAAAAGGTTCCATAAATGTGTCTACTCTTACTTACTTTTATTATTATTATTTTTAGCTTTTATTATTTTAATTTAACACATGTATCCTATGTTTCCCATTAGAGTGGGCTTCCTTGAAGTCTGGTAATTGCGTGTAAATTTCAATGAGGTCCATGACCATATACTTAATCTAGCTCAGTATAATTCTTGTTCTGGGTATCCAAACATTTCAGTAGATTGAACAATAATTTCACCAATCCAAGTGGGTACATGCAAACTCTTTTTACCTGCTACATGGTTTATATATTTATTTTTGCGAGTTTTTTTAAAATCTTGAAATGTGTCTTCTTGTTTTATAATCAAGTGGTCTCTAGTCTTACTTCTAGTATGATTACATATGGGTGGCGTTTCCAACAATATTGTTTCAGTGTCAGATGCATTTTTTTTGTTAAAAACAATTTAAATTGTCTTGGGCGCCTGGGTGGCTCAGTCGGTTAAGCGTCTGCCTTTGGCCCAGATCATGATCTCAGGATCCTGGGAATGAGTCCCAAGTCTGGCTGCCTGCTCAGCAGGGAGTCTGCTTCTCTCTCTGCCCCTCCCCCCACTACAAAATTTGTTGTTCTTTCATGATGCCATACTAAATTCATCTAGGCTTTCCTCTGGTCTGTATATCTCAAGGGATGCACATTGTGTCCTTACTGTAATATCTCTCTCTTTTGGTTTTTGCAACCAAAATTTCTAACTTGTCAGTAAGATAAATTAGCATTCCAAATTATCTGTTTTAGCTATAAAGATTCTGACATTTGTGTGGCCATTACACATTCTAACTTTGCTTTTCTGACACTTTTTGACCTCGTATTAAATATGAAAAATCCAGTGTTGCTAGAGGGTTTCAGGTCACCTAAATTAATCTTCCAAATAGGAAGTTGACACTAGGAAATAGCTTGATCAGTGTTACAGAACCGGGAAGTGACTTAGGTTCTGAGTTAATGCAAAGGTGCTTTTCTCTATACAACAGCACCTTGTATAATTGAATAGTTCAATCACTGTTTTCTCCAAAATCTTCTCAAAATGTTTAATTTGGATGGTCCTTTCTAATCTGAAACCAAAACCTTCCATAGCTCATTATGTTGACTTTTGCTTAAAACCAGCCCTAATATTTTTACCTTATAAACCCTTTCTAGGCTGTCTCCCATTTCTTTTGACTGGTGAAGCCATGGATTGTGGTGCTTAGAGTGGAACTTAGGTTCATGATAGAATTCTGATTACAATCATATTATAAGTGTTAAGATGAAGATTTAAGGGGGGGCACCTGGCTGGCTCATTCTGTAGAGCATGTGACTCTTGATCTTGGGGTCGTAAGTTCAAGCCCCATGTTGGTTGTAGAGATCACTTTAAAAAGCTAATTGGGGCATATGGGTGGCTCAGTCGTTAAGCATTTGCCTTTGGCTCAGGTCATGATCCCAGGGTCCTGGAATCAAGCCCTGCATTGGGCTCCCTGCTCGGCGAGAAGCCTGCTTCTCCCTCTCTCACTCCCCCTACTTGTGTTCCCTGTCTTGCTGTGTCTCTCTCTGTCAAATAAATAAATAAAATCTTTAAAATTAAATTAAATTAAATTAAATTAATGAAGATTTAAGGCAATTGCTGAAGAGTCATGTCAGCTCATGGGTGTTCTTGCTGCCACAGTAGACCAGCAATCTTGTGTGGGTGTGAGACAATTGTATCTCTTAGTGCTTAGAAATCAACAGTTTCAGAATTCAGCCTCTCGTACTTTTTCTTTGTACATCTCATGGTCTTCTTACCTCCTACTACTTGGAATGAGTAAGTATTGCTGCATATACATTTATCAGCAGCTAGTTAGAAATTTGAAATTTAAGTGGAATAGTATGGCGTTGGTGCGGTGGGGATGTGTGGGTCCACGCTGGGTGTATAATCCAACAGTAGAGGCTCCAGATATTGGATAAATACATAAATTCTTGTTTTCTTGACAATTTGATATTTTCACAGCTTACAGATTATGAAAGGTATCATCAAAGATACAAAGAAGTCTTGAAAGTTAAAAAATAAATTTTCACAATCTCTTTGTCTCTTTAATTATGTAAATAGTGTAGTCAGGGAGAAAGAATATGCTTTCTTCTATCAGATCTGGTTGAAAAGTCTACACCATCATTTTGTAGTTTTTGATGACAACCAATCACATATGTTTGTTTGTCTATGTATTTTGTTTCTGTCTCAGTTTACCTATCATTTGAATTTTAAAAATGATGGCTATTACGTGTTAAACGACAATTTTAGATGATATAAGTAGAACAACGTGTGCATAATAATTTGTTATTAAATATTATCTTCCTTCTAAAATAATTTCTCTTCTTGATTTTATTAGTTTGTTTTTCTTTATTGAAAAACAACGCACTGCTGTAAGCTTTGATTAGGGGCTGAGTATGCAACGATAAAACACTCACTTTTCTCTTCTCATTTATCTGCGTCTCGAAATTTTGCCATGATTCCATTTTTAATGCCTCCTTCACATCAACGGCTCCATATTTTTAGAACGATCTTTTGTGGGTCTAATCCCTGTAGGAAGTAGTCGTGAAGGAGGAGAGTGAGTGGTACAATCAGCTCCTCCTTGCTCCCTCTTGACGAGCCAGCGCCCGAAGGGAAGACTGCCCTCCCGCAGGTGGTGCGAGGGGCGTGTCACAGAACCGAGAACAGCACGCCTCTCCTAATGGCCGTTTCTGGGGACGAGATGCTTCCAGGAGAAATAAGGTCTCTGAGAGGACACTATGAGTCAGTTTTAATGCCAAGAATAAAATCTAGACTCTTTTCTCATTGTTTGCTTTATAAAGCTCTGTGACCTAGCATCTCAAAAGAAAAAAAAAAAGGGATTCTAAAACAAGTCTGGTGAGAAGGTGGGAAAGCATGTTTTTCTTGTATCTGCCTAAAAACAAAGACTCTATGCAAATTAGCATTTGAAACCAAGATAGAAGTAGTCTGTATTTAAAATAAATCAAAGTGGACGATATAAGGTTTTTGGTTGTTTTTTTTTTAACGGCTTCAGGAAATGAAAACATTCCCATCAGCCTTCTTTTGAGAGTCAGATTCTTTGTTATTTCATTACAGACTGGATATGAGCTGCCAGAACATGCCAGGCTTGGTAAGCCTCAGCTTAACACTAGGCCTAGAGCTTTTTAAAATACAAACAGGTTTTAGAATTCTAAAAATTTATGTCAGTATTTAATAAGCCCATTCATTTGTGCTGCCTTAGACAGAGTTGAAAATTGGGCAGCACTCGCTTCTTCTGGATAAGTATAATAAAGATGAGTCAACAGGAAATGAAAAATTCTGCAGAGACCCCTGAGTTAGCTCACAGATTCTGCATGAGGCTTGAGGAGTTCAGCAGAAAGTAAATTATTAATATATTAATACGATTAATATTAAATAAATATTTATTAGTTCCACTTATATTGGTTTATTTAATAAACACTTTCAATCAGAGGATTTGAAACAAAATTAGTCCTGTAGTTGACTCTTGACAGGAAATTAGTTTAACTATGACTCACTGTTTATTACAATTATGATAAATAGCAATTTTATATGTAGATGGATGTGTGTGTGTATGTGTGAGAGAAGATGGTCATTCTTTTGCTTTTCCTACAGATGTTTTCATTCCAGGCGAAAAACATAAAAATTTTGAGATTGAGGTTTTTGTAGAAAATTTTAAAAAATATGCATCATTATGAAATTCAAAAAGATAATTATTAATCTTTGGTTTTGACTCTACATGGCATGATGTGCATATAAAGCCATTTGATTAATATTTGAAATGGAAGTATAATACTTTAGTGATTTTTCTGTAAGTTTTTCCATGGTAAGGAGATTTTTCCTAGGTTAGATCTTTAGACAGAATTTCCGTGGGATTCTGAAATTATTAATTACCCATATTATCCCAGGTATGTGTTTGGCAATTGTGTTAGTGTGTTTTTCAGAACTTGTTTCAAAAATATAACAGTCCAGAAATACACACGACTGAAAACCTGAGGAAGTGGCCAGTTCTGTCTTATTCACAATATTGTCTCCAGCCTGTGAGTCTGACACACAGTAAATATTCAGTAAATGAATTCTCTTCCAAATAGAGGTGTGATTCAGGGTTGATCTCACCAAGTGAGTGAAGAACCTTGATGGTCAAGCAATAAAGCTGTTCCCGTCAAGAGCCTGTGAAAAGATCATCGAGATTAAAATACACTTTAGTGACATGTGAACCATATCTTTATTAGTGTGAAAAGAAATCTGTACATGTTTCCATTGTATGAATGGAAAAAGGAGAATTAATTGTGACATACACCAAAGCAGAATTATATTTTCTTTCCTTTTTGTCACTTTTCAGTTAATGTAGCGTATGATAAATAATTGCTCAATAATATTCCTTTATTGGGTCCCCTAGAATGCCTGTTATACATTCTTATACCGTGATTCAAAGTATTCCACAGGTCCTGCCCAAAGCCAGGCGTGGAACGCATAGGGATAATTTAGGATTTTTGGGAGACCCACCTGAATGACCCTGGAATCACATGCCGAAGAACTAAAACTTTAGATTCTCAGTGTGCTAGACGTAGGACCGCCAGGATGGCAGCATCAGTTTTAACATGGGAGTGGAGGCTGGTAAAAGTGCAGCGAACAGGGGGTGGGGCATGATTGGAGGATGCCCTTGCTAGACGAGAAGCTAGGGAAAGAGACCAAGATGGAATTGTCACAGCACTGAGAAGACATTGTAGAGCTAAGAAGCCAAGTGACCCCGCGCCACTCCTATAGTCCCGCCCAAGGGGCATTGCCAGGGAAAATAGAGGCATTTCAGGTAAAGCACAGATACTACTTCTGAGTGTTTATTTTCTATTACTATCACTGAGGAGAGTCTATAACATTTAGTTTATCATTTAAAATTTCACAAATCTGTGCTTGAACATGCTTTTATTCGTTAATATTTTGATATCATAAACATAATAAATGTTTGTTATTAACAATGAAAACGCATTAAAATGTAGAAAAGAATTTAAAGGGAAAAGGAATTCCTAAGTTCTCTTCAACAAATAGGATCATAATAAACATGTTGGTGACTTCATTTCCGTTTTATTTTAATATAGTTTGTGTTGGTTTATTTCCGGGTTATGTATACTGATGACGTAGTAAGCATAATTTCTCATCCTGTTTTTTTGTCTTTTTATTGTGGTAAGAATACTTGACATAAGATCTACCCTCTTAATGAACATTCAATATTTATAAGTAAATATTTATAAAACGCATATTAAAATATTTAAATTAATGCTTAATATTAACATGCACCGCAGGTTCTGTGCTATCAAGTAGCTCTCTGGAACTTACTCACCTAGCATAACTGAAACTTGATACCAGTTGAACAGCAGGTCCCCATCTCTGGCCCCTGGCAGCCACCTTTCCACTCTGTTTTATGAATCCGACTGTCCTAGATCGCTGGTGTAAGTGAAATCATGCAGCGCCCATCTTCCTGTACCTGGCTTATTTCACTCAGCATAATGTCCACCATGTCCATCCATGTCATTGCAAATGATAGAGTTTCCACCTTTTTAAGGCCAAATAATATTCCATTGTATGTACATACATTCTATTTATCCATTCATCTGTTGGTAGACATTTAGGTTGTTTCCGTATCTTGGCTATTATGAATGATGCTGCAGTGAACGTGGGGTGCAGATACCTCTTTGAGATCCTCGTTTTAATTCTTTTGAATATATACCCAGAAATGAGAATGCTGGATCATTTAGTTGTTTCATTTTTAATTTTTTGAGGAATCTTCTTATTGTTTTCCATTGCAGCTGTCCCATTTTATGTACTGTCCAACAGTGTACAAGGGTTCCGGTTTTTCTGCAACTTCAAAAGCACGTCTTTATTTTTTTTTTGTAATGTCCATCCTAATAGGTATGAAGTTTTGATTTGCATACCTCTGATGATTAGTGATGTTAAGCTTCTTTTTATGTACCTGTTTGCCATCTTGTATCTTCTTTGGAGAAATGTCTATTCAAGTTCTTTGTCCATTTTTTAATTAGTCTGTTTAGTTTTTTCTAACGAGTTGAAAGATTTTCATTTATTCATTAAATATTAGCCCCTTATCAGATATGGGGTTTGCCAATATATTTTTTTCCCATTCCACAGGTTGCTTTTTCATTTTGCCGATTGTTTCCTTTGATGTGCCAAACAATTCTAATTTGATATAGTCCTGCTTGTCTATGTTGCTGTTAATTGCTTGTGCTTTTGATGTGATATCTGAGAAAACATTGCCTAGACCAATATCATGAAACCTTCCCCCTATGTTTCACGAATACTTTTTTAGTATAAGTATGTCCCAGATATTGCATGGGATATATATATATATATATATACACACTTAAAAAAAAAATCTGAGATGGAAACAGAGAGGGAAGAGGCAAACTATAAGAGACTCTTAACTATGAGGAAAAAACTGAGGATTGGTGGAAGGGAAGGGGGTAGGCGATGGAGTAACTGGGTGATGGGCATTAAGGAGGGCACATGATAGAATGAGCACTGGGTATTCTATGTATTGATGAATCACTGAATTCTACCCCTGAAACTAAGAGTACAGTATATGTTAACTTAATTGAATTTAAATAAAAAGTAAAAATAAATAAATAAAATTTGACATTCAAATTTAATTGCGTATCCTACAGAAAAAATAGGGGACTATATAGTATGTAAATTACTTCCTGACTCCCAATTCTGAACTCAAAGTTTGAAGGCAATTTTTAATGGGTAAATTTGCTCTTTGGGCTAGAAAATGTATTAGAGGCATGCAATCTATTCTCCAAATCTTTCTCCAGGAGCAGGGAAAGCATCCCCTGTTCTCAGAACTGCCTTCTTCTGAGTAGGATAGCATCTCTTACTGAAGTCTACCTTTGTATCTGAACCGTACATGAAGTTTTTTTCCTGCAAAAATAATTGAAACAGCTCTTCTGACAGTGTGTTTTCCCAATTACAAATGACAAGATATCTGCTTATAGCACATTAAGTATGAAACCCTGTCTCTACTAGGGCTTCTGTGTTCATCATAGGGACCAATTCTCTGGATAGAAAATGCAGATACACATTAAAAAGGTCAAGTGCAGGGAGGGAGGCTGGTGGATGCAGCTTTCACTTTTGAATTATTTTTTCTTTTTCCCAAAGGCTAGACTATCAAATTTTAGCAGATGACAGTGGTTTTGAATGTCTAAAAGTTTCCACTGTTTTTTTTTTTGTTTTTTTTTTGTTTTTTTTTTAGTATACCAGATGGCTGTTCAGCAGTTATGTAATAGCCACCAGTAAACACATAGAGCAGAATGGTCCCCACTGAATCATAGATGTGAACTTGTGTGTAGTATGATAGTGTGATTCATTTACACACGGAACAAACTTGAACTCAGGCTCAGCCACGTTTCATTAAACCTTTGTCACTTAGCCAAACACTTGTGAATGAGCAATGAGGGTTGTGAAGATTATGGAATTGTTTGTAAATACAACGTTATCACAGAGAAACCTAGTTCACATAACTCATACTAATATTGATGACTTAGGAGTGGAGGCAGTGTAGTTTAGCTGAAGAATTGTAGTCATCGATCCTGTTCTGGATCTACCCCATTAGAAAATGGGATTAAGGCAAAATTCTCAATTAGTAACTAATATTTCTAAACATTTGGTTTTAGGAATCAGGTATGCAAATATGAGTCGGCAGTAACTTGAGGGTAGTTCTGGAAACCAATTTATAATACAACTTATTTTATACATCATATTTTCCTGAATCACAGATTATAATAATATAATATCCATCAGCAACTTATATGTGTGTATTTAATATATCTATATTTAATACATATATCTAAGTGCATACACATAGATATTTTATCATACTCAAATGTGGTATTCAACACCTCACAGACATGAATTTTTTTTTAAGATTTTATTTATTTATTTGATAGAGAGAGATCACAAGTAGGCAGAGAGGCAGGCAGAGAGCGAGGCGGAAGGAGGCTCCCCGCTGAGCAGAGAGCCCGATATGGGGCTCAATCCCAGGACCCTGAGATCATGACCTGAGCTGAAGGCAGAGGCTTTAACCCACTGAGCCACCCAGGCACCCCACACACATAAAGTTTTTCATGGACATCTTGAAATTCACACTAAGGTTTAACAAAGACCTTTGCACAGAATAACAAACTTGCATATGTTTATGTTTCTAAATTTATACATATAAATTTAACTAAGATAGCATATGTATATGTTATACATATTCATAAGTACTCATGTAACACGTGTGTGTGTGTGTGTGTGTGTGTGTGTGTGTGTGTATATATTTAACATTAAACCAGGGAATATAATAATCTTTCCATTAGTGCTTGAAGGAACAGAAAAAAATTATTCACAAGTCAACATTCCCAGTCTCCTTGATTTACAAATTTTTGTTTTACATTTTAATAAAAATATATTGGACCTAACATAACTTTTTATCAGTTGCCGTTTTGAAAATACTTTATTTATGAACAATAAAAACATACTTGGAAGGAATTTTGTTAGGTTTCTGACAATGTTGATTCATATTTATCTTTTCAGTATTTGAAGAAACCAAGCTCTACTTTCAGATCAGATTTAGTAATAAATTGCTTCATGTTATTATTTATGAATAATCCAGTCCTTCTAATTCTATGGTAGGAGAACTGTCAAATCTCAGATTCCTGACAAATGAGCAACAATTTTTTTCTCTCTCTCTTTGTGTTAAAGATACATGAATGTGATTTTCATGAAAGTCAATTATTTCTTGCAAACCCTTGCAGTGACTGTAAAGAAGTAGATCCAGTCAAGAGCTTTCTTCCTTCAAGCCTTTTTAAAAATTTTTTTAAAGATTTTATTTATTTATTTGACAGAGAGACAGTGAGAGAAGGAACACAAGCAGAGGGAGTGGGAGAGGAAGAAGCAGACTTTCCGCTGAGCAGGGAGCCCCATGCAGGGCTCAATCCCAGGACCCTGAGATCATGATCTGAGCCGAAGGCTCAGGACTGAGCCCCCCAGGTACCCCACTCCCCCTATTTTTTGCACAACAACTGACCAGGAAGCAATTACATTTGTTAACCTACAAGTCTTCATGTTTCAAGCTCTGGGCTCTTCTTTCTCTTGAATAAGTGTCCTTAATGACAGCATGGTTCTCATCTATGTTCTAGTCAGACAGAGACACTAATTTGTCTTGTAATTCTGGCTGGCTTAATATAAAAATCTAAAATATGCCCAACATATCATCTGATGGAAATGATAAGGATACAATTATGTTTAAATATTTCATGTAGTGACTCAAAATGACAAGCGCTAAAATTTTCCACTCATAGTGTTCTTACTACTAGGTGAGTAACTCATTCACTTTTCATTCATTCATTCATTCATTCATTCATTCATTCAATGGGTTAGTGAGTCAATCATACATTAACCTTAAAGTCAATGGGGTACAGTAGAAAATGTGGTCTTGAAATAAGACTGAGTTTGAAACCCACTTTTACTACTTCTTGTTTTTCTAACCTTGGGCAACGTATTTATTAGTTCTAGATCCCAGGGTTCTTTTCCCAATAGGGGAAATAATACACATTTTATCACATTAAAAAAAGCAAAATATACCATCTAACAGGTCAATTATGTTATGAGTAGTCACCAGTACAGTTGATGGCTTTGCTCTAGTTTAGTCGGATATTGTTATCTCCCCTGTTCTCTTTATTACCTGATACTTATTAGCTAATTTCTTTCTTTTCTTCAAAATTAAAAAAAACACACATGATAACAATTATTAGATTTAATTCAATCAGAATTTAATTTAATTCAATCAGAAACCTCACCATCATCAAGGGGCACCAATCACCCAGAATGTACGTGTATTAAAAATGAAAAATTTTTTTCTCTATCCCTTTGTTCTCCAAGTCTTCAAAGCAGTGTGGAGTGACAATGCCAGATAGAGCATAAGTGGAAGGGAACTCTTTGCATGGCACATGGAAAAAGAGAAGGGTCTCTACAGTTCCTCAGTTCCATAGAGACATCAAGAAGAGAGTGAGGCAGCCATACATATGGGAGTTCACAATGGGAGGCAAACCTGCATTTTGATGCCATGGTTTCAATCTTAGGTTTTCCTCACCACCGTCTGTTTTTTTCTCATTTATGCCGATTGCAGGTGGGGTGAAAGTTTCCTTTGTTTGCTATTTTTAAGAAATCTAGTCATTGCAGAAGGAAATAAAACATTCATATACAAACATCCAGCTGTTTTCAAGATGAGACTCCTGATAATATTCTAAACGTTTTGGGAGAAAGCCATAAGGTGGGAGAACTCAAAGTTGCCATGTTATTTCTTCCCACAAAAACAACAAAACAAAGAAAGATTATTTGATAGATACATACACATACATATTATCTTATATATATATTCCTATACATATATATTTTTCCAAATGTCATTTGAATTTATAGCCCATTTAAGTAATAAATTGTTCATTCTCGAGCATCAAACTATGCTCATTATGAGCACAGGCTATCTCTTTGTTGTGAAGTTTTTTGTTTGCATCAACAATACATTGTCACAATTTTTTCTCATAACTCTTACCTTAAAATTATAGAGAAGGGATTCATTTAGGGGAAATAGATCAATGTGATTCATATAAAGCATGAGAAAAGTGTTTTGTAGATGATCTTGTTGAAAGATTGTTATTTTATGTATACGTAAAGGAACAGAGAAAACTTGTTTTGGCTTCTGTTTTCCCAGTGTTTATGTTCTTGTGTTAATGGAGTATAATTAAATACACACATACCCACATATACATGTGAAATATATGCTTCTGTGGAAATATGTGGAGAAAAGTTCATAAATTGTAAGTGCATGTCTTATGAATTTTCATGAAAGGAACACACCCATATGACCAACACCCAGATTGTAAAATAAATTACCAGAACATTACCTTGCAAATACCAGTTGCATCCCCTCTCTGCCATGACCACATCCACCTTCCAAAGGGTAACCAGGCAATTAATTTCTAACTCCATTTTTTTTGTTATGTCTTTCTTTTTTATTCTGGCTTCTCCTATGAACAATGTATTTGTGAAAGCCATTACGCTTGTGCATGGATAACCCCCGATTCTTTGTTGCCAGTATAATGATGACAAACATTTGATTTGTTTATAGTTCATGATGATTTTGAAAGACATTATGAACATTCGTGTAAATGCCTCTTGGTGCATTTACTCACACATTTCTATTGGCCATTAATGAATGGAATGGCTGCCATCTGATCAAATATTCAGAATGAGCACACACTGTCTACAATTTCCCTACATAGTTTTACCAGTTTACACGCCCACTGACATTTTGTGACTCTTCGGGTTTCTCCACATCCTGACCAAGATTTGTTTCCAATTTCTTTTCTTAAATGTCACAGTTCTGGTGAGTTTGTAGTGATATCTAATTGGGATTTTAATTGAGTTTCCCAGATGATTGATGATTTGAAACACTGTTTCATGTCTTCATGATCATTGGGATGTTGTGTGTGGACCTACACACATGGATTCATACATGTGGTATCTGCATAGGTCCTTAACCCGTGTTTCTAGGAGATTGACTTTTTCTATTGTTGTTTTATAAGAGTACTGTATATATTCCAAATACTACTCTTTTCCCTTAGATGTATTAGACATATTTTCTATTTTTTAGTATCCTTTTCATTCTCCCAATAGTGTCCTCTGTTCTGTGACTGAAATCCCCCTGGTATTAATGAATTATTTGTTATATGTGGTTGAAATGTTTTGCTAATGTTTGTTTATGCTTTTTGTACCAATGTTCATCAGCAGTTTGGCCTATAATTTTTATTGCTACAATGTAATTGTTAGATTTTGGCAGCAGGTTGGGTCATTGTCATAAAATAAGTTGAAAAATAATTACTCCTTTTCAATGTTGTAGAAAAGTTTGTGTAAAACAGGTATTATGTCTTCCTTAAATAGTTTGAAAAATTCACCAGTGAAGTCCCAAGGCCTGTAGAAGTTAAAATGCGTTGTCTATTTCATAGATTATTGGGCTACTCAGTTCTTTTTATTTGTTACTATGTCTGTTTTCTTTATTTTTTTTTTTCTAGGACTATGTCTACAACTAAATTTGAAAATCTTGTAGCATAAATATAATCAATAATCTCTTATTTTAAATGTCTATAAGATACAATATATTAACAGATTTTTTTTCCTTTGGATTTTTTGACGAGTTTCATTTTTTGTTGATCATTATAGACTTTATTACTTATTTTTAAGAAATTAGCTTTTACTGTGTTACTTTTCTTTTTACATTTGTTTTCTGTTTAATAAATTTATGTTATTTACCTCCTTCCACTGTCTTTGAATTTAAGTTAATATTTTTTTCAAATTCCTGGGGAAAATGTTAGTGATCTAAAATACCCTTTCAAGACTAGATCGATTCTTTAAGCACAACTTTAGCTACATCCAACCAGTAAATTTAGGCCATATCCTCATAATCATTTTATTTAAAATGCTCTCCGTATCTGTTTTGTGTTATTTGTTAACCACTGTGTTATTTAGAGGTTTATGGCTTAATTTCTCAATTGATGATTTACCAATTACATTTTTATTAGTGATTTCTAGTTTATTTGCACTGTGGACAAAAGCATGCCATGTTTTCATCCAGTATTGGAAATTTTCTGGGACTTGATTTATTCCCCAAGATATGATTCATTTTGGAAAATGATTCATACTCATTTCAAAACAAGTTATACTTGTGCTGAATGCAGTAGTACCTTTAAGTCAATCAAGTCAGGCGTATTTTTCAATTATCAAAATTCTAGATCCACTTATTTTTTCCCTATTTTTCCTTTCTACTACAAAGAAGAAGATGTGGGGCGCATGGGTGGCTCAGTGGGTTAAAGCCTCTGCCTTCAGCTCAGGTCATGATCTCAGGGTCCTGGGATCGAGCCCCGCATCAGGCTCTCTGCTCAGCGGGGAGCCTTCTTCCCCCTCTCTCTCTGCCTGCCTCTCTGCCTACTTGTGATCTCTCTCTGTGTCAAATAAATAAATAAAATCTTTAAAACAAAAACAAAGAAAAAGATATGAACTCATTCCCATCTCATTGTAACTTTGTACTTTTCTTTTTAGTTTGTCTTTTTTTTTATTTATGTAATACTATATCACAGTTGCATACAAATATAGAAATATTATGTCTAGTGTATTTCCTTTGTATTGTTATAAATGTCCCTGTTTATTTCTGGTAATACTTTGTGTTTTACAGTCTAATTTGCATAACATTATTATAGCCACACCAGGTTTATTTTGATTGTGGATTGCAATGAATGGGTTTGGGTTTTTTTTTTGGATTTTCTTTTATTTGCAACATTTCTGTCTCTCTGTATTTAAGATGTATCACTTTAAAAAAGCATGAAGTTGGGGCGCCTGGGTGGCTCAGTCATTAAGCGGCTGCCTTCGGCTCAGGTCATGATCCCAGTGTCCTGGGATCGAGCCCCATGTCAGACTCCCTGCTCGGTGGGAAGCCTGCTTCTCCCTCTCCCACTCCCCCTGCTTTTATTCCCTCTCTCTCTAGCTTTCTCTCTGTCAAATAAATAAAATCTTAAAAATAAATAAATAAGCATAAAGTGGAGCATTTTTTTAAATTAAATCAATATTAAAGACATATAGTGTATTGAGTTAATTTGCTTTTAATGTAATTATTGATATATTTGGCTTTAAATACATCATCAAATGGATAAAGTAGGTGTGGTATATAAATACAACGGAATACTACTCAGCCATCAAAAAGAATGAAATCTTGCCATTTGCAACAATGTGGATGGAGCTAGAGTGTATTATGCTAAACAAAAAGTCAGTGAGAGAAAGGCAAATGCTTCTTGATTTCACTCACATGTGGGATTTAAGAAGCAAATCAGATGAATATAGGGGAAAGGGGGAAAAAAGAAGAGAGGGCAGCAAACCATAAGAGACTATTCACTACAGAGAACAAATTGAGGGTTGCTGAAGGGAGGGGTTTGGGTATGGGCTAGATGTGGGATGGGCATTAAGGAGGGCACTTGTTGTGATGAGCTCTGGGTGTCATATGTAAGAGATGAATCACTATGTTCTAGTTCCGAAACAAATATTACCCTATATGTTAACTAACTGGAATTTAAATAAAAACTTGAAACAACAACAAAAAATTAAAAAATACAAAATACACAGTCAAAATTTTATTTTGTATATGTTTCACTCACTTCTTTATTTGCGTTATTGACTCCTACATTTGTCAAGTATTCTTCTCTCTTTGTTATATTTGCACATTTTTATGATTCTTTTTGTCATCGTCCTTGAGAGTAATCTTTGACTTATTATATCTAGCATAAGTTAGTACTTTTTCACATCTTGATCACTAGAATTAGTTTACTGAACTCTAAAAGGGATCTAATTATTAAAAATAGGCTTTTTGATGATTCACCTTCATACAATCATATTTCCAATAAAACTCAATAGTAATATTTCATGTATTTTTAAGTGGAATGAAGTTCATAAAAGAAATGCAAACAGAAAGCAGAAAAGTATAAATAAAACACATGTTTTGATCTTAATTTCAGTCTATTTAAACACAATATCAAGCTGGAACAATGATTAACTATAAACCTCTATTAAGAATAATCCAAAGGACATAGTTGATCTCTAAAGACGTTTAATGCTAAACCGTTCCTAATTCTTTTCAGAGTTTTGAAAAGCTACGTGTTTTATGTGACTGTTTTTCTGCTATGTAGATCTAAAATGCGTTTAAGCAATACTTTTTTCATTTCCTTTATAAATTTTGTTTTAAGATCAATTCTGAATTCTTTTCAGGTTTCACCCTTTAACACAAAAATTCTCAATATCACATTTGTCTTCTGGTCTTCTTCTTTTTTTTTTTTTTTTTTTTTTTTACTATGATTCCCATTGCACAAAATAGATGTTGTGTCTGCCGTTATTTTCCTTAGGCTGCTGTTGGATTTATAAACATTCCTGATAATTGTGTTCCGTAATCATTTGCAGTGCCTGATCAGTTGTACTGATTTTCTCCTTGCATACAGATTTCCCATCAGCAGTGCATTTGTGAATCCCAGTTTGATGTCCTCTTGCTGCTTATCACTGATCTCAAAAGCATCATGTACGTGAGTACTGATTTTATCTAAAAATTTTCTGTTTTGTTTTTCAATTTCATCAAGCTGGTTGGTATTTTTGTGTAAAAATATGTAGAAGTTATGAATTTTTTAGGGAGGAAAATAAATGAGTATTTAGATATAGGAGTATATGGCTTTCAGTGAAGCTTCAAGTGAGTTCCTACCTAAGAAAAATTAACCTGTTTTGATGAAATTTAAGGAAGCCGGGGAGAAACTAACCCTTACAGAAACATTTTAAAGGAACATACTATGGACCATATGTGTATTTATTTATTAACATAAGAATCTGTTGGAAAATTATAAGTATCCAAAGAGGAATAGCAGAATATGTCAGCCAATGTTGGTCTTATTTCTCTGAGCAGGCAAGCAAACAATGAATTACAATATGGCAAAAGTTCTCTAATTATGCATGAATAAGTTGAAGACTTAAAGAGGTCTTTACTATGTGGCTGCTCATGGATGACATAGAATATGAAATACCATAATTATTGGTTTTAAGTTGAATATTTAAATAACTACAATCTCACTTCATCTCAATCCTGGTAGTATTTTTTTCACAGCAATATTTCAAAAACAGTGTTTTTTATTGGATCAAGGGCACCACTTTTTTTTTTTTTCATTTGGGGGAAAGCTCATGTCAAATGGTATTGTGTTTTTTTTTCCCCAAACACTTTTATTTTTTCAGTGTTACAAGATTCATTGTTCATGTACCACACCCAGTGCTCCATGCAATACGGCCCTCCTCAATATCCAAGGGCAACACTTTTAAGAAGTTTTATGACTTCGATCTTGCATTGAGCTTTATCTGTCATTTTGTCATTGTTTCCCAAAAAACGCTCTATACTTCTGTCACATACTCTCTCTGCATCTGCAGATTCACCAAAATCATTGTAATATTGTGGTTTTCCTTGAGTCATTCTATTTCTTGGCTATTTCTCACATCTCTTTTAATGCCTTAATCCAACCAGAAGCTAACCCAGTGGACCAGAGTGTCACTGTGTAGACTCCATTCTAGATTTATAAGCAGAACCGCAAAACACAGTCCAACACAATCAAATACTCACGTGTGGTTTTATATGATCTCAAACCTGTATTATATTAAAAAGGAGGTCTCCTCAGTACATTTAAGCTCATGAAGGACAAGGAGCCATTTTTGCTGTCATGCACTATTACTCAAAGAACCAAGATCTTGAGAGAACAGCTAAGTATTTTTAAGTGATGGCTACCTAAGGAATTCAAAAATCTCTGCAACTTTGGGAGTCAGGAACTATGAAGGGTCTGATTGTTCACCATCTTACAAAGTAACAAATTAGTCTGCCTGAATTCCACGGGTCTAGGAAGAAGATAGGAGACTTGTGAATCAGCAACAAGGGACTATTAGTCCCAGCAGAGCAGTAGACACATAGTATGTATTCACAGACCTCTGGGTTCCTGATGGTGTCGTCTTCTTTGTTTCTCTCCTGCTGCGTCCAGTATCAGAGCTCCCGCTGTGTCTCAGCAGGGTTGTCCACAATTTGTCTTCTCAAAACCAAAAATAAAATCCAAGCCTTCATTATTTGTGGCCTCACATATCACACAAGCCCCTCTCTAGCTAATGACTCTGAATTGAGTCCTTCTAGTTTAATTCTATAAATGCCTGGCAATAAACTTTCTAGAGCACTAATGTGATAATGCAGCTTCCTTATTTAAGTTAAAAAAAAAAAAAAGGCAACACATACTTTCATTTCCCATTAAAGAAAACCCAAATTCCTATAGTGCCTCTTAAGGTGTCCTGTAGATGGGTTCAATAAATTTTTCTAGGTTCAATCAGGAATTGCTTCGCTTTACTACCTGTCTGCTTCTTCTCGTTCATGTCATCTCTTAATCTGTTCTCTCAAACTCAAATAACCCATCTCATTTAACTGTCAACACAGAGTGCCAAGGCCCACTGTTCCGTGACACCTTTCTTCAGTTCCCTCCTGGAAACTATCTTACCTTCCTCTAGTGCCCCATATGTCTTTCTGTTTATTGGATTTGGGGCCAATTTGCTATTTTCAGTTATAGTTGCTACCAGTATTTGGTAAACATTCAGGATGCCTCATGTTTCCATTGGAAAAATGTCATAATTTTGTTTGGATCAAAATTCAAATTAGGTCATGGATTTAAAATTATTAAGGTGTGAATTTTCTTTTAATGCTTTCTTATTTCTGAAGGTATTACTACCTTATTTTTTTTTGTGTGACGCACTCTGTATTTAAACAATAGTCTATCCATGTTTCTCCTTTCTTTGAATTGGCTGTTGTATTATATTTTAACAATAATAAAATATTTAAGATTTTTATACATTAAGGTCAATAAATACTTGCTATTAGTATCTTTTCAGTTGAAAATACACCAATTTTAGTATCTACAGTAGAGAACACTTTTATCGGTTAAGTCCAAAGGATTATTTATGCCATGCATTTTATCTTCCTTTATAAATTCATTCTGATACATTTATATCCCAATCCTGATATATTTATTGAAATTATATGGAGATCTGAGGACTCTCCATGGTGTATTTTTAACAGTTTGTGAGATCCAATTAATGATGAATGGTATGGGCAAAGTCTGTTGAATGAAAATCTTCTTGAATGTTAACACTCCAAAATGGCATTCTCTAGAATACACCAAGGCTATGATTCCTTGGGGGCTATAATGATTTAGAAGAGCCACTTACTCTAATTCCCTAAGCTGTTACATCCAAGCTGCTGAAAATGGTGAAGAACTGGCATTTGTGTGCAAGACCTTGCCATAATAAACATATTCCAAAAGCTTCAAGTGAAGAATATGGGACAGAAAGAGTCTGCTTATGGCTGTCTATATAATTTAATACAGCCACATGAACAAGTAGCAAAATTAGCATTTATGAAAGCTTTATTAGTTATGGAATTCTTAAACTATTGTACAAATATAATATTTCAAATAGTGGTAAAATATGTTTTATTTTAATATATTAGAAAAATCCTTCTCAGATATACATATTAAAAAAAATGCCATGCATGCAATTAAGTAACATGCCATTAGCTAATCTAGTTGTTTACAATTACAGCTATTTCTCCCAAAAGAAAAATACGTCAGCAATTTATTTTCACTACAAGCGAATACAATAAAGTGAAAGTTAAATCAATATTTATTCTTTGTAAACAGTAAAATGAAGATCATTTTTAGACTATCTTAAATGTGAGGTTTTTAAGACAGTAACTAGCAAAAGTTAAATCCAAATATATTTTTGAATAGGGGATTTTGGTATGAAAGTAAACATAATAATCTATACAGGAAAAAAATTAGTCTGGGAAGTTCTCCATATTTTCTCAACCCATATTGCCATAAAATTAGAAATTGATTTTGTTAAAACTTAAACAATTTTCAGAATATTTTAAAGTATTAGTATCTGCAGTCCTAATCTCTGAATCTATACTTTGGAATTGCATTGGTGCACTGACCCAATCAGCCTAGGGCCTGAAATGTATTTGATCTGATGTAAAATGATGGAGGTTTTCTGTGCAAGGTGGGAAATTGGCTCCAATGCTCTCATCTCATGTACAAGTTAAAGAGAATTGGAAACAGCTCTAATATAATTCAAATTGGTTACATAAGTGATGTGCATTTTCTTTTTCTTGACTCTTTATAAAAGTCACATTTAAATGCACCTTACTCCTACTCTCTCATCAGGCTGGATAATACTTGAGCTCAAGGGCCCTGTAATACTTAATCTTCACATCACTGGTATGTAGAGGGTTCAAGGATTTCAAGGCTGAGTGAGGAAAACGACATGACCACTAGGTGGCAGTAGCTCGCGCGAGCTGTATTGAACGCAGGTTGCTAGGTTGGCAGGGAGGGGAGATTCCCTCAGAGCCTGTGCCTGCTCTGTGGCTACTCTCCGAGGCCAACACCCAGAAAAGAAGGAAGGCAGGGGAGCTCCTGGAGAAGAGGGATGTTGGAGATGTCCTTCAGCATCATGGCAGAGCTCAGTGTCAGAGGTCTGAAGGACACCAGTGGCTTGCCCTCTGCATAACCACAGAAGCCAGTAGGGGCAGGGTGGGAGTTTTGCAAAGTATACAAAATAAACAGTTCTAAGTGGCTAAATATCTGCTTATCTGGGCTATGTTTAACACAATTGGGAGTGTAAAAATCTAAGTTTGGTGTCATCAGGCTTTGGAGCTAAAGGGTTTTGGCCTGTTTTGAAGAAATAAGTAATATAGGGACCAGTATACAGAGACCGTCTCTGGCATGTTCATACATGTGCATACTCAAAGCATGACGCAGAGGGGTGTGTGCTGAAAATATACGGCCAAGTCATTCTGCATAACGAAATAATTTGTGTATGCCTTATTTTATTTTATTTTATTGATTTTATTTCGTTTATGGAAGGTAAGAGAAACCAAGATTAAATCTCATCATATTAATCTTCATAAAGCCTCCATTAGAGCAGACTTACACACGGGAAATACGCATCTTTTCTTATCACTCCTTCAGAAATCACATGTATTTGTTTGCTCAGTAGGATTGAAATTGCTTTATATAAGGGATTTGTATTTCCTCTCTATTTTATCAAGAGAGATTACAGGTATACCAGAATATCCATTTTCGCTTTTATACTTGTTTCAAATACATTAGCTCAGTTGATCCTTAACAACCATAAAGAAACATTGCATCAAATAGTGTCTGGTGTGGTGTCTTTTGCACCGAGGATGGCTTCATGTCTGGTAGGGTAATAACTGAAGCAATTGGCAAGGAAAGGAGTCAGAATATGCACAATAGCGTCGCGACTGAATGCTATAGCAAGTATTTGGTAAAATTGCCAACCCTAGGAAATTCCAATGCACTCTCCTTATCAAGCTTTTGGTTTTGGGATAGGAATCAGAAAAAAAAAAAAAAAAAAAAAGTAGAACATTGTTGTAAGTGGACTGCTCTTGGATGCTTTCAGCCAGGAACAAAAAGAAAATTAAGGTTAGACACGTATTACCAGGTTTGCAGATTTTAGGCAGAGAAAATTATTTAATAGAGCTGTATTCTATTTCACCTCTGCTTTCAATCTAAGATATTCAGTGTCCAGCAATTTCGGGCCTGCCAGGATTAGAAAAATCAACTACTTCCGTATGTCCAACAATGGAGATACGTGTGTCGATCAGATTGCTCCGCAGCCTTGCGCTATGAATCTAAATGAGATGGGGGTAAGCCCGGCAGCATGGAGGTCTAGTCCGTTCTCTCCTCCACATCTGTCCTCACACTTTCTCTGCTCGGTTCTGTGCCCTGCGACTGTCACCTCCATGGATGGCATTCCCACCATCCCCTTGTCCTCTGGCCTCTGTGTAACCAGTGTGAGGAAACAGGAGAATGCAGGGCAAGAGAGAAGAGAGGCAGGGGTGTTTCCTCTCCAGCCCTATCCACATCTTCCTAAGTCTCTTAGAATCTCTTCAGTTGACTTGTTGAGTTGGCCAGCGGTTTCCAACCGCGACCCCAGCACCAGGCATCCTTACGGATCACCTGAGAATATTTGCCATCACCTTGAGGGGCAAGTGCAGCAGGCCGGTCACACAGACCCGTGCGGGAAGACAGCAGGCCGAAATAGTGCCACACAACACATCGGGTCCCTTGTCCCTTATGTCCCTGCCTTCCTCACTTTAAAAAATTATTTTAGGGGTACCTGGCTGGCTCAGTAGGTGGAATATATGATTTTTGATCTTGGGGCTGTGAGTTCCAGCCCCACATTGGGTGTGGAGATTACTTAAATAAAATATCTAAAAAGTTATTTTTTTTAAAGGAAGAGATTTTTTTTTAAGATTTTATTTATTTATTTGAGAGAGAGAGAATGAGAGAGAGAGAGAGCGCAAGAAGGGGAGGGACAGAGGGAGAAGCAGACTCCCCGATGAGCAGGGAGCCCGACACGGGACTCCATCCCGAGATGCCAGGATCATGACCTGAGCTGAAGGCAGTTGCTCAACCAACTAAGCCACCCAGGCGCCCCTAAAAAACAGTTTAATATTTTTTAGGTATTTATTTTATCTATTCACTTTCTAACTAGAACTCTGTATATTTTTGGTAGTCACTCTAGGGATGACAATATGGGTTCTTAACTTTTCAGAGTCTACAGAGGGTTAAGATTTCCCTGCTACACATAAAGTAGGAGAATTTTCAACACTGTAGGTTTGTGTCCTCCCTTTTGTGGCCAAGCTATAGTCGTTATACATGGCACATCTAAATACATTATAATCTTCATAATGCAGTGTTAAAATGTCCGCTTAAATCGTGTGTAGGCTAAAGAACTTAAGAGAAAAAATGGTCTGATATATTTGCCTTTATATTTATATACCCAATGCCCGTCGTTTCTGGTGCATCCAACATTCTTTCCCTTCAACCAGAAGAACAGCCTTTAGAGCTTCTGACATCAAAGGGCTGCTGGCAGTGAATTCTCTGAGTTTTCATTTACCGAATGGGTTTTATTTTGCCTTCATTCTGGAATGATATTTTTCTATGTAAATAGAATTCTGTGTTGGCAGCTTTTATTTTGTATTTCTTTCAGGACTTTAAAGTTAATGTTCTATTGTTTCTGATGAGAAATCAGCACTCATTCAAATAGTTCCCCTCTACGTAACATGTTGTTTGTCTCCAGCAAGAGCCATGATTTTCATTTCATGCTTGGTTTTCAGCACTCTGACTGTGAGATGCCTGAGTCAGGTTTTCTTTCTGTTTATCCTACTTGCGGTTTAGTTATCGTCTTGAACCTTACAATTTATGTCACTCTCTGAATTTGGGTGCTAGTTAGACATTGTTTCTTCTATACCGTCACCACTTCTCCATTCTCCTCTCCTTCTGGGGCCCCGATTGTCATTTTAGACCTTTGGATATTTTCACAGATGCCCTTGAGGTTCTATTATGTTTTAAAATAATTTTTCTCTATGTTCTTCAAATTGGATTTTTTTTGTTAAGCTATTTTCAAATATATCAATTCTTCTGTGTCCCATTTGCTAATAAGCATATACAGTGTAATTTTTTTAAATTAAATTAAATTAACTTTAATTTAATTTTAAAGATTTTATTTATTTTAGAGAGAGAGAACACGCACAGGGGAGGGGCAAAAGGAGAGGGAGAGAGAAACCCAAGCAGACTCCACATATGTGACTCTGGTAATAACTACTTAAAAATCCTTTTCTGCTTATTCCAATATGTGAACTATCTTGGGATTGTTCTGAAAATGGATCAAATTTTCCCATTATTTCCTGTGTTGTGTAATTTTGCATTATATTCTTCATATTGTGAATGATACCTTGTAAAGACTTTTAATTATATCACTTGTTTCTTGGGAGTACTGATATTTTATTGTAGCTTGGGGTTAACTTGATTACACTCAAATAGCAAATTCGGGATCTTCTGTGCTTCATGGCAGCTGAAATTTCCATTAAGTTACCTTCCCTTTAGCAGAGCACTCATGTAGGTCTGTTTATTAGTATATTAGTTATCTATTGCTGCATAATACATAATCTCAGTTTAGCAGCTAGAGACAACAGATAATAACTCACATGATTTGTAGGGCAGGAATCTGAGAGTAACTTAGCTGTGTGGTTGGATCGGAGTCTCTTGTGAGGCCGCCAGTGGGGTCGGTGCTAATCTGAGACTTGATGGGCTAGAACCAACCTCCAGCCTTAACCACGTACCATTCATGGGGTTTTTCCGTACGTAGAGCTGCTCGTAATGCAGCTAGCTTCCCCGAAGCTAGTGATCCAAATGAGAGAGAAAACCTGACAGAAGCTTTGCTTGTTTGTTGGTTTTTGTATCCTAATCTCAGAAGTGATCTACCACCACTTCTGCCATATGCTGTTGGCTACACAGACTAATCTTGATCCAGTCTGGGAGGGGGGCATGAAAAGGTGTGGCTAGCACGTGTCCATGATCTTTAGGGGCCATCTTGGAGGCTGGCCACCACCTCTTGTCTGTCTTCTCTCTTCTAACGTTTCCTGTACGTCCCCCCAAGAAGACTTGTTCCTTCTCATGACCCTCGAAAGTCTCATCCCTGACAACATCAGGTCAGAGTCTGTAACATTTTCATTTAAATCAGATTTGGGTCAGGACATCCCTTGGGTCCAGATTCCAGAGTACAGCCCTTCTCAGACTTCCCCTCCTCACAGACCAACCAGCGATGATACAGCCACCGTGTAATTATTGTCGGTGTTCCTGTTCAGCAAGTGGGGAGGGAATGGGATTTTGCACAGATCTTGGTTTCAAATTCTCACTTTTTCGTTTACTTTTTCTTTGACTTCGGAAAACTTCCATTACCATAAGTTTATCCTGCTAGCTACCCTGCGAAGCAGATATTAATATCTCCATCTGATTAGGGAGAAAAGGGTTCATACGGTTAATTGTATGAAGCAGATCTGGTTCTTCATCATTTTCCATTCCTGTCTTTCTCTGCTGTTTTCCACCCTGTCCTGTGCCCCCGATTCAGGGGATAGGTAGGGCACACATACTGCTTCATTTGGGCTCCCTTGCCTTCAGACTTTCTGTTGACTTCAGCCCATGGAAAATCATAGCAGGAGCACAGAGGGTTAATAAAGGGAGAGTTTGGGGCATTCTTTTACCCTCTCTTTCCAAAAGTATTGCCTTCATCCTGAAGACTGTCCTTCCAGAACTCCATGTGACCTTTGTCCCCAGTACACCTGTTCTGTTTACTTGACCCTTCCATGGAGGGTAGTCATGTCTTCCCACTGCTGCTGGTCTCTGAGAACCTAAACAATACATTAGGATTCCCTTCACTCTGCCCACCTCTGAAAATGGCCTCTTTATTAAATTTTCCTTAAAATCCTAATTTGGGATTTGTTCTGTTTCTGAAAATGATAAGCGTTTCCTTTCTTTTCCATTAAACAATATATTTTATATCTATATAACATAATATATATTTCTAATGTATATTATATATGCTATACCAGGATATTGTTTAATATATTTATTTATTTAATATATTTATGCTATATATAAAATATATCCATTATATATTATACTAAGTATATAAGATATATAATAACCATATATATATATAATTATATATAAAACATATGTGCATACAGGCACAAAAGTGTGTGTATGTATGACTACATGTATGTGCATGTGTGTGTGTATATATACACTCACACATCTACATATTTAAAGAGGAAGACTTTCAAGAGAGGAGAATTAAACATATGAAACCATCTTGGTGAAAAAGCGTTTCAAGGCTCCAGAGACAAAGACGGGCAGATTCGGAGCAGGCTGTGAAAGAAGCTGTTTCATTAGCAACTGAATACATCCCCTAATGTATTGCTAATCATTTCTTCGTATTTTTTTTCTGATGTTAAAACAATCCCCAAGTTGCAAGAGCAGTGGGTACCAAGCCCAACCTTGCATAGAGGAATATTTTTAAAAGCCCAACAATATAAAGCTGAGAGAACTATCACAGATGCCTCAAGTGAGACAATGAGCACCTGTCTGCTCTGATAAGAAAAGAAAGACTTCTCTTTTAAGGATGAAGCCGCTTCTACTGTTCCCCTATGATGCCCAGAGTTCTAGAATGATTCTGATGAACCCGATGCTGCAAACAGCCATTTGCATACTATTTTTTCCTCGAGCAGCTGGTGGGTGGAATTTTGATGAGCTAGCTCAGGTAGGTTGCTCAGAAGACCGAAACACATCCCTTAATCTGCAGGAGTGACAGCTGCAGCCGACTTCTGCCATGCTTATTATTGGCTTCCTGAAGTAAGTGATAAAGGAGAGCATAATGGGAGGATTTTCATTATAAGCTGGTCTTTCAGTCATGAGGGGTGTTTCTCCCACTCATTGTCCTTTTTCTTAATCGGTTCCAATTATGATTCAGACAATGGAGCAATTCCTTAATCTCCTTGAGCCTCATTTTATTCTCTATAACCTGATAGGTTGAGAAGTGTGACAAATAAAAGACAATTCATAAAAGGAAAATTTCACCTTCCTTGCTTTGTGCACACTCTTTGAAGTAATAATTCCCATCTCTCAGGTTAATATAAGGACTAAATGAGATGACAAATATAATATGGCTAGATATGTAGTAGATACTCAACATATGTTAGTATACATTTTTGCAATTTAATGAATGAGTAAAGCCATAATATACTGAGCCCTAGGCTAGAAGCTGGAGAGAAAATTGAGGGATATATATATATATATATATATATATATATATATATGTATGGAAGAGATATATATATATTTATGTATATGTATACACACACTGCATATCCTCCAGTGCATATCCTCCAGTATATACTGGAGGATATGCACATATATACATAATGCACGTATGAGCAAACTTCTGTAAATTTATATATGTAAGAATGTTAAATAGGAGTTTTCCTGTTTTTATGGTGTTGAGTCTAAGACCCCAAACTAAAAACAGTAAGAACTTAAAACACTCATTTTCTAAAGAAAAAACATTCAAGCTACCAAACCATCCCCTGGAGGAAGAGCTGGGAGGTGGCAGAAGTTGGTCACCATTCCTATCTCTTCCCCAATATGTACAGAAATAAAAATGGAGAGGAGAGGGACAGCTGTGGGACCTTGTATTTTACTCCCTGTCCTTTGTAAAAGACACACTCACCATATAAATTTATGAGACCAAAAAGAATCCTCAGTTGGGGTGAGGCATAGAGGCAAGGGATGGCTGGAGTCTTCTTAGGCAGCTCCTCATACAGATGATATTCACATTCCCGACATGGTTCTGCTTCCGTGGTAACAAGGATTAGAGAGTTCTTGAGAGAGCTAGGCATAATCTCCTGAGGAATGGGAGGGTATGTGCACAAGAAATGAGTGCTGACTACGATCCAGAGATGTCAGAAGACATGAGGTTGCTGGTAATGTCTAAAAAGGGTCTTGATAAAATAATGAGCCACCCCTGCACATCTATTAGAATAGGAACACTGACACATCAAATGCTGGTCAGGATGTGGAGCAACAGGAACTCTCACTCATTGATTGTGGGAATGCAAAATGGTGCAGCCACTTTGGAAGACAGTTGGGTAGTTTCTTACAAAATAAAAAAAAAAAAATGCTCTTACCCTATGTAATTGTACTCCTTGGTATTTACCTAAAAGAACTAAAAATTTATGTCCACACGAAAACCTGTATGTGGATGTTTATATCAGCTTTATTCATAATTCCCAGAAATTGGAAACCACCAAGATGTCCTTCAGTAAGTCAGTGGATAAACAAGCTTTATTACATTCAGACAATGGCATATTATTCAGCACTAAAAAGTAATGAGCTACCAAGCCATGAAGAGACAGAGAGGAACCTTAAATGCATATACTGAGTTAAAGAAGAAAATATAAGAAGGCTACATTCTGTGTGATTCCAACTATATGACATAATGGAAAAGACAAAACTGTGGAGGTAAAAAGATCACTGGTTGCCAGAGGTTGTGGATGGTTGAGGGAGTTAGGGTGGGGTAGAGCACAATGGATTTTTAGGACAGCGAAACTATTCTTCGTGACACCATAATGATGGAAACATGTTATTATCCATATGTCTAAATCCATAAAACATAAAATACCAAGAGTGTTTTGCCTGGGTGGCTCAGTCAGTTAAGCATCCGCCTTTGGCTCAGGTCATGATTCCAGGATTCTGGGATCAAACATCGCATCGGTCTCCCTGCTCAGTGGGGAGCCTGCTTCTCCCTCTCCCCACTGCTTGTGCTCTCTCTTCCTATCTCTCTCTCAAATAAATAAATAAAATCTTAAAAAAATAAAAAATAATAAAACACCAAGAGTGAACCCTAATGTAAACTATGAACTCTGGGTGTAAATGATGTGTCAATGTATACTCATTATTGTTACAGTGCATCACTGCAGAGGGGACATTGACAATGGAGCAAGCTATGAATGTGGGGGAGCAGGGACTTATGGGAAATCTCTATGCCACCTTCTTAATTTTGCCATTAACTTAAATTGCTCTAAAATAATAGTCTTTTAAAACAAACAACAAACAAAAAGGTCTTGGTATAGTAAGGGTGGGATAAGGATTAGGACAGCCACAATCTGTGTTCTGCTGGACCCCACATGGAATGGAAGAAGACAGTGTGTCATTGGCTCCAGTTGAAGCATGGAGGTATAAGAGGAGGAAGGTACTATAGGTCTCTCCAGTAATTCCTGGGACAAGAGAGATCACAGAGAATTTGGGATACATGTGGCTAGAATATTGCTGAAGGAATCAACAGGAGATGAGGCTATCTCTGAAGGGTTCCTCCATGATTGACCCGACCAGGCCAAGGGTGAAGCTGAGCATCACCCAACATAACTACATATACCTTCTAGCTACTCATACCATCTTGGACTTGTTAATTTCTGAGTCGGTATAACAGAGCTCTATTTTTTTTTTTTTAAACAACACCTCATTTAAAGTGTCCCAATGGATGTGTACATTTTCTGGTACTTCATAAGCACTATAGATATATTCTACGTGAGTCCAGAGCTATGCAGTTATACTGCCGAATCTTATTTGCTCTGAAATTAGCAAGTTGCATTGTTTCGCTGGATTCACAAAACTCTAGGAATTAGAGTTGATCTCTAATTAATTTAATTTGCCTAAGTCACAGAGTTAGCAAAAATAGAGCCAGGATCAGAACCCAAATATAATTCTCAACCATTATCCAAAACTGAGCCCCACAATAAGGGGCAGTTTATCAGTGAAAAAATACCAAGCACAAAATCTAGTTAATAAAAATAAAAGTATGCTTAGCGCATAGAGTCTCTCACTCATAATCAAAGGTGATGGATACATTGATTTATGTGTGCATTACTGGTTACTCTATCAACGTGCTGAAGTATTTGGGTACATGTTTTTCTAGAGAACATGCTGGCTAACTCTCTGCACTGTGCTTGCAATGATTTCCCACTGTCACTGAGATTTATGTGATAATAAAAGAGGGGTAATCAGGTGAGCAAGGAACTTTTCTCAGGATCCTAAACCTGAGATTTCAAGAAAACAAACACAACTTAAATAATTGAATAAGGAATCTCTATGGACTATATCGCCCCCACAGAAAAACTAACACATTCAATTCCTATTTAGAGAATTGAAATGTTAAAGGAACTACTTCTCTTATTTTATGGTTAAATGCAAACACCAATAAACTATGCTAAGGTGTAAAGTGTTTCCCTATTACATATATCCATGGGGAAAATGGACGCAACATTTTTAAGTAATTATTTTGTGTCCAGCACAGTGATAGGCAGTCCACATATTATTATATATCTACAAAACCCTTTGAGGTGAATATTATTTTCGTTTTGCAGATCAGAGAACTGAGAATCAGAAAGTGCTGAGTGTCACGCTACCAGACGTGAATATTATGACGTTTTGTAAAACTTTCTGTGATAAATTCGTCATTATTTCTAAACACCAGGAAGAAACTCTTTAATCAGATTTTTGAAATGTGTTAGATAATTCTCAATTTTATGTATCTAGGTGAGAGAATGATTCATCTTGGATTTCTGCACAGAAGCGTCAGTACTTGAATATGTTTTACAATTTAAGTCAAATGGAATACAGCCAAAATTGTCTTTGGTTGTGCATCTTTTGATTTAAGTTCCATTCAGCAAACACATGAACATCTAATATATAGTGTCATTCATTTGTTACTCTATTAACAAACCTTAGTGAGTACCTACTGTATGCAATAATGGAGATGTGTTAATGAATAATATTTTCACTATTGAAAACTGACCAGTAGCTAACATATGTATGAAACTAATATATGCAAGATGATAAACAAATGAACAAAGAGAGGAAAATGTATAGGAAAAGAATAAAACAGTAAACAAATATGGAAAAGGATATCAACAAATAATTTATAGAAGTTGTAATTCAAAAACATAAAAACAACAAACTCAAAATTATTTGTTTTCAGATAAAAGCAAAGTACAACAAAAGTACTATCATACTATACCTATTCAACTGGCAAAAAACCACAAACTTAGACGCCATTAAGTGTTGGAGAGGATTTGGGAATTCTGAACCCTCCGAGTGACTGCTCAGAGCATATGGCCACCTTTCTGCCATGTTTATTAATGATCCGTTCTTGGACCTATGTCCCAAAGAGCTTCTCATGTCCCAAAGAAATCCGTGAGAAACACCACTGGAGTGCCCATGGCAGGGCAACAATGTCACTGTCACCAGGAAGATGGGGAATAGACTCCCATTCTCATGAATATAGATTGTGATGGTTAATTTTGTGTGTCAATTTGACTAGGCCAAGGGATGCACGGATTAAACATTCTTTCTGGATGTGCCTGAGGATGTTTTTGGGTGAGATCAGTATTTAAATTTTCATGAACTCAAGTAAAATAGATCATCCTCCTCAGTATGGGTCAGCATCATCCAATCTGATCAGGGCCTGACTAGAACAAAATGTGGAGGAAGGAGAGAGTGTCTCCTTATTTTTCCTGTCAGGTTGCTCGAGCTGGGATATTGACCTTTTCAATATTCTTGGTTCTCAGGCCTTTAGATCTTGACTATAATCTCCATCATCAGCTCCCCTGGTTCTCAGGCTTTTGACTTTGGATGGAATTAGACCACCAGCTCTCTTGGGTGTCTAGCTTGGAGACAGCAGATCATGGGATGACTCCCATAACTACATGAACAAATTCCTCATAATAAGTCTCTTTTCATATATTTGCATACATATGTACACATACATATATAGATATATATACATGAATCTTGTATTGTTCTGTTTCTGTAGAGAACCCTGTAGTCTATGATGAGGGAGAAAGGAATTACAACAGAGAATGTGGGAAAAAGCAATAAATAAATGACATAGAAAAGTACCTGGCATGGATAAGTGATAATGTACTGTGAATTGAGTAAGATTAATTCAGAACTTAGTACATGAGATCAAAGAGGGAAAAAATCAACACTCTTTCTCATTGAATCCAATTAAAACTAATTTTAAAATGGTTTCATTTACAAAATTGACCAAGACTCTCAAGTACATAGGAATAAACACACATACATGTATTAATATAATACATAGATGTGTGTGTTTATATATGTATATGTGTGTGTGTGTTCTCTATTGAAGACCATTAAAATAAGAACAGAGAAAAGGAGAGATATTCTTTGGTTTTTGATGAAAAAAATCAGTACGGAATACACACAGTAATGGAAATTCTTCAACTAAACCTCTATGTTCAGTGTTATTGCAAACACAAATCTCAATAGGGATTTTTACATTTTTTCCTTATTTTGTTTGTCTCAACAATTTGATCTTAAAATTCAAGTGAGAAACTAAAGGATCAATGATACTAAAGATATTTTTGAAGAAAAATAAGTTTGGACACTTACTCTACTAGATATTAGGACTTGAGACTTTCAGATTCAGTTCTGAGAAAGACAAGCTGATGAGCAAAACAGAATAGGGAGTCCAAGGATAAACCAATATATAATAGGAAACAGAGGTGGGTTTTCAAATCAGTGTAGAGGGGATGGTCTACTCAAGCAATAGTTTTGGACAAAAATGAGTTAAGTATCATATGGTATATTTTTGAAGAACATAGAGTGTACATGGGTTCAAAATCCTTTTCTCTCTCTATGACACGCTATCTTCAGGAAGTTATTTTACCTTAGTGTCCTTATCTGTTGAATGGACTTAAGGATAGTACCTAACTCATATGGTTAGGGGGATTCAATGCTCCCACATTAAATGTGTATATAATAAGCAATAGATATGTGTTTGCTGTGCTCGCTTCGGCAGCACATATACTAAAATTGGATATGTGTTTGCTAGTGTACTTATTATAAGTTCAACTGATAGGCTGCGTAATTAGGATTATTTTCCTCCTAGTTAACTAATTCGTTTATCCATTCAAAATTATTCTTGCAAAACTGTTATGCACCAGGTGCTGTTTTGAGTAGTGGACATAAGACAATGTAGGAAGCAGAAGTGAATCCTGCTTGCATGGAACCATAAGTCTCGGGAAAGGAGATTAATTTGCATAAGATAAATATGTAAAATATATAGGCTATTAACTGATAACGAAAGCTATGGGGATAAATAGGTCAAAAATGGAATAGGATTTGGTATGTCAGAGTGTGTGAAATTTAAGCATGCGGCCAGTGAAGGCCTTATTTAAAAAAAAAAAAAAGCCAATATATAAGTAAAGTGTGGATGGAGGAAATGGAACAAGTCATAGACACCGCATAGGAAAGAATACATCCCCTGCTGCTCTCCAGTCCCGCCACAATAGAGAACAAAAATGAGTCCACAGTGAGTCCACACCTTTAGTTTGGCACTATCCAGTTTGAATCAATGTATTCTCAAATAAATCCTTGAAAAGAAATTGAGTATGACTCAATTTACTTCTAGTGCTAGTTTGCTGAGATTTTTTATTATGAGAGGGTATTAGATTTTGCTAAATATTTTTCCTAGATCAATAGATATAATCATGTGACTTTTCTATTTTAGCTTATTTAAGTGATGGATTACATTAACTGATTTTAGAACATTGAACCAGACTTTCATACCAGAGATAAATCCTCCTGGTTGTGATATATAATTATTTTTATATATTGTTGAATTTATTTATTTTTTATTTTTTTCAAGTTTTTATTTAAATTCCAGTTAGTTAACATATAGTGTAATATTGATTTCAGGAGTAGAATTTAATTAGTGATTCATCACTTAACATATAGCACCCAGTGCTCATCACAATAGTGCAGCCACACTGGAAAACACTATGGAAGTTCCTCAAAAAGTTAAAAATAGAACTCTATAATCCAGCAATTACACTACTAGCTATTTACCCAAAGATGCAAAAGTACTGATTCAAAGGGACACATACACCCCAATGTTTATACCAGCATTAAAACAATAGCCAAATTATGGAAAGAGCCCACTGTACATTGCTGGATTTACTTATTTTTAAATTTTTTATTTAAATTCAATTTAGTTAACATATATTAGTTTCAGGGATAGAATTTAGTGATTCATCAGTTGCATATGACATCCAGTGCTCATTATAGCACATGCCCTCCTTGATGCCCATCACCCAGTTACCCTATTCCCCACCCACCTTCCCTCCAGCAACTCTCAGATTTTTCCTTATAGTTAAGAGTCTTTTATGTTTAGCCTCCCTCTCAGTTTTTATCTTATTTTATTTTTTCCTTTCCTTCCCCTGTGTTTATCTGTTTTGTTTCTTAAATTCCATATGTGAGTGAAATCTTACAGTATTTTACTTTCTCTGACTGACTTATTTCACTTAGCTTAATATATTCTGGCTCCATCACATCACTGCAGATGGAAAGATTTCATTCTTTTTGATGGGCTGAGTAATATTCTATTGTATATATATACCAAATATTCTTCATCCTGTTACCTGTTGATGGACATCTGGGCTCTTTCCATAGTTTAGCTGTTGTGGACATTGTTGCTATAAACATTGGGGTGCATGTGCCCCTTCGGATCACTGCATCTGTATCTTTGGAGTGAATACTTGTAGTGCAATTGCTGGGTCATAGGGTAGCTCTATCTTTAACTTTTTGAAGAACCTCCATACTCTTTTCCAAAGTGACTGTACCAACTTGCATTCCCACTAACAGTGTAAGAGGGTTCCCCTTTCTGCACATCCTCACCAACATCTGTTGTTTCTTGAGTTTTTAATTTGAGCCATTCCGACCAGTGTGAGGTGATATCTCATCACGGTTTTGATTTGTATTTCCCTGATGCTGAGTGATGTTGAACATTTTTCATGTATCTGTTAGCCATTTGTGTGTCTTCTTTAGAGAAAAGTCTGTTCACATCTTCTGCCTATTTCTTCACTGGATTTTTTTATTTTTTAGGGTATTGAGTTTGATAAGTTCTTTACAGATTTTGAATACTAGCCCCTTATCTGATATTTCATCTGCGAATATCTTCTCCATTCCTTAGGCTGCCTTTTAGTTTTGTTGACTGTTTCCTTCACTGTGCCAAAGCTTTTTTTTTCATGATGATGTCCCAATAGTTCATTTTTGCTTTATTTCGCTTGCCTTTGGAGACGTGTCTAGCAAGAAGTTGCTGCGGCTGAGGTCAGAGAGTTTGCTGCCTGTGTTCTCCTCTAGTATGAAAGACCTAAATATGAGATAGGAATCCATCAAAATCCTATTGTTGTATTTAATTTGCTAACTTCTCATACAGAATTTTTGCATCTGTGCTTATGAGAGATATTAATCTTTAGTTTTCATTTCGTATAATGTCTTTTCCTGGTTTTGGCAACAGGGTAATACTGGCCTTATAGAATGAGTAAGGAAATATTCCCTCTGTCCATCCTCTGAAAGAGATAGTATAGACTTGGTATAATTTTTTTCCTGAGTGTTTGGTAGAATTCACCAGTAAACCCATCTGGGCATTTTTTTTTCTGTTGTGGAAAGTGATTAATTATCAATTCGTAAATATTTATATTGGCTTATTTAGATTGTGTATTTCTTGTGTGAATTATGCAAACTGTATGTTTTGAGGATTTGCTCCATTTTATCTGGGTTATCATATTTGTGGACATAGAGTTGTTCGTAGTATTCCTTTATTATCTTTTTAATGTACATAGCATCTGTAGTGGTGTCTCTTATTTCATTCCTGATATCAGTAATTTGTTTCCTATGTTTTCATTTCCTTAAATAACCTAATTAGAGGCTTATCAATTTTATTGAAACATTCAAAGAAGCAGCTTTTGGTTTCATTGATTTTCTCTATTGATTTTTTGGTTTTCAATTCCATGTATTTTTGCTCTCATGTTTTAAAATTTAATTAATTTATTTGACAGAGAGAGTACAAGCAGGAGGAACAGCAGGCAGAGGGAGAAGCAGGCTCCCTGCTGAACAAGGAGCCCAACTCTGGGATCATGCCTGGAGCTGAAGGCAGCCTTAACCTTAACCAGCGGCCTAGGCACCCTCTGCTGTCATTTTTATTATTTCTTTTCTTCTGCTTTCTTTGACTTTAAAAGTTAGCTTTTCTTTTTCTAGTTTCTTAAGGTAGAAACTTAGATTACTGATTTTTTGATCCATCTCTCTCCTCCCCTTCTCCCTTCCTTCCTTCCTTCTTTCCACCCTTCCTTCCTTTCTTAGTAGGCTCCATGCCCAGCTTGGAGCCCAATGTGGAGCCCAACATTGAGCCCCACATGGAGCCAAGCATGGGGCTTGAACTCACAACTCTGAGATCAAGACCTGAGCTGAGATCAAGAGTTGGACGTTTAACTGACTGAGCCACCCGGGCACCCCTATCTTTCCTCTTTTCTAATACAGGTTTCCCCCTCTATCCTAAAGTTTCTATCCTATGAAACCTGTTATAAGCCAAGGGCATAAAGTGAAGAAGCAATTACCACAATTCACATGGAAAACTTTTTGCGTGTCTTCAGGCCCCCCAAATAACTTCTCTTAGGCCTCTCTGATACCTTAGGCCATATCTTCCTAATGAATGCACAGAATAAATCAAGACGAGGCACAGAAGCTCACAGACACAGTTCAAAGCTATGGCAACTTGATGCTGAGATACTGAGTGTATTTCCCAGGGAAGGAGCTTGGTGGACCCACTCTGTTTGCTCGGGTGTGTGCTGCCCCTATAACAGCTCAGTGCAAAACAAATGCTGAACACTATTTTCAGTTTTCATCTTGCTTTATGACAGCGAAGTCCTCTTCAAATATCTTTCAGTTAGCAAAAACAGGTGCTAAGGTAGGTATTTGGCACAGGAGAAGTAGCAAAATACAAAATTTCAAAAAGCGGAGGATACCTATATGTATAAACAAAGCTATAAATTTCTGTCTAAGCACTGCTTTTGCTACATCCCACAAATTTTGACAAATGTGTTTCATTCTCATTTATTTAAAAATATTGTTTAATTTTACTTAAGATTTCTTCTTTCACCATTTGTTAATTAGAAGTTTGTTGCCTAATCTCTGTGTATTTAGGGGACTCTCCAGTTATTTTTCTGTCATTGATTTTTAGTTAAATTCAGTTGTGCTCTGAGAGCAGACTTTGTATAATTTCTATATTTTTTGATTTGGTAAGATATGTTTTATTGCCTCTTATGTGGCCTTTTTTTTTTTTATTAAGATTTTATTTATTCATTTGACAGAGAGAGAGAGGGAGGGACAGAGAGAGAGAGGATTAGCAGGTGGGAGTGGTTGAGGGAGGGGGAGAAGCAGGCTCTCTGCTGAGCAGGGAACCTGATGTGGGACTTGATCCCAGGACCAGGGGATCATGACCTGAGCCAAGGGCACATGCTTAACCAACTGAGCTACCCAGGTGCCCCTAATGTGATCTATCTTGATGAATGTTCCAAGTGAACTTGAGAAGAATGCGTATCCTACTGTTTTTGAATGAAGTAGTCTATATGTGCCAATTATATCAAGTTGGTTTATTTGTTAGGTTCAGCTATGTCCTTACTGATTTTCTGCCACTGGATCTGTTGATTTCTGATAGATGGATGTTGAAGTCTCCAAATGTGATAATGGATTAATTTATTTCTCTATAATTCTATTAGTTTTGCCTCTCATAGTTAGATATTCTGTTATTAGGTATATATGTGTTAAGGATTGCTAGGTCTTCTTGGAGATTAACCCCTTTATCATCATGTAGCACCCTCCTTCATCTCTGGTAATTTTTTTTAGCTTTGAAGTTTATTCTGCCTGAAATTAATATAGCTACTCTTGATTTCTTTTGATTAGTATTATTCTGGTATATTTTTCTATTTTGTTTTTAAAATTTATGTGTTTTTACATTTAAAGAGAATGTCTTGTAGACAATGCATTATTAGTCTTGTTCTTTAATGCACCCTGACAGTCTTAGTCTTAATTTGTGCATTCAGGCCATTGATATTCAAAGTGATTATTGTTGTAACTGGATAAATATCTACCATATTTGTTTCTGTTTTCTGTTTGTTGCATTCCTTATTTGCTTTTTTTTTTCTTTCTCCTCTTTTTCTGCCTTTTAGTGCTTTTAATTAAGCATTTGTTTGATTACATTTTTCTCTTCTTTCTTAGCATGTTAGTCATTTGGTCATACTTCTCTTTTTGAAAAATTAGTGGTTGCATTAGAGGTTGCAATATATGTTTGCAGCTAATCCAAGTCATCTTTCAGATAACACTGTACTACTGAACAAGTAGTATATCATAGAATAAGAAAATAATCCTATTTCTTCCCTCTATGCCTAGTATCACTGCTGTCATTTATATTACTTATATAAAAGCTTACATTAGCATATCTATATCCTATATACCTACATATGCACAAATGATTGAATAAACTGTTGGTGTTATTTTGAACAAACTCATCTGTCAAATCAATTAAAAATAAGAAAAATAAAAATTTTTATTTTACCTTCACTTATTCCTTCTTTAATACTCTTCCTTTATGTAAATTCAAGTTTCAGACTTATGTTTTTTCCCTTTTTTCTAAAAAACTCCTTTTAACATTTTTTGCAAGTCAGGTCTATGACAACAAATTCTTTCAATTTATATTTGAGAAAGGTCTTAATTCTCTTTCACTTTGAAGGATAATTTTACAGTGCCCAGAATTCTGGGTTGGTGGTTTCTTTTCTTCTGAACGTTTGAAATACTATGTGAGCGCCCCCCCCCCCCCCAACTTTCTTCTTGCTTGTGTGGTTTCTGAGAAGAAGTTAGATGTGATTCTTATCTTTGTTTCTCAGTAGGAAAGGTGTTTTATCTCTGGCTCCTTTCAAAATTTTTTTCTTTATCTTTGGATTTTGTGTAATTTGAAGATCATATGCTTAGGTGACTTTTTTTTTTTGCATTTATTCTGCTTGGTGTTCTCTAAGCATCATGGATCTGTGGTTTGGTGCCTGACATTAATTTGAAAAAATTCTTCGTCACTAGTGTTTTGTGTACTTCTGTTTCTTTCTCTCCTTCCTCCCCTTCTGGTATTCCCATTACATATGTGCTATATCTTTTGTAGCTGTCCTGTAGTACTTGGATATTCTCTTCTGTTTTGCTTTTCTAGTCTTTTCTTCTCTTTGCTTTTCAGTTTTAGAAGTTGCTGTTGTGATATCCTGAAGCTCAGAGATTTTTTTCTCAGTCATGTCCAGTTTACTCATAAGTCCATCAAAGACATTTTTCATTTCTGTTAGCGGTTTTTTATCTCTGGCATTTATTTTTAGTTCTTTCTTAGGATTTCCATCTCTCTGCCACCACTGCCCATCTGTTCTTACATATGGTCTCCTTCATGCATTAGAAACCTTAGCATATTACCCATGTCTATTTAAATTTCTGCTCTGATAATTCTAACACTCCTGTCCTAGTTTTGATGCTCTGTGTCTTCAAATTGTGGTTTTTGCCTTTTAGTATGCCTTGTGATTTTTTTCTTCTTAGTCAGACACGATGTAACAAGTAAAAGGAACTGCTGTAAATAGGCTGTTAGTGTGACGCGAGAGGGGAGGAGATGCACTCTGTCCCGTCATGAGGTCCCAGGCCTTTAATGAGCCTATGCTTCTGGACTGTGAGCTTCACTAGAGTTTCCCTGTTTTTTCCTTCCCCTTAGATGGGACAGAGTGGCTAGAATGAGCTGGAGTTGGGTATTTCCCTTCCCCTGATCATCGGGCTTTGATACTACCCAGCAGGTTAGGTCCTAGTTGAGTAGTTTCTCCTGAGGGTGGGCCATGTTAAGCAGGACAGCGTGCCGCGGCTTATTTCAAAATGATTCCCATTTCCCTGTCCCCTATGTGATGCAGGAAACGATATTTCTCTGATATTTACTGTGAGAACCTCGTCCTTTCAGTTCTGGTTTCTACTGAGTTTAAGCCCCGTGACATGGCTGAGCCCAGGGCCTTGTCTCCCACCCTTGGCAAGAGCATTTTCTGCTGAGTGTTAGCCACTGGGTCCCCATCCCCTTCCTCAGGACCCTGCTAACATCACCTGTCCAGCTCCCTTTTTGTGCTTAGACCGTCGGTCTGTTTAGAAAATTTCTTTTGAAAATATTATTTATTTTAAAGCACATTGGTTAATTGAACTCCTATTTCAAAAGTTAAACCTTCTGACCATATATACTTTTATATTGTCAGGAAGAGATAATACAATTTCTTTTAAGAAAGAAATTAAGAGGGCCACCTGGATGACTTAGTCAGTTAAGCATCTGACTTGATTTCAGCTCTGGTCATGATCTCAGGGTTGTGAGATTGAGCCTTGGGCTCTGTGCTGAGTGTGGAGCCTGTTTAAGATTCTCTGTCCCTTTGGGGCACCCGGGTGGAACAGCCAATTAAGGGTCCGACTCTTGGTTTCAGCTCAGGTCATGATCTCAGGATCATGACCTCAGGGTCCTGAGATCAAGCCCTGAGTCAGGCTCTGTGCTCAATGGGGAGTCTGCCTAAGACTCTCTCTCCCTCTCTCTCTGCTCCTTCCCACCTTATTCATAGGCACACATACTCTCAAAAGAAAGAAAGAAAGAAAGAAAGAAAGAAAGAAAGAAAGAAAGAAAGAAAGAAAGAAAGAAAGTTATAGAGTGTTGAGAATTTCATCCACCTACTGGTTACTGTATTTCCTAATTTTATTAGTCATGTGTAAATGGTAAATATTTGAATCTATCACAAATATAAAGTGCTTTCATTCTCAACGAGGGAGAAAAAAAGTGGACTACCTATCACTTCCCATCTCAGAAACTGTTCTTTCACTGTGGATGGTGTCATAGGGCAAACAGCACACATTTAGGGCACAGGGTGCCTTTCCTTTGACTCCCAAGCAAGGAAGATTTGTTTTGCCCACAAGTATGAGAAAAGTAGGATTTCTTTTCTTAATTTGCAATTTTGGAGTAAACCTCGAGTATTAAGAAATAGTGCCGCAAGTCCAAAATACAGCTTTGAAATCATAAGCATACTGTTATTTTATTTTATTTTTGTTTATTTATTTTTTTTTGGTGCATACTGTTATTTTATAATTACTTTTCTAAAAAAGTATTTTTATGAACGATTTTCATTAGTACTTTTACTTTTTAATAGCAATGAGAAAATCTGAGTTATTTGTTCGTTTTGCCATTTTATTATATATTGCATAGTTTGGGATGATTTGATCAAATTTTAATTTGTCTAAAGATCTAACTAGATAGCCTAAGTGGTGAGGGACAATTGTGCTAAAGAGGAAATATTCTGCTTTGCATTATTTAATTTGGTAGAGATTCAAAGGACACAAAGTTGTTTTTGAAGCACAAACTACTTAGGAAATTGTAATTTTCCTTGCATGAAGAACTCAGCTAGATAAAAACTGACATTTTCAGATAAATAAGTTTATTACTATTTTTAGTCCTGGTACAATTTTATGTTTTCCATGTCTTGCCAGTCATGAGTGGCCATTTTTAAATAGATATTTTTCCTCTTTGGCCATCTCTGCTTGATAAAAACTGACATTTTTGAAATAAGCCATAATATATTTGCTATTTTTAGACTTTGTCCAATTTTATATTTTCATATCCAGCAGGTCTATCTTTATATAAATTCATTAACTTTAGTACACTGTTGAGAATAAGAGAGTGCATATACTGTTTAATAAATTAATAAATGCAGTTGCTCTGCAAATACAAAAGTTTTGGAAAATAAATCTAAAACAATGCATAACAAATCAATTGCAGTTACCCTGCAATTATCCCTATTATTAGTAATACCCATTTGATTAAATCTTATAGGATTATTAAAAATGTTTCTGGAAGTTTTAAATGTATGAATACACATGAAAAATAATTTAAGGAAACAAATATACACAATATTCCACCATCTCCTTAAAATTCTGCATATACATGTTGATATTTATGTTGTCATCGTTAGCATAGGGTCATTTTGTACAACTTTATATAAATGTTACCCAGCTGTTTTCTATGTTTAGCACACATTTTGCCTCTAAACTCCTTCTTTGCCTCTTGTCTACATTGACTAAAAGATGCCTATTATCTATTTCTGTCCTTGACTTTCCCACATGAACCCCAGTGTTGCACATATTCTGCCACAGTGAAAGCCTTAAGACAAAATGAGTAAATTTAAAATTACTGTGTTCACTCTGATAGATGTCAAATCAGATGACCCTGAAGGAAGGAAAGTCAGTGTGTGACAGTCCACAATACAAGACGCTTGCCCCAACCTGCCTATCTCCACATCAGCAGAGGGGAAAAAACACCACCCTAAGAAGCTTATCAACAGTGATGGCTTTCTCAGCTATTAAGGATTTATCTAGACTGCCCGGGGTCACAGCATCTGTGTTTTAATTGGAATTTGGATAGCTGTGATTTCTCTAAGCCTTACTACAATTTCCATTTCTTTCTTCTCTTGCATGTTATTTATTTATTATTTATCAATTTGTTTACTTATATCTTGTCAAATATAAAGAAATTGATTTTTAAAAATTAGATTATATAGGGGCACCTGGGTGGCTCAGTGGGTTAAAGCCTCTGCCTTCGGCTCAGGTCATGATCTCAGGGTCCTGGGATCAAGCCCCGCATCAGGGTCTCTGCTCAGCAGGGAGCCTGCTTCCCCTTCTCTCTCTGCCTGCCTCTCTGCCTACGTGTGATCTCTCGCTCTGTCAAATAAATAAATAAAATCTTAAAAAAATTAGGTTATATAAATTCATTTACGCTGTGGAGAGAAATTAACCTGAAATCTGAGGGGCTTATAAAACAGAGGGCATCAAAGAATGTTGTTGTCAGAAGATACTGAACTCACCTCTTCTCACGGACACACCAAATCTATAGCTACATATGGAACAATTCCCTTTCAAAAAGATGTGGAAACTGAACAGTTCTTCCACATCAAAAGATAAAAGGATGACATCAAGATGGATAGGAGGGGCAGAGATTCTCTCTCACCATGCACCCACAGTTGGGAGGAAACTCACAAATATGGAGCTTCTCCCTGAGGAATAAGGGATTCATGCCCCACATCAGGCACATAGACCCTAGGGACCTGCCTTAGAGAGACAAACTCCCAGAATGTCTGGCCATGAAAGCAAATAGGGCTTGTGTCTTGGATACCCAAACAGCTGGAAGGAACTGAGATTCACCTTTTAAAAGGTTTGCAGGCAGACTCATTCACCCTGGAGCCCAACACAAAAGCAGCAGTTTGAAAAATGCCTAGACTGCACACTAAGGAGATTGATTTGCTAATCTTAGAGCATCTGGCAAAGGAGCTGGGCTAGTTGAGATGTTCTCTGTGGACAGAGGTGCTGGCAGGTGCTATATTACTCTTTTTCTCCCTTGCTAGTGCAGGTGTGCATTCAAAGTAACAGCACTCTCCAGCTGCCCTGCTAAAGAGAGTAGGCTCACCCTAGCCCTATACTCTGGCACTACCTCAGTAAAACAGGTGGATGTGCCCCTCCCCAGGCTCTCCAGATGCCTCGCTAAAGGTGGCATGTTCATACATTCCACACCGGGGATACCCCTTCATCAGCAGATCCTGGTGGCCAGGAGTGCTTGTGTTCCTGGGCTCAGATTGTAACAATCAGAAAGACAGTTCTTGGCAGGCTGCCACCCCCAGGGCTCTGCACAGATGGCAGACTGAAACACACTTCCAGTCTTCACTGGAAAAAACCTATTTTCTTGTCTTGGAGCTTCAGCCTTAGGGGCGGGCTTCAGATTTGCCATATATCTAGAGGCTACAGGGGTGCTCTCAGGGAACATAGTCAGTGCACACTATCTTTGCATCCTTTTTTGGCCTCATTGTAGCCACTGGTACTTCTAAGAAAGGAGCTAATACATTCTGGACCCCGATTTTTTCATCTGTCCACCAGGGGACACCTTTGATTGCCTGATCTGAAGGCCAGCAGGGTTTATGATTGCAGTCCCACAGCATTGTTTATATTTGTGTAACTTAAAGGTGCTGCCTGAGCATGTGACTTCCAATTGGCCTTAAACTACGTGCTAAAATCCCATCCTTTGCAAAACTGAAAGGTGTTGGCATACCCTCCAGCTAGGACTGAACAAGAATAAATCAAGTTGTTTGCACAATCACAAATAGTTTGAAATAGTTTGAAAGACAACCAAGAGCTAGGGCAGGTTTGAATGATAAGGTTAATCTCCTACACAATGCCACTTTGTAAAAACACTGGGAGAGGTAGATGCTGTTTTACCTAATGCGTAGAAACCAATAGAGAGAGTCAAGCGAAATGAGGAAACAGAGGAACATGTTTGAAACAGAAGAATAAGATAAAACCTCAGAAAGTGACTTCCAGGAAAGGGAGATAAATAATGTACCTGATAAAGAGATAAGTAATGGTCAGAAAAATGCTCACCAAACTTGAGAGAAGAATATGAGAACTTCCACAAAGAGGTAAAAATATAAGAAAGTACTGAACAGAAGGAACAGAGATGAATACAATAACGGAACTGAAAAACACATTAGAATGGTCCAACAGCCAACTAGCTGACTAGATGAAGCAGAACATATCAGTAGCCCGGAACACAAGGCAATGGAAATCACCCAGTCAGACTAGCAAAGAGAAAAAAAAGGAATTTAAAAAAATGAAGGTAGCTTAAGAGAACTATAGAACCATATCAAACAGAGTGACATCCACATAATAGGGGTTCCAGAAAGAAAATAGAGAGGAAAAATGGCAAAAAAAACTTACTTGAAGAAAAAAGGTCTGAAAACTTTCTAATCTGGGGGAAGAAACTGATATCAAGGTCCAGAAAGCATGAAGAATTACAAATGAGATGAACCTAAAGAAATCTACGTCAAGACACTGGTAATTAAAATGTCAAAAATTAAATGTAAGGAAAGAATCTTAAAAATGGCAAGAGAAATGTAGCTTTTAAATACAAGGGAATCCTTATAAGACTACAAGATTTTTCAGCAGAAACTTTACAGACCAGAAGAGAGTGGTCTGATATATTCAAGTGATGAATGTAAAAATAAATTAATAATAATAATTCCAACTAAGAATACCCAGCAAGGGATTCATTCAGAAGAGGAGAGATAAAGAGTTCTCTAGATAAGCAAAAGTTAAAGTAGTTCATCACCACTATACCAGATTTATAAGGAATGTTAAAGGGACTTCTTTAAGTGGAAAAAAAACCCACATTTAATAAGAAAACATGTCAAAGTAAAAACCTCTCTGATAAAGCCAAATATATAATAAAGATAGTTTAGTATCAATTAGTACTAAGGAAATTGAATTAGTAATTTAAACCTTCCAGCAAACAAAAGTCCAGGACCAGTTGCTTCATTGGCGGTTTCTACTAAACATTCAAGTAAAACTTAATACTTATGCTTCTCAAACTTTTCCAAAAATTTCCTTAATAGGAAGGAACACATCTAAACTTATTTTGGGAGGTATAGGCTAGCATTACCATGATACCAAAACCAAACAAAGATATCACGCACACACACGCACACACACAGAGAATTATAAGCCAATATCCCTGATGAACATACATGCAAAGTTGCTCAACAAAATATTAGGGATCTGCTTTCAACAATATGCTAAAAGGATCATACACCAAGAGAGAGAGTGGGATTAATTACAGACAAGTGAGGATGGCTCAACATTCACCAATTAGGCAACATGATTCACCACATTAACAAAATGCAGGATAAAAATCATGTGATCATTTCAATGACACGGTGAAAGCATTTCACAAAATTCAACGTCCATTTATGATAAAGACTCTAAACATGAGGGTATATAGGAAATGTACCTCAATGTAATAAAGGCTGTGTATGACAAGACCACAGCTGACATCATCCTCAATGATGAAAAGCTGAAAGCTTTTTTCCTAAGATCAGGGACAAGATAAGGGTACCCATTCTTGCCACATTTATTCTACATAGTATTGGAAGTCACAGCCAGAGCAATTAGGCAAGAAGAAAGAATAAAAGACATCCAAATTGGAAATGAACAAGTACCACTGCCATGATTTGCACGTGACCTGATTTTATATTTATAAAACTCTAAAGATGCCACAAAAAAACTATTAGAGCCAATAAATTAATTTAGAAAAGTTGCAAGGTACACAATCAATATACAAAAATCAGTGGTGTTTCTATAAACAATGAAGCTATCAGAAAAAGGAATTAAGAAAATGATCCCATTTGCAATTGCATCAAAAAGAATAAAATACTTGGGAACAAATTTAACCAAGGAAGTGAAAGACCCGTACACTGAAAATGATAAGACACTAATGAAAGTAATTGAAGAAAACACAAAGAAATGGAAAAATATTCTGTGCTCATGTATTAGAAGAATTAATATTTTTTAAATGTCCATATTATCCAAAGCATTCTAGAGATTCAGTGAAATCTTTATCAACATTCCAATGACCTTTCTCAGGGAAATAGAGTAAAAAATTCTAAAATTTGTATGAAACCACAAAAGACCCCAAATAGCCAATGGAACCTTATGAAAGAACAACGCTAGAAGCTCATGCTACCTGATTTCAAACTACATTCATTACAAAGCTATGGCAATCAATACAGTATGGTATTGGCATAAAAAACAGCCACATAGACCCATGGAACACAGTAGGTCAATTAATTTAAGACAAGGAGACAAGAATATACAAGGGGGAAAAGAGAGTCTTTTCAATAAATGGTGCTGGGAAAACTGGACCACTTTCTTCCACCACACACAAACATTAACTCATCATGGTTTAAAGATTTGAATGTAAAGCCTGAAACCACAAAACTGCTAGAGGAAAACATGGGATTAGCTCCTTGACATTCAGTCTTGGCAGTGATTTTTTGGATCTGACTCTAAAGGCAAAAGTAACAAAAGCAAAAATAAACATGTAGGATTACATCCAACTACAAAGCTTTCACACAAGGACACAGAAGGGAGAAAGAGATCACGATACAAATGTGACCATATCATTTCTATCTAAAACCTATCATACAGAATTGGTCCCATGGCCCTGCCCATTTGTAACAGGATTAGAGATATTTGACCTTCTTATGTGCTCCAGTGGAGAAGAGAATCAGATATGGGTGAGCATTAGAATTTCCAACACTATTAGGAATGACCGGCTACTTGCTTTGACCTGTATTACATTTGGATTAGTAGAATCACAATGCACCTCTCCACTCCATCTACTGTTTGGTTAGTTTTGTTTTGATTTCAAGATGGCACAAACCATACCAAGCAGAAAACTGAACAGATACAACTCTGATGGCATGAAAAATGCTCCTCAAGTTAGCAAGGACTGGGGCACCTGGGTGGCTTAGTCGGTTAAGCATCTAACTTTGGTTCAGCTCATGATCTCAGGGTCCTGGGACCAAGCCCCATGTTGGGCTTCTTTCCTTGCCACCCCTCTTGCTAGTGTGCTTGCTCGCTTTCTCTCTCTCTCTCAAATACATAAAATCATGTAAAAAAAAAAAAAAAAGATAGCAAAACCCTCCTTCTTTTAGGAGCACTCTCTTCATCTCTTCAGAGGGCAGGATTCCTCTATGCAGCAGGATCAGGACTAGACGGGGGTCCACGTCATGGAATGGGTCCTGTGATGTAATTGCAGACGCAGGGTAGGCTATACGGGGTATGGAAGAACACTGCATGTACTTGCGATGCTTGTGACTTTCCACATACACCATGTCACTTGTTAGACTAATCACTGAGTTCCTGAGACAGAGTCGTACTTGGTAGGCTCTACTTCATATCAGTATCAAAATGATATTTGAAAGCAAAAAAAAACAGTTGGTATTTCAGTAGCATTAGAAATAGACATAAAATATATAAAATTTGTAAATGTTTATCTCAAAAGGAGAACTTCTTGCTTTATTAGCCAGGTTCCCCTTAGGGAAATTTGCGAACAATAATCACTTCTGGATTTTATTTTCTTTTTACATTCAGGTAACAGTTTGTAACATATAAGAATCTGTATTAATTTTATCAAGATAGAGTTGACGAAAACTATAAAAAAATCTTAGACTAGTCTTAATTATTTACCCATGTTCTACAAATAGTTAAGACCATTGTTATTTCCCCTATTTACTTTCAGCTTAAAGATAGTTTAAATACCCAGACTTATTATGTAATAGTAACCCTAATTGAGGATAAAATTGTGAAATTCCCAATCTCATTAACAACTGTCTGTTGAATGGTATTTTAATTTTACAAAACATGCTGAAGAGTTTCACAAAGAATTAAGGACACAAACAATTTGTTTGTTTTAAGTAGATATATCTTACCACCAAAAATCCCTTGAGGAATGCTTAAACGTTAATTAGGAAAATTAGATCTTGGGACCAAAATTAGTCATAGATCTCTTAGGAGTTTAAGTAGTTTAACATTCTAGGAATAGCACAGTGTTCTTTATGGTACAGCACTGCCTTACCTCCCTTTATTCTGCTCAACATACTGGTTCCTTTATATTTTAAGGGTTCCTAGTTGGATGTGTACCTTTTCAGAACTATTAATAGATAACTTATTTCCAGATGAGGGCAGAGTTTCAGTCCTATAATAAGTCTCTGGGAGTTGAACTTTAATTACTTTACAGTGGTCTCTGAATAACTTCCTGTTTAATCTAACCAGCTTGTACATATTTCAAAATTCCATTTGTTTTTTTGCGTGCAGGAAGGCAATAATTGTACCTCGTCATCTTTTGTAACTAACTTGAGAGGAAATCAATTCACGCGACCGGTTCCCTATAATATATGCTTAACTCATTATTAGAGGTTCTGCAGGGGTGGAGTTATGTTGCTCCTCAAGGTTTAGAAGTTAACATTTATACTTCTCTGGTTGCAGTTTATCTAGGCCATTTCTGAAATGTTGAGATGAAGACTTTGTGAATTTAATTGAATAATAAAAATGTACAAGCCGCCATTTTTCTCGATAACTTTAATATCCCTTACCAGTTGGTAAAGTTATTTCAGGATTCATTTTCATCTTCCTTAATCCAGAAGAGTACAACCTATTTAATTGAGATTTTACCATTTTGCTTTCTACTTCAGTTTGATTACTTTAAACATTTTGAGTATTTTCAGGGGTACATATCTTTCTAACATTTTAACTCAAATGTTGAACTAAATCATGAGCACATATTGCATGGAGCACTGGGTGTGGTGCCTGAACAATGAGTCTTGGAACACTGAAAAAATAAAATTAAACTTAAAAAAAATCATGAGTCATTTCCTTTTTGTGATTTTATTTTTATCCTTTGAGTTCGTGCACACTGTCCCGCAGGGTTTTTTTGGCTGTCTGGAAGGTGCAACCCTTAAGGATGCTTGCTATACCAATGACATAAAGCAGCTTACGTTCTACAGTTGAGGTGATACCACATTTCAGATGACCGATGGCTTGCACTCCCGCAGAGTAAATTTGGGAAAACCCACATTTTCAGGGAGCTATTAGTCTCCCTCTTCCCACTACCCTTTGCTATTTTTTGTTTTGTTTTGTTTGTTTTTGTTTTTGTTTTTCCCATTAGAATTCTGCAATATTGAGGTAAGGTTATCAAATCTAGTGTAAAATTTCACTGCTTCTGAGTGTCTCATAGCTTCTCCGCTTTCAGAAAATGTAAACACTTCTGGAGATTCTAAGCACAAAGGGCCCCAGGCACAGTCCTCTGGAGAGGTGTCTCCCCTTTTTTAAGATGCAACCTACATGCTTTTTGTATTATTTTCTGCTATCCTGAGACGTTGATCATTTCTCCACTTTAATTGTTTCTCGGTGTGGAGCGTGGTTTTCCCATCTGGAGAATTTTGGAGCATGAGAAGATTTGGAGAAAATTGCAAGGGTTCTTACACAACAAAACAGTAAAAGCAAAATGCTTTAAGTAAGTTAAGTGTGGCTCCAAGAAGATGTGAAAGATGAGAGATAATGTCAGAGAAAGAAGGATAAAAAAACATGAAGTTAGCCTACTATCTTTCTAATTATGGAACTATTTTTAAAATCATACAAGTAAAAAAAAAAAAAATACAAGTAGTCGTTTACTATTTAATCTACTAGATCTATTTAATATTATTTTTCTAGAATGTTGCACCTCATTTAATAGGTCATATATATTTTGAAATTTATTCTGGCTATTTTATCAGTTTTTGTTATTAGAGTTATGCTTATCTGACTTTATTACATGAAGAAGTAATATTGTTGTAAGTTTTATAACAACTTAAATATCCTGAAAAATGTACATAATTTTATGGAATCAAAGAATATACTGTTCCAGGTCTGTTGGTATTTTGAGGGAATGAAGGCCTTCTTCCAACCCCAGATTAAATTTTAGGTCTGGCCCATAGTTTTTCACATGGCTTAAAATAATAGTAAAAATTCTTCTTTCTTCTTTTTTTTTTTTAAGATTTTTTTTCTTATTTGAGAGAGAGAGCATGAGCCGGGGGAGAAGGAGGGGGAGAGGGAGAAGCAGACTCCCCTCTGAGCAGGGAGCCCATTGCAGGTCTTGATCCCAGGACGCTGAGATGACCTGAGCCAAAGGCAGAGGCTTAAAGGACCAAGCCACTCAGGACCCCCTCTACTTTCTTCTTAAAAGAGAAAACAAAAGACAATTACAGCGAACAAAGATAAATAAATAAAGAAGAAAATAGTAGTTGTGTCTATATTAATAAAAATAATTCTGCGTAGTTGGATTTTCTGACTCCGGTGCTCACACCACCCTACATCAACAAGATTGCCATCCTCAGGGCGCCTGAGTGGCTCAGTTGGTTAAGTGGCTGGCTCTTGATTTCGGTTCAGGTCATCATCTCAGGGTGGGAGATGAAGCCCCATGTAGGGCTCCTGCTGGGGGTGAAGCTTGCTTGGGGTTCCCTGTCTCGTTCTCCCTTTGCCCCTCCGCTGCTCTCTCTCTCTTTCTAAAAAAAAAAAAAAAAAAGATTGTCATCCATCCTCAAGTATTATTAGATCACTACTGGGCCATGGAGATGTTATAGGATTTTTGTCCCCTAGTGCCTTAGTGCCCGGGTTCTTGGTCGAAGAATGAAGAGGTAGACAAGTCAAAGAGTGGTGGGCAGCAAAGCAAGGTTTGTTTTTTTTTTTCAATTAATTTTATTTTATTTTTTCAGTGTTCCAAGATTCATTTTTCATGTGCCAGTGCTCCATGCAATACGTGCCCTCCTCAATACCCACCACCAGGCTCACCCAACCCCCCACCCCCCTCCCCTCCAAAACCCTCAGTTTGTTTTTCAGAGTCCACAGTCTCTCATGGTTCATCACCCCCTCTGATTTCCCCCAGTTCACCCTTCCTTTCCTTCTCCCAATGTCCTCCATGTTTTCCCTTATCCTCCACACATACGTGAGACCATATGATAACTGACTCTCTCTGCTTGACTTATTTCACTCAGCATAATCTCTTCCAGTCCTGTCCATGTTGATACGAAAATTGGGTATTCATCCTTTCCGATGGAGGCATAATATTCCATTGTATGTATGGACCATGTCTTCTTTATCCATTCGTCTGTTGAAGGGCATCTTGGCTCTTTCCACAGTTTGGCAATTGTGGCCAAAGCAAGGTTTACTGAGCAAGAGAATAAAGCTACGGAAAGGGAGGAGACCTCTCTCTCCCGAGAGAGAGACCTTGGAGTTTCTAAGTTTAGGGGTTTTTATAAGCTCTTTGTTTTGTGGAACTATCTTAAGTCATCAGGGTGAGCTGAGTTGTGCCTATCAGGGCTTTGGTCACTTTTCTGTCTACCAGTTAGGTTCATGTCCACGTGCTGATGGTCTTTTCTTGCTCACATCTGGGGGCTTACGTCTTAACAGCCCATGATATTGACAAATGCTTTGTGGTTAATTGCCTTATTTTAGGACGTTTTGCTGAAGTCATTTCTGCAAAGGCTGCAAAGCAGAATATCGGTGCGGTCCTGTCTAAGCTGCGAACAGGATGTCAGTGCTGTTTGATCTCAGCTGTCCTGACTCTATATTTTCTTGTTGGGGACCCTGACCCAGACTACCTAACTGTCCAACTCACTCTTAACAGAGAAACCCTTTTTATAAAAATATGTCTTCACAATTCTATTCTTGAAGGTTATGATGTAGAATGAAATTTTTAAAGGTTACTTTCGACTGGAATTTTAAATAATGTTAGAAGTGAATATGAGTCCTGGATTAGTTGTCTCTTGATGATTGCAGTGATGTTAGAAGCTCATAAGACAAAAAACAAAAAAAACTCATAAGACAACATTTTAAGATGTTAGTCTTTTTTTTTTTTTTTTAAGGTTTTATTTATTTATTTGAGAAAGACAGCAGAGAGAGAGAGAGAGAGAGCACACAAGTGGTGGGAAGGGGCAGAGGGGCGGAGGGAGAAGCAGGCTCCTTCCTGAGCAAGGAGCCTGATGTGGGGCTCGATTCCAGGACCCCAGGATCATGACCTGAGCTGAAGGCAGACACTTAACCACCTGAGTCACCCAGGTGCCCCTAAGATGTTAGTATTAAAAACATTTGGAGTCCATTTATGACTGGGCCAGATTTTCAGTTTTAGAATTTCCTTTTAAAAAAAACATCCTGAAGTTTTCTGGTGAAATTTTCTATCTCATCACCTGTTTATTGAAGAAATTAAGCATAGCTCTTTTGCTCCTCTGTATTTATTATTTCAATATCTGGGCCGCATGGGTATCTGTTTTTATATTCTGCTCTTTTGTTTGTTAGGCACATTTACTATATCATTTTGTGCCCAGTGTTTTCATTTACTATTGAAATTTACACATGAAAAAATACAATATTTTAGATCATTTTTATAATTCAGTTATAGAAAATTGTAGTATTATAAAAAAGGCTATCTTCCAGAGTTTATTTAAATTTATCTTGGGCAATCCATGTATGAGTTGAGGCTCATGCATTCCTAGTTGACCTAACCCTGTGATGGACCCTTTCAATGTTCTCAACGGACACTGTGCAATGTCTACCATATCCACTAGAAAACCATGATCTCCAATTTGGGTCTCCCCAGACCCACAAAGGTTGATAAAATTTGCTATTGTCTTGTGAGCCTCAACCTATCCCTTGGTTACCCATAGGTTTTCCTCCTCATATATAAATTGTGATTAAGCAAATAATTTGAGGGGAGATTGCACAGAGCATAGCAGTTCCATTTTCCTTTTTTCTACAATATGGGTTCTCTGGGATTGACTGTGTTGGTATCCATGAATCTAGTACATTACCTCTTCAGCCCGGTGAGACCTCCACACCTTCTAGGCTCCTGCTCTCTTTCCTTTCTCCCTGCTCTGTAAAGATCAACACGTTTTCAAGGAGAAAAGTGTTTTTGAGAGTGAAGAGTACATTCTTTATTGTACACTTTATTGTACATTCCTTTTGTCTGGGAGCTTAGCTCTTCAAGTATTGTCTCTTAATGCCGTCAAACTCTTGTTTCTTTCATTTTATTCAGTATACTTCCATAGTAGCATTATTCTAATGCAGCTATGTTTTCATATTTTCTGTTATTTTTACTGCAACTTGGGAGTATTTTCTTCTATCTCTAAAAATAATAACAATTGAAACTCTTCTCTCTGTTCCTCTTTCTTTCTAGAACTCATATACCCATACCATTAGCCTTCTTCATCTGTTGTGCAAGGTTCTCCTCTTTTGAATGCTATTTTACTCCATCTGCTCTATTCTAGGTACTTTGTTATACTCCTGTCACAGAAAATGTGGGAATGATAGATTTTACAGTCATCTGTGCTTTGTGCTTTGGAAACCCTAGAACAAGCCGTTTTGTAAATTTTTCAAGGTGCTTCAGAGGAAGGTGAATTTTTTTTATGTGTAAGAAAAAATTATGTGTATGTGGGTATATAATGCAAACTTTAAAAATTATATTATTCATTCAAAATCTCTGTATTACTGGCTTGGCATGTTTATACATGAGCATAAGCTGAGCTCTCCCATTAATATTTGTCAAAAGAAATTTCTCCTTCATTTCTTATCATTAACAATTTCTGTTTTAGTTTTACTCTGTTTGGCATATATTAAATTATGACATCTGTACATTTGTTATGGAGTGAATGTTTAATCACCCCAACATGCCCTTTTTTGCACGATTAATTTTTAAATCAAAGTCTGTTTTTTCTCATATTTATATTGAAGTTCTTACCTCAGTTTTGTTAGAATTTGATTGGTTATATTTTTTTCAAAACCAACCCCAGCAGGCTAGTTCCAGAACCAGAACCAAAGAGATTTTTTTTCTCATGTGAGGTTCTCAAACCTGCCTCAGGACGCTTTGTCAGCAGGACACACTCTTTCCTGATTTTTTTTTTCACTGAAGAATAATTGACATGTAATGCGACATAAGTTTCGGGTGTACAACACCACGATTCACATGGCTGTCCATTACGTTTAGTAGTTCTTTATCCAAGTGTTTCCTTTCAGAATTTTATAGTAGGAGGAGAATGTTTCACAGTCTGTCCTCATGACCCAGGACATGTGAGGAGTTGAGTCTTGGTTGAATCTAACTTTCCTGACCAACTTAAAAAAAAAAAAAAAAAGTTCTATTGGAGATTTAAGGTATGAGAATCCTGTAGAACTTGCTGGGTATTGAGGCAAACATCTGTAGCTCTGTGTCGACTTTGCTGAGTAATAAGTGCTTGCATTTGATGAGTCTGTCATATTGATGACACACATCTGGAACGGGGACTGGGCACTCTTCATGCAGCTCCAAGTGGCTGCGACGTGGCTAGAAAGTCCAAAACCCGAGGGGACCCCGGAACTTCATTGCATAAAGGTGGTCCACACCTCCTACTTGTAACTACAGCAATCAACCACATCTCACGTGTGGATGGAGTGGGTAATTCAAAAGCCTCACCTGGGAGTCCTAAGAAATCCATTGTGCCACTGATGCTTCCGTTGGGTTGCTTGATCTACATTTTTCTTAAAATGTAGACCAAGAAAAAGTTGTCAGTTTGTGGGTTTTGAAACTTATTAAGAGTTAAGAGTGCAATTGGTAAATTCAGAGTGAAGATTTTCCTGTTCATAAGTGGAGTGGGAATGGGTTTGCTTTTCTCTTCCAGATAAATTGTTTTCTTCATTTCGTTGTTTAAAGAAAATGTTTATTTTCAGTCAAACTTATTTTGACTTTTTTTCCTACTACTTTGCATGGGACCTGACACAAAGTGACTCTGAAAACTTCTTCAGACTTAGGTCCTCTTTTCGGTACCAATAGATTCACTATTTTTGTATTTTACCATTTTACATTCTACTTTATTCTTTCCAACAGGAAAAAACTACGTACATGCTCCACTGTCTTTCCACTATTTATGTGTCATAATTTACCTTTTTATTCTCTTTCTCTGAATTCTGAGCAATTTTTAAGCCTCTCGGGTCACTAGCAGATAGCTTTCCTTGTTTGGTTTTCTTTTCTGCTTATGTTCTAATGGTTGAACTCCATGCACTTGTTGACTCTTTCTGAAGTTTTTATAAACTTATTTATAAATGAGAACAAAAGTTTCATTGTCTATGAGGGTGGTTCCTTTAACTGTATAAAATATTCTTCCCTTTCAAAGTGCACCAGATGTGAAGAATATCATTAGCAGAGTGGGCTTTACTGATCTTGTTTTGAGGAAGGAAACATGGATTTAATGTAGTCTCATTATCACTATCTGTCTGAGTTTTACCCATTATTTTCCCTCTCCACATTTCAGTTATCCAGCGCAGAAGATCTCTACCACACTGTAGGAGACCTATAGCAGGGAGACTCTGTAGGGCGGGGGTAAATCCATGAATACTGCTTATGTGACTTTTTCCTCCCAGTTTCAAAGCTAAATTCTCAGAAGTAAAAAACAGCCAATTTCAGAGTATCATTTCTCCCAGTGTCTCTGTTTGCCTTCAACCTTCAGACCCTAAACTTCGTGATATTGATAGTACTTTCTATATTTTTTCTACTTATTTTCCCTGAAAATGCATTACTCTTTCAAGAAAGGAATTGGGTGTTTGCATTGACTGTAGACCAATCATTAATTATCTATCTTAATTATCTCTCTCTCTCTCTCTCCTCTCTTTTTCTTTCATGTTTCCTAGAAATTACATTTTACCTTTCTTTCTTTCTTTCTTTCTTTCTTTCTTTCTTTCTTTCTTTCTTTCTTTCTTTCTTTCTTTCTTTCTTTCTTTCCCTCTCTCTCCTCTCTCTTTTTCTTTCTTTCTTTCCTCTTTCTTTTTCTTTTCTTTCTTTCTCTCTTTCTCTCTTTATTTTATTTATTTATTTGACAGGGAGACAGAGAGAGAGCCAGAGAGCACAAGCCAGGGGTGAGAGGGGGATGGCAGAGGGAGAGGGAAACGCAGACTCCCTGCTGAGCAGGAGCCCAATGTGGGGCTCAATCCCAGGACCCTGAGATCATGACCTGCATTGAAGGTAGACGCTTTACCCTCTGAGCCAGCCAGGCATCCCACATTTTACCTTTCTTAACTAGAAGTATGTTTTGCAAACCAACACTAATAAAAAACTTTTGGAACAAAATGTATCATTCACTGTTTTAAGGTAAAAAGCCTTTTTCATAAGGTCAGTGACCACTCCTAACACTAACAGCACCCCCTTTTATTTAATAAACTTTATGTTTTAGAAGAGGAAAAGATTTGTAGAAAAAATAAAGATGATATAATAGAGTTCCTACATACTTTATATCCAGTTTCTTCTACTATTAGTATAATGCATATGCATGGCACATTTGTCACAATTAATGAAACAATAATGCTACAGTGTTCCTAATTGAAATGCACAACTTTCATACTCCCTTAGTTTTTCTATACTGTCCCTTTTCTATTCTGGCATCCCATTCATAATGCCACATTAACTTTGACTCATCATGATTCCTTAAGCTCCAGGCTATGACACTTTCTCACAATTTCCTTGTGTTTTTATGACTTTGACAATGTTGAGGAGATCTGGCCATGAATCTTGTTGGATGTCCCTCAGTCGGGATTTGCCTGATGTTTTTCTCATGATTAGATTGGAGTTATCACTTTGGGGAGGAAGGCCGCAGAAGTAAAGTATTATTGTCATCACACCATATCAAGAGTGCATGGTGTCAACACAATACATCACTATTGATGTTGACCTTGACCACCTGCTGAGACAGGTTTTATCAGCCTTCTCTTCTGGGGAATTCCTTTTCTTTTCTCCTTCTGTCCTGTACTCCTTGAATGGAAGGTGCTAAGCACAGCCCACACTCAAGGAGCGAAGAGTTACAATTCATCTCTTTGGGAGGAGAGTATCTTCAGGAATTATTCTGCAAAGACTTGTCCCTTCTCCCACATGTATTTATTTATTCAATCTTTAATTCATATTGGTATGGAGTCATGAATATTTATTTTTATTATTTTCCTGTTACTTTGGGCTATAAACCAACACCATTTTATTTTCTTGCTTGAATTATTCCAGCTTTGCTCCCTGGGAGCTTTTCCATTTTGATCATGTGTGCTTTGGACAGAGTCACATCACTGTGGAAATTAGAGATTTCCTGCCGGGAAATCATACTCTAAAGGAAAAGCTGGAGGTCTGGATGGACTATATTTTGCTGATTTCTCAGAAATATCCAAAGGTCAGAATGTTCAATCACACAAAAGGCTTCTGAATAGATTCAGCACTTAACTCATAGACCTCCTCAGTATTTTCAGCAGAAGCAAAAATAGAGATTTGAGTGTCTAGGAAAGATCTGTGGTGGAACCTTTTGTCTAATAGAGTAAATTACTGTGGGATACACATGAGACCCACAAGATTTTGATAATTTTATATCAGTAGAAACATTGCCAGCTTGTACTGAAAGAAGCAGAGAGAGAACAAAATGATATAAGGCTATTGGACACGCAAAATTGAAAGGCTGATAAAACTACTCAGCTTCAAACGTATAATATACACTTCACTGGGAAGGAAGGATGATTCTCAGAGTGAAGTTACTTTTTGACAGTATTTCCAGTTCTCCCCTCCCATGCCTTAGAAATTGCTGTTATTCATTTCATTTCTCCATCTGATATAATCACTCAATACATTATTATTACTATATTATCTTTTAAATCAATTAAATTTTTTAATATTATTTTATCTTCCTTTATTTTTCAACAATTTTTCTTTCTTTATGTTATCCCAGTTTCTAATGTGTATCATTTCCCTTCTCCTTGATGAACTTCTGTTAACGTTTCTTTTAAAAAATATATGTTGGCAATGAATTCCTTTGGGTTTTGTTTGTCTGAGAAAGTCTTTATGTCTTCTTTCCTTTTGGAGACTAATTTTCCTGGATATAGAGTTCTAGGTTGATTCATCCTTCCTTCCTTCCTTCCTTCCTTCCTTCCTTCCTTCCTTCCTTCCTTCCTTCCTTCCTTCCTTCTTTTCCTTCCTTCCTCCCACCCTTCCTCTCTCTCTCTCTTTCTTTCTTTCCTTCTTTTCCTTCCTTCCTCCCTTCCTTCCTTCCATCTTTCCTTCCGTCTTTCCTTCCTTCCTCCTTCCCTCCCTCCCTCCCTTTTCTTCCTCCCTCCCTTCCTCCGTCTCTTTCCCCTCTTCCTCCCTTCCTCCCTCTCTCTTCTCTTTTTTTTTTCTTTCAACACTTTAAATTACATTATCTCACTAAATCCTTGATACATGGTTGGTTTCTCATGAGAAGAATGAGTAAATGTTATTCTTTTTTTCTCTATTGGTAAGGTATCCCTTGCCGCCCAATGACATCTTTCAAGATTTTTGTCATTATCTTTGGTTTTATAGAGTTTGGAAATGCTATGTTTAGGTATAGATATTTTGATATTTTTACCTTTTAATATTATCTGAGCTTCCTGTATGAAATGTCTGCCATTTATCAGGTGGTTTGATATCTGTCGTTAATTTAGGAAAGTTCTTAGCTATTATTACTTTGAATGTTTCTTCTCCTTTTCTGTTTCTTTTCCTTCTGATATTCAAATTATGTGTATGTTAACCCTTTTGAAATCGTCTCACAGTTTTTGGATGTTCTGTTTTGCTTTTGAACCCTTTCCCCCGCTTTTTCTATTTTAATTTGTCTTCAAGCTGATTTTACCTTGGCCGTGTTCAGTCTCAAGTGGAGCCCATCAAAAGCAGTCTTCATTTCTGTTACAACCTTTTGATTTCTACCATTTCCTTTTGATTCTTTCTTTGAGTATCTGTGTGTTTTGTTACCTATCTGTTCTAGTATGCTTTCTACTTTTTCCAGTAGCGCCCTTCTCATACTGATTTCCAATTCCTAATCTGACAATTGCAGTATCTCTGGTATATCTCAATCCGGTGCCTGATGTTTGCTTTTTCTCTTCAGATTGTGCTTTTCTCATATTTTATTAGGCCTTGTAATTTCTTACTGAAAGCTGAACAAGATTTATTGAGTCATAGGAATTGAACTGAGTTGGCCTTTTAGTGTGAGGATGATGTTATTCTGGCCGTGAGCAGGGCTGTGTGCACTGTTTGCTGTAGCTTTGGGTGCTAGGGATTTCCAGTCCTCTGCTGTCCTGGATTTTGTTTTCCCCCGTGACTTTGGACTTCCTGAAGGGTGCCCTTTTAGAGGAAGTCTATGTCTTGCAGCTCTTTCAGCTATAACCACTGGTGACTTTTTGAGGTGGTAGTAAAGATGTGGGGTAAGAAAGTATCCTATAACCCCATGGTTAATTTTCAGTATTCTAGTGGGTCTTTTTTCCTGGGCTATGATCCTCACGAATAGTTCTTAACTGTCCTCTTCCCTTAGGTGACACAGGAAAGGTAGAGGGACCTGGAACGGGAAAAACACTTTTCTGTCAGTCTGTATAGAGTCTTTCTACTGGGGAGCAGACCTTTGTTATGGAGAATGCTCTGGGTATATTCAACAATGGCCTCTTTTCCCAAGACACCTGCCAAGACTAACAGGGATCACTCTTGCCTGGGTTTCCTGGTGGGAACTTGGTGGAGTTTCTGGAATTAAAACCCAAGGAAGTATGAGGACACCCTAAAACTTAGGGCCCCAGGAAATTCTTACTCTCAAGAGAGGCCATATTAGGTCTTCAGCAATTCATTAAAATTGCCACTTAAGTATCCCTAACCCATATAGCTCTAGGAGTTTCTGTTCCAGGTAAGAGATATTAACTGTGACTTTGGATTCACCTATCTCTGTGGGTTTGGGGTGGCAATTAGCTCTGTGATCTTGCCTCTTTGATGGATCCAAGAAAAGTTATGGATATTTCAGCCTTTCTGAAGAGAAAGGATAGGAGTGACAATTTCCTAGCCTTTACACATCAGAGGTGATACCAGAAATTTTACCTTCTCCTTTACTCTCCTTTACTCTTCTCCTTCCATGTGGATGTAATGTCAAGTCCCTGCACAATAGCATTGTTTCCTGCCTCTAGAGCATTGCACCCTCTTTCCTCTATCTTTCCCTGTGCTGTCTACTTTCTGAACCTTCTCCTGCCTTTCATGTCTGAGAGTGAATGCAGCCCTGGAGTCTCCTTATTGATCTGTCACTTCTGTCTTTCCTCCCCACACCTCCTCCCCTCCCCCAAACTGATGAGCATAAATTAGGCACATAATGAAATTTTTGAAGCTTCATTTCTTATTAAAAAATGGGTTTTTGCTTTTTAAAGCACTATTTCCAGGGGCGCCTGGGGGCCACAGTCAGTTGGGCATCCAGCTTTTGGTTTCAGCTCATGTCCTGATCTCAGTCATGAGATTGAGCCGCGTGTAGGGCTCCGCGCTCAGCAGGGTCTGCGGGAGATTCTCCGTCCCTCTGCCTCTGCCCCTCCTGCTCATGCTCCCTCGCTCTCTCGGATAAATAAATCTTTTCAAAAAATTAAAAATAAAAAAATGAAACATGGTTCCCAGCCCCACTTCAGAGAGTTCTCAGTGATCATTTTACTCTTGCATTGTTTTATTTAGCTTCCTGGAACTCACTGGACTAAATCAGCAAAGTCACTTTCAGAATATGTGATTGATGTGGAAGTACAAATGTACCATTGATTGTATTATATACTTTAAAAGATTAATTCGAGAATGCTAATTTATTGTGTTAGGAATGATACCTATCACTTTCAAGGGAGAACTTTTTTTTTCCTAAGGATTACTTCTGACATTACACAGAATTCCAATTTTTAAGTAAAATAGTTTAAAAAATAGTATCAAATGACACGTATAGGGAAGTAATACTCCAGTTCACCAGTATTAAATACACCAGCTTATTATATTTTAATATTAAATCCCTATAATTTAAAAATAAGTATAGTTACAATAAATTTATATTTATAATTTCAGCTAAGCTCTTATATTTAGGAAGCCTCTTTTATATTTTAAATCTTAATAATAGTCACCTTATATTTATAAAATACTCCATTACATGTTTAAGTAAGACACTTTAAATTTATGATGTCTTTACATCTACTTTTAAATATTTTTTAGTTCACATAGCTAATGTCAACAAACAAAACAACTTATTTGTTTTTTTGTTTTTTGTTTTTTTGCAGTTGGAAAAGGGAGGGGCTTTTTAAATAGCTTTTCCAATGTTTGTGAATAGTCAGTCTACTTAAATGCAAACCAAAATTCAGTTTTCTTCAAGCTTATTTGCAACATGCAATCCAGAACATATCAATTATGATTTTTGTAATATGTTACCTTAAATTGTCTCGGTCTATCTTGCACTTTGAATGGATCGTTTACGTCCCATGAGTTTGTAACATCATTCATTGGTTATTTGGAAAATACTGGTTCACTGAGTTATGCAGCATTCCCAAAGGTTGACACATTTCATGAACTAACATCTAGATACCACATTCATCCTAAAAGTCTTGAAGCAATGGGAAGCTGTTAGGGTCATGGTGGCAAACATACATTTTCCAAAATACTAAATCCCCCCTGAATGTGGAGGGACAGTGAATACAGTGATTTCCCACGTTTCCCATGTTGGTAAGGCACCTGCAGTTTACCCAACAGGGCTTTGCGCCATCAGTGTGAACGTCAGCAAAGTTAAAACAGTCACTAAGGGCTGTGTTATGGTGAAATAGTTTTGACCTCACAGTCCCCTTGAAAGAATCTTAACGAGCCTCCGAGGTCCACAGACCACACTTGGTGACTTCCACTCTGTAGTCTAATTTAATGCCTTTCAGATAATTTTAGTTATTTTCACACACAACCATCTGAAGACTCAATATTATGAAATTTAAAAGAATTGCTTCCGTTCCCATGGGAGTTGGAGAAACAGAGATTCATCTCCTTGTCTCTTCCTTTCCTTTCTTCCTGTGACCCCATCATGACCTCAGGGGCTGTTGTCTTGGCAACTAGAGTATTCATGAGCACTTATTTGTTTAAAGTCACAAAAGTAGTGTATCTTTTTTCCTACTTCAAATGTACTGATGCCACTAGAATAATAAATACTATATATTCTATATGTAGTTCATATGTAATTAATATGAATAAATATTTATTAATATATATTATTTTATAGGAAAATAAAAACATGATTCTTTCCTCTTTAGCTCCAGAGTTAGCTAAAATTTTAGCTAAATTCTTAGAGTTATGTGTGAAGTAACAAGAAATCTTTAAAGTCAAATGGCATAAATTATGTTCAAGTTAACAATGCTATTTAGACACAGAGCAATTAATAATCTACTTTTAAAATAAAAGTATGTGGAAGAAATCAAGTGAACCAAAAAAGTTCCGTTTTAAAAATCTGTTTCAAAAAGCTTAGTTTTAAAATCTCCATAATGCCCTAAACATACAATAAATAGCAAAAAACTTTTAATGTTCATTCTTAAGGGACACAATTTAAAAACAATGAAAAATGAGGCTAATGGATAAAAATCAGATAAATGTTATTTCAGGGATAGGTATGGATGCCATTTATAACTAGGATGGAATTTTTGAGAGAGTAGATCAATGCACATGCATTTTGCAGCAATGAAGCAATTCTAAAACTATTTTAGTGTGCAAGAAAATAAAAGTTCTTTTGAAATGAAATTGATGGAAAAGATTTTAAAAGTTTTCTTTGTTTCAATGTTAAATTCTTTAGAAGATATTGATTCAGAGTTAACCTCTCAGTAAAAATATTTTAAGTAAATTAAGTAGGAAATATCTGTATATACACAAACTTTTTTTAAAATTTTTTCAGTGTTTCAAGATTCATTGTTTATGCACCACACCCAGTGCTCCATGCAATACGTGCCCTCTTTAATACCCACCACCAGGCTCACCCAGCCCCCCACCCCTCCCTTCCAGAACCCTCAGTTTGTTTCTCAGAGTCCACAGTCTCTTATGGTTCATCTCCCCCTCTGATTGCCTCCAATTCACTTTTCCTTTCCTTCTCCTAATGTCCTCCTTGTTATTCCTTATGCTCCACAAGTAAGTGAAACCATATGATAATTGACTTTCTCTGCTTGACTTATTTCACTCAGCATAATCTCCTCTAGTCCCCTCCATGTTGATACAAAAGTTGGGTATTCATCCTTTCCGATGGAGTCATAATATTCCATTGTATATATGGACCATATCTTCTTTATCCATTCGTCTGTTGAAGGGCATCTTGGCTCTTTCCACAGTTTGGCGATTGTCACCATTGCTGCTATGAACTTTGGGGTGCATATGGCCCTTCTTTTCACTACATCTGTATCTTTGGGGTAAATACCCAGTACTGCAATTGCTGGGTCATAGGGTCTATTTTTAATTTCTTAAGGAACCTCCACACTGTTTTCTAAAGTGGCTGCACCAACTTGCATTCCCACCAACAGTGTAAGAGTGTTCCCTTTTCTCCACATCCTCTCCAACACTTGTTTCCTGTCTTGTTGATTTTGTCCATTCTAACTGGTGTAAGGTGGTTTTGATTTGAATATCCCTGATGGCTAATGATGATGAACATTTTTTTCACATGTCTTCTAGCCATTTGTATGTCTTCTTTGGAGAAGTGTCTGTTCATGTCTTCTGCCCATTTTTTGACGTGCTTATCTGTTTCTTGGGTGTGGAGTTGGAGGAGTTCTTTATAGATCTTGGATGTCAGCCCTTTGTCTGTAATGTCATTTGCGAATATCTTCTCCCATTCCGTGGGTTGCCTCTTTGTTTTATTGACTGTTTCCTTTGCTGTGCAGAAGCTTTTTATCTTGATGAAGTCTCAAAAGTTCTTTTCGCTTCTGTTTCCTTTGCCTTTGGAGACATGTCTTGAAAGAAGTTACTGTGGCCGATGTCGAAGAGGTTTCTGCCTATGTTCTCCTCTAGGATTTTGATGGATTCCTGCCTCACGTTGAGGTCTTTTATCCGTTTAGAGTTTATCTTTGTGTATGGTGTAAGAGAATGGTTGACTTTCATTCTTCTATACTTAGCTGTCCAATTTTCCCAACACCATTTATTGAAGAGACTATCTTTTTTTCACTACTTTGTTGAAGTTTAGTTGACCATAGAGTTGTGGGTCCATATCTGGACTCTCTGTTCCACTGGTCTAGGTGTCTGTTTTTGTGTCAGTATGATGCTGTCTTGTTGTTCACAGCTTTGTAGTAAAGCTTGAAATCAGGCAATGTAATGCCCCCAGCTTTGTTTTTCTTTTTTAACATTTCCTTAGCAATTTGGGGTCTTTTCCAGTTTCATACAAATTTTAGGATTGTTCGTTCCAGCCCTTTGAAAAATGCCGGTGGAATTTTGATCAGGATGGCATTGAAAGTATAGATTGCTCTGGGCAGTATAGACATTTTAACAAGGTTTATTCTTCTGATCCATGAACACGGAATGCTTTTCCATCTTTTTGCGTCTTCTTCAATTTCTTTCATGAGTGTTCTGTAGTTCCTTGAGTACAGATCCTTTACCTCTTTGGTTAGGTTTATTCCAAGGTATCTTATGGTTCTTGCTGCTATAGTAAATGAAATCGATTCTCTAATTTCCCTTTCTATATTTTCATTGTTAGTGTATAAGAAAGCAACTGATTTCTGTGCATTGATTTTGCATCCTGCCACATTGCTGAATTGCTGTATGAGTTCTAGTAGTTTAGGGATGGAGTCTTTTGGGTTTTCCATACAAGTATCATGTCATCTGCGAAGAGAGAGAGTTTGAATTCTTCTTTGCCAATTTGAATACCTTTTATTTCTTTTTGTTGTCTGATTGCTATTGCTAGGACTTCTAGTACTATGTTGAACAAGAGTGGTGAGAGTGTGTTCCCAATCTCAATGGGAAGGCTGTCAGCTTTTTCCCATTGAGAATATTTGCTATGGGTTTTCATAGGTAGGTTTTATGAAGTTGAGGAATGTTCCCTCCATCTCTATACTTTGAAGAGTTTTAATTAGAAACAGATGCTGTATTTTGTCAAATGCTTTTTCTGCATCAATTGAGGGGACAATGTGGTTCTTCTCTCTTCTCTTATTGATTTGTTCTATCACATTGATTGAATTGCGAATGTTGAACCACTATACACATCCTTTTTAATTATACTTTTGTCTGCAATAATATCACAGAGTAATCACCATGTTTGAGAGTGCCGAATCCTAACCACTAGACCACCAGGGAGTAATCACCATGTTTTAATCTGATATTAGTATAACTCCATCTTAAGCATATTTTAATATACTCTTGATCTTCATTAAAACATATGTTTTAATTTAAATCTGAAGTGTTTTCAGAGCTGGAAAACTTCAGAATCTTAGATTTAAGTTAAAACTTTTTTTTTTTAATAAAAAGGGAAATATGTTATAGCTTTATAACCTTTAGATTCATTTGCAGGTGTATATTAATTTTCTTGGTATGACTAAGATACAGCAACGAATACAAGGTCTTAGTTTGTGTTCTCATGTAGCTGTGGTCTAACAGAGAGGAAATATGGTGAGCGAGTCTCATATGCATTAGAATAGGAGAAATACAGGGTATTAGCAAAGCATCTCATGAAGTCTGAAGTGTTAGCAAAGGCATCTATAAGGAAGAGCTATTACAGTGGAAACTGGAAGCATCAGTTAGATTTGCCTCTCTATTATGGAGCTTGGGTGAAGAACAGCCTAGAGAAAGGGAACTGCACGTCCTCAGATCCAGAGATGATGGGGCCTCCACGGAGAGCAAGCTCACGAGTAGCCAGAAATCGGCTGGAGAGGTAATCATGGATTATATTTTGTAGGTATTTGGAAGACATGCCAGGGATTATAGATTTTATCTTTCGGTGTGTCATAATACAGTGAGATCTGCACACATACACACAAATGCGATCACACTATTGGGATGAGAAAGAATTCATGAAACACCTATGTAAAGAAATCTTACAATATTGACAACAAAGTCATTAAAATATATACAAGCAAAGATGTACATTTACAAGTGAATGCCTGTGATAGATTTTTAATAATCGTGAACTTATTCATGTAGTTAGTAGTTATTGCTAGAAACATAACTTTACAGCATCCCCAAAAGCCCTTCTTTCTGCTTCATTCCAATCAGTGGCCCTGTAAGTCTTGCCATTATATCAATTTCCCATTTTCTAAATTCTAGCAGCATCAAGTCATTTTGCTAAATCTTATAGATGATGTAAATAAAATCCTGCAGTATGTTTGCTCTTTTGTCATTTGTACTCAGTGTTTAATTTATGACATTCATGCATACTGTTTTATGAAGCTACAGTTCGTTAATTCTCAGCACTATGCATATGTCATTGTGAAAATATACTTGTTTTTATATTATACATAAATTTATTCAGTCTAATGTTAATGGACATTAATTGTTTTAGTTTGGGACATTCAAATGGTGCTGCTAAGAACATTCTGGTACATGTCTTTTGGTATATAGTGCACCCATGATTGTTAGATGTGTATCTAGTAGTAAAAATTCTGAAAAGTGAAGCAGTGAAAAAGGAACAATGGCCAAAGGGCAAAACAGAGACCCTGGAGGTCAAAGCTGAGAGCCATGGAAGAGAATCTCCAAGCCTTCAAATCTAATGGAGTTTGCTGAGCTAGATTTCAAAACCGCTTTGGACCAACATCTCCTTTCTATCTCCCATTTTCATGCTTCTTGAACCACAATGTCTATAACTACTCTTCTGTGCCTGTCCCATCATTGAAGAGTACTGTCAGAGGCAAATGCTTTGTCTATCAGTTTTAAAGTTTCATGGGTGGGGAAGAATTAGATCCCAGGAGACGTAATACCCAGAAACTTCATCTATACCTGATATTGATGATAAGACCTTAGACATGACCTGATGCTATAATGGGCTGAAGATTTTAGGACTTTGGAAGGTGATGAATATATCTTGCATTTAGGAGAGATGCGAATCTTTGGGGACAGAGTCTATACTGTGGTGGACAAAATTCTGAAAATGTCTCCCCTCTGATACCCTTGTCCATTGGTTATTTAGTAAAAACATTCATATAGCTACAGCTGTAAAGGACATATTCAGAAGTTATTATAGTCCTAAGTCTATTGACCTCCAGATATGGGAATTATTGGCATATCTGGACTTAGTAGCAACATGATGCCTTGAAAAGCAGAATTTTCTATAGCTGGTAGCAGGAGAATTCAGAGATGGGTTCTTGCTGGTCTTGAGGAAGAAAGTGAACAGCTATGCTATGAATTGCTGATGGAGAGAGGGGGGCCTGGAGAAGCTGAAAGTGGCCAGAAAGAAAACACAGACCTCAGTGCTACAACCATAAAGAAATAAACTTGGCCAATGATCAGTGTGCTAAGGAGGCCCCTGGCCTTGAATCAGCATTGTAGCTTTATTGACACATTGACTTCAGCCTGTAAGATCTACTCAGCACATCCAGCTGACACGTAACTGGACTCTTGACTCATGGAAACTCAGAGAGAATGTGCATTTTAAGTTGCTAAGCTTGTGGTACTAGTGAAGACAGCACAAAACTAAAACACAAGGATAATACAGGATAAGGGAAAAAAAGACTAATTTCTGTGATGAATACAATCATAAAAACATAAAAAATTATTAACAAATTAAATGCAATAATTCAACAAGTGTAAAATTTATCACCACTAAGTGTGGGCTATACTAAGAAAGTGAAGTTGTTTAATATTTACAAATCAGTTCATATATTATATCACATTAACAGAAAATTTCAAAAATAATGTCAGCAATAGAGTAAAACTAATATATGATTTAATCTCCACTTATGATATAGATTTATATTAAAAAAACTAGGGATAGAGAGGAACAGCCTTATTTGATAAAGGATACCATACAAACATTAAAAAAAAATGAACAAGTGAAATAAAAACTTAAAATATATTGGTGAGGAATTCCTACTGTAAACTTCACCCTGTGATCAGGGTTGAGGCAAGGACCCCTTCCTGTCAATCTTACAAGTACTATTTAACAATGTCCAAGATTTCTCACCAGTTTCTTTTATTTTTTTAAATCTTTAGTGTTTTCTACATTTCATATCATGCCATCTGTGAACAGAGATAATTTTATTTATTTATTTCCATTTAGGTTGTCTCTATGTCTTTTTCGTGACTGATGGCTCTGAGCAGAACTCATAGTGTTAGGTAAATAGAAGTGATGAGAGCAGGAATCCTTGCCTTATTCCTGGTTTAAGAAGTAAGTTTTCAGTTTTTCAGCATTGAGTATCTTGTTACCTGTGAGCTTTTCATACAGGGTCTTTACCACGCTGAGACAGTTTCCTTCTATTCCTAGTGTTGAGGTTTTTTTTTTTTTTTTAATCATAAAGAGGTTTTGGATATTTGTCACATGCTTTTCCTGTATCAACTGAAATGATCACGTGGGTTTTGTTCTTTATTCTGTTTTTGTGGGTTATTAGATTTGAATATATTTAAGTATTCTTACATTATAGAGATAAAAATCCCACTTGGTCATGGTGAAAAAGCCTTTTAATATGCTGTTGAATTCAGTTTGCTAGTATTTTGTTGAAAATTTTTGTATCAGTATTCACCAGGGATATTGACTAGTGTTTTATCTTTCTTATCTTTCTTCAGTATCTTGGTCTGGCTTTGGTATAACGGTATTGGTAGCCTTATAACATGAGTTTGGAAATATTCCTTCCTCTCATTTTTTGGGAAGAATTTGAGGAGGATTAGTGTTATTTAAATATTTGATATAATTCTTCGTAGAAGCCATCTGGTTCTGGGCTTTTGTTTTATTACTGACTCAATGTCTTTACTAGTTATAGGTTAAAAAATGGAAATTTATTCTGTTTTCATGGGTCAGAAGATTCAATATTGTTAAAATGTCCATATTACCCAAAGTGATCTACAAATTCAAAAAAATCTCTATCAAAATCCCAATGCCATCTTTTGGAGAAATAGAAAAAAATTATAAAATTCAAATGCAATCTCAAGCCAGTGCAATCTTGAAAAAGAACAAAGTTGGAGGTCTCACACTTTCTGATTTCAAAACATATTTAACAACTGTAGTAATTAATTAAAACAGTGTGGTGCTATCCCAAAGACGGTTTCATAAACCAATGGATCAGAATAGACAACCCAGAAATAAGCCCAGGCATGTATGGTACAATGTTCTTTGACAAGGCTTCCGAGAGCACAAGATGTGGAAAGGCTGTTTTCTTTAATAAATGGTTGTCAAGAAAACTGAATATCTACAGGCAGAAGAATGAAGATAGACCCTTACTTTACATCACCTGCAAAAACTAGCTCAAAATGGATTGAATGCCTATAGGAAAGTCCTAGAGTTATAAAACTTCTAGAAAAGACACAGGGGAAAAGCATCACGTATTTGGCAGTGATTTCCTGGCTATGACACCAAAAGTACAGACAACAAAAATCAAAATAGACAAATCAAAGTCAACAATCAACAAAGTGAAGAAGACAAACTATGGCATGGGAGAAAATAATTGCAAATTATATATCTGATACAGGGTTAAAACCCAGAATGCATAAAGCTCAGTAACACATAAGCAAATAACTCAATTAAAAATGGGTGAAGGACATTAACAGACTTTTATTCAAAGAAGATAGATGAGTCGATAACAATCATATGAAAAGATGCTCACCATCACTCAACGTTAGAGAAACAGAAATCAAAACCCAGTGTGGACCGGTTGGTATCCTCATGTGCTGCTGGTAGCAAAATAAAATGGTACATCTGCTGCAGAGAAAACAGTGTGGAGTTTCCTCAGAAAACGAAAAGTAGAATTACCAAATGATCCAGCCATCCCACTTATGTGTGTATGTCAAAAAGAATAGAAAGCAAGATCTCAAAAAGATGTTTCCACACTCATGTCTATTGTAGCATTATTCATAATAGCTGAGCGGTGAAAGCCCAATGTCCATTGACAGGTAGATAAAGAAAATATGGTATATGCATACAATGGCATATTATTTAGACTTTTTTTTTTAAAGAAATCCTATTACATGCTGCCATAACATGGATTAACCTCAAGGACATGTGCTGAGTGGAATAAGCCAGTCACAAAAGGACAAACACTGCATGATTCCACTTTATGAGCTATCTTGATTAGTCAGCATCAGAGAAACTGACAGTAGAGGGATGTTCCCACAGGCTAGGAGGAGGAGCAGATGTGGAGTCATTGTTCAATGGATATAGAGTCTTAGTTTTGTAAGATAAAGTTTTAGAGCTCTATTACACAATATATATTTAGTTAACATGACTGAACTGTAAAAATGATTTAGAGAGCAAATTTTATATTATTTTTTTACCGTGATGTAAATATTTTTTGAGGAGTGTTCACTTTCCTAATAAATTCATTTGATTCCTTGGTTGAAGATAAATTAGATATTTAGAGAGATATGTAGAATGAATAGATAACAAGTAAAAGTTAAATAGCCTCAAAAATAAAGTATCTGAAATAGTTCCACTGGGAGAGAGACACATTTGTACTACTTGGGGGGTAGGCATGCCATCTAGGGGGTAGAGACCAGAGATGCCCCAGAACATCCTGCAATGCACAGGACAGCCTTCCAGAATAAAGAATTACCCAAACCTGCTTGCCAATAGCCTTAGGGTTGAGAATTCTGCTTTAAACTAGTTTTCAGTTTGTGGTTTATCACATTATATGGGTATTTTGAATCTAGGTTTCAAAACCATGTAAATTTCAGTTTGTGATTATAAATTCTTAAGGAACAATGTTCATTTTTGCTTTCAGCCAGACACAAGAACAAGTCTATTCTCACAGCTTGCTTACACCTCTGAAGTCATGTTTCCTTTTAGTTTATCATCAAAATAATTATCTTACTTTCCTTTCATCTGGCCATATTTCATAATTTTGTCTATATTTTTAAAATTCAGCAGACTTTCAAATTGTGTTCTACCAGGAGGAATTTTTGCATACACAAGGATACACCTAAGGAGATTGATTCTCTATATAAACAGTTTGCCATTAATCTATATAAACATTTTGCCATTAATCTATACCCATATCTGTATCTATATGTATGTATCAATATTCATACCATATTTATATCTGTCTAGCCATTTTATCTAACTGATGAATAGTTTACACTAAATATTTTAAATTTTTTTTAGAGAGAGAGAGATTGTGAACAGGAGGGAGAGGGAGAGAGAATCGGAAGCAAACTTTGTGCTGAGTGCAGAGCCTGATGCGGGGCTAGATCTCACAACCTCGAGATCTTGACCTGAGTGGAAATCAAGAGCCGGGCACTCAACCAACAGCGCAATCCAGGCACCCCTTACATTAAATATTTTAAAGATCTTGAGATTACCTAGGGGAGCCTGGGTGGTGCAGTTTGTTGAGGATCAGGCTCAGCTCATGATCTCATGGTCATGGGATCAAGCCCCGAGTAGGGCTCCTCACTCAGCACGGAATCTGCTTTGAATTCTCTCACCCTCACCCTCTCCTTCTGCCCCTCCTCCCTACACACTCCCTCTCTCCCTCTCTCAAATAAATAAGTAAATCTTTAAAGATTTTGAGATTACCTAGATGCCATGAACAATAATAGTGTTTCTCCTACTTTGAGATTTGTACCTGCCAGTCCTTTAGCTATGATAATTTGAGAGAGCTACTTTTCTCCTCAGTCTCTCTGTTGCCTCATCAGTAATATTGGGATAACAATACCTTCTGCGTAAACCACAGGATTTTAAAGATTTTATTTATTTATTTATTTGTCAGAGAGAGAGCACAAACAGGCAGAGAGGCAGGCAGAGGCAGAGGGAGAAACAGGCTCCCCGCCGAGCAAGGAGCCCGATGTGGGACTCGATCCCAGGACCCTGGGATCATGACCTGAGCCGAAGGCAGCTGCTTAACCAACTGAGCCACCCAGGCGTCCCTAAACCACAGGATTTTATTGAACTTTTAAAGCACGTTCGTGAGTGTTTTGAATCAGATAACCTATTTGAATAGGCTTCTAAAATTCTAGCATGCAAATGCACTTTTATTCTTGATTTAGAAAAAAAATATATGAATCACATTGTAATCTCTAATGTTGCCCTTGCGTCCATGAGCTGTTTTGCTTCAAGGCATTTTCATCTTTCTCTAATGGGTAGTCTTTCTCCAGGGAGCAAGACTTTGAAACTGAGAATTGACAGTATTATTTGATGAAGTCTGAGATAAATGTGTATTTGAGGATGTTAGGTTAATGCATTATCAAGTGGTGGAGACATGCGGTTTTATCCTTTAATCAGCTCTCTTTATGAATTAAGTAGGGAATCATCATGCTGTACAAAATTTACATGTTAATATCAAATATAGTCTCTATGATTTTATTAAAAATCCCTCTTTACATGCTATTTGCACTAATTTTCATCCTAACTACATCATATTTCATCCAATCATACCCAAATAAATTAAAGTGGAGGCTGCCATTCCCTCTCGCTACTGTTTATAGTGATTTAAATTTTAGAGAGGATTCTAAATGTATGCAATATAGAATATTTTATTAAACTGTCAAAAATATGCTCATAAAACACTGAAAGATGCAACTCATAATATTTTCCTATGTTCCATATATAATCCTAATTAAATTGCCTTTTCTAGGTGCCAACACTTAAAAAAAACCACACGCACTTCTGAACTCATAGTTTTTTTGACAACCAGATAAATCTAGAAATGCTGTGAACTCAATTCATTGTCAGATTCTTTCATCCCTTGCTCATTTGCTTAATGTTTTATTTGAAATAAATTCAGTCACCAAAAAATGTTGTAAACATAGCATAAAGAATTCCCATGTAACCTCAGTCAGAATCCCCAAATACCATCACATTTATCACATTCCCATAATCTCTGATCATTCCTCCCCCCCGCCTCCAACTCTCTCAAGCCATGTGCCATCCCATCTTTGTCTCTGCTTTCTGACTGTAAGGTATATTCCTTAAGTCTGTCTTGTAATTCACTATGTCAGTTTTTAGCCTTAGTCCTTCTAATATCAAGATTTTCATTGGTTTTTATTTTTTTAAGATAGCAGCAATGCGATAATATTTTTCAATTCTAAAAAGCTTCTCTTGTCAGTTTGATCCTGTTTTATGACAGCAGGTTCAAGCTATTTTTGAAGCTATATTCTTTTAATTATCATTAAGAAAAAAAACAACATTAAAAAAATGTTCTACTGATTCCCCAGAGTGACTGTCTCAATATGACTAGTTTTTGAGTGTTAAGAGCCTGAGGCTTTTTTCTTTTTTCAGTGGTCTGGTGACAGTTGTTCTTTTAATCATATTATAGATTAGAGTGTAGTCAAGACAGCCATGTAGGTTACTCTAAACATTGAGTTCCAGCAAGGAAATAAACTTTAAAAGAAAAAGACAATATGATTTCTCTTTCCTTTTGCCAACCTGGATAATCTGAAGGTTCGTACCGGGAGGAACAGCAGTGAGCTTTTGGGCCAATGACCTCTTCATTCTGAAAGTCAGCCTTACCTGATTCAACAGGTATGGTGACTTTATTTCTGGCTTGTGGCACATGCTGTCCTGCACTTGCGACCTGTGATGGCAGATGAGTGTCAAAGCCACGTCTTTTCTACAAAAGCTGGACCTGCTCAGAGACTTGGACAGCATCGTCCAGACTGATCCAGAGTTTGCTATCGGGGTTCTGGTTGGATGGACACATGAGGCATCCTCTCTAGTGAATGAACTTCAGTACCCAGGGCTCTCTTCCAAGATCTCCTGCTGCTACTCCTCTGTGGTTCTGGAATGTTAGGAGAGACTCTTCCTAGATTTGCGGTGGTCAAAAAGTGCATTCTCTGGTTATGTGCTGCCCGTGAGCACCTGGCAGGAAACCCCTGGATGAAGGCCGATGCCGTCACCTGGATGTAGGAAGCTATCTGTGTTTCATATTTCTGCTCAGTGGGAAGATCGATTTAATTACTCGGTGTCTCATATTAATGATGTCACTGGTTACATGCAAGGCTACCCAAATCTCAACTACATACTCAAAAATACGTTACAGCCTTTACTTCAGGGAAACCAGTAACTTACCTGAATGTTAAAGCTCTTCGTTTTTTTCTTTCCTGATATAACATCAACTTCATATTTAATTCCAGCTCTTTGTCATTTTTAGGTAAAATTTCAAAGAACTTCTCAAGTTGCCATCTTTTACTAACTTGAGTGTGACATACTGATTCCAGTGAAATTTTAATTATCCAGGGCATTGCCTTTTCCCTATTTGCTCCTTTTTTTTTTTTTCTTTTTTTTTTTGGCTCTTTTTCATTCTCTACCATCGTCCAGTTACCTTATTATCCCAGTCTGTTGTCTTCTCATTTCGTTTCTCTTATGTTGTTGGATAAAGTATATAATATCCTCAGTTTTTTGAGGATGCTCTTGAATGCTTCACAAATCCTTTATTTCCTTTTTTTGTAATTTCCCAAGGTCTGTGTTGTTGATGTTTACTTACTTACTCTGAAATGATGACAGCTCCAAATGCGGAGGTTGATACCCACCCACCCTCAGACCTAAAGAAAGAAGACTGACCACAGTTAGTGCCGATGAGGATGTGGACCAGTCGCAAATCTTATATGGCTACTATTGGATCCGGTATATATTTTTGCAATAGTAGTTGCTGTCTATGAAAAGTGATTATCACATACTCTGTGTCCCAGAAATCTCAGTGCTTGAAATACGTGCATCTATTTAGCAAAAATATATACCCCAGTGTTCATAGCAGCACTGTATAAAACGTTTGAAATATGTACACAATTCAAATGTCCATCAAACCGAAGAAAGGATAAAATATTGTGGCATGTTCATATAATGGGATATTATATAGCGATGGGAGTAAACAAATTACAGTGACATGAAGTCAAATAAATGAGTGTCAGAACCATAATGTCGGATGAAGGATGCTAGATACTCAACAATACATAGCATGTAGTATACATAACAACAAAAATATATGACTTTAGAAGTCAGGGAGGTGATGGACCTTGGATATGCATGTACATACCCTTGGGATGTCATATAATAACTAATTTGGTGCTCAGGGTGATTCCTGGTTTTTAGTTTCATTCTTGTATACCATTTTACAATGGCATTCACATTGCAAAAAGTAATCAAGATTTATATTTACAATAGTTGCATTTTCCCTCTCTGTCACTTTCTCTACATATACAAGTACACACAAATGTGCATAGACAATATTTAATTTAAAATTTAAATTAACAGAGTACATATTTCAAAAAGAAAATATGCTGCCTGGTGACCGCAGGTGCAATTTACCAGCTCATAGGGCTGAGGTATGTTACCCCTACATTATCAAAAAGTTTTCATTCAAATGAAATTTTTAATTAAAAAAATGAATCAGTATCAGGGCACCTGGGTGGCTCAGTTGGTTAAGTGTCTGAATCTTGATCTTGGCTCAGGTCTTGATCTGAGGATCATGAGTTCAAGCCTGTGTTGGGCACCACACTGGGCATGGAGCCTACTTAAAAAAATGAATTAGTTTATGTAACTCATATTAATTTTTATATTTGAGAAATTCCATTTAATAATAATAATAAGTAGCTCTAGTCAAATATGGGTTTTAGTATTTGTTCAAAATTCTGCCAAAACGTGTATCCAGTGCCCTTCCACACACACAGTCCTTAATCTCTCTCCTACTACAGACAAATTTCATAAAAGGGTTGTCTACACACTTTCCACCCACTTCTTCAGCCCCTTATGATTTTGGATCCTGTTTCTGCTGTTTCCCCCAAACAGCTCTGGCAAAGACCGTTTGTGATATACTGTGAAATACAATGGCCATTTGAAAATGACTGTTGTATTTGTACTTCTTCCAGCTTTTTGCAACATTGATCTGTCTTCTTCCTTGAAAGTTTGATCTTGGTTTCTATTACCTAGCATGCTCCTTGTCTTCCTTCTTTTCATGTCACTCCTTCATTGTTTATGGTGTGAGTTTTTTTAGTATTGTGTTTTCTCAGTGTTCAGCCAAGGTCATTCCTCTTCTCACTCTATACGCTTATCCTGAGAAGTATCACCCAAACCTATTGCTTCATGGCATAAATGTCTCCAGAATGTGTATCTCAAGCCCCAGATTTTTGTCATTGCTCTAGACCACTACATCCAACTGCTTAATTTATATCTTCTCTTTGATGTATCTAAGGTTCAGCAAACACAAATTGAACTCGTGTTCTCCACCGCCCTCTTGCTGTTTGCTTTATGTCAATAAGAGGTGACATCATCCACAAATCAGTCAAACCAGAATCTGGTGTCAGTCTTGGCCCCTCCTCCTCCTTCCCCTTCAACAGCCCCATGCTCTGAGCACACCCCCATGATGTCGCATGAACTGGACCTTCTAGAAGTCTCGGATCCCACCCTGCCATCCATCCCCACCACTGCCTCTGTCCAAGGCAGTGGCAAGTCTGACATGATCACCTGAAATAGCTTCCCATCTTGTTTCCCAGCATCCTTATCATTCTCTTACAAGTCGTTTTCCACAATGTTGCTCAAATTACCTGTGTACAACTCAAATCTAGTATTTCCAGTCACTTACTTAAAATGTCTGGATGGGGGTGCCTGGGTGGCTCAGTCGGTTAAGTATTGGACTCTTGATTTTGACACAGGTCATGATCTCAGGGTCATGAGATTGAGCTCTGCTTTGGGCTCCAAGCTCAGTGTGGAGTCTGCTTGAGATTCTCTCTCTGCCTCTGTCCCTCCGCCATCTCTGTCTCTCTCTCTCTCTAAAAAAAAAAAAAAGTTTAGAACTACTCTTGGCAAGAAACCCAAAATGTTTAACACATCCCATCAGGCCCAGCATGGTGTGGCCCTGACCACCACCGAGGCCGTCTCTCTTACGTCACCATCCTTCCCGAACATCAACACAATAGTTTATTTATTTAAGTCTCTCTTGGGGCCCTGTTCTCCTAGGCATTTGTCCACGTTGCATCCTCCTCATGGAGCAATTTTTCCTTATTCGCTTAGATAAAAACCTCAGCTGTCCTTCATCCCTCAATACATTTTTCGTCATAACTTCAGAGAAATATTGGCTGGCCTCTGACTAGGTCAGTCCCTGTGTGTCCACTGTCCTAGCCCTGCACATTCCTCCTTCCCAGGACTTAGCATCGTTGCAAACTGACACGCAGAGTGTACCTACTCTAAGCCAAGGCAGCCAGGACTGCTTCTGCTCAGTAAATATTTCTTTAATGGATGTGCCACCAATAGACCAACTTATTATAAAGGAAGCATACTGGAATTAAGAGAATGGGAAATCCCTGGATGATCTTTTGCTTTCGGATGCTTATTTTTGTTTGCTTTATATTTGTTTCCCTGCACTCTACTTTCCCATTTTTTCTCTCGGTCTAAGCTGCACTCAGGGATATCCTCGGTCTCTGGTCTTCCTCCCATTATTGCTCCTGCTGATTCTAGTAGAATTCAGATTCCTCCAAGATTTGTGTGTTTGTGTGTTTCCCAATTGTCTGTACTCATAGCCTGCCAGGTATCAACTTATGAAGACTCTGGCTCTCCAGTGACAGATATATTTCAAGAATAAATGATTGCCTTTACCCATAGCTCATTATTCTTCCTCCAGGGTAAGGCATGTTAGAAAGAATCTGCCAGTATGCGTTCTACTGGTTTCCAGGCACTGCAATGAGTTCTCAGAAAAAACAAAACAAACAGTATGATATAGGTGTATTTATTCAGATTAGTCAATTAGCATTAAATTTGGAAAAATATTCACCAATTCTGAGACATACACATTTGTCTTTTGAAGTTTGGACTGGAGTACAGTCTATTTATTTTCTTGTTGCATTCTGTGTCTCAGTGTGGACCTGAAGTTGAGAAGTTATCATCTCAAGTCCCTGTTTTGCAGTAAACAGGTAAATTACTTACTTTCTGGAAGAACTGAGGAGTTTAAATTTAAGTGGCTTGACTATTAGGGAGTGAAGAGATCTCCAAGAATATAAGCATGTGATTTTTTTTTTTTATAAACATGTGATTTTTTATTTTAAGATTTATATCCCACTTGTATTAGTCAGGGTTCTCCAGATAAATAGAACCAATGAAAGAGATTTAGGTGAGTGTATTCCCAAAAAAGTGGGTACCATAGGCTAACCAAGCTGATATAAAGTTAACCATCAACACTAAATATTATAAAGACTGTATTATAAATATTTACAAGTTTTTGTTCTTGAATTTTTTAATGTAACTTTGAGCTTTTTCAGGCATTCTATACTTGTGCTGATATAAATACTCCCTGATCCCTCCACACCAGGGAGCCCGATGCGGGGCTTGATCCCAGGACCCTGGGATCATGACCTGAGCCGAAGGCAGATGCTTGACCAACTGAGCCACCCAGGCACCCCTGCACCCCCCACTCTTATTTTTAAAAGTACTGTATTTGTTCAGTTGCTAATTGGAATAGTAATAAGGAGAAAAGTACCTGAGGATACGGATAGAGTAGAGATTTTTTTTTCCAAGCTTGTGCCCTAAGTGTGTCCAAAGAAGCTTCCTGAAGTAATATGACATTTTAGGGGGGAAAAAAAAACCAAATAGTTCTTTCTTTCTTATTTTTAAGATTTATTTATTTATTTATTTATTTATTTATTTATTTATCGTCAGAGAGCAAGAGAAAGGGAGAGAGAGAGCACAGGCAGGGGGAGCAGCAGACAGAGGGAGAAGCAGTCCCCCCAGTGAGCCAGGAGCCCGATGTGGGACTCGATCCCAGGACCCTGGGATCATGACCTGAGCCGAAGGCAGATGCTTAACCAACTGAGCCACTCAGGTGTCCCAACCCCAGGTAGTTCTAAATTAAGTTGAAAATGAATGGAACTTTTTAAGAAATCACTAGTCTCCAGGAGTAAAAATGGCTAGAAATTTTCCTGTAACACGACCCAAAATTGACATCATTTCTTCAGAGCCACACTTTGGTCATACCTATGCAGTTGCATGAATTGGAATGAGTTTTAATTTAAAATGAGAGTTTCTCTGAGTTCTAATTTTTCGCATTTCAAGGGGAAAAAAGTTTAATATAGTGCTCACTCCATCCCTATAAATGTGGGAAAGTCATCCCCACAATGGTGTTCCTCTCCCCACGGTAGTGTTGCTGCTCATTCTGTGTCTCTGTAGGCGTACGGGATAGAATAAATCCCACCCTGCTATCTGAAACCACATCCCTGAACTCAGAAAGGGCAAATGCATCCCACATGGATATATAGTTTATTTTCAAAGGGGAATTTTGCCATTGGGTCAGGTATACGCTGTTAAGTGAATTAATTTTTAATTTCTATAAACACTGTCTGCAGCCTTCTATTTCATAGGCATAGTCTTTAATGGATTAAAAAACAAAACCTCCAGACTGCTATTTCTCAATATGCTTTGGCCTGATATGGTATAAATAATAAAGTGATTAAAAAGTATTTTGAAAGTGCTAAGTGGAAGAAAGTGCTTTTATGCCCTAGCAGTTGGCTCTAGTCAGGACAATGCATATATATGCCTACAGCTACTTAGAGAGAATTTGAATTCTGTAAACATGATGATATATTGCATATTTTGAATGATCCATTAGTGCTTTCCCAGTGTTAAAAGCTCCGACTCTCTATAATGTACCCATCTTTTTCTTTATTTTTGTGATCACATAAGCCAGTAATATCCCTGTCTGTCAGAAGCTGTGAAATAAAGATCGATGTAGTCTTTATATATTTCATGAACACACATATGCTCATATGTACACATCTATCCCAAAAGTCAAGTTGAGTATTTATATACGATGGACTGAGCACTGAACTGGGGCAGATTTGATTCATGTATATATAAATAAGAGATAAAGAAAAAAGATGCAAAGTGGAAATGATACATTTATATATGTTTTCTGAGAAGATACAAAAATTAGAGCATTACACTTGACATTAGAAATTGTGGGATAAATCTAGCGCCGTCATTTGCTGCCTGTGAGAAGTTGGGCCATTCATTGAGAATTGGTATCCTCAAATTGGAATATTATCTTCTTCATAGGGTATTCATTAAATAAAAAATAAATTAAATTAAAAATATTTAATAACTGTTAACAATTTTCTCTTTAAATATTAAGCAGGGATCCCATATTCTCTAGGGTAACTTGAGAATTTGAAGGTATCTTAAAAAGCAATTCAGAAAAATGCAGAAATATGTAGTGATAGATATCCAAAACCCAAGAACATCTGCTTTAACAGGTAAAAATATACTATATGTTCTCTGTTCCTTGTGCTGGAGAGATCTAAATAGTGTACAGTAAGAATACCAAAAATAATTTTGCTTTTTTTGTTCTTTTCAATTCTTCCCTTTATATATATTTTTGTATGTGATTCATTGTATTTTTACTCTTTTCAAAAAATTGAGTGTTGGATACCTCTACAGTAAATCTTATACCCTCTTAATAGATTTGGATTCTTATTTAAGTTCCTATAAAACAACTGAGGCCTGGTGAAATCCAGTGCTAGTAAGTTATGTCTTTAGGGCATAGAAATTGATTTTTCTCATCTTTCATCTTGTCATAGAAAGATCATTAGAATGCCCTTTGGGTCACAACCCAATTGTTGGCAGAAACAGAGTAAAAACATAGATTCCTTGCTGAAGATCATGTAAATAAAGGAGCTACTATTCTTTGGGATTTTATAAATGGTAGGTTTAATGTGTCCCTGAGACTGTATTTGTTTGGTAATTCAAATTATCTCTTATAAACTCTGTGTTTAAAACTCATCGTCTAAAAAAAGAAACAAACAAACAAAAAAACTCATCGTCTAAGCCATTTGCCTCACACTCTACTGAATGTATTTATTCTTTTAAGAACAGCAGTTAGTTTATTAAGGAAACAAAATATTTCCACTCTATCACTGTCAACTTTCCAAGCTATCGTTAGTTAGCTTTGTGGCAGGGTAAACTGAATGTGTGATGTTTATGCTGTATATACCCTGAATGTCCAATGATAGCAACTTAGCAGCTTCTCTAAGTGTGTTTCCAGTACACCAAACTCACAGGTTCGCAGAGCTCACCACAGTCACATTTTTTCCTAATAAAATTCAGGCCGCGCTGCTTCCCTGTGTGAGAGTGAGTAATAGGCAAATATGACATTAGAGAAAGACGGTGATTTTGTTAAATAAATAATGAACACAGAACATACCCTTGTACATACCTGCCTCTTGAATTGCAAATATCACAGGAAGGCATCCTCAGCCCCACTGGTTAGTAAGGAAAAGCCTGACTCCTTGTGATTCGAAACCAAATTTGCACGCTTCCACTCTGTGTTTATAAAATCTTTAGACCTGGAACACTTTGTCTTCCATTAGTGTGATTTCTGGAGTCAGAATACTCAATAAATTCTCTTTCTCAGTAGTCTCCGAGCAGATGAACTAAATTTGGCTTTGGGCTTTCTCAGATCCTAACACATATGACAGAAAAAACTCCAGATTTCTTTCATTCATCCAATGATTCATAAGATTAACAGTATTTATTGAGTAGCTAAAATAGGCCCAGATCACCAATGATGGTAAACTTAAAGTACGCAGAGTTTAGGTTTTATTCCTTTTGTTAAGTATTCATCTGCTTATATTCCCTGTTACTAAATCATCTCATATGTATGTATAAATTCATAAAGTACACGATATTTTAAAGTATTCAATCTGCCTGAGTTTTATGAAATCAAATAGAAGAATTTCATGCTCTTAAGAATGTATGCAAGATTTTCATACATAAAACGAAAAATCTTCTGCAAATTAAATACGTTTTCTAATCAAGAAATCTTGAGATGCTGATTTTTTGAAAAGCAACATGACTTATGTAAAGATCACTCAATTTTTGCTTGTCTCAAAAATGATTAACAAATTCTACACATCAATAGTTTACCATTCACCTACTACCGGAATTTGAAATTATGGTCAAACAGAGTTTATCTGCCCCAAAATATAAGCATTTATATGGAGTCAAATCACTAAATGGAGTTAGAATTGCATCTGTGTGAATTTGGATGCATGTAAGCAACCTTGCTAGCTCATGACTATTAGGATGTTTGGTCATAAAAGTACACTTTAACAACACAAAAAAGATTGCAGCCTCATTGGAAAACATGTATGCTTTCAGGTCATTTATTGTAAAGAACACTCCATAAAATTCAGCGTCTTTGGTGAATTACTATACAAAATTCATTCTTAAATCCTCAAATTCTTAGAATAGCAAAAAGAACATGCCTAAGTAAAGCTCTCCCATACTGAAGAAACTGGGTCATTTAAGACCACGTTCTGGTAACTAATACATGAATATGCTAGCATGGTTTAAGATATATCTTCTCTATTTTTTTTTTCAATGTGCACCTGACTTGATAAAGGCAAATGAAATTTTAGACTAGAATGAATGGATAGAATATTGAAAAACTCCTTAAAAAACAATTACTTCCACATAAAGAATAATTGACCCTTAGTGTTATAATTCACTTGAGGAAAGCCAAGGATAATGTCTGGAATATAGTAAATGCCCAATAAAGAGTATCTAAAGACAACTTTTTCTCTTGAGCCCATAATAAATTGCTTTTAAAATTTATTATGGGCTCAAGAGAAAAAATTATCTTTGTCTTATATTTCTGTGGTCATCTATTAAACAAAAACTTTACACTATTTAAACAAATGATGAAATAGAAAATTTCAAAGACTAAAAGTAGCAAAGGAAATTATTTAATTAGCAAAAATACAAAACAAACAAAAATAGAAAACAAGGATTTTTTCTCTCTTGTTTTATGGATAAGAACACAGACATAGGGAAGTGAAATTTCTTTTCTAAGATCACAGTACAGTTTATTGAACACAAAACTCCCCCTCTTGTGTTTGAAATTACCTTTCCACAGTACTATGTTTCTTGGCTTATAGTACAATACATATGAGCAAAAGAGCTAAATGTAAATTTATTCAGTGGTGCATGCAAATAAATCACTTCCCTTTTTCCTTCTTTGTGAAAAAAATAGAATACATTAATAAAATCACACTTTTATGTTAAATTTCATTTCCTACAACTTGATGTTATAGCATAATCTATTTTTCCTTTGCAAAAATTGTCTAATGCATATAGAATATAAACTCTTTATGTAAAGTCAGTAAACCTATGCAAAATGGTAAAGTTTGAAATCACAGAAAATCCAAAAGTTAGCTAACATGATTCCCTTCCACAAATTTCATGATAGTGACAAGTCAATAGATAAGACAGAAACTTTGGTTGTGGTACTATTATTATAAAGCCTCAGACGCCACCCATGGTATCCATATCAATTGCTTATTTACTTGTTATGCTGCAGGAGTGTAAATATTACCAAAGGAGGACCTAGTCACTAATGCTCATCCACCACCACCTCTCCAAAACAATAGTGATTCCAGAACAAGAAATCTTCCGCATCTTGCCTCAAATTAACACCCTACTTGTGTCCTATTACTAAAGTATCTGTCACCTTTTTTGGGAACCTCAGTCTATTGAATCTCTTTTGGTCCCATGTTTTCATGGTCTTTACATCCTGGTCCAGTGGTACCAGGAGGATGTTGCTTACACCTGCTGTGGGAACACAGCTAACTGCCGGCTCCTGCTTCCTCACATTGACTGGCCCTGATTTCACAGCTCCTCTCGCCCCTCGGGGCTTGCACATGGCTGGGTACTCACATAGGCTTATTCCTGTGAGATGGGGGGTTCTTCCACTGGACCCTTCTAGCTGGAGCACTCTCCAGTGGCCTCGTCTAAACATTCTCCTCCTTCTCCTGCTCAAACTCCTTTCTTATTTCCTTCAGAGATGTCAGGCCCACATCACCTTCTGAAGGCTCTCTCACTTTCCCTAGTTCCCTCTCTATCCAAATCTAATATAACCTATTCTTGCTTTTCTTGGCCTCACCTCCCCACTGTTGCTGCCCTCACCAAACTCACCTCTGGCTTACGTGCTGTGAAATCCAATGGCCACTTTTACCCTTAATTACTTCCTAACCTGTATGTTCAAAGTCACTTCCTCTTGTCTTAGAATGTTCTTGCTTTAAGGTTCATAATTTTACCTGCTGTTTAATTTCAATTTGCTCTCTGACTCTTCCTTCTCAGTGTACTGGTGAGCTCTTCATCCACCGCTGGTATCTTAAATATTACGCTTCTGTTTGATTCTGTCTTAAGACCTCACTCCTTTTCCCTCTACACATTTCCTCAAAATCATTTCATCTCCATACTGACCATCATTTTGCAGATATGTCCGTGTCTGAATCCCTTGGTTGAACATTGAACTGATATATCCAAATATACTCTGAAAATCTCCTCTTGTGTGATTTGTAACTCCTTGAAAATCCACATGGACAGAATGGAACTCATCATCTTTACCATCCAAGCCCTTATTCCAGGAAATGATATCCTCGTAAAGCTGAGTTTTAATGTCCTCTGACCTCTCATTCTCCTCATGCAGAGAATAACCAAGTCCTGTGAATGCTGATCCTACTTGATCACAAATTCATCCACGTATTATGCGTATTATGCTCACTGTCGCTATTCAGACATGGGTGATCACTGCATTTTGCTTGACATAGTATATAGCCTCCTTAGTGGTCTCCATGTCTGAAATTTGAACTCATCTGATCAATTCCCTGCATCAATCAGAGTGATCATTCTAAAGTTCAAAAACAATTCTTTTGCTATCTTCCTTATCATCTTTAAATGTCTCTTCCAGATAGATAGATCCATGTTAGAGAGGTTGACTGTCTATCTTAGGTGCGGTTGTCTGGGAAATGCATGCTGACACTCCGAAATCCATGTCACAAACTTCAGTGAGGAGACCTGTCACATTTCCTAGGGGGTGTTCTCAGAAGCAGTACCTGCAAAGGAGGGAGACAGCATTATTGATGAGAGAGAGAGAAGTGGAACTGTCTGTGTTGAGGTTGTGACAGAGCCTCCATTAATCCCACAGGGAGCTCCAGAGTTTGAATGACCCTTTGGAATTGTTCCACATAAAAACAAGGGGCCAAGTCCTTGTACCACTAGCATGGATCAGTCACTGTGTGCACTCTGGAAGGGAATACCACCTTGTGAAACTCAGCTTCCTTTGGCTGAGAGCAGTTTGTGGAATGGACATAATTGTGTGCCATCAGCATCCAACACTTTCCCCAGCTGGCGGAATGAGGAGACTACCCAGGGAAGTGCACCCTGGCACATATATCCTTATACCCCCTAGTGTCAGGAATCATACCGATTTAGGCCTTTCAACCCAGTGCAGTTATTAATTGTTCCAATTTAATTCTTATAAGTGTGCTGGATTTAACAAAACAAATTATATGGCCATTGTATTAACTTGCTAGGGTTGCCATAATAAAATACCAGACTGGGTCAGACATTTATTTTCTCACAGCCTCTAGTCTAGACATCCGGGATCAAGTGTCTGTAAGTCTGTTTCTCCTGATACTTCTGTCCTTGGTTCACAGGCGGCCTGTCTCCTTGCTGTGTCCCCACATGGCCTTTCCTCTGTGCACATGCATCCCTGGGATCTCTATGTCCAAATTTCCTCTTCTTATTATGACACCAGTCTTTTGGAGTAAGACCCACTCTAATGGCCTCATTTTAGCTGCATCATCTCCTTAAAGGTTCCATCTCCAAACATAGTCACACTCTGAGGTCCTGGGAGTTAGGATTTCCGCACATGAACTTTGAGGAGAGCAATTCAACCCGAACAGTCAGCTTAGCTTTAAGTGATTGTGTCTTTTATGTCTTTGCCCACATTTGCCTCTTCAGTTTTCTCTCCTGCCATTTTTTATTTATATATCCTCTTTTTGAGTCAGAGACCTGTTTTTAATTTCCCTAGAATGTCATAAGCTGTCTGCCTTGAGCTGCAAACATGCTGCTCCCTGCTGCAGGTACCAGCTTAGCAATCATTTCCTTTAGAAATGCTTACCTGCCCCATTTCATTGAGGTTGATTTCCCCTGCTGTATTCTCCTAGAGTGACAATATACTGCTTCCCTAGCATATATCACAATTTATCCTTTCCACAGCCTTCTTATCTGAGGCTTCCACTAGCCTAAATCTGCATGAGAACATGGACCATGTGTGTCCACAATTGTTTCTCCAAAGTATAACTCAGGACCTCGCACATCATGGATATTAGGTATATGGATAAAGATAGATATAGATTTCGAAGGGCCTTACTGTTTTAAAAATGTATGCTTATTTAAGAGAAAATAGAATAAATTCAGTTGAGAGATTTTAGGAAGATTGTGACCTAAGGGTATTCCTCAGAGTTCTCCACTTTCAAATCGGACTCTATCCCATCTGCATCTGCTGTGCCAAGTGTCCCCTGGGAGTGCTGAGCAGGCGGGCAAAAGGTGCAGGGTTTCTGATTCCCAGGCCAGTGATGGGGCTCAGGAACACTCCCATTCATAGTACCCAGTGCTTGTACTTGAGTCCCAAAATTTTGACCAGGAAAATGACAATAATAAAAATAACTTACAGTGTAACTAAAAGGGCCTAGCATCTATAGAGATCAGTGACAGCAACAGCAAACCATTCTTCATGTTCTTCATGAAAAAGAGCTCCTACAAGAAAAAGATGAATACTTCAACAATAACAACAACAACAGATGTATAATAAGAAAATTTAAGGATATTCACACAGAATAATAACTGCGCACAGAAACCACACAAAGAAGACCCCAGGAACTGTCAATGTTGATAAATGCTTTGGGAGAAAAGTCAAACATGCTTGAGATATAGCATGGTATCCTGGAACATCAAGTGGAAGGGCTTCAAAACAAGAATAAATACAAGGAAATATAAAAAATATGTTGGAAGATTAAAGGTAGTTTAGGAATATATCCAGGAAAATCAGCAACTAAAATACAGATGATGAAGGTGGAAAAATGAACTTATAAGTGAATATTGGAGAAAAAATTTCCTTGAGAAGAAGAAAAGTCTGAACTTAAAGATAACTTTAAGGGGCAATGATAGATAATAGCAATAACACCATCATTTGGATGTTCCGTCTCTTCCTTGAAAGCCAGAAGCTATGGAAAGAATTGGAGGCTACTGAGCTAAAGATGTCTGCTATCCAAGAATTCCCTTCTTGACCAAGATGCTCCCCTCTAAGGATTAATTTAAAGCTCTTTGTGACTATGCAAGCATTCAGAGACTATAATACCCAGATAAGCTGTTCAAAGAATTTTAAACAAATGTAAAGTTAACAAAGCATAGAGATTCAGAAAGATAATATAATTGGAAGAATTTATTAGGATGTAGTGAACGTTGTGTGGCCACACACACACAAAATATAAACACAAGTTAAAAGTTATTTAAATGTGAAGAAGAGACAGCATGACTTAGTGACTGAGAAGCAGATCTTGCAGTTAGATGTCCTAACTTTAACTTCTGTCTGCAAACTTACCAGTGTGTAGACTGAAAGCATGTTAGACTGTCTATACCTCAGTTTCCTCATCTATAAATGGAATACAATAGTATTTACACCACTTGTCCTTAATGTGATATTAAGGCATTTAATATTGTGATGTTAATTCATTTAATAGTTAATATTAATAATGTGTTATTAATTCATTTAATATTAATTCATTAATAATAATATTCATTTAGTTCATTGACTATATCCTACTAAGTACTGTGTGTGCTTATTGAATAAACAAATGGATTGTGAATGACAAAGTGACTGCAATGAGCAACAATTTTGTGTTATTTCAAACAATTAAACATGCAACCTGTGATTCAAAATTAAACTGTCTCAAGATAGCATATCCTTGGGAGAGGGACCTGAAAGGTGATATGTCACTCACATCTACGACAGAAGGAGTGGTAATGGTGAGACAAGGCATCGGCGTGTTCAAAGCCCTCCTGTTAGATTGAGGTGAGCAAGTTCTAAGACAAGGCATAGAGAATGTTAGTGGGAAACAGTTGCTATCATGTCTCACATAATGGTAGTGTGATTTTTCTTTCATTGAGGTAAAGGGAAGACAGCTACTAATGGAATAGAAAACTTCAATAGATCTTTCAAATAAGCAAAGAGGAAAAAAAGTAAATGAATAGCATTTTGATAGGACCAGCCAAATTAGGAAAATGAGGAAAAGAATAAACAAATGATTAATGTAAATTAAAGCAGAAAGAATAAAGCCAAATATAGCAATTGTTACATTATAATTGAGCTGGATTCCTCTTTTAAGAGATAGACTGTCACATTAGGTTAGAATAAGCAACATTTCTGTACTACTTTTTTTTTTTTTAACTCTGTTAATGGACAATGAGCGTATTTTGAAAATGGAAGTTTTTCTTTTTAATGTTACAAATAAAAGCATGGAGAAATCAACACCAGACAAGAGAAAGTAGGAAAGCCAACATTATTTTCAGACAAGGTGAAATTTAAGATTATAAGTACAGAAGGTGAAGATTACATAACAATTAAGGAGCAAATTTATGATGGTTATATAACATCTATAAAAATGAATGCATCCAAGAGCATGATAGCTCTTTGATATGGAACAAATATCCAAATACTGTAATTTGAAAAGGAAAGGGAAGGGAAAAGGAAAAGGGAAGCATATACACATGCAATGTTATTAAAGTTTTCAACATAACATTTTCAGAATCAGAGACATCAGTGAGTGTGATTCTCAAATAATGTGTGGTAAAGAACTAGGTGTTTGTTCCTTTTATCATGGACTGGAAATTTATAAATTCAGCAAAAAAAAAAATTGTTGGAAAATTGAAATTTTTTTTAATATTAGATGTAATGGAAATAAAGTTACTCTATCAAATTGCTGTAAAAAGTTTCTAAATACTAACTCTCCATTTCTTTACCTCATCATGGATTATTACAAACAGCCATACACCAGCCCTGGCTTATGCATCATCTTTGAGAAGCACTGGTCTAGAGGACAAAGTGAGTAAAGCTATAAATGGCTGTATATGCCAACAGTCTTGATTTAGCCAATGTACGGAGAGATCATCACATCTCTAAACAAGGAAAACATATTTTGAGTTTTCATGGACTGTTTAGTCATGGCAACAAAGACTGTCTTAAGTTTACACTATAAAATTTCACAGGGGACTGTCCCTATACATAACATAAAGAGGTCAGAAATAAATATAAACTGCCTGGACAGGAGGAAATACTCATACTCTCATATCACTTCCTCAAAGAATTTAAAACTGCAGGAAGTGTCTCAGGAAGGGAAATAAAAGAAAGCAGTCCAGGTCATAGCCAAAATTGTAGTCAGATGAAAATGATAGCTTTCCAATGTTGATATTAACAAAACAGAAGATAAATGATAAAAGGCCACAGATCACATCTTAAGGCATTGTAGAAGTATTTAAATAAGCAACAACAGAAACAAACCAAAGTTGGAGAAGGGAATTAAGAAGAGAAAAACTGAAAATTATAAAATTAAAAATAATAGTAAATGATAAATAAATCTGCAAGGTAATTTTTTAGAGAGATAAGTAAAATGAACTTAACATAGGGATAAAAGGAGAGAACAAAAAAAAAAAAATCCAAAAATAATAATGGGATAAACAGAGATTCAACTTTTTTAAAAGCAAAAATCTAAAAAAATAGATAATATCCTAGCAAAACAAAAATAAACACAATAACATAAATATTGAAATGTGTAAATAGACCAAGCATCATTGGAGAATTTGAAAAAGAATTATTTGCAAAAAACAACTAGAGTTTTAGTGATTATTTCATTATTATTTAAACTATTCCAGATTGTGGTAAAAGATTATGCCTCTCAGACCCTCCCCTTTACATCTAACATTCCCTGGACCTAATACAACAAACAAGCATAAAAAACATCTGAGAAATGGAAATAAGGAAAGCAGCTGGGGACTTTAGAAGTTGAAGAACAATGGTTGGTAAGTCTCTGAGTTTCCTTACTGCCTCCCAAATATCCAGACAGGATGCTGCAGAAGCTTCCGACATTTAACCACCAAGAGGCACAGAGAAAAAAGTCTCCAAGAGAAGCCTGCACTCCTAGACAAGGGAGGAAAATTTTTTGGGCCATATCCATCCTATCCCAGTGAAATACTAGCAGAAAAAAAACACACCCTCATCCCACCTCTTACTTACCTATGGTTTTAGTGGGACCTCATGGTAAGAACAGTGAAATGGGTAAAAACAAATAAAATGTAATGCAATATCCTACCTATAATGAATTATTTATGCCATTAAGCAATTATACTTAAAAATAGAAGAGGGTAAATGGACCTACGTAACACTAAGGTTTGACACTTTCCTTGAAGTGTGAAAATGATACCAATGACTATGATGAGTTTTTTTTTTATTGTATTGAGATACCTGAAGCAGCCTTAAAACAACTGTGGAGTGATACCATCAAAAATACTGTACACAAAATCAAGATGGAATCCTAAAAATGTTCAAATACCCCACAGGGAGTTGAGAGAGACAAAACCAAAGGAAGTAATGAGAAACCAACAAAAAAGCAAATAATAAATAATAAAACAGTAATAACAGAATGACATACTTAAGCTCTAATGTATCAATAAGTAGCTTAAATGTAAATGCTCTAAATATATTAAAGGACAGGGATTCATAGCATGGGTTAAAAAAAAAAAAGAAAGATACCCATTAGATCTTCACAACTTTTTCATCTCACCACAGTGTCACTCCTGGTAACCACCTTTCTACTCTCTTTCTATGAGTTTGATGTTTTTAGACCCCACATGTGAGATTGTGCTAATGTGCACCACGGCAATGATTCTTAATAACACTATATTGTGTACTCGAAATTTGTTGAGAATAGATCTTAAGCGTCCTCACCGTACACACACAAAAAGGTAACTCTGATGTGATACTGTATTAATTAGCTTGACTGTAGTAATCATTTCACAATATATATACATCAGAACATCGTGTTATACAACTAAAATATGTACAGTTTTTAACGAATTTTTTATTATGTTAAGTTAGCCACCATACAGTACATCATTAGTTTTTGATGTAGTGTTCAATAATTCATTAGTTACATGTAATACCCAGTGCTCATAACAACACATGCCCTCCTTAATACCCATCACCTGGCTACCCAATTTCCCCACCTCCCTCCCCTCTGAAACCCTCAGTTTGTTTCCCAGAGTCCATAGCCTCTTATGGTTTGCCTCCCTCTCTGATTTTCCCCCTTCAGTTTTCCCTTCCCTCCCCTATTGTCCTCCATGCTATTACTTGTGTTCCACATATGAGTGAAACCATATGATAATTGTCTTTCTCTGCTTGACTTATTTCACTTAGCATAATCCCCTCCAGTTCCATCCATGTTGATGCAAATGGTGAGTGTTCATCCTTTCTGATGGCTAAGTAGTAGTCTATTGTATATATGAACCACATCTTTATCCACTCATTTGTTGAAGGACATCTCGGCTCCTTCCACAGTTTGGCTATCATGGATATTGCTGCTATGAACATGGAGGTTCGTGTACCTCTTCTTTTCACTACGTCAGTATCTTTGGGGTACTTAGTAGTACAATTGCTGGGCATAGGATAGCTCTGTTTTTAACTTTCTGAGGAACCCCAATACTGTTTTCCAAAGTGGTTATACCAACTTGCATTCCCACCAACAAAATAGAGGGCTCCCCTTTCTCCACATCCTTGCCAACACTTGTTGTTTCCTGCCTTGTTAATTTGAAAATTTGTATGGAACCAGAAAAGACCCCAAATCACCAAGGAAATGTTGAAAAAGAAAACCAAATCTGGGGGCATCACAATACCTGACTTCAAGCTCTATTACAAAGCTGTGATCACTAAGACAGCATGATATTGACACAAAAACAGACACAGAAATCAATGGAACAGAATAGTCTCCAGAAATGGACCCTCAACTCTATGGTCAACTAATCTTTGACAAATCAGGAAAAAATATCCAATGGAAAAAAGTCTCTTCAATAAATGGTGCTAGGAAAATTGGACAGCTACATACAGAGGAATGAAACTGGACCATTACTTTATACCATACACAAAGATAAACTCAAAGTGGATGAAAGACCTCAATGTGAGGCAGGAATCTATCAAAATCCTAGAGGAGAACATAGGCAGTAACCTCTTTGACATCAGCCACAGCAACTTCTTTCAAGACACGTCTCCAAAGGCAAGGGAAACAAAAGCAAAAATGGACTTTTGGGACTCCATCAAGATAAAAAGCTTCTGCACAGCAAAGGAAACAGTCAGCAAAACTAAGATGCGACCACGGAATGGGAGAAGATATTTGCAAATGACATTACAGATAAAGGGCTGGTATCTAAGATCTATAAAGAAATTCTCAAACTCAACATCCAAAAAACAAATAATCAAGTCAAAAATAGGGCAGAAGACATGAACATACATTTCTCCACAGAAGACATACAAATGGCTAACAGACACATGAAAAAATGTTCAATGTCATCAACCATCAGGGAAATTCAAATCAAAACCACATTGAGATATCTCCTTATACCAGTTAGAGTGGGAAAAATTGAAAAAATTAACAAATTTTTAAAAATAAATAATGGAGGCAAAAAAACCACACCCCACTATATGGCATTTATAAGAAATTAATTTACAGATACAACAAAGGTAGTTTGAATAGAAAAGAATGAAGTGAACATTAATCACAACAGCAGGAGTGGTTACATTAATATGAGATAAAGTAGATTTCAAATAAAAGAAAATTTCTGGATACAATGATGACAAAGGATGGATGTGGAAGATGTAAGGATCCTAAGTGTATACTCACCCAATAAAAGATCTTCAAAGCACATGATGCAGAAACTGATGGAACTAACGGGATACAATTAGGTTTGATGATTCAAAACATCAGTATTACTAGCTGAATGAAATCAGCAAGGATATAGAATAACTGAACAACACAGTCAATGGGTATAATCAAATTAACATACATAGAATACCGCACCCAACAACAACACCTGTAAGATAGACTGTATTCTGGTCCAAAAACAAACCGCAAAAAAGTAAGTCTTGAAATCATTCAGAAAATGCTTTCTAACCATAATGAAATCAAACTAGAAATCAGTAAGAGGAAGGTAATAGGAAAATCTCTAGAATCTTGGAAATTAAACAAGGCACATCAAAATAAGTTATTGGTCAAATAGGAAGACTCAAAAAAAATTAAAAATACATAAAACAGAATGAAAATATAGCATATCATTATATGGGATGTAGTTAATGCAGGGCAAAGAATAAAAATTGTGGCATAACATGCTTACCTTAGAAATGAGGGAATGTATAAAACCAATAGAGTAAGTTTCTACATCAGTAAACGTTAAAAAAATTAATATAGACTCAAAACAAGTGGAAGAAATGAAGACAAAGAAGATAAAAGCAGAAGTCAGTGGAATTGAAATCAGAAAAACAATGAAGAAAATAATTAAAACGAAAGAGCTGGCTATAGTAAAAAAAAAAAAAAAGTCAATAAATCAATAAAATTGACAAACCTCCATAAAGATAATGCCAGGAATGAAACGGGAAACAGGAGATATCTCTACACACCCTGTAGCCTTTAATAAGGGAATGCAGCAAACCACACTGCTCATAAGTTTAAGACTTACAAGAAACAGGCCAGTTCTTGGAAAAACCACAAACTATCAAAGTCACTCAAGATAAAATGACAGTCCGAAGAGCCCTGTAACTATTAAGAAAAGTGAATCCACAATTTTAAAAGTTTGGCAGTTTTTAAAAAACACGTGTACATGCTACGACCCACAAGTTACATCAGAGAACTGAAGACGCATTCACACAGAACCTATAGATAAATGTTTAAATCATTCATAATGACTGAAAACTGGAAACAAGCCAGATGCCTTTCAACAAGTGGATGGTTAAATTCATGATGGCACTTTGAGATCATGGAATACAATGCAACTATTACAAAGAAATATATTTTTCTTTTTTTTATTCTTATATCTTATAATGTTTTTCATCAAGATAAGCGCACTCCTTAATCCTTATCACCTATTACAACCATCCACCCACACAATTCACAACTGGTAACCATCATTTTGTTCTTGGTCTGTCTCTGTTTCTTGGTCTCTTTCTCTCTCTCTCTCTCTCTTTTTTCCCTTTGCTTATTTGTTTTGTTTCTTAAATTCCACATATGAGTGAGATCATATGGTATTCGTCTTTCTCTAGCTGACTTACTTTGTTTACTATTGTCTAGTCCATCCATGTTGTCGGAAATGGCAAGATTTCATTTTTTCTTGGCTGAGTAATATTCTTTTTTTTTTTTTTTAAGATTTTATTTATTTATTTGAGGGAGAGAGAGAGTGAGAGAGAGCATGAGAAGGGAGAAGGTCGGAGGGAGAAGCAGACTCCCTGTGGAGCTGGGAGCCCGATGCGGAACTCAATCCCGGGACTCCAGGATCATGACCTGAGCTGAAGGTGGTTGCTTAACCAACTGAGCCACCTAGGCACCCCATGGCTGAGTAATATTCTAATATATATAGATAAATATATATAGATAGGATACCCTGTCTTCTTTATGCATTTATCTATCAATGGACAGCTGGGCTGCTTCCATAGTTTGGCTATTGTAAATAATGCTGCTATAAACATAGGGGCGCATGCATCCCTATGAATTAGTGCTTTTGTGTTTTGGGGGTAAATACCCATTAGTTTGATTACAGGGCTTTACTGAATTCATTTATCAGTTCTGGTAGTTTTTTCAGTCTTTAGGGTTTTCTGTATATAGTATCATGTTCTCTGCTATCTATAGTAACATGTTATCATGTTATCTATCTAGTGAAAGTTTTACTTCTTCTTTTACTTCTTTACTTCCTTACTTACCAATTTGGATGCCTTTTGCTTCTTTACATTGTTTAATTGCTGTACAATTGTAAATGGAGTTTTCTTAATTTCTCTTCCTGCTACTTCATTATTAGGGTGAAGAAATGCAACAGAGTTCTGTATATTAATTTTATGTCCTACAACTTTACTGACTTCATTCATCAATTCTAGTAGTTTTTTTTGTTGTTGTTGTTTATTTGTTGTTTTTTTTGGGGGGGGTGGAGTCTTTAGGATTTTCTATATGTGGTATCACATTATCTACAAGTAGTGATAGTTTTACTTCTTCATTACCAATCTGGATGCCTTTTAATTATCTTTGTTGTCCGATTGCTGTGGCTAGGACTTCCAGTACTGTGTTGAATAAAACTGGTTAAACTGGACATCATTGTCTTATTCTTGACTATAGGGGAAAAGCTCTCAGTTGAGGATGGTTGCCTATGGGTTTTTCATATAAGACCTTTCTTATGTTGAAGTATGTTCCCTCTAGAACTATTTTGTTGAGGGTTTTTATCATCAATGGATGTCGTATTATGTTACATGCTTTTTCTGCCTCTCTTGAAATGATCATGTGGTTTTTTACCCTTCCTCTTATTAATATGACATATGACATTGATTGTTTTGCAAATATTGACCCACCCTTGCATTCCAGGAATTAACCCCACTTGATCATGTTGTATGATTTTTTAAGTGTATTGTTGGATTCGGCATCCTAATGTTTTGTTGAAGATTTTTCCATCTATGTTCATCACAAATATTGGCCTGTAGTTCTTTCGTTATGGTGTCTTTACCTGGTTTTGGTACCAAGGTAATGCTGGCCTCATAGAATGAATTTGGAAGTTTTCCTTCCTCTTCTATTTTTTTTGTATAATCTGAAAAGAATTATCTCTTCTTTAAAAGCTTAGTAGAATTCACATGTGAAACCATCTGGTCCTGGGCTTTTGTTTGTTGGAAGTTTTTTATTACTGATTCAACTTCTTTGCTGGTTAGTGGTCTGAGTTTTCTACTTCCTATTTCACTTTTGGTAGTTTTAATGTTTCTAGGAATTTATCCATTTCTTTCAGATTGTCCAATTTGTTGGCATATAATTTTTCATAATATTCTCTTAAAATTGTTTGTATTTCTGTGGTGTTAGTTGTTATTTTTCCACTAGTTTGTGATTTATTTGGGTCCTTTCTCTTTTCTTTTTGGTAAGTCTGGCTAGCTTTCTCAATTTTTTTTTGTTTCAAAGAAACAGTTCCTGGTTCCATTGATCTGTTCTGTTGTTGTTGTTGTTGTTGTTTTGGTTGTTTTGTTGTTGTTTAAGCTTCATATCATTATTTCTGCTCTAATCTTTATTATTTCCTTCCTTCTTCTGGCTTTTGGCTTCCTTTGTTCTTTTTCTAGCTCCTTGAGGTGTAAAGCTAGGTTGTTTATTTGAAATTTTTCTTTCTTCTTGGAGTAGGCCTGTATTGCTATGTATTTCCCTCTTAGGACTGCCTTTGCTGCATCCCAGAGGTTTGGGGATCACTGTTTTCATTTTCATTTGATTCCTTTTAATTCTTATTTGTTCTTTGATTTCTTGGTGGACCAATTCATTGTTTAGTAGCATGTTATTTAATCTCCATGTATTTGTGCTTTTTCCAGATTTTTTCTTGGCTGACTTCTAGTTTCATAATGTTGTGGTCGGAACAGACGCATGGTATGACTTCAGATTTTTTTAATTTGTTGAAACTTGTTTTGTGACATAGCATGGGATCTATTCTGGAGAATGTTCCATGTGCTCTTGAAAAGAATGTGTGTTCTGCTATTTCAGGATGGAATGTTATGAATATGTCTGTTAAATCTGTCTGGTCCCATGTGTCATTCGAAGTCACTTGTTGATTTTCTGCTTGGACAATCTGTCTATCGACATAAGTGGGATGTTAAAGTCCATATTATTATCATTGTATTACTATAGATTATTTCCTTTATGTTTGTTTTAACTGTTTTATGTATTTGGGTGCTCCCATGTTGGGTGCATAAATATTTACAATTGTTATATCCTCTTATTGGATTGTCTCCTTTATTATTATATAATTTCCTTCTTTGTCTCTTGTTACAGTCTCTGTTTTAAAGTCTATTTTATCTGATATAAATTTTGCTACTCTTCCCATCCCCTCACTTTCAATCTGCAGATGTCTTTCAGTCTGAAATGTGTCTCTTGTAGGCAGCATATAGATGGGTTTATCTTTTTATCCACTTTGTCACCCTATCTATTTTGATTGGGGCATTTAGTTCATTTACATTCAAAGTAATTATTGATATGTATTTAGTGCCACTTTGTTACTTGTTTTCTGGTTGTTTCTATAGATTTTCTCTGATCTTTTCTTTTCTTTCTCTTGTGGTTTATTGGCTTTGTTTAGTAATATAGTTGGATTCCTTTCTCTTTAGTCTTTGCATATCTACTACTGTTTTTTTATTTGTGGTTACCATTACATTTGTATATAACACATCTGTGTATAGCAGTCTATATTAAGTTGATGATCGTTTAAGTTTGAACCCATTCTTTAGTGATCCTCTGTCACATTTTTAGGGATATGGTATCATGTTTTATGTCCTTTTATTCTATGAATCCCTTCACCGATTTTACAGAAATACTTGTTTTTATTGCTTTTGTGTTTTATTACTTTTCATACTCTCACTTAGGATGTTTCTTTTTCACTCAAAGAGACACCTTTAATATTTCTTGTAGGGCTGGTTTAATGGTCATGAAGTCCTTTAGTTTTTGTCTGTCTGGGAAACTCTTAATCTCTCCTTGTATTCTGTCTGACAGCTATGCTGGGTAGAGTGTTCTTGGCTGCAGATTTTTCCCTTTCAGCGCTTCGAATATAGCATGCTACTCCCTCTACCTGCAAAATGTCTGCTGAAAAATCTGCTCCTCACCTTATTAAGGTTTCACTTTGTATGTAACTGTCTCCTTTTCTCTTGCTGCTTTCAAATTATTTTTTTCTTTATGACTACTTTTTGCCATTTTTATTACTATGTGTCTTATTGTGGACTCCTTGGGTTGAATTATTGGGGAGATCTTTGTGCCTAGGATTTGGATATCTGTTTCCTTCCCTAGATTAGGGATAGTTTCAGTCATTATATCTTCAGATGAATTTTCTGCCCCTTTTTCTATGTCTTCTTCTGAGATCCCTATAATGTGAATATTATTATGCTTGAGAGAATCACTGAGTTCCCTACGATTATATCTATGCTCTATCTGCACAGGCTATTTGTCACGCAATCTCTTCAAGGGCAGGGAGTCCACTTTCTGAGCCCCCAGGCTCTCCCAGAGCCAAGCCAGCTGATTTTCAAAATTCCAATGGTTGTAAGAACTCATAAAATTTGGCCTCTCTTGCTTTCAAAGGCAAATGTAATGGGAATTTGTCCTCTTTGTTTGTGGGGCTCCCCAGTGTGGAAGTCTGTTTTTTGTCCTTCATTACACTACCAACTCCCTCCCCACCATGGATGGCCACTGTCTGTTTTGCTCCCAGAGAGCAACATTGCCCATCCTACCTTCTTCAGTGTAGCCTCTTCTCTACCTTTAGTTGTGGAGTTTGTTGTGCCAGGCTTCAGAGTGTTTTCTGGGTTATTTACTATGATGTGTGTTATCTAGTTGTATTCATGGGATGAAGTGAGCTTAGGGTCCTCCTCCTCTGTTCCCTTCCCCTAAAGAACTATTGATTACAGAAAAACCTGTATCAATCTCTAAAGAATTATGCCATGGGCCTAAAAAAAGCCAAAACCCAAAGTTCACATACTGTACGGTTTCATTCACATAACATTCTACAAATAACATTATAACTATGGAGAGCAGATTGGTAGTTGCCAGGGGTTTTCAAGATGAGGTAGGAGTAGGAGGGACATGGGTATTTTTTTTTTTAAGATTTATTTATTTATTTATTTGACAGAGAGAAATCACAAGTAGGTAGAGAGGCAGGCAGAGAGAGAGGAGGAAGCAGGCTCCCTGCTGAGCAGAGAGCCCGATATGGGGCTTGATCCCAGGACCCCGAGACCATGACCTGAGCCGAAGGCAGAGGCTTTAACCCACTGACCCACCCAGGCGCTCCTGGACATGGGTATTTTTATAAAATACAGCATGAGGGATGCCTGTGGTGATGGAAATGTTCTTCATCTTGCCTGTATCAATATTGGTACTCTGACTTGGGTAATATACTATAGTGTTTCAAGATGTTCACTTTGGGGAGAAAACTAGTAAAAATTACATGGGATCTCTGAATCATTTCTTAAAACTGCATGTGAATCTACAGTCATTTCAAAACAAAATGTTTAAGTTAGAAATAAAAGGAAATTAAAAAAAAGAAAGCAATATAAGAAAATGAGGGTCAGAAAAATTCTAGGAATTGCCCAAAGCAAACCTTGTACAACATATCAGGATATAATAGAAGAGAAGGACATAAATTAAGAATCACTCAATCTTATGAAATTATTCATTTAGCAGGCAATGGGGTATGAATGTTAAATAGAGAGGAACAAGTTGCACAAAGGACCTGTCACCTTAAGGTCCAAGTAAACAATTGCCTCCAAAAAAAAAAAAAAAAAAGGACACAATGAATGGAAAAATGAAAGTAAAGCAATGGAGGACAATAAAAGACCTAAAAGGCACTAATAAAATCTGTCTCTATCCCTGAAATCTTCATCCCTTGTCTTGTGGGTTAAAATGACAGTCATCGGGCGCCTGGGTGGCTCAGTTGTTAAGCATCTGCCTTCGGCTCAGATCATGATCCCAGAGTCCTGGGATGGAGCCCCACATCGGGCTCCCTGCTCAGTGGGAAGCCTCCTTCTCCCTCTCCTACTCCCCCTGCTTGTGTTCCCTCTCTTGCTGCGTCTCTCTCTGTCAAATAAATAAAAACTTAGGGGAAAAGAAATGACAGTCATAATCTAATTCAAAAACAAAACAAACTTGAAGGTCTGTTTCAACCCTTATATTAATCTACTGATATTTATAGAGATAAGATGGCAGCTCATTCTGGGGCTTATGGGTGGCTCAGTCAGTTAAGCATCTGACTCTTGACTTCTGCTCAGGTCATGATCTCAGGATCATCAGATCAAGCGCTATGTCAGGCTCTGTGCTGGGCGTGGAGCCTGCTTAAGATTCTCGCTCTCCCTCTTCCCCTCCCCCTCTACTCCCTGTACCACTTGCGCACGTGCTGGCTCGCTCTCAAAAAAAAAAAAAAGGGCAGCTAATGCTTTTGTGGGCTCTCTTCATGAACTAATTATGATTCTGAAATACTGATAAATGCTTCATCCAAGAGTAGCCACTTGATCCTTGGAAGACAGCATTACAACTTGTGATTGATGTTCAGAATGAAGGATTAGAGGCCTGGTAAGAAGAAATAATATTGCTGAAGAAATTAATTTAAAATATCTTGGCATGTACCCATTTGCGCTGAATAATTTATACATATAAAAGCAAGAAGTGGCAAAGATACACTAACAAGTATATGAAATGTACATGTGTGTGATCGTGGGTCTCTTTTGCTCAACCAGAAACATGGTTCATAAAATCGTATCCCTTTTGTGTTAGAGTTCTTGGAAGAACAAATGAGAGAGCCCATTGGAAACACACTGAATATTTAGAAAACAACTTAATATCGATAAACTTCCTAATTGTGTATTTTTTCTTAGGACTCTGAGAAAGTTTCCGTGTATATCTGTGGATACTTTTTAAAGTAGTTAAGTAATTATATTAAATTTGGTGCAGGGAAAAAAAAAAAATAAGAGGAGGCAAGAAAATCTGATATTTTTTTTCTAATTGTTTTATGAAATTTATGTGATTCCTTGGGTGCTATTGGTGTGGATCATATTTACTTTAGCTCGTTATTTTGTTCATCTAAATCTTTATGTTCTCTCTTTCTCTGTAATTAAAGGACCCTAAATATGCAATAAGTAATCCATAGCTAATAAATGGAATAATAGAATTATGGGGTCCTGAAAGATAGTGAGAATCCCTATTGAATGGTTTCCAGGCCGACTATAAATTTTGATCATAACCATTGGTAATCTTGATAATATGGAATCATACACAGGGTAGCTTTACAACAGTGCTGTCTTTGGAGCCTTTTGGGTAAATTATTCTTCTTGATGCGATTGTAAAGTGTTGATGAAGCTTTTGATGTATCCACACGTCACACTCGCAGAATTACTCAAGATTGCTTACTTCTACATAAATAAACTAATATAATCTTTAAAATAATGAAAATAATCACATTAATAGGTGAAGACACTGTGATCTTCTAAGCTTAGTAGAATAGGACAAGGCTTCCGGAAATGATAAAGCAAAGTTCTGAAACACTGGAAATATGTTAAAGTCAGTGTTTCACCTCCTTTGTCTAACTACTTCCAGGACATCTGTAAAGGATGAACTTTGAATCATTTCATTGCACTTTACAGTTGAAAAATAATGAAAAACAGAATTTTCATTGAAAAAAACTGAGGCACATTATCCTAATAATCATAATAGATGACAAAACAATTGTAGCTGATGATCAGTTTCCAAATCATGGTGTTGGGCCCCTTCCAGAGCGAATCACATCTATATCTGAAGGAAACAGTTGACACCACTAATAGAGTGTTACTCTGATATAAAAACGAACGTTTATTTATTCTTTAAGTGTTTATGTTTATAGACTAATTTCAAGACATAAATATTTTTCATGTTATTTTTATCTGAACCAAATGGCATTCTAATATAGACCCGTCATCTAATATATCTTGAACTTGTCTTTACCGATAGAAAGATCAATATTTCTCAGTTAAGGGAAAAAAATCATGGGATGAAAAAAAATAAAAGCTGTGTGATCTACTTTAAAAATATTCCAGAATTTTTAAAGATCAATTATAGTCACCATTTGAGAAATGAGGCATATAAATTAAACATGATCCCTCTAATTTAGACTCTACAGACTTTCTGTGCATGATATCTACACATCCTTGTAAGAATAGATTCTTACTCCCTCATGGACTTCGAGTATCCACTCAGTAAGCTAGGTAGGGTCAGAGAGCACAGAAGGTCAGTCATATATAGAAGCAAGTCATGGTGAATAAACAAAGCCATAAGCAGTCATTTCCTAGGTATATTGTTAAAAACAGATTGTTTCATGGAAATTAGGAGGAATGCTTCCCAGTAGCTGTGTTTAGCATGTTTAATGTTCAAGCATAAGAAGCAAGACTTTGTGAATAAATTATCAGCTTACTATCAGCCTCATTTTGCTTGCTTATAATTTTTCTTCTTTCCATTAGATTAATTTTTCCTCATTACACTGTTGTTACATTTCAATCTAAAATCCATGATTTACATATGGTCAAAATGAGCTGATCCAAACTTGGAGGTGCATAAATACCTATGATGAGCAGTCAGAGCCACTTACACTAAACAGAATAAGGCAGCACCAATCCCGGAGGAAAAATTATTGCAATTTATTTCAACCTTGAGACTCAAGGTGAATGTTTCAGTGTTCCAAAAACATAATGCAATGAACTATGTCAAGTTTTCCTTTATTGGAAAGTACTTGTTCAGTGGTCTTTTTAAGTAAAGTGCATTGATGCTAACTTAAATGTTTTCTGAATCTTGGCAGGATAACAATGATACAAAATTATTAAAAACACATATATACATGTATACATACACACATACATAGTATACATATATATCTGTATACTATATATGTGTATATATATGGACACACACACACACACACACACACATACATACACCCATATCTTTGCAATGAAATAGTATTATTTTTTTAATTAGTATTTTTCAGTATTTAGAATTTTTGGTACTTTGTAAGAGTTTATTGTATATCTAAGAGCAGTTCAAGAACTTGTAGTATTCAGATTCGAAGCCTAATGTAAAAGTCAGGGTGATGATATTACAGGATGGATTCTAAAGAGGAAATGAGGGAGCTATTTAAGTTGTACAATGAGTGGTTATTATAATAGGGATTCAGGCAGCAGAGAATTGGTTAAAAGTAACTATCTAATACCATTTTAGACAGATGGCTTAAGTCTCTTTTATCATCAGAGACATTTACAAGAAGCAGCCCAAGTTAAATTTCACCTGTTTTTGCAGAATAAGGTAAATTACATTTCACTATTGTTAAATGGTTTTGTCCACTCAGGGGATTTTCCAATCTGGTCTTTATCTTGTGTTTAATTTAACAACACCTTGGGCTCCCCATCTCGGACACTGCTCTTGAGAAAAAGAGAAACACTTTATCAAATCCATGCATTTCATGAAGTAAGGGGCAAGAAGAAAAGAAACAAATATATGCATGCAGAAACATAGCCATAAATGTGTGCATTTGCATACACACACACACACACACACACACCCATATTCACTTACACATACTTAAAAAACCCAGCACTCACTCAATCCTTGGAGATTATAAATCATAAAAGGCTTAATATATAGTAGTTTTAAAAGGACAAGGGAGATTATCTTTTACAACTTCATCTTTTTATGGATTAATATTCTGAGATTAAATGAATTGTCCCTAGTTTTGCAATCTCATAATGGCATAGCCAAGATGTCAACAAATGTCTAATTGTACTGGTTAAAATTCAACATTGTTACAAAAATGCTTTATTTCTTGGTAAAATGCTGGTAGCATTTCAGGGCTTACTTTAAAGCTATCAGTCCTAAAATGAAAATTTTACCACAGTAATTTTAAGCATCAAGTTTTATTTTTCTTGTTGAATTTAGTGATTTGCATTTAAATTCAAATAGGTCCTATTTACACCAGAGTTATTTTTGAATATTTTGGTTCATAAAGTCAAAGGTTGATAATGATAGTTCTGTAGTGTGTAAAAATCTATTTCATGTAGTTTCAGCTTGACTTTTTACATGATGTGAATTTATCATCAGGACTGTTTAAGCGATTGGCTCTTTCAATTGCATACCCTAGTGAACAAATGAAAGAGAAGCAAGAAAATGAAAGGAGGGAAAAAAAGGAACTGGGTGAAATGTTGGAAGTGGAGGGGAGGAGCAAAGATTTCAAGAGAATGGATGCATACATCTGGAAAGCGGCAGCATCTTGAGCAAAATTAGTGGAGCCATGGGACCCCAAAGGGAAGAGAGTAGGGGCATAGGAGTGGGAGGAGCATGCGAGACAGCTCCCCATTGTCAGGTGACAGCCTCATCCCAGGGATAGAGATGCTCAGAGGAATGAAGGTGACGAATCACAGCCACAGGAAAGCCGTGGGCTGATTGCCATCTAACACGTGACAAACCTGAGCACGTGTGTACTTCGCATGAAGTGATCTCTGACAAGGGCTTTCCTGCTATATATAGCTGATTATATCAACATTTATAGCTTATTATAACTGAACATCAACATTTTTACAAAGTAGGGAGGGAATGGAGCACAGAGCTATTATGTCAATGATACACTTGAGAGGAAAGATGATCATTTTATCTTTGTCAGTTTAGACTTGTTTGGGCTTCCGGAAACGGTCAGTGAAATGTTACACATGGAGATAGTCATCCTATATAGCACCTCAAGATTATTCTTGGAGAGTCCTACACACATGGAAGATGGAATGACAGGATCACTGGTCACAAGAGAGAGAAAATGTGGTATTTCTCAGTGAAGTCAGGCTTTTTATTTCAGAGTCAATGAGAAGAAGTGAGGCTTAGATAATTTTGATTACAGATCTATAATAAAGGAGGTTTTGTGATTCTGTAGGTAGCCCCTAATATGAGCAAACTGAGATTAAATATTAAATGATTTATAATTGTATTAATTTAAAATGTAGTGAATGAGGGCACTTGGGCGGCTCAGTCTGTGGAGCATCCAGCTCTTGATTTCTGCTCAGGTGATGATCTCAGGGTCCTGATATGAGCAGCACATTAGGCTCCATGCTTGAGATTCCCTCCATCTGTGCCTCCCCCCCTCGCACACACGCTCGCTTGCTCTCAAATAAAAACCAAATCAGGGCCGCCTGGGGGCTCAGTGGGTTAAGTGTCTGCCTTCGGCTCAGGTCATGATCTCAGGGTCCTGGGATCGAGCCCCGCATCGGGCTCCCTGCTCAGCGGGAAGTCTACTTGTTCCTCTCCCTCTCCCCCTGTTCATGCTCTCTCTCTCAAGTAAATACATGAAATCTTTAAAATAAATCAATATTGAAAATAAATAAAAATAAATTATATTGAATGATTCTAAAAATACCACTCTATTAAAGAAAGGGACCGGTCCATTCAAGAAGATACATTATTAGGTTGAGTGCTTCAAAACCAAAGCAGTTGAATGACTGTATCATCTGATTTTTGCAACTGAAACCATTTAGGCTTAATAGGAAAGTGGTTGGGATAGAAATTAAGACGGGATTGAGGCTGCAGAAGCTCTAAAAATAAGATCCCCCCTATGTCTAGTTGAAAATCCACTGAACAAGAATACTCTTTAAATTAGCCCTGTGCTTATTAACAGCATGGACTAAGGAAGATAAGAAAAATCAGGATGATTTTTGAATTGACTGAGACACATGATAAAATACTTTTAGAATAAATACAATAGGGTTGTGATGAGAGGAAATGAAATGGTAAACAGTATGACAAAATATAAGCAAGCCATACTGTCCTTTGTCTTTCATACAAATCCATGCCTGACATTTACTCCATTCTCAATTTTACCAAGGTTCACCATGCTGCAAGAGTGGTGCTAGGCTCTGGGGATATAATGAGTGATACAGAATAAAAGTGCCTTTAAAAGCATATATATCTAGATTCGAAGAATGACTTCTTCATTAATATACTCTTTAACCTAGGTTAAGTTAATGAACTTCATGTAGCCTCAGTTACAAAAATGGAAATGGTTTTTTATGTTTCTCGAGGATATGTGAAATATTATGTTTTATTTCTTTAGGTTAAACATCATGTGGCCCATTATCACTACACAAATTTTAGAGGTAGTGACCAGATACTCATTATGTTTATTCAAAATTCACACACTAAGCATTTAGTATATATCTTCAAGAAAGTGTGATGTAGAAGAGAAGTTGCTAAATGAAAACATAAGTATAGCTTCATTAGGGTTGTGGCTGGCTGTTGCTGAGCTATCCAAAAGCCATTCTCAGACCTGTCTCCTTTGTCACATCCCACAATAAAGCTAGAGGGGAGGGGCGCCTGGGTGGCTCAGCAGGTTAAAGCCTCTGCCTTTGGCTCAGGTCATGATCTCTGGGTCCTGGGATCGAGCCCCGCATCGGGCTCTCAGCTCAGCAGGGAGCCTGCTTCCCCCTCTCTCTCTGCCTGCCTCTCTGCCTACTTGTGATCTCTCTCTGTCAAATAAATAAATAAAATCTTTAAAAAAAAAAAAAAAAAAAGCTAGAGGGGAAATCCATGATTGGCCACCTCCTTACAAGCTAGATGAATTATTGGTGAATGGAATGAAGGTGCTTTGGAAAGTGTTTTTCTTCATGATGAAAGTAAATTTTCCCTTTTCTGTCCATTCCTTCTTACAAGTCTGAGATGATAATCTAAAGATATAAGGACCACAACTTACAGCAGTTGTCTTGCAACTAGGGCAATAGCCAAAATAATTGCAAAATGCTGGCCAAGATCTCTGGCATAACAGAGATTTGCATTGACACTGAAACAGTTTAGCTATATTTCTGTGTGTGAGAAAAAATGTCATTGTTCCTTGAGAAAATACGAGTCATATATTATATTTTTTAAAACTTCAATTGTATCTAACTGATGGGTCATATTAAGAAATGGTCAAGGTTATAAGAAAGTCTAGAGGAATAGTACCTAATTTTCCATCTTTGAAGAAGGCAAGAATTTGGGAGTCATTCCCAAGAAGAGAAGAGGCAAATGGAATTTTAAAAAATAAGTAACAGTTCTTTTCAGTTTTCTAAAGTTTGGCTGAGTTATGTCTTGTGTGGATTTATTGGGTTTACCTTATTTTGAGTGCTACGTTTCTTTAATCTGTAGGTTTCTGTTGTTTTCCAGTTATGGCTGCAACTATAGTTTATTTGAATTTTTTTTTTAAGTCTCACACCTTTACTCATTTCCTTCCTGGATGTTTATGTACCTCTGTTAAGTCTTTGTTATAGTCTCTATGGTTTCTAAGGCTTTACATTTTTTTCCAGCTTATTTTCTCTCCATTAATCATATTGGATAATTTCTATCTTTTCTAAATATATCTTCTCTGCTTCATTTTATTATTTCCTTCTTTCTGCTGTTGGGCCCAACCACTGAGTTTTTTACTCAGTTTTTCACTGAGTTTTTCAGTTACTATATTTTCAGTTTGAAGATTTCCACTTGATTCCATTTTATATTTTCTATTTTTGAGTGGAAATTTCTTTTTCTTTGCAGAAATTTTATGTATTTTTTGTTTGATTCAAGAAAAAAAATCTTGCATTGAGAAAGAAATGGTAATGTAAGGACAATGTATTTCTCATCACAAATCAGGAAGGCTGTAGGGAAGTGGCAAAATATTTCTCAAGTACTGAAATAAAATAACTCTCAACTGTCAATTCCAGAATCCTATATTTAATGAAAATATCCTTCAGGAATGAAGGGAAATCAAGAGATTTTCAGATGAAAGAAAACTAAGAGTTGACACCAGAAGACCTATCCTGAGAGAATAGCTACTGAAACATCTCTAAACAGAAAGAAAACAATAAAAGAAGGAAATTTAGAACATCAGGAAGGAAAAAAGGACACAGACAACATACTAAGCAAAATTATGGGTGACACAATATTTCTTTCTCCTTCTGAGGTTTCTAAACTATATTTGTTTGTTAAAGCAAAAGTTTTAACACTAAATATATAAAGAGGAAATACTTAAGACAATTATAAATGGGAAAGGGTAAAAAAAAGACCCACAAGGGCGTAACTTTTTTTAAAATATTTCACTCAAATTGGCAAAATGACACAGAGAGTAAAAGTTTTATATTTATAATATAATACCTAGAGCAATAATTTAAAAAGCTATACAGAGATGCACATAAAATCACTACAGATAAATCAAAATGAAATTCTAAAACATATTCAAATAACTTACAGGAAAGTAGGAAAATAAAAACAAAGAAATTAAAAACAGAAAAAGCAAACATAAAACAAGAAATAAAGTCATAGATATAAGCCCTAACATATAGACAATTACATTAAATGTAAGTTATCTAAATATATCAATTAGATGACATAGATGATAGATTGGATTAAAAAACAGGACCCAACTGTCTGGAAGAAATTCACTTCAGATAGTATAATATTGGCAGATTGAAAATAAAAGGATTGAAAGAGGTATCTTGTACAAACTTTAGTAAAAAAGAAAGCAAAAATTGCTGTGTTAATACCAAATAAAACAGACTTCAGAAAAAAGAAAAATTACCAGATACAGAGAGAAATATATAATGATAAAAGAATCAATCCACCAAGAAGATACAGCAGTCCTAAATATGTATGCATCAAACAACAAAGCTGCAAACTATGTGGAACAAACTGATAAAACTGAAAAGAGAAACAGACAAATTCACTATTATATCTGTGAAATTGAACATCTTCTATAAACAGTGGATGGAACTGGATAGAAATCAGCAAGGATGTAGAACTCCACACCATCAACCGAAGTATCTAACAGACATTTATAGAACATGCCACATCAGAACTGTATGTACGTTTAAAATGTCTGTGGAATAGATACCAAGATATATCAAAACCTAGGTCATAGAACATGGCTGAAAAAATTTAAAATAATTGAAATCGTTCAGGGTATGTTCTCTGATCATAATAGAATAAAACTAGAAATCAATATTAGATAACCAGAACATTTTCAAAGACTTGGAAACTAAACAACATATTTTAAAATAATACAAGGATGGAGAAAGCCTTAAATAAAATTTAAAAATACATCAAAGTGAATGAAAATGAAAATAAAAATTTATCAATAATTGTGGAAAAGCAGAGAAGGAAATCTGTAGTGGCAAATGCATATGTTAGAATAAAGGATAAATCTGATATCAATTATCTAAACTTCCACCTCAAGACATAAAAGAAAAGAAAGCAAAATAAAGCAAACAAGGAAAGGAAGAAATAAAGATAAGCAGAATCAATGAAATTGAAATAAAAAAATCAACCAGAATATGAATAAAACAAAGAGCTGAGGGTTTTTTTTTAATTAATAAAATTAACAAATGTTTAGCAAAACCAACAAAGAAAAACTGAAAATAAAAATTGCCACTATCAGAATGAAACAGTTACCTGCAGACATCAGCAGGAAAATAAGGGAATACTTCAAACAATTCTGCACATGTAAGTTTGAAAACATTGCTAAAATGAAGCATTTCCTCATTTCCTCTAAGGAAAAAAAAATGCAAATTGTCACAACCCACTCAATATAAAGTGAACTATTTCAATAGTACTATTGTATGTATTAGGTAATTTTAGCCCATAGTTTTAAAAAAATTCAGATGATTTCACTGGAGATTTATAACAGAACTTTAAATAATAATTGGATCTAGTTTCATTTAATCTTTTCCAGAAAGTAGGATAGGGAGTAATTCCAAAACACTTTATGAAGGTAGTCTTATTCTAATACCAAAACCAGACAAATACAGTACAAAAAGAAAAACACGCAAAAAACAAAAAAACAATTGCAGACGAAAACCTATTATGAATATATTTTGAATTTATTTATAAAAATCATTAACACAATGGTAGCAAATAGAAATCACCATTATATAAAATGAATTATATACCACAGTAAAGTAGAGTTTATTTTAGAGATTCAAGACTAGTTCACTCTTCAAAAATCAATCAATGTAATCCACTATTTACAGGCTAATGAAGAAGAAAGCTCATGATCATTTAGTCAACATGGAAATAGCCTTTAACAAAATTCACCACCTGCTCATGATAAAAATTGTCAGAAAAGTTTGAATAGAGAATAACTTTCTCAACTTGATAAAGAGCATCCAAAACACATACAATAAACCTCATACTTAATTTTAAATTTTGAGAAGAAATATGAATTTTGAAAGACTGAATACATTTCTCCTATGGTAGAATAAGGCATGGATGTCTGCTCTCCCCAGTGAGTGCGGGAAGGCAAGAAAGAGAAATAAAAGGCATACAGATTGGAAAGGAAGAAATAAAATTGTACTTATTTGCACAAGGCATGATTGCATATTGTCTTAGTCAGTGTGGATTGCTATAGCAAAAAAAACAGAGAGTGGGTGGCTTAAACCATAAACGTTTATTTCTCACAGTTCCCAGACCCTTTTGCAGAGTATATATTATCTGGGATCTGAATTCAGAACTGAATTATGGGAGGATATGATTGATGGGGGAACAGTACCGTGCTGGGGCTGGAAGCTATAGGGAAGGCTTTCTAAAGTAGCAGAGCTCACTGACAGCCACGGAGCTAAGCTCACCTGGCAACACGTACTTAGGATGGGACTTTTGGAGTTGTTCTTAGAAACTTAGCCCAGCATCTGTCTTGTCAGCACTCCCCAAACGTCCGGATGCCATTTAATATTTTGTAATTAATCTTTTTCTGTTTCAACCAGCTGGAGTGAAATCTGTTCTCCCCAGCTGAACTTTGACCAACACAAGGTGTGCGTATGTGTTCCTTGTTCCCTTTTTCATTTTGTTGGAATGGATGGAAAGTGCTAATCCAGAGTTTGGATTTGGGGAAGGAAATGTGACATCTATTCCATTACTGTAGTGCCAAGTTGTGGTAGGTGACATCTAGCCTCTATTACTTTTCATGGGAAAATTTCTCACTGTACGAATAGGAATAGGATTCGGTTATTAAGATACCTAAGAGTCTTTTTCTCAATTTTAAATCCACTCAGAGACTTGGAAATGTGTATCTATTTAGTGTTATAATAAAGCTTTTTTTTTTTTTAAGATTTTATTTATTTATTTGACAGAGAGGAGAGAGATCACAAGCAGGCAGAGAGGCAGGCAGACAGAGAGGGGGAAGCAGGCTTCCCGCTGAGCAGAGAGCCCGATGCGGGGCTCGATCCCAGGACCCTGAGATCATGACCTGAGCCGAAGGCAGAGGCTTTAACCCACTGAGCCACCCAGGCGCCCCTAATAAAGCTATTTTAAAAGACTTGTGGATCCAAATGTTAGAGATTCTATTGAACCAGGACTGTTATTGCTGATGGTGTTTCATTTTGATGAATTTATCCTAGAAGATAGTGCAATTAAGTCGACAGCCACTTTATTATTTCCTACACACTTTGATGAGTGGAGCTTCACAGACATAAGAGAAAACATCCTCACTTTAAATCCTATGTCAAAGGCATGATGATGATGCTGAAATTTCAGGGATCAGAGCTTATGTTTGGGCCATTGGCCAGCAGTGGCTGAATTGAGACAGTTTTGATAGTGTGAAAAGTAAAAAGGAAGCTTAAGTTATAACAGGTAGAGGAATCAAAGAAAAGTCCATGGACCTTTGACAGAAGTTGGCCACTTGTCCTTACGAGGTTGGACATGGAACCTGGAAGGACAAATTATCACAAACTGGGTGACTCCAAACCAGAGAAATTTATTCTCTCACAGCGCTAGAGGCCCGGGGTCTGAAATGACGGGGTGCAGAGCTGCCGCTCCCTTCTCCAGGCTCTAGGGGAGGATCCTTCCCTGCCTCTTGTAGCTTGTGGGGGCTCCAGGAACTCCTTGCCTCAGTGCAGAATAACTCCAGTCTCCGCCTCCATGTGGCCTCACGTGGCCTCCGCCCCTGTGTGTCTCTGTCTCACCGAATCCCACGAGCTTTGGTAGGTTGTGTTTTTGCTCTAATGTATCTCAAGTGATTTCCTGATTTCCTTTGTACTTTCTTCTTGGATCCACTGGCTGCCTAAGCAGGTGTCATTTAACTTCCACACTTGGAATTTCCCAGATTTCCTTCTGCTCTTAATGTCTAGTCTCCCTGCATTATGATCAGGAAAGGTGCTTTGTATGATTTCAACCTTTTTTATATTGATTAACATTTCTGTGGCCGAATATATGGTTTATCCTGGAGATTCTTGTCTGTGCATTTGAGAAGAATGTGTGATTTGCTGTTGTTGGATAGAGTTCTGCATATGCATATGAGTCAAACTGGCTTGCTGTAGGCCTACGTCCTCTACTTTCTTGCTGTGTCTTCTGGTCTGGCTCTTCTAACCCTTATCAAAAGTGGGGATCTGAAGTCTGCAACCATTATTTTAAAACAATCTATTTTTCCCTCTAATTCGTCAGTGTTTTGCTTTATATTATGCAAGTATCCGTTGTTAGGTATGGAAATATTTATATTTGTTATTCCTTCTCGGTGTATCGAAACATTTATTAATATATATAATATCCTTCTTTGCCTCTTGTCACCTTATTTGATTTAAAGTCTGCCTTGAGCTTTTGATGCTTAAAGGACCAGTGCCTGCTGTTCTTCTTACCTGAGTTCTACATCAGTCGAAACAGAAGCAAGCCTCTTGCATCGTTCCTTTAGGTGTCCTCTATACAGGTAGAGCAGCCCTACACAACAGTTTACAAATAAATCCGCTCTGCAACCTTGGGTTCAAGGTACCAGGGAGGTGGGTTGTCACTCTGCCAGGGAGGGGAGAGTCTAGGGCAAGAAAAAGTGCCTATTATTTTGAAAGTATGTATTTTTTTTCTTGATTAAACTATTGTTTATTTCATGCAAACTTTTGACTCTTCCCAAAATTCCAACAAAGTTGACGCTGCTTGTCTCCTTAGTGCTTTTGTAGAAGAATGAACGCTCAGAGCTGCCTTAGTCTACCATTTTGCTGACATCACTCCAAGAATCCCTTTTTTTGAGGCAAATCTTGTAAGAGAACTTGCATAAGGACAAAAAGAAGCAGATACTTATAATTCACAATCTCTCCCACAGAAAACTATATTATCTTACCATATTTTGGAAATTATTCTTTCAGCCACTACCCCAGAAGGAGATTGAAAATGATAAAAGAGCACTCAAAAAAAAAAAATTCATGAGTGAGATGTGAAAAAAGGAGAGGGAGACAAAGTTTTCCAGGAAATTTCTCAAGCGCAAAGATGGGTTATCATTGGCAAACATTTCATATCAATGGTTTCCTGTCTTATAGATACAAGATTTGAAATAAGTTGTATAATCTTTTGCAACATTTGACTTGTTCTCTTTTTCACATATGATAATGGTGTTAGATCAGTTTTCTTCCTCCATTTGGTATCTCTTTAACCTGAACTAAATGCGAAACTGTCTGTAAGACGACTCTGCATCAGTCATCACTTCCTCGTGTGTCATGAGCTGGGCGCTTTTCAGCACCTTGGCAGGTGTTATCGTAGCGATGTGAGAGGTAGAAGACCAAGTACGAGGCCTGTTGGAGAAGTGAGACTCCCATGCTTCATTCGAATGACAGTTTTCATTGTTGGTGTGGTAGAGGTGAGACAGCCTCTCATGCACACTGTCATCAGATCATGAATTGGTATATTTTAGTAAAAATGGAACAACGTGCAGAAAATCTTAATGATGCAGTTCATAGTAAGTCTCACTTCTTTTTTTAAATTTTTTAATTCTTTTTTAAAATTTTATTTATTTTTATTTTTTTTTTAAAAAGACTTATTTATTTATTCGAGAGAGAGAGGCAGTGAGCCGGGTGAGGGACAGAGGGAGAGAAAATCCCAAGCAGAGCCCCACTGAATATGGAGCCTGATGCTGGGCTTGATCTTACGACACTGAGATTAGAGATCTGAGCCAAAATCAAGAGTCAGATGCTTAACCATAACTGACTGAGCCACCTAGATGCCCCAGCCAGTCTCACTTCTAAGTGCTGGATTTCAGGAAACATTCCGAGATGAAGAGGAATCTAAGATATAACATATAAAACACATGCATGATCCATCAGGATGCATGTGTGCGTGTGCGTGTGTGTGTGCATGTACATGTGTGTTAGAAATCAACTCAATAATAGAGGACTGTTCAATAAATTGTAGTACACCCACTCAAGCAATACCACTCAGCAATTGAAATGATAATATAGGCTCTATTTCATATAAAAGTACACTAACATAAAGTTAAGGGGAAAAGCAGCTTTCACAAATCATATGATTGCATTTCCGTAAAAATAAACATGTCAGGACTGTGTTTAGGCATGCAGACCAAAAGTATATAGCGGATGGCTTTGGGAACAGGGTTTTCCTTCCTTCTGCTATTACAGATTGCCTAGAATGTCGTTTTTAATCATAAAATTTCAATATTGGAAAAATAATCTTCGACACACAAAATTTGGATTATTGGAGATGGTTACGTAAAAATAAAAATGTAAGTTTCAAGATGGGGAACTGAGCTGAGAATAAAACAAAATTTACTTCTGAGGAATAATAGGAAATATTCAAGATACAGTGCTGATCATAAAAGATGATAGAGAGTTGCTTTGAAAGTAAGAGTGCAGAGCAAACTGAGGCAGGCACATAGAGGAGAAATCTGGCATTGAGGTGAAAGCGCAGAAGAGGTGAGCGGAAATTTGGAGTAACCGTAAACACTTACGTGATGCTTACAGTGTGTTAGGCACCGTCCCAAATGTCTTAAGGGTGTTGATGCATTGGACTTTCACAATAGCCAAGAAAGTGAGGTTCCATACTTTCACCCAAATAAAGCACAGAAAGAATTTTAAGAGGCAGAGCCAGCATTCAATTCCAGACATGCCTCCCAGGGCCCCTGTACTATGGCCCTATAGACCTAAAGCCCGTCTCCTTCAGTTGACCCAGCAGCAGCACAGAAGACAGAAGAATGAGAGCATAACACATTGTTGGGGGGGTGGGGGAAAGCAGAGTGTCAAATGCTGAAAGTGAGCCCATCCCTGGAGGTTAGTTAGTAAAATATAATAATGATGGAGAGGAATCACATAAACCCTTCATGTATATACGCACTGCAAGAAAAAGAAAATCGAAATCATTTATGGATTTTATAACCCTGAGGATTAGTATCTTCTCATGTTGGCAAATGGGCTTAACAGAAAAACTTTAAATAGCAGCTTTTCTTTTTATCTCTTTTATTTCAAATAAAAACCCACTCTTGGTGAGTTTGGCTCAAGGGCTTTGGTCTCTTAGAATGCACCATCTCCAAGCCTCCGTCCAAGGCCTATTGTTAGACTCTCTAAATAAAAACAACCACCAAGACATGGAGGAAATCAAATATCCGTATTTTTTACTTAAAAATGTTTCAAGTGAGGAACACTAGGGTATGTAAAATTGAAGCCTGTGACCCTCAATGGTAAATAGCTCTAACAGTTAGAATTTGAGCTTCTAGAATTGTCCAGATCCCTGGGAAAGCAGAATTCTGATAGCCTCCGTGATTCCTGACACAGGGTGTGCAAGCCTCCGTCCCGTTATGTATGGGTACAACCTCTGCATCTGAATTATCAGAATATTAGTTTCCTCAATTTAGTTATTTCTTATGGCAAATGATGCTGTGCTGGTCACTCCCATGATTGAGGCACGTTATATGGACAGCAGCCTGGGTGGGGGTCGGAAGTCAACCCAATGTGCCCACACTTGCCTGGGATAAAGCAAATCCCTGGGGGAGTCATAGGAGCCATCTTTGTGTGGCCCTAAGGAGGTGGGAGTGATGTCTCTGCTACCATCACAAAGGGTTGCATTTTACCAACCATCGCCATGATCTCAGAACACTCGAATCTCCAGATGAGATGCTCAGCCTGACAGTTTGAATCCTGCCTGTGAGACTAAGTCATGCCCAGACTCCTGTTTCCAGGAGACTTTAACATCATAAACTTGTGCTGGTTTAAATTGCCAAGTTGGTGTTAATATGTGATGCAGAAACAGTGAACTGATACAGTAAATATGTGGAGAAAATGGACCACCTTGGAAAATGAAACAAAACAACACAGTACCTTTTGTTTTTACAATATTGTGACAAATTCTGATAGATTATTAAAGTTACTTAGGTGGAAAGTAGCCAGTGCTGGAGTTAACATCTCAAAACTTTGAGCTATTATTCATTATATTACCTGTCCAGTGCACTAAATCATCCTCAGCATATCATTAAATACTCATTAAATGTCCATATGCACCTGCTGCTCTACAGGGCACGGGTAGGAAAAAGCAAAACAAAACTGGAAAAGGGCCATCTATGAAAAAGAAAACACCAAGTTCCAGTACGAGCAGCGTTAACTTTCTCAGGAGGCTTGTCCCCACCCCAGCTTTGAGGGTTAAGCTGAATATACAGGAATAAGAGCGATGCAGAGGATCAGAGCCTTCACACAACCTGGTATTGCATTCAGATTTCAAGAAACCTTTTCTGGCAGACATTTCAGGGCTCCACCAATGCACCCAGAATGCCCATTATTGGAGTCACAGAATCTGCATTCGTAAAGCTCTCTAGAGAGTTCAAATGCACAGCCACCAGCTTGAGAGATGAATGAGACCAACAGCGACATCTAAAGCTGTACTTTCATGCACTTTAATGACTGATCATTGAAGTTACTTAATTTTTTTCCAATTATTTCGGCAAATATTCATTAAGGCACTGGTGATCCAGAGAAGGAGAAAGACAGTGCCCCAGCCCTCGAGATTTTCACAGCGAGGACGGTCCCTGGAAAACCGCCTGCTGAATGTTGCACCACCATCTGAACTAAGTGGAAGAAGGTGCAGTTTGGATCGTTTGAAATGGGAAAGCTGGCTGGTGGGAAGTAGAGCCGATGGAAGAAATGGTGTTCGAGCAAGATCTCAACATTCGAGTCAAATCCATCAGGATAAGCATGTGCTTTCTATCATCATTCATTCAGCACATAGTCGAAAAGGCTACAAAGCAGTGCGGTGCTGTGATTGAGAGCCTGTGCTCAGACAGGCTGGATTGATTCCTAGCTCTGTGGCTCCTACTGTTCGGTTTTCTCCTTTACGCACCGGGGGAAAAACAGTGATTACCTCACAGAGGATATTTCTGAGGAGCATGTATGAGTGAACGTGTAGCGTGTTTCCTGCCACATATTAGGAGTTTGGATCATATGGATGGTCACTGTAGAATTTTTTTTTAAATTATGCTATGTTAGTCACCATACAGTACATCATTAGTTTTTGATGTCATGTTCCATGATTCATTGTTTGCATATAACTCCCAGTGCTCCATGCAATCCGTGCCCCCCTTAATACCCACCACCAGGCTCACCCATCCCCCCACCCCTATCCCCTCTGAAACCCTCAGTTTGTTTCCCAGAGCCCATAGTCTCTCATGGTTTGTCTCCAACTCTGATTCCTCCCCCTTCATTTTTCCTTTCCTTCTCCTAATGTCCTCCATGCTATTCCTTATGTTTCACAAGTAAGCGAAACCATATGATAATTGACTTTCTCTGTTTGACTTCTTTCACTCAGCATAATCTCCTCCAGTCCTGTCTATGTTGATATAAAAGTTGGGTATTCATCCTTTCTGATGGCTGAATAATATTGCATTGTGTATATGCACCACATCTTCTTTATCCATTCCTCTGTTGAAGGGTCCTTGCTGCTGCCCCCGCGACCCCAGCTATGGGGCTATTCAGTAAGATTGTAGCTCAAGAAGGCCAGAGGTAGGACTTGCTGTTTCAAGAGTCCCATGTGCTCTGAGGGAGGAGGCTGAGACAAAGAGACCGATAATCTCCATGCTTCACAGCTACCATGCTAAAGAGCTCACACTGCACTGTGAAGGGAAGAGAGTGTTTAACTTTGCCTGGCGAAGTGAGCAAAGAAATGAAACTTTTTTAAAAAGGAGGGATTTTAAGCAAATTTTGAGGATCAGTTGCAGGTTCACAAGGCACGTAAGGAGAGCTGTGGGAACCAGATGTTCCAGGTGAAGGTAAAGGGAAGCCAGAAGTATCTTGTGCTCAGGGACAGATTTCAGTGGGCCTTCTCATTTTAATGCATTGGCTTAGAGAAATCCAAGGTATCACTTCCATTGAGAATTTTTAAATGTATGAATAGATATGCACATAACATTTCTTTGTTATTTCTGAAAGTTATCATCACTTGGATAGGATACACCGATGGTTTTCACTGGCTACTTGAAAACATCTGTTTGACACATTGAGTGCTGATCACGTGTTAGACTCTGATGCCTGAGCACAGGAGGAATTATCAGGAAAAGGGGGAGATTTAAATCTTGAATCCTTTTATAAACATCTAAGAAACCTAGTGAGTTGTGTCAAGTATACAAAGATGGTATGGAAATGGTTATTTCCTCTTTTGCAGAACTAATTCCCAGGTTCAAAGACTTGGATTTTATTCATTTTACAGAGAAATCAGTGTCATGTGGAAGACACTTGATATAATGAGTGAGTCTTGCCTCTTTTTTCTGCGCTGTGGGGCTTTCGTTTGGTTGGTTGGTTGATTTGGCTCTTCCTATGATCTCTGGATCCAGTGAGGATTGTGTATAGGAATGTTTACTTTCTTAGGATTGTATTATGTAAGATTCCTGAGCCCACGGGCTAACCCTTAATCATAAGTCATAATGTATGTTCCTGGAGCGCCTGTGTGACTCAGTCGATTAAGTGTCTTGACTCTTGATTTTGGCTTAGATCACAATCTCCGGGTGGTGAGATTGAGCCCTGAGTTGGGCTCCACGCTCAGTGGGGAGTCTGCTGGAGATTCTCTTTCTCTCCCTCTCTCTCCCCTAGCTCATGCTCTCTCTCCAAAATAAATAAATCTTTTTTAAAAAAGAATGTATCTTCTCCAACGTGATAAATTGTAAGTCAGAAAGAGGAAAAAAAAAAAACAAAACTAGATTAGAATGAATTTTCATTCCCCTTTTCTTTTTTTTTTATTATTTTCTTATTTTTTAATTAACACATAATGTATTATTTGCCCCAGGGTACATGTCTGTGGATCCTCAGGCTTACACATTTCACAGCACTTAC
>CM052899.1:3187011-3243615 GCA_028534135.1 Potos flavus | reverse complement strand
TACAGTAAGAAAAAAATAAAATTTAAAGAATTTAACTCTGAAAGACTAAAGGGTCGTGGGAAAAAAAAGCCATGAATTCTATGTGTTGCTTTTTCCTATCTCAGGAGTTCCGCCGTTTTCTTTGATCGGTGAACTTGGTCCTGGCTGGATGTTCTTGCGGATCTTCTGGGGGAGGGGCCTGTCGCAGAGATTCTCAAGTGTCTTTGCCCGAGGCGGCATCGCACCGCCCTTGCCGGGGGCCGGGCTAGGTAATCTGCTCGGGTTCGCTCTCGGAGCTTTTGTTCCCTGAACGCTTTCCGTACCGCTTTGGACGCCGGGAATGAAGATGGCGGCCTCCCAGTCTCCGGCCCGTAGGAGCCGAGAGCTCCGGGCCCCGCTCCTCAGTGCGCCCTCGGAGAGAAGCCGTCCGTCCCTCCGTCTCTCTGGTCTCCGGCCGCGCTCCGAGCTCACCCCGCCTGTGACCGAGCGTCTCTGTCTCTGGCGCGCGGCCGTTTGGAGTCTCCAAACCCAGCGGATTCCTGCCGCGCCCTCCCGCGCCGCTCCTCCCGGAGGAGGAAGGAGGGGGTCTCTCCGGATCTGCCGCTTGTGGGGTCCCTGCTCGAAGAGCAGCGGCCTGACTGTGCCGGGATCACGGTTCAAGGTAAGCCCGAGCTGGTAGCTCACTGCTCAGCTCCGTCTCTGCCGCCGGCTTCCCCGTTCTGATATCCGGGAGCTCGGCCACCCTCAGACACCCCCAGTCTTTCTGTGACCCCGCGGGTCCTGAAACCACACTGTCCCCACGAGGGCTCCACCCCCCGCTTAGCCTCTGGAGCGACGTCCCTCCGTGGAGCAGACTCTAAAAGTCCCAATTTTGTGCTGCGCGGCTCCGCGGCTGCCGGGAGCCGGCCCCTCCCCCTGCAGTCTCTCTTCCCGTCGCTTTGGATTCACTTTTCTGCACGTCCTGCATTCCGGAAAGTGGTCGATTTTCTGTTCCTAGAGGTGCTGTTCATCTTCTCTTCTATCTCCTGCTAAGTTTGTAGTTGTTTAGAGTCGTTTGATAACTATCCAGCTGAACTTCTGGGGTCAGACACTGTCTCCGCCTCCTACTCCTCCGCCATGTTGCTCCTCCTTCTGCCATTCTCCTTTTCAATAAGAAGAAAAAAGTGGTTGTATCAAAAGTCTGTAAGCTTGAGAAGCCAGTATTTTATCCATAACTATTCTATAAATTTGAAGTATTCTATCATCTGGTCAAAGATTTTTTTTAGCTAATCACCTTATTTGAGCAGTGTTTTTTTATTTAAATGATGAAGATGAGGTATCTGTGCCAACAGAAGTGCCAGGCTTGCAGCACTCATTGCATATAGATGATACAAATCAAACAGTCAAGGAAATGTTACCATGTTAGTTCACCAAGTCTGCATGTACTTGGCAGCTCTGGACGTTTTGTGGGAGCAATGACTTGGCTGTGAGCTCTTCCATGAATCAAGAATACTGGGGTAAAAAGTTTAAATTATAGAAGGAAAAACGTTATCTTTGTGTAGTAGTTAATTCTTGATTTAACTAGATAGATACCTCATATTGATGTGAAACATTATCCTGAAAATAATTCATTTGCACATGTTCTGATATGCAGTTCATGGTCCAGAGAATAATTCTTTTCTTGCAGACTTTATTTTCCAAAAATAAAGGATAAGATGAACATTTCTTTAAAGACTGTTCAAGTTGTTAGTGGGTGGTTCGTAAACTAGATAATTCAGGGCACTTCCATGAAAGCATAATTCATCATCACCAGAGCTGCTCTTGCAATAGTGGTGGAAGGTCCACATTCTTAGACTTTTACTCTAAAGTGAGTTCTAGACCAAACCAAAGTATAGTCATTTCCAAGTACTATACAAAATGGTATGTCACAGATGTTATGTGAGAACGGTGTTTCCATCAATTGAATAAATGTCTTTCCTTCTTCCTCCGGGATCGCTTGATTACTTCGTTTTCTAGAGCTGACTGTCAAAGAATCATTTCAGACACGTTTGAGGAAAAGGCATGGAACATAAAGTTGTAACATGCCTCCCCCAGCCAAATATGAGTGCATTTTAATAAACCTGTAAGACTGGTTATACTTTCAAAATAAAATTCAAAAATAACTCAACTATAATGTTTTATAGTTCAGACCCTGTACACTTACAGAATTATATTTTTGCTGCTGTCAGTGTAAATTTAAATGTCACTTTTAAATAGAACTATATAGATTCAAAAATGAGTGAAGATCACTTTTTAAATGTGTGCAGTATGTTTATTTTCTCTGAGAGATTCACGCATGTTAAACTAAATCCATTACTCCATATTGGCAGTGATTGATGATTTATGAGTAATTTGGTTTGTTGAGACATTTGATACAAAACTTTGGCCTACTTCTAACTTCTGTCTAAGATGAACTCCATTCCATGGTGCTAATATGGAAGACGTATTGTTATTAAAGTAAGAAAACACATTTTAAAAGCTGTTACCTTATTTCGACTAGCTGAAAATCATATTTTTTTTTATTTTGTTTTTGAAGATTTTATTTATTTATTTATTTGACAGTGAGATTGAGATCACAAGTAGGCAGAGAGGCAGGCAGAGGGAGTGGGGGAAGCAGGCTCCCTGCTGAGCAGAGAGCCCGATGTGGGGCTCGATCCCAGGACCCTGAGATCATGACCTGAGCCGAAGGCAGAGGCTTTAACCCACTGAGGCACCCAGGCGCCCCCTGAAAGTCATATTTTGAATAACCTTGAGATGGAAGCATTTCTTTTATATGTATGAATATATGTGTAAGTACACATATATAATAGAATACATTCTATATATAACATATATAATATGTATATATATAGAATATATAGTGAATATATTTTATATATAAAATATATATTCTATTTTATATATATTTTAAATATATATAAAATTTTACATTTTTATTTTAAATATAATATATAAATATATATTCTATTATATAAATAGAAAATAGAAAATTCTCAGAAATTAAAGGGCTTAATTACAGCTACTCACATATGACTGCCATCGTCCTTTCCCTAATTTATGAATGTAGTCCATTCCACATTTCTGATTTGACAAGTGGATATTTGAGACAATCATAAGGAAATTACCTCACTTCATTGTGTTAAGTTGTGATATACTGCACTGAGTTACGTCTTGGGTTTGTAGGCAATACATTTCTGATCCAGAGCCTCTGTAATTCCATCCTACAGTCAGGAAAAGATTTTGACTTCCTTAAAAAAAGAATACGTTTTTCTAAGGAGAAACAGGCAGAGGCAAGGAAACATGGTTTTCTGCTCAGGTAGTGTGACCTCAAACATCTGTCCACACATGAAGGTAGAAAGCTTTCGGGTCACTGCCCAGCCAGCCTTCTCTAAGGACTGGAATCAGCACGAGGGTAAAGCACTGCATCAATGTTTCTGTCACGTGGCCCTGACCATAGTAGGTTATTTCATCCTGATGTCTGCCTGGCAAACACTTACAGACTCCCTTTCACTCAAGAATCTGTTGAAGTCAAGTTAATGATGGGGCCCTGGACTAGAGCTCTATCGATTTCCACAGCTAAATTCTATGGAGCTGCTGCAATGCACATTCATTCTACAGAATACTCATGCAGGTCTTTCTTTGTGATTCCTCCAGATAGCCAAATAACTTGCCAGAATGTCCTCATTTTCCAGAAGAGAGTGGTTCTCTCACCCTTGAAAACCATAGATTCTTAAGTGCATTCAGTAATCTAAACTGTGCTAGCTCTTTTGAAGTAACAACTCGAAGGAGCAAAGCATTCCACACTCCCTCCTGGAAGGAATACACAAAGGACAAAAGAAGACAGTAGGGTTTGAAGTCAAGATTATTTCCTAGCACATCCCAGAATCACATCATCTTATGTAACACTTCAAATGTGTAGCATAATAAAAACAGTTTTATAATAATAAGTGCCACCCAGTGGTGGTGGAAAAAAAACCTACAAACAATTGGAGAGCAAAGTTATGAGCCATTTATCCCCCTATTTCTCTTCATCATTGTGTACTACATTGAAATGAATGAAACTGATCAAATCAGAAAACCAGACTTTCATAGGATAGTTGCATATTGCATGCATTGTTTGTAGACTGCATTTTGCAAGGAACAGTTTTTTTCACTTTTAGTTTTGCATGGCTAAAATTGCAACAGTGTACATGAAAAATATCTCCCCACAGCCGTATTGTCACTGTTACTGTCTTCCATTGCCTTCTTGTTTCTTAAAATTTGTGTCCTACCACTCTCTACTTTATACTTATTTTCTTCTGACTTTTTCTATTCATTAGACTTACTCTTACTTTTTTCCCCAGACATAAAAGATTTGTTTTACCTGAGCAGTATCTATGTATTGATATTTTTTTAAAAATGTTGCAGTGTCAATTCGGAATGCTTCTAGATAAAAGTAAACCTAAATTGCAGCACCTTTTTAAGTTATATAATTCCAAAGTAGCTTCCAAATGCTACATCTCTTGTCTCTTTTTGTTTCCCAAAGTAAGACTTCTCTTTTTATTAAGAGCAATATCATTCTTTCTTTATTTTTAAAAGAACAGATCAAATGATGCGCATTTAATTCAGATATCATTTCTTTGTTTCATTATTAATGAGTCTGCTCAGTTTTTCTATTTGATATACCATGAGACTTGCTAAAAGGACAGATTTAATTGTGTCTTCCATTGACTACTTTGCCTCCACGTGTGCATACATTCGAAGTAGGCTATCATTTATATGTTGATTCAATGATCATTCAAGAAAGAGTCTGTTTATTTTTTTAAGATGTATTTATTTATTTTAGAAAGAGAGAGAGTGCATGATGGGGGGGGGGGCAGGGCGCAGAGGGAGAGAGAGAAGCAGACTCCCCACTGAGCGCAGTCCAACATGGGGCTTGATCCCAGGACCCTGAGATTATGACCTGAGCCTAAACCAAGAGTCAGGCGCTTAGCCAACTGAACCACCCAGGCGCCATGAGAAACAACCTGTTTTAATGTCAAGTCTCTGTCTAGAATGTTACAATTACATTTTCCAAGAAAAATGTGGATTTTGTTTGTGTAAAGTCCAAATTTCTGAACCCTTAAGATTAAGGATCCCTGCTTCTGGAATACCTCCCACTGTGATAACTAAAAAGATGCATTAGCATTTTATGCAGACAGAATAGAATGTATGTCTGTGCATGTGTATGATGACAAAATTACTGAATATATTTCAAATTATGTAGGAAACGATGTCTACAGTATTGAATAGGTCGATAAATAAAAAGTGCTGTCTTCCATATTTTGTGTAAAAAGTAAAAACTTTTAACAACATGTGCTTTATAGACTATGATTGCTGTATGTATATTTAAAGTGTTATACTTTATTTTTTTTTAAGATTTTATTTATTTGATAGAGACACAGCGAGAGAGGGAACACAAGCAGGGGGAGTGGGAGAGGGAGAAGCAGGCTCCCTGCAGGGATCCCGACGCGGGGCTCGATCCCAGGACCCTGGGATCATGACCTGAGCTGAAGTCAGGTGCTCAACAACTGAGCTACCCAGGCGCCCCTAAACAGTGTTACACTTTATAGCATATAATGTAGCATAAAATAATATAGCAGATTAAAATATTTGTCTTGAAGTATCCTTTTTCATTCACTATTTCTACTAGTTCAAATGCTTGTTAGTTTGGACTTCACTTTTCTCTCACCTAACCAAAAATCTTTGATGTCTTCTCTTCATGATTTGGTTCCCCAGGGAAAGTTTTATTTATCTGTTCATTGCATTTGGGGGATTCACAGCAACCTATCAAAACGTTGAGAATTTAAGGTTGGCTTCTAAGCTGATTTTCAATCAAAGAAAAAAAAAAACGAAGTTTGCTCTGCCTGGAGCATGAAAAATTTGGTTACTCGTTATGAATGGGTTTTGCTTTGTGGAGTGAGAGAGGAAAGTACAATGTTAATGTCAGGGGTATGACGCCTGTGTTTATCTGTATTTTTAATTAAGGAAAATTTATTAGCAGACAGTCTTAGGATGAGTGGTGGGAGTTCATAGGAACATCAAGTCCAAAGCCAAGGCAGAAAGAAACAGTTCTGCTGCCCTTCACTTTATCTTGACTAATGGATTTAATGTGGTCTCTGGGCACTCACAAAACTTGGACAAGTACCATTTTCCTCAGAGTGTGCTACTCATTGGAGACGCACTGGGAGTGAGTTTTCTCTCAATGCCTTTGTCAGTTGCTCTCTGTTTTCAGCACGCAAAACACCAACATGAATAAAACATACATGATCTGTATGATATCAGTTCTGCATAGCATATTAGCAGCACAGTCATGGAGACAACATAGGGTTTGGGATTATATTCCATTTCCAAAAACTTCCTAGCTAAATAATCTCATCATATCTCCATTTAAAGGAAGAGGACAGGATGAGATTTGTGTTTCTTTATACATGTTTTTCTAGTGTCCAGGAGAGAATAAACAAAGATGTTGAACAAAGCAAAAGGACAAAAGGAAACAAATGAACAATAACAACAAAATAGTAATTAGTCAAGTATCGATCACAGAATGTGATACACAAATACTTACACACTCCCTGGAAGGAATGAGAAAGCACTTCTTGGATATATTATTTCACAAAGCAGATGTCTTCATCTGACCTCATATTTATCTTATCTTAATATCTCCTCTTTGCATCTCTGAGACCATAATTACAGATCGGCCATTGTAGGAATGTACCACTCTGGCTAGCAGTAGATTAGGGATAAAGCTGGAATTACAAGACTTGAAAATGTTAACTTCAAGATCATCAGTAGAGCTGGCCTCCACTAATAAATGATTCCAAATTTGGTGTCCAAGAAAACGTTGTCAACCTGGCTTGTTTATTTTTTAATAAGAGGGTAGGTTTCTAAAAGATATATATATAGGGTACATAAGATAATGATTTAATATACATATACATTTGAAAAGATTATCACAATCAAGTTAACTAATACACTTATCACCTCACATAGTTACCTTTTTGTTTGTTTTTGGTGGTGGTGAAAATAGCAGAAAGCACTTAAAAGAAACCTATTCTTTTAGCAAATTTCAAGTACACAATGGTATACATTCGATCCCCAGAACTTAGTCTTTTTTTTGTTTCAGAACTCATTAATCTTATAACTGAAAGTTTTTGCCTTGTGAACAGCTTCTGATTTTCCCCATCATTCTGCCGCCAGCAATCACCATTATAGTTGTTGTCTCTATGAGTTCGACTGTTTAAAATTCTACATGTGAGATTGTACAGTACTTTTCTTTCTGTGTCTGGCGTATTTCACTAAACTTAATGTCCTCAGGTTCATCTGTGTTTTCACAAATGGCAGTATTTCCTTCCTTTTGTTATGGCTGAATAATTATATGTATATAGTGCTTTGTCTTTATCCACTCATCTGTCATTGGGCACTGGGTTGTTTCCATGTCTTGGCTATTATGAATAATGCTGCAGTGAACAAGAGGGTGCACATATCATTTTGAGACAGTGGCTTCATTTCTTTTGGATATATACCCAGCAGTGAAATTGCTGGCTCATAGGGCAGTTCTATTTTTAACTTTTTAAGGAACCTCAATCCTGTTCTCCATTATGGCTGTTCTCAATTTACATTCACACCAACAGTGTGCGAGAGTTTCCTTCTGTCCACAATCTCACCACCACTTGTTTTCTTTTGTCTTTTGATTAATCCTGGCTTGGTTTTCGAGAAGACAGTGTGAATGTCAAGATAAGACTCTAAGTTTACTAGAAAAGTTAGTTGCTATATAGGAAAAATGGGAACAAGCCTACAGTACGTGTGCAATCCCAGGAAAAGAAGACACTCTCTGGGTCCAAGGTCATTAGTAGTTTCCCTGTGGCATAGCAGATATTAGCATACACTAAATTGTTTAGTTTTTAAATTTTCAGCTTTAAGGAGCAAGTGAAAGTGTTGGCCTCTTATGAAAGAAATTGTGGGTATTGAGGTATATGTCAGAGAGTCATTCTGGGCAGGTAGGTGAAATCATGCCATCTTTATGCAGGAATGGCTGTGTGATGTGTATAAACAAAAAGATAGGCAGTAAACAGCTTGGGGAGAAGAAAATACCATGGAAAGTACAAGAGAATGATGTACTTTTATATTTAATCATTTTAAGCATTAGAATAGCTATATAAGCAGGAAATACAAGCCCAAGTCTATAGGAACTGTTCAGTTTTAAAACTGGTGTAAAGTATTGAAATGAGGCAGTGAATAGAGGCATATTGATTGATTCACTCATAATTAAACGGAGTCTGAAAAGCAGGCTATAATTGCTAAGATGGGTGTAAGTATGTTTACTTTCTTTGGGTAACTAAAAAAAGACACATAAACATGGTAATTAAAGGGTTATTTTTTTGTCCTTCATATTCGAAGATGCTCTAACTCAAGATCAACCTGATTTGTATGTGATCTAAGTAAAGTATTGAAATTTTTGATTTTCTGCTGCAATAAAGGGGATCATTGGTGTGGGTAATTGACCACTGCACATAATTAACACAACAAGGCCCGGTGTTCAGCACAGCCAATGCCTCTGCCATGGTCTATGACCTGGAGTTTACCTCTCAGCCTCTTAAATTTTCTCAATGCAGCCTCATAACCCATTCAAAGTCAAACATCGAGTGTTTTGTGTCATAGCTTGTCAAGATTTAAAAGTGCACACCTGAATGCTAAAGCAGTAGCTGCACTTAGTTGTATCCACCAAGATCAATTTGTCTCTTTAATAATATTTATGGTTGATCTTCAGACTATAGGAAGACAGCAAATGATATGACAAATTAAATCTATTGAGTGCAATAGATATGCTTTCTTACAGCGTGCTCACACTTGAATATATAAAAGAGAAATATTACACATAGATGGGACTAAATGGATGTTTAAAGTTACTAACCAATACTATCCAGCTAGAATACTGCTGAGTATCTTTTTCTAGATACAGTTATTTATAGTAAAAGATTGGTCCTTATTTCTGACTTGCATTCTGTGATTCTAAATCTCAGTTCTCAGCCTTTTCTGATGGCTAAACCATAAATAATAACTACGTGGAACAAATAAGATTTCATTAACTATGTTTCTCTTTTTATTGCTGGTTTTATTTTATAAATTGCTATTTTATAATCTGTGTAATGAAAGAACTGCAGTCAGTGACATTCTCCTTCCTTAAGCCCAAGTGGTTTTCTATACTTTTCTGAGACGTGATTGACATTGAAAAAATTAAACATATTTATATGTTTTGATGAGTCTGCATAAAACTAGGAAATATATACAATCATATGAATTAATGAAAATGCTATTTCCTTTTTAACTTTTACACAAGTCTGTTTTGTCTTAACTGAAGTTCTTAAGAACTCCAGGGCAATACAATAATAAATAACAGTAGAACATGGCAACAGACTAGTTCTGAGTACTGACACAAGTTTCTGAAGACCCCAGGCAGAGGGTGGGGCACAAACCTTGAGGAAAGACTAAACACAAAGTAACATTAAGCAAAGTCTGTGGTGCACTGTGGATAACCACAGCCACAGGAAAGCTGAATCCACTTCATTTCCTAACAAGGTGGTCTTAACACTCCAAACTAAAGGCTTGGCAGGAGGAGACACATCCTATGTCCAGACATACATATTATCTACTTCAAGCTACATTGCCCTTCACAAAACGCCTGCCTTTCAACCAAAAATTACATGATATACAAAGAAGGAAAAAAAAATCTCAAGAGGTAAAATGGTCAATAGAAGCAGGTTCAAATATGACCCAGGTGTTTGGACTATCATATGATTTAAAATTTAAAATTATAATTACAATTTAAAATAATAATGATTAATATATGAAAGGCTCTAGTAGGAAAGATAGAAAGAAATGTGCATAAATAAGTGGAGAATTTCAACAGAGAGATGAAAATTAGAATCACCTGGAAATTCTGGAAGAGAAAAGCATGATGACAAAGATAAAGAATGTCTTTGAAAGATTCATTAGTGGGTATAACACAACTGGGGAAAGAATCAGTAATCTCAAGATGGCCTAATTCACATTTTCTAAATGAAAGCACACAAAGAAAGAACCGAAGACACATTATTAAAATTATCACCCATATAAGTGATTAAGAAATATAAACAATTAAATTTTAAATTGATTCAGGTAATGGTTATCTTAACTTTGTAGAATTTATACTTTAGAAGCTATAAAAGTTTGAAACTGTACTAAAACTTTAGGGAATACACAGACACACACACACACAAACCCATAGACACACATACACTTAAACACACTCTGCTATATTTTGTTTGATAATATTTTAGTTAAGACTTCTGCATCTTTGATTTGTTTTGTTCACATGTGAGCATACTAATTTTTTTGCCATGTACTATCCTATTCCACTTTATTTTTTCTTTTTTTAGAACTATCCAGATCCGGTTATATATTTTTATAAGATCAGTATTAGTCAATATTCCTCAGAAAATCAGAACCATTAGGATGTATCTCTCTAGATAGATAGATAGATATACATATAGATTTATTTGCATGAATTAATTCATGCAATTATAGAGGCTGAGAAATCCCAAGATTTCCCATTAGCAAGCTGGAGAGCCAGGAGTGCTGATAATATAGTTTCAGTTGAAAAACCAGCAACTCAAGCAAGACCCAAGAAAAGCCAATGTTTCAGTTCAAGTCCAAAGGCCAGAAAAGATGGGTGTCTCAGTCATCAGGAGTCAGACAAGAAGACTTGCTTCTTACTCAGTCTTTTTTTTTTTTTTTTGTCTCCTGTTCAGGCCTCTAAGTGATTAAATGAGGCCCACACGAATTAGGGAGACACACCCAGAATAATGTTTCACCAAACCCCTGGGCAGCCCATGGCCTAGTCAAATTGACTTATAAAAATAACCATCATAAATATTATCTGTTCTTCAATGTAAAACGGACCTTTGAAAAAATTATTATAGCCTGATATGTCTTTTTAGTAAGACACTTAAGGAATTTAAAGGTATTCTGTTTTTTTATTTTCTTTTTAAATTAATTTTGGTGATTTACATCTCTATAAAAATATCTCCATCAGTGTTTTCAAATTATTAGCTTATATTTTATCACAGAATTATTATTGCTCTTATTATCATTACTGGTATGACTATTGTATTCCTCCTATTCTAGCTAGTAATATGAGCAGTATGACTTATAAGTATGCTCTTGTTTTGGGGGGCTTCCTCTAAATATTAAGCATACATACTTACATGATTGTTTGAACCTCTGTTGAGCTACATTCAAACCACATCATATGTTGGCCACTTGTGAATTCTGTCTTGTCGGGACAACAGTGATAGCACAGATCTGGTCACCCAAGCCCGTGGCTTTGCCAAGTCCTACTTGTAATGGAGATGACTCTCAGGGATCCACAAACTCGGGTGTGGTGTGCAGCTTCTTCTTACAGCCTTCTACGGGAAGGTTGGTCTTACACACAGCCCCAGCTTTGGATTTTATCCTGGCCTTGTGGTCTGGCTCAAGATGCCCTAGAGGAGTTAAGGCACCCGTCACTGCTATTTCTGAAGCTGGAGCCCATACGTTGTAATTGTGGCTGTGGTCACTGTTTTTGTGTGTATGCGTGTGTTCTGTGTACATGGTCTGTCTGCGTCCATCCAGACTGCTACCACAAAGCATCATAGAACAAATAGCTTATAAACAATAGAAAGTGATTCTCAGAGCTCTGGAAGCAGAAGTCCAAGGTGAGGGCCTCAGCGTGGTCCCATGAGGGCCCTCTTCCATGTTGTGAACTTTGTTGTTTCCTCACATGGCTGAAGGGACAAGGAAGCTCTCTGTGGACTCTTCTATAAAGCCACTAATCCCAACCCTAGGACTCTACATTTATGACCTAATTACCCCCTGCAATCACCACCTTCCAATCACCATCACCTTGGTAAGTGAAGATTCCAACACACGAATTTTTGAGAGACACATTCAGACCGTAGCAGGTCCATTGAAATATCTGCATTGTCTTCATGACAATCATGTAATTTCATTTGCAGTAGCTTATACTGGATTAGAATTTAACCCCAAAATGGAAGTGTTAATAATTATCTTATTAACTAACTTGTTCCTAGCGCCTAGAAAAAATTTCCAAAATATGATAAGCACTCATGCAAATCAGTTAAATGAATGACTTACTATTTTTATTTCTATCCTGGGTCTAGATTAAGAGTGGGGGAGGGGGCGTTAAGACATGATCCACAGAAGTACATAAAATGATCTGGGAAGATTTATCTGATAAACTTATCCTAGAATTGAAATATTTTGCTAGTTTAGTGATAATACCTCATTTGGTTTCATCACATTTGCTTCTGAAGCTGATGTGACCTTCCCTGCCTTTTTCTTCCACATGAGCACAGATGCAGAAGGCGACAGGTGCTTCACTGAGTATGTTTGCAGAGTTCTCTTACTTATGCCTCATATCACCCTTGGGAATTATGTATTATTTATTCCAATTTTACAAACAAGGAATTTTCTCACACCAGTTAATGCCAGAGCTGATATTAAAAAACCCTTCTAGTACACAGCACACAGATATTGCAAAACTTCTTTGGAATTCCTGTTTGATTGGCTTGTGTTAATAATTCTCTTTTCTCAGATTTATCTTTCTCTTCTGCTAGATGACAGTCGTCTCATTTTATATACGTTTCGAGAGCTCAAGAAATTATTTTTGATTGACCCGAGTATTGTTGATTTATGTCGTATGTAGCATTTGTTGGTCTTGAGTGATATGTGAGAAGGCAGATTCACATAAATGACCGTGCACCCAAGTCTGGTGAAAATACGTATTTGTCCTCAATTGGGTGCTTTCTGGGAAGGTGAAGATCACCTTTTATAGTACTATCTGAGGAGGCGTGAAAATGAAACTTGGCCACTACAGTTCTCTCTGATGTTAATGTTGTTAAATTTACAGGAGGTTGGATCAAGGTTACAGCCCACTACCTCTGAATGGAATAAAGGTATACTAAGATGAGGAGGATTTTTCTGACATCATATAAGAGAACAAGAGAACTGACCCTAAAGATCAGTCTTTTAAGGGGCTACTGACACAGCATTTAATACAATGCATTCTTAAGGGCATTCAACTTTGCAAAGTAAGTCTCTGATTCAGGATTTTAATTCACATACATCACATTCTCTGAGCCACACCACCCACCCTGAGAGAATCAGGACTTGAGTTAATGGGACTTACCCATGATGAAAGCACAGCAAAATGCAGAGCAAACAGCAATAATGTATGTGCTTCACTGAATTTTTTGGTAGGTGGAAATTCTGGGTGATGAGTGAGCCTTATTTGCCGCCTTAAAGTAAGTTACTTGACATGTAAGCAGTCCTCTGTCATCAGTGGTCACTCCCTTTAAAAAAAATACCTAATTTTGGGGCGCCTGGGTGGTTCAGTGGGTTAAAGCCTCTGCCTTCGGCTCAGGTCATGATCTCAGGGTCCTGGGATCGAGCCCCGCATTGGGCTCTCTGCTTAGCAGGGAGCCTGCTTCCCCCTCTCTCTCTGCCTGCCTCTCTGCCTACTTGTGATCTCTCTCTGTCAAATAAAGAAATAAAATCTTTAAAAAAATAAATAAATAAAAATAAAAAAATTTAAAAAATACCTAATTTTTCAGTGTTCAAATAAAAATCTTGTAGTGTAACTTTTCTTTTCAAGGTGCGTTAGGTTAGGATAGTCCCAGTAGGGTACCTTGTAAGCAAATAATCTGGAAGAAATATTGAGTAAGATTCAATTCTTAGAGTTTTAGGATATCATACCAGAAATCTTGTAGTTTTTGTAACTAAGGGCTCAGCAATAGTTTTAAAGCAAACAAGTATTGGCCCACATATATATTGGTATAGTTAGCTGAAGTTGCTTTCTTACCTGTGTGCTCATCTTCCAAAACGGAACCATTGTTTTCTTCTATAATGTCTGATATAAATTCGTAATGACAGTCTCTCTCACAACGATCTACAGGGACAGTTGAAAATATAAATACCACTGGCTTTTAAGTAATGGGGTCACTTAGCATTTTACTTTTATTTCTGGAAGATAAAAGGTCTTTTTACTTAAAAATTAAGATTTTAGCCCACCTTAATTTTTGTTTTATAATGAGAGTAATGCAGATTTAACAGAGAAAGGAAAAAGATGAAGTAAATGGAATTTTTGAGAGGAAAACCAGAAATGGCCACTGGCCATGAAATCTTAGAGAAATGGGAACACCAAGAAATAATCATTCAATATTTTGATGGAATTGCTTCCATTATTTTACTGAATACACATATTTAATACACCATATAGCGAATTCCATTATACACTCAGTTTTGCTCCAATGCAACATAGGTGTTGCTGAACATCCCTGTGCTATGCAAAGTCATACGGTGAAAAAACAAAACAGAACAGGGTTTATGGGGAAAATAGGGCTGGGGTCACACCACTCAATGACTTTATGAGAGCTAAGCTATAAAAAGAGAGGCATCTAACAAAAGTAGTGGCACAGTTTTACACAGTAAATGACTACAGGATACATAATACCATAGTTAAAACGGTATTTTCCCTTCAGAAAGATCTAAATTTGTTTCTGGAAGGGGGTTCAGAAGAGGCAGCTTGTGAGCTGAGCTAAAGTAGTGGATGGGGTGGGGGGCTGAATAGGATGGAGGTTGACACAGCAGAAGTCGATGTGCGTTGCTCCTATACAGGGGGTAAACTGAGGTAGCTAGTGGCTGTCTGAGATGTGTCCCTTTGTGCGTGCTATGTCTTCTGATGCAGCTCAGTTCATCAGAGTGGTTTTCTACATTGGCCTAGTCCTTCTTGTAGATGAAATTGAGCAAAAACACACACAGAACTCCTATTATGCTCACATTGTTCCCAATATATCAATCCTACTGGAACAAACTCATGTTTTCAAAGCTAGCAGTATAGCAGAACTGACTGTATTATGAATTTTGTGTCATTTTTTCTTAGCTGTTTTTCCATTAAAACTATTTGCAAAGGACTTTATAATGCTCCAAAGGAAAACACATATGCGGTCCTCTGGTGTTGAACATAGAGGTTGTTTCTAGTTATTTTGTGTGCTTCTAGAATATCTCTATAATCATTGATGTGTCAGCATTATCTTTAGAATAAATTAGGACAAAGCCTATGTAGCGAGTAGTTAAAAGTGATAATTCTGAAGTCAATTTTGATACCATCCCTAAAATTTATTTGAACTTGTGCAAATTACTTAACATCACAAAGCCTCAAAAAAAAAAAAAAATCACAAAGCCTCAATTTCTTGGTCTGTAGATTGGAGACGAAAATATTCCCTACATTCTGGGAGAGAATGGAAAGGCATAACATTCGGAAAACAATCAGCACAGCATTTTAAATATAGTGTGCATTTAATAAATGCTAGCTATAAGTATGCTGTTCTAGGAGTTCAATAATGTGAGTTGAGTACAAAACACTTTTAATGTTTCCCAAAACATTTTAGCAAACAACTTTCCAAAAATCAATGCAGGAAAGAGACTTAGCTCATAGGTCAATCTTACTAGAACTATAATTTTAAAAACGAGTTGCAATTTTTTTAATTCATTAAGTTTTAATTTTAATTCCAGGGTAGTTAACATACAGTGTTACTTTAGTTTCAGGTGTAAGTGATTCAACAGCCTATACGTTACTTAATGCTCATCATGATAAGCCTATTTCTCCCATCCCCCACCCACCTCCCCTCTGGTTTGTTCTTTAGAATTAAGAGTCTGTTTCTCGTTTTATCTCTCTCTTTATCTCTTTTTTTCCTTGGCTCGTCTGATTTGTTTTTTAAATTCCACATATGAGTGAAATCATATGGCATTTGTCTTTTTCTGACTGACTTATTTTGCTTAGCATTATACTCTCTAACTCCCAACAAAAGACCCTGAGTAGCCAAAGCAATCTTGAAAAAAGGAAAGCAAAGTGAGAGGCATCACAACTGCAGACTTTAAGTTATAGTACAAAACTGTAGTAAATAATTTGCTATTTTTAAGGCCCTGTTTCTTCTTCCTTTCCTTCCCTTGTTTATTAATGAGGTTCAATATACTTTTATAGGTTATTTTCCCTGTGGCCCAAAGTTTGTTTTTGCTTGTTTTATTTTATTCCACCATATACTTCCCTTCACATTTCCTTATCCTTTGATGGTCCTATGTGGCTAAATCAGGGTTTAAGTTTGGAAGTATCCTTCATGAATCTTCTGTCTTCCTTATTGTCTCTTAAATGCCTGATTTTTATCTTTCCTGCTCACAATCGATCTCTCTTCTTGTCAGTTGTTTCTACTTCCATTCACCTTCTTCTCACGTGACTGAGTAAGAACCACTCAAGCAAGTTTTGTGTAGAGCCCCCTTCTTGCCGCACCACCTCCTATTCTATCCATCTTCTGCGGTACTAGGATAGGTCAAAGCAAACATCAGGTATGTGCAAGACAGCTAAGGAACCCAGAGGGGCTAGTGGGATTTACAGCAGAATCTCTTCCAGGCTCTTATTTGAAAGTAACGAGGCTGAACGTAAGGTGACAGAAAAGGTGTTGGATTTTGAAGAGGACATTTTCTTTCTTTGCTGCTAACTCTCGTTGATAGCCTGTCTTCGTTTTTCAGTTATTTAATTTGCTGGAATTTCGACTTGATATTCTTAAAACCCTGCTTACAATGATCTCTGCCACGTAGGTTCTGTAGTGGGACCACAGATCCCTCCATCAGAATGGTCAGAATCACAGTGCAGAATTCCCATAACTGACTTATATACATAAAACACTGCAATCAAATTCAGCTTGTCATTTCTTACACACACCTTCTTTCTTTTCCCCTGATGTAGTTGGTTTTGCTCTTTGCTTCAGTTAGCACATACCCCAACATTTGTGTGTGACCACACTCGACTTATATACTATGCCTTTCACAACGCACATCTGTTTGTCCACGTTCTCTAGAAAGCACAACCCCAACCAAAAACGTACATGATAGAACTTTTTTGGTGTGTAATCCCTGGGAATTAGGAGTGAGGCTGGGAAAGGAGTGAGTCAAAACAAAGAGACATTTCTCAGATTTTTGCCACCTGTTATCTGTCACTCTTTGCTTTCATCAGACCATCTTCCAGCACGATATAGAACTGCAGAATATTCCATGGGCTGGGTTGTGTTGAGGGAGAAAGGGGTACAAATGTATCTTCCCTTTCTTGACTCTGCTGGTCAAAGGTTTCCCCCATAGGGCATAATCTCACTTAGACCCCAGGATGCTCCCACTCGCCTATTCTGTGTTTCCCAAGGTCTCCTGTGCCTCAGGGTCAAATGGGAAGCTCTAGGCAGGTGAGAGGCATATGGAAAAGTGCTGTCGTGTTTCATTTGAGAAAAATTGGGTGAATCCCTTACAGAATAGTGGCTGAAATAAGAAACAGAGGTTAGTGAGGCCAAGAGGAACTGAAGTCAGCTTACAACGTTATTAGTTTATCCCTCAGCCCCAAACTTCTGTGCTACTTAACCAGACTGTACTAAGTTCACTCCAGTCAGCTAAACATGCAAAGCACTGGATATTTATCTTTTCTCAGCTTAGTGATAATGCAGTGAAGTAAGTGAACCAATATGTGTGTTTAACTCCAGAGAAACATATGTATTCCTATAACTTTTAGAACATGGCCAATAATCAATATTTGTTTACTAAATGAATTTATAAATGTATGTAGAATATGGTAAGCTTCTAAAGAACAGGATCTTTTTCTTTAATATTTAATACCTTCCTGAAAGCCAATTCATTACTCTGACCTGCTGCTACTTAGCTAATAAATAAAAATTGTTGAAATAAATGACTTGATAGGAAAACAAATCCCAGAAAACAGACATCTGTCAAGAATAGTGAAAGGTTTGTTAATTTACCCTACCTGCAAGCTAAAACTATAAGCTGCAAGCTAAAACTATAAGCAAGCTAAAACTATGTGAATGCTGGCTGAGACATAAGATTCCTGGATTGGGAATAAAGGGCATTATTACTCACAAAAATAGTAGTAAGCCAGAATATCAGCATTTTCTTGCATCTGTTTCCACAAGCCCTAATTCCCTCAGAGCCGCAGGACGAGGCTGGGTGATGCCTACATACACAGCGGGTCACACTGCAGAAGAGGAATCTGAGCTTTGGGAATATAACTCTTGATAATGGCCAGTAAATAAACATGCCCTTTGCTCTTGACGGAGATGCTATCTCTGTCTTCCAAGACTGATGACTATGAAAACATCCTTGACATTTTGGAACAAAGATATTATGGAACAAAGGCAGTCCGTACCTCTGCTTTATTGCAAGATAAGCAGAAATGTGAGCAGCCCATAGGGAATTGTCTTCTGATTATAAACACTGCTTGTTTCTGCACTGTCTTGGCTTTTGGCAAAATTTCCTAAGAGTAAGCCACTCTGCCAGCCACTCTGATTAATATGACCTGAAGAGGGTGGGAAAAAATCCATTCAATTTGTCTCATACAGCACCCAGGTAAGGAAACCATCCAAAGGACTCCCAGTAGGCAGATGAGGTCAGTCTGCAGCGTTGACCTCAGCACAGCCAGCTGGACACGTGCTGTAAGCGATCAGGGTCCCCCCTTAGAATGCCAGGTGGTTTTCTCCTCAGATTAACCTTTTCCTGTGGCCTGTGGCATTAATCGAGGCACAGCAAGATGTATTAGCGATTATACCGACTCTACCCTGGCCTCTAGTCTACCAGGTAGAGTAGAGTAGTAGTCTGATGACCCTGGCTGAGATGGAACTGAATGCCTTCCAGGGTCCAGGTCACCAGTGACCACTTGAGTAACGTCAGGGACAGATTTTTAGCACTTCTTCTAATTGGATGATTCCCATTCTAGGAATAATTGCCTGTAGTATGTTCATAAATATCAAGGAAGTAATCCCTCCACAAAACTTCCCCAAGCAACCATCAGTAGCCTCATGTTAAGGAGCCCTTTACAGCCATCTGAGATCGGCATAATACACTAGTGATATTTCCCTGAACACTTGGAGGTCTCATAACCATCCCTGGGGTATAGGCAATCATGTTTTCTGGAAAGAAACACGTTAATGGCTGACTTCCACACAATGACTACGTATTATCTCAGGGACGTACATGGTACCCTTAGAAAGAAAGTGCTATTTGAAATTTCAGGGTCCCTGGAAGTGGATCATTTGGGCGGCATAGGTTGACATGTCTACAACATGTCCTCATGGATAGCCAGTAACCCCAAGATTCCCGATTTGGTTGGAACAATTGATTTTAGTCATTGTTGTTGTAGGTTCTGCCTGAGTGATGTCAGTGCAACCTGTGCTGTTTGTTTATGCATCCGAGTGGCATCTATCATTCATGGTTTAACTAGTAATGGGAATAGGAAAGATCTGGGGAGCAGTTCCAGCTACTTGTGCTTTCAATAAACTTCTCTGTAAGGTTAAGGAAACTGATGATCAAACTGTCATCAGAGCCATCAGAGGGACATATTAGACTCAGAAACAGGTTAAATGTAAGGAGTTTGCAGCAGTTTGGGAGAACCACACCATGACATTTCCTTTCTTGAGGAAGGCTCCAGGGTGGCTCTAAAGATCATTAGATCAAAAGATCATTAATGTTCTTCCCTCCCCCATACATCTCAGGGTAGAATGTGCTACCTTTCCAAGGTGCTAAGTGTATTATCCTCCCTCCATTAAGAAAGAGAAAGAGAGAGAGAGAGAAAGAAAGAAAGAAAGAAGAAAGAAAGAAAGAAAGAAAGAAAGAAAGAAAGAAAGAAAGAAAGAAGAGAAAGATAAGAGAGGGAGGGAAGATGGGAGGAAGTGAAGGTGGGAAAGAGGAAGGTAGGAAGGAAGGAAAGAAAGAAGGAAGGGAGGGAGGGAGGAAGGAAGGAGGAAGGAAGGGAGGAAGGGAGGAAGGAAGGTAGGAAGGAAGGAAGGAAGGAAGGAGCGCCCCATTCTAGTAGCTAAAACCTTATCTTTTTCTAATCATTTTCTACTCACACACAGACCATGTTCTGGAAAGATCAGGATGAGAATTATGAGAGCATATTAATAGAATTTATAGATGTCCACCATATCTCCTCTTTGACCCACATAGGCTACTGATGGGCACCTTGGTAAGCAGTGACTTGAAATGTGAGCAATGCCAAATTGTCATTATCCTTACAATCAGGGCCATGTCAAGTTCAGCAAGAGAATCCATGTAGCTAAACAAGAATTAACCTGGACACTAGTTAAAATGACAAGGATAGATTTTATTCAGTAATAACTATTACATTAGAAGAAAGAATCCAGCATGAACTGAACTCAACTTTGACTTGTGAGAGGTGACTGGGTATTTTAAACAGAGAATGAGGGACAAGAGAAGGGGGGTTGGGGGCTCAGACAAAGTTAGGAAAGTGGACATTTACAAAAAAGTGAGTAGGGGTTTGGTTAATTTGCGTTTGCTAACCAGACTTTTGGAAGTTGGGCTCCTGCCCTCTGACAGAGAGTTAACTCTTAGTGTTTGTATTGCAAAGTGAGACCTCTTAGGTCCTGGAGAGAGATAGCCCTGGAGGGTAAAAGACTTGCATCTCAAAGGGGCACAGAAAGAATTTCTAACTGCGAGTTTTCTAAAGTTATTATCCCAAGAATGGTTAAGGAGCCTATCTGGCTATCATCAAGTTTTGGTTGAAATAAACAGTAAATTCTCCTGGCAGCACTGAACTTCCTAGGTGTGCACAGTTAAGTGAGGCTGGGGTCATTCTGGGATGTGGCCTTGAGTTTAGAAGCTATGCTAGTGTTTTGTTATGTAGTGAATGTTTATACCTCCCACCCCTCACCCCCCAATCATATGTTGGAACCCTACTCTCCAATGTGATGGTATTAGGAGGTGGACCTTTTGGAAGTAATTAGACTTAGATGAGGTCATGAGGGTGGAGCCAATCCCTGATGGATTTAGTGTCCTTATAGGAAGAGGAAGAAAGCAGAGCTCTCCCTCCACCATGTGAGGACCACCCTCTACAAGCTAAAAAGAACTCTTTCATCAGGAACCCAATTAACTGGCAGTCTGATCTTGGACATTCAGCCTCCAAAATTGTGAGAAATGAATTTCTGTTGTCTAAACTACCTGGTTCATGGTATTTTGCTGTAGCAGCCTGAGCTAAGAACTGTACCTTCAAGTCTCCTAGTTTTGGGGAGGATAAAATATTCACTGCTTAGAGTCTGCAGTTCTCATAAGCCAAGGCTGAGGGCTCGGTTGGTCAGGAAGATTGTTCAGAGGACCCTACTAGAGTTTGGTCAAGGAGAGGGATTGTCACATTCTTGAATATGCCATTTCCATCTGAGAAGTGGGGATCATCACACCCATCACACAGTGCGAGTTCTTGAGTCTGAGTTTACACACCAAAATGAGCAAATCAGTCATAAGATCTCCTGGGTCAGGTATTTGGTTTGAACCAAAGCCCATAGTACCATTAGGAAGCTAATGGCTGCTGGGTATGTTTGGTAGCTGTGTCAAGGGGGCGACAAGCCCAAAACCCTAGAGGGTTGTCTCTATGTGGGGAGTGCCTCCCTTTGCCAAAGGCTCCATTTGGCCACAGCTTTGGTCAGAGAAATGGAAAGTGGTTGTTACCATTGCAGGGTCACAAAGGTACTAGCACTTGTCTAACTAAGGCATGCCTCACTGAAAGAAACCTTCTGGAATGCATGTACAAGCACATGACACCTCAATTCCTACTGTATACTTAGATGTGGAAACAGCAAGTAAAGCACATAGATTTGGTCCATCTCTCCCACCCCCAATGTCAAGGATAATTTCACCTCCCCTCCCCGTTGTGAACTTTCTGAAACCCACTTAGTTGAATTAAGGCATCCTCTCGCCACACAGTATTAAGTAGGTTGGTCACATAGTGACTAGAGCTCCAACAAATTTATGTATGTGGAGCTCCTCCCCTCCCTGAAGTTTGAGACTCTGGCTTCATCCCCTAACCATCTTTTTCCTTATGACATCTGAGGTCTGAGCAACAGGGAAGGGAGGCATCTGGGTCATGAACGGAGACTATGTCTCCGCAGCAGTACACAAGACACACTGGCTTTTGTTTCTGAGTGCTGTGGCTCTTGCTTAAAGCTCAACCAAATAAAAGTCATGTATTTGGCTCTCCCTGTATTAGGCAACAAGGTCATCGTTAGAGGTGCCATCTCTGTCAGCTCTGGGGACCTCTTAACTCAGCAGTTATAGCCATTGTGGTCTCTAGAGTCTAGAGACTCCCACAGTGGCATCTTTTTTAAGGAGTCCATCCTCCTCAATGTCCCATTACCACAATAACATCTCTTCTTCAGTTCTTTCCTGTTTCCAACAAATGGGCTAGGAGAGTCTTCTAAGGACGCAGGGATGGCTAGATAATTTATCTAAAATTTCTTTGTTCAGTCTCATTCGCAAGTGGGTCATATTTGTCTGTACTGTAAACCCAGCCCAGGGTAGTGAGAGCCTCCCTCTAGTGCCAGATTCTTCTCTGGCTACCCATGGGAGTTTATCTGTCTCAGGGAATCTTCCCCCAAGGGTCAAAGCTCCCTGATAACAGCCAGGACCCATTGGAAAATATCTAGCTCCTTTTATTCTTGTCTCTGAATGATCTAAAGTTGGTATGAGAGATTGCAGAAGAAGCCAAGTCATAAGATAAATGGTTGTTGTCATCCTTTTTTAACCAAATATTATGTGGCCCACACCCCCATCTCCTAAGCGAGCCAGTCAGTGTCCTCACATTGTGCCTGATTTCTGCCCACAGTGGTTGCAAATTTCTCTTCTCTCACGTTCAGTATGGGTATGCATCTCTGCAATGCTTATCTAAAGGGGTGAGAAATTCTGCACCCCCAGGAAGAATTATAGCATTTGTTTTTACAATGGGACAAACCTGAGGGCTGCCATCACACTAGCCAGGAAGTGCCCCTTTCCTTAGGAGAGTTAGCCATGACTGGAGCACTTTTTTGGACACAGGTCTTTTAACCCACTATACGGTGCTCAACTGCCTTCCAATCCCCGCTAATCAGTAGCCATGGTGTAAAGAACCATTTATTGTGCAACTGACTGTACATTTTGGTGAGGTTGCTACTAATCATGGGCTTCACTCAAATCCTGTGACTCTGTCCAAGAGATCTTTGATTCTTCCAATTCTAGGAAGTATTCCCATGCTTATGGCCAAAACTGTGAAGGTAATGATATTGTACAGTTACCCTGCCATAAGTTCATGGATGCTGGTTGGGCTGAAGGCATATTTTCTGAGTCAAGACAAAGGCCTTGATTGTGCAGAGAAATACAAGAGCCAAAGTATCAGCATTTTCTTGTCCTGGTTCTCTGAGTTCCAATTCCCACAGGGCAATGCTAAGAGATCCAGGTGACAATTGAACATGCAGTGACCTCCATTATAAGAAACGAGCCCTTAGATTAGGGAGCCCAAAAGCTTTTGCCATAATTGCAATAAGCAAATTGGCCCTTGCTTCCAGAGAGAGACGTGCTCTCTATCATCTAAGGCTTTATGCAAAACTTTTCTTTGCTCCAAAGGGAGACTACTTCTCTACCTTTCGAGAAGATTTGCTATACAAACATTTTTATAAAAATAGTCCAGAACAAACAATCAGTACCTCTTCTTGCGAGAGAGTAGAAACACTCAAGAGATCCATGGAGAATTGTCTCCCCCAAACACAATTACTCTCCCCAAAATAATTTTATTTGAGTCTAGCTACTACGGCAGTAATTCTTAATGTCGTTTTGTACATCCTATTAAGAACCATTTGTGATGCCACGGGTGTCCTTTCCAGAAAAAAAAAATAAATAATGTCAATACACAAAAGATTCAGTATTCAAAGGCTGTCTGAAGCTCAAATGTAGATCTGGCACTCCCCAGTTAAAACATTTTGAACTTAGGGATTTGTCTTGTCCTTAGTGTAAATTATGTAACTGCATGATGTGGTAAGATTATATGTTGAAGGGTTTTGATATAGGACAGAGAGAAAGAATTATAAAAGTGGGCAATAGGAATAAGTAGTAGGATAGAATCATTCTCTTTCTTTTCATACCATAGCTGCTGCCCCCATTGCAACTATCAAGTTTCCTTCCAGTAAGTTAGATAGTACCCAGACATATTGATGTTTGGCGCTAAGGGAACGGAAGTAATGAGTTGCTCAAAGAAACACAGTGCTAGACTTCACTGCTGACTCAGATGTCTTATTTTTAAGCTTCACTTTATTTTTTCTTGCTTTTACTTTCTCACCATGCTTATTTCTAGGAGAACTTGAACTTGCAGAGTGCCTCACATGTTCATGTTTGCAATTGCTTTACTTAGAGCTTTGCCTCACCAGTAACTACTTTTCATTAAAGACTTCTCTCTTAAAGTTTAATTTAGGCAGCGAGGTATTTTTGAGCAGACTTGCAAATGTATATATTGTTATCAGTACATCAGTTCTTTCACCATAAATATGATAGTGGTTTTTATATTGGGGTGTTTCAGTAAGATTTGTCAAATATAATGGAGCCCTCTTTTGTAATATCAATATTTAACAAAGCCATCAGATGCACTTAGTTTACACTGTTAGCATTCATGCATAATTTGCCGTTCTTTTAATGATGAAAATATTATTTTTGTATTGTTATTTAGTTTTCTTCAGTATTAAGTTTTTATGAATGATTGATTGCAATGGATGTTTTGTCTTAAATTATAATATTGGAAGATTGAAGGATTGGTCCACTTTGAGAAAATTGTAGCAACTCTGAAAGGTCATAGCAGCCTACAGGCAAAATTTGTATGAATATGCAGAAGAATAAATAAATATAAGGAATAAATGAGGTTTGAACCAAAGTTAAATTGCATGTAATGTATGGTCAAAATGAATGGAATCATTCAAACGTAAAAATATTTTGGCCATTCATTTCAGGGTGAATAAAATATAACAACAACCAAAAAAAAATACAAACAAAACTTTTCTGACAGCAATTACTTAATTCAATATTCTACAGAGGATCAATTGAGTTACTTTGAAAAGCTGAAGTTTAATATAATTATATACAACTCCAAAAAAAATGGGGGATACTATCCTGACTGCAGGCAATACACCAACTGTGTTGCTTTAATTACATTATTTAACTCAATCGATAAGAGGAGAGGAAAATGAATTAAGCAACAGCAGAATGAATGAGACTTAAGTAGTATTTGCTTAGCTGAAAATTCTACAATACCTATGAGCCTGATGTTATATGAGACAAAATTAGAAATACTTGTTTCTGAAAAACAGAAGAAGTGATGTGCTTCTCCAAACCACTGAAATTCTCAGGGCTTACCTAGTTTTGCCAGTCACTGCTTTTCCTACAGCCCACTATAAGAGAGAACTTTTCCCCCATTGTCCGGACCTAGTTCTGAAATAGGAAGTGGGGATTTTAGGAAGTATCGTACAAAAGTATGAAACTCACCTTTGTGGCCGTAGACCTAAGTCTGATGATCATTGGTCTCTGTCCTGTGTCTAAGATCAGATGCCCAATCTGTAGCCGTGTTCTTACAGTTTCCTGACTTTATTTGCCTATACATCTTCTTCAAACTGGATTGTATTCTATTGTCTAGAACCACTTATGTCCACTCTCTTGTCTTGGCTCTTTGCTACTTTCATTAAGGAATTTAGTTCCAGATGGTTAATCTTTCAAAACTGCCTTGAGGCATTTAAGAAGTACATGCCTAGCCATATGCTGATAGAGACAGAGAGGATGTTGAAAATGATATAGTACTAAATATGGTAGACATAGTTTTGACTGTCACCTATCTTGGTTCCAATTTTTATTTCTTACTTTTTTTTTATTCAAGTATAGTTGTGCACAGTGTTTACATTGGTTTCAGGTGCACAGCATAGCGATTCAACTTCTCTACACGCTATGCTATGCCCTTGCTTCCAATTTTTGTGTATATGTTTATTGCTCCCTCTCATACACGAGGCATCATCCTCCCGCATCATGGCAGACATGTGGCCCAAGGTGGCCAGAGGGCCGCCATCTGCATCAACCCAATCATTTGTCCAGGGAACCTCACATGATCAAGGATCAAGATCTTCCTTGTGGACACTAGGGGGTTGCAGTCTCTGTTTCTGAGATCTTAAGCAGTAAGGACCAAGTAAATCCAAAGAAGATAGAGGTAATCCTTAACAAAAACAGAAGAAGCCTTCCTGCAATATTCAGGCAACAGCGAGGGAAGCCCTACTTAGCTGAAAGAGAATGAGAAAGACTTCACAGCAATCTCTTGTCTCTGAGCATTGCAGTCAGGAGAACCCAAACAGTTCCATTTTTCCTAAAGTGAATTTGAATAGATTTCTCCCCCAACCCTCTCTCTCACAATATCTCTGCAAGTGACAGTGTCTCCTCAATGGTTCTCACCTCCATCAGTCAATCCTTCTGGAGTCCTAGTTACTACCTGGTGGCTTCTTCTTCAGGATTCAGCCCCTCCAACTCCGGGGTACATCTTCCACCTTTAATTTTTGCTTTGCTTCACTTCTTCCTGTTTTTATCTCTTCCAATAAACATACAAACTGTATCAATTCTGTCTATGAAATCAGCGGGCATGGGTTCCATTTCTCCATATGGCCCCTGAATGATAAAAGGCAAGATATCTAATCCAAAGTGGTTTCTCAGGAAGTAGGAAAAGTAGATCTATGGAATCTGCTGAATCAGATTTATAAGTTTTCTACATTTTCTTAAAGGTCATTTCATACCACATCAAATATCTAAAGAAAGCACATACTTATAATTTGACAATGTGAGTACAGGTTACATTCCTGATGTTTGAGCAGGATCTTAGATACATATGCCATATTTGACAAGAACCACAAACTCGATACTACGGTTTAAATATCTCATGAAAAAAGAGAGTGGGAAATTTGATTCACTCAAATCACCAAGGTAGAAACGAAAGCAGAATTTCTTGAACAAATGAATGCCTCCAACAGAGAGATGCTGTAAGATTCTAATTAGCTGTGTTGAAATTTTTCTTTCTGATATTAGAGTCAGACCAATCATTCTATTATTTTCTATGACATGATAGAAAATGAAAAAGCATAATTCATGGAAATTGGTAGTTGGCATTTAAAATTACTTTTTATTGTCATATAATATTTGTGTAATATATATAAATCAGGAGAAAATTATTGAAATTGTAACATGTTCTTTTGTTACACATGCTTGCATGTCATTTCCCCCTCATTTTAAATGCTATCAATTTCTAGGGGTCCCCGCAGCTCTGGTGGTGGGAGGAGAAGCAGCAGCCAGGCAGCCAGCTTCCAGAAGCCTCTGGGCACACCTGACCCATCATCAGGATGCCCAAGGGGAAGGTTAGCTCTGCCGACGGGCAGTGCAGGAGGAGCCCACGAGGGTAGGTGAGGTTGTCAGCTAAACCTGCTCCTGCAAAAGTGAAAACAAAGTCAAAAAAGGCGACAGGAAAGGATTAATCTTCAGACAAAAAAGTGCAAACAAAGGGGGAAAGGGGAGCAAAGGGAAAACAGGCTGAAGTAACTAACCAAGAAACAAAAGAAGACTTACCTGCAGAAAATTGAGAAACTAAAAATGAGGAGAGTCCAGTCTCTGCTGAAGCAGGAGAGAAAGAAGCCGTATGATTAATATCACATACCATGTGTCAGTGGTCCCTGTCTCCCTTCTTGTACAATCCAGAGGAATATCTTTATCAACTATTTTGTAAATTCAAGTTTTTTAGTAGCTCTAGAAACACTTTTAAGAAGGAGGGGATCCCACCTCATCCCATTTTTTAAGTGTAAGCGCCTTTTTTTAAGAAGTGAGATCATTTCCTGGTTGTATATTTTTTGGTACAACTGGAAAATAGTGGGATATTGAATGTGGGAGGCTTTGATTGTCTTGGGTGTCATCTCCACATTCCATAGACAGGGCAGTTTTTCTATCCTATAACACCAAGCATACTAAAAGGTAATTTGGAGTCAGTCGTGCATTTAATATGTCTTGAACATTTTGAATTACTTCTATTCCCATGTTGTTTTTGGTAGGATTGTTCCTTAAAGAAAACCACTCCTTGATCTTGGCTCTCCCTGACAGAATTTTGTGCACTCTGTCACATCTTGGCCATGGTAGTCCAGTTTTCCTAGTAACTCTGTTAATGTGCTGTGCAAGATTGAAAATTTGAGTATGTCATGTATATGATATTAACTTATGGATTAATGGGACTTGACAATGTAACAGCATATTGACACTTGAAGATATTGGTACCTGATATACTGTTAAGGAAAACTTGCCTCCAGATTTTAAGCTGGAAGGTCACTGGAATAACTTTCAGAAAAGAATCACAACTACATGATATTTTAGATTTTCAGTACATACATTAAGAATTGTGTACAAATCGAAATATCTGTACTGATCCTCAGAACAACCAGTAAAAACTCAATTATGAAAGAAAAAATGCTATTTCTAGCATATATATTTATATGAAGTTAATAAATCTAGATTCATTCTCACTTTTAATTCTCCAGTTCTGTCTGTCTTCTATTTTAATGTCTGCCAACACTTAGAAACTAGGATGAAACTAGGGAATATGAAATATTACCTCTAAATGCTGAAATGCCTAGCAACTTAGCACATAATTCTGATTATTTCTCAAATCTGTAACTCTTGTATAACTCCGTAACTTGTTCCTTAGAGTTGTTCTCCCCACACATGTCACTCAGATGGAAGACCTTTGGTCTCCCCTTACCTTACGGCCGCCTGAAAAACTCCATGACTGATTTCATAGAAGTCCAGTAATAAAATTAATCTCAAGGATAAATTCACAACCTCATTCTGAGATCAGAAGAATGACCTTTAGGAAGACGAAGTGACTTACTAATTTATATGGGAAATTAGTATGAGAATTGAGGTTAGAATTCTATTGTTCTGTGCCTTTTTACCATTCAGGGAGAAAAAAAAAAAAAACACTTAAAATCCTGACAAACTCTTCTCCCCCCATCCACCATCACTCACTTTAAGATATGACAAATTTAAGATCAAATGTAACGTTTAGTTTAGAAGACATTTGAAAAATTTTGTGCCTGAAGTAAAGTACAAATATTAGTTGACCCTTTCTTTTGTTCAAAACAAGTGCCAACCATAAGGGAGTCTTCTTCATGTTGCATAATTGTTTTATATCTTTAACTGTTATATTCCCAGAATCTAGCAGATTTTATTATGTGATAGATACTTAATAAATGTTTATTGAATAGGGTCACCTGGGTGGCTCAGTGGGTTAAGCATTCAACTTGATTTCAGCTCAGGGGATGATCTCGGAGTTGTGAGATCTAGGCCCCTATAGGGCTCTACGCCCAACAGGGGGTCTGCTTGGGATTCTCTCTCTCCTTCTACCCCTCCTCCCATTCACTCATACACACGCTCTCTCTCTCTAAAAAATCTTTAAAAAAGATATATTTATTGAATATACAAAATAATTATGTGTATTCGATTGATCTTCCTGAAAATAGACTGTGAGTAAAGAAGTTATATTGGGAAATGCTCCTGGGAGTCACATCTGCAAGGGCATGAGGAAGGCAGGACTGGACAGACAGCTGGTCTGCTCTGTGGTTACCCCTGAGGCCTCAGCTAATCCTATAGGGAACTCTGGAGCTCAGACTGTCCTACATTCAGAGAAGGGGTCAGGCCATGTATCCCTGTGGGTTACTGGCCATCAACTACCACCTGAGAGGAAGCATAAGACCGGGTGAGGCTCCAAAGAGAGCCATCAGCCACAAATATTCTCAGTGTCAGGGGGTGAGTGAGCCAGCCTTGAGGGGAGAATTCTGGGTGTATTACCACAGAGGGTGTTCTCATTTAACCTCCTTCATGTTTAGGGACTTTCTAACTAAACAAAACAAAATACACAACCTAAACTCAGCGTCTCTGTTCTTTTGGTTGTAAGCAGCTCTGAGCTAGTCCTGATAAGGAGGAAATGACTCTCTTGCACTTGAACACATGGGGACTGGAGCAAGAGGGTACCGAATGGCCAGCTTGCCAAGTCTTAGAGCTCTGTGTGTGAGAAGTATGGAGCTTTTACCCACATCAGCTCACGGGCATGCTGAGAGTCCGCGGTTCTGTTTGCAAGCCACATTTAATCATACGTTATGATATTTTTAATTGCTGCACGAAGGGCATGGAAGGTGACCAATGTTGAATGCAATATGGATCCTGTCCACAGCACATAGATACTGGGGAGCATACGGTCCGCTCCTCATTCTTTCGAAGTTCCCCACTTGAGCCCTTGCTACCGATTTGAGTTCTCGCTCCCGTAAACCCACCCAGCACGCGACTGCCGTTTTAACCACGTAGATCCTGTTAGGGATGGAATCTAATCAGGTTTCCAAGTGGTGTGCCCAGGTCTCTTCTAAACTGTGTTGTTGTTTTGTTGTTTTAATATTAGGACAGTTAAAAAAGACAACTTCTTCATTTGTTTGCTTTTGCTCAATTCAAGTATTAAAAAGCAATATATTTTATTTAATACTAAAGTAATACTGGGAAAAAGGTACAGAAAAGCTTTAATTGAATGCTAGATTTGGGGAATTATCGTAGTCATTTTAAATATTGGCTGATTTAAAGCTAAAAACATGTATGAAAGGTATATGTTATTATTTGCATTCTATACATGAGGACTCTGGGATAAATTATCCACATTAGTTAGTTTGCTAATAAGTGGAGTAATTGGGAAAAGAAAAAACACTTCTTTCTGATTTTCTTGTTTTTACTGCCTTACAGTGCCCTGATCTAATACTGGTCAGCAACCCTTTATCTTAAACATTTGAATACCTTTCAGAATTCTTTGACTTTTATGAGGGCATTACAATATATAAGCATTATATAAAATTCTAATAATCCTTTAATCATGTCTGGTTCAATGCCCTTTAATCATATACATTGTTATTTCTACAATGAAAGGCAGACATGCTCACATTATACAGGATAAAAAAAGGCAGTGAATAGCCTGAGAGCAGAAGAGGATAAATCAGGCCAGCTTTTACATATTTATTTATTTGTTTGTTTGTTTGTTTGTTTTTATTATTTTTTTGTTATTTCATTACATTTCATTTTTTTTTTAAAGATTTTATTTATTTATTTGACAGAGAGAGAGAGAGATCACAAGTAGGCAGAGGTAGGCAGAGAGAGAAGGGGAAGCAGGCTCCCTGCTGAGCAGAGAGAGAGGGTGAAGCAGGCTCCCCGCTGAGCAGAGAGCCCGATGCGAGGCTCAATCCCAGGACCCTGAGATCATGACCTGAGCCAAAGGCAGAGGCTTTAACCCACTAAGCCACCCAGGCGCCCCTCATTTCATTTTTTAATGATAGGAATTCTGTTTTGAGAACTTTGGGATTTTGTAATTGTGCATAAGGAATTTTGGCCCAGACATCTGTGGATTTTCAGAATCTATAGGTTGTGACCCCCATCTGGAGAAAGGGGAGACTGTCATTTCCTGCAGAACCTCCCAGGTTGTAATATTAGACATTCATTGTCCTAACCCAGGGTTTAGGATATTCTCAACCTCAGCACTATTGACATTTCAGCCCAACTTGTCCTTGTTTGGGGGTCTGCCCATTGCATCATAAGATTTTTATCAGCATCATTTGCCTCTACCTGCTGATGCTGATTATACGCCTGCCTTGTGATAAGTGATGATTTGTCCAGATATTGCCCAATATCCTCTGGGGGAAGATTGTCCCCAGTGGATAACATAATGCAAAAATGCATTCAATTTTAATGATACTGCTATCATCTTTTAAAATTTCCCCATTACTTGACACTTTTGTTCCTTTTCTGATATTAAAGCAATTTTACCCTCAGATTGAGATGTTTCATTTTATTTTTATTAATGAAGACATACATGCTGTGTGTTACATATGGTGTTTAGAAATTTGTGAACATTTAAATAGAATTAAATTATCATTGTGACTGACAAAAACTGAATTAAAAGGAAGGGAAAAATCCAAAGCTAGATTTATAGGGGAATGTAAACCAAATTTCCTATATGCCGGACTTGGTGCTATTATTATGCATTAACTCATTTAAAAATTGCAGTAACCTCATATTTTTGTTAATGTGACATGTTTCATTCATTTTGCACATGAAGGACTCGAGTCTAACGGAGTTTAAATAGGTAGTTCAATGTCACACATTATAGTAGCTTTTTGAAAAGTTGAATGTTCTAAGTTGGGGTATAAGTTACAGCAAATGCCCTTATCTTAATCTCAGTCATTGTACCTAGCTGTACATTTATAATCAGTAGTCAGATCAAATATGGGACAATTCTTCCATTACCCAGAAAGGCTCTGACATGCTCCTATCTACTTGATACATCAACATCCCTATGGGAATCATTGTTCTGTTACCATACATTATTTTTTCCTGTTCTTGTGCTACATATAAATAAAACTACATAGCATGCACTGTATATTTTCCATCTTACTTATTTTACTCATTGGTAAATTTGCTTATTAGTAAAAATATTCATGCCATTCTATGATTTAATATATTACTGTGCTATTCCATTATATGAATATACCATAATTTACCATTTTATAATTTATATGTTTGGATTATTTCCATTTGGAGGCTATTACAAACAAAGTTGGCATGAATATTCTTGTACTTTGTACATCTTGTATTTTTATGGGCATAATCAGTCATTTTGTTGCATATTTATTATATACCCAGGAGTAGAATTGCTGGTCTATAGTTTATGCTCATGCTTAGCTTCAATTGACACTACTCATATTTTTCAACATGCTTCTACCTACCCATTAGAAATATATGAGAGTTTCCATTGTTCTGTATCCTAGATACTGTCAGTCTTCTGCATTTCAGTTATTATGGTAGGATTAGTTGATAATCTCATTGTAATTTTTAATTTCCATTTATCTGATGAGTGATTTTTAAAACTTTTCATATGTCAGTGGATATTTGAATATGCGTTTTTGTAAAGCCTTTTGTTCATTTTCAATTAGTTTATCTCTTTATTGTTGATTTGAAACTGACCTGTATCTTGGTAGATACGAGTATATTAAATAAATATATTACGAACATATTATCCCATCTGAGGCCTGACTTTTCACCCCCTTTATGGAATTTTTATGAGAGAAAGTTTTTATTTTAAAGTCAAACTATCCATTTTTTCTTGTATGCAAAGTGTTTTTTGAGTTCTATTTAATAAGTCTACCTTGATCGTGAAGCTATTTTCTTGTTTTGTTTTTTTTTCTTCCAGAAGCTTCAAACTATTTATTCTTGCTTTCAGTTACATGGTCCAACTCAAGTTAATTTTTGTTGATTTTCTAAATAATGGTTTAAGTGATCCAACACCATTAATTGAGAATACCATACTTTCTGAACTGAAATGAAGTTATGCCTTTATAAAATCATGTTAACTGATGTGAGTAGATCTCTTTCTGGACCCTCTAGTCTGTCTTCTGGCCTGTTTGTTGATAGCCATTACTCTTAAATTCTGGATCTTTACAGAAAGCCTTGTCATCTTAGTAAGTTCTATAGGTTTCAACTTAAGGATATTCATAGCTATTGTCAGATCTTTGTACTTCTATGTAGATTTTATTTTATTTTTCAAAGATTTTATTTATTTATTTATTTATTTGAGAGAGAGAGAAAGAGAGAGCCTGAGCCAGGGAAGGGGCCATGGAGAGGGACAAGCAGACTCCCTACTGAGTATAGAGCCTGACTCAGGGCTTGATCCCAGGACCCTGAGATCATGACATGAACTGAAATCAAGAGTTGGCACCCCATTATTATGTACATTTTAGAATAAAAAAGTTAATTTACTCAGAATCCTTTTTGTAATTTCAATGCCATTGCATTGAATCTACAGATAAATTTGGAAGAATTTGCGTATATCAAGTTTTCTGACCTACGGGCACTACTTAGCTCTATTTATTTAAGCGTTCTTTAATCTCTTTCAAGAATATCTTACAATTTAGGGGTGCCTGGGTGGCTCAGTAGGTTAAGCATCTGCCTTTGGCTCAGGTCATGATCTCAGGGTCTTGGGATCGAGCCCCACATCGGGCTCTCTGCTCAGTGGGGAGCCTGCTTCTCCCTCTGCCTCCACTCCTTCTCCCCCTCCTCTTCCCCTTGCTCATGCTCTCTCTCTCTCAAATAAATAGTCTTAAAAAAATAATATCTTACAATTTATAGTGTGTTAGTCTTACACAGGCTTTAGTTGATTTATTTCATAAACTGTCTTTTGTTTCATTCCGCGTCTTGCCAGTATATAAAAATATAATTGATTACTTTTGTACTGCCTTTGTTTCCAGGGACCACATTAAGATAAAATCACTTTCATTATGACATCAGCTAGGGGCTTCTGTACAACGTTGGGTTGAAATGGTGATAGTGCTCATCCATGTTTTATATTGAACCATGAGGGAAAAGCTTGCAAAAACTTCATTGTTAGATATGGTGTTAACAATTCTGTGTGAGATTGAGAATATTCCTTTTTATTCCTCATTTGCTGAGAACTTAATCAAGAAATAATTTTTTAAGTTTTTTAAAAGATTTATTTATTCTAGAGGAGGGAGGGGCAGTGGGACAGTGGGACAAGCAGACTCCCCACTGAACAGGGAGCCCGACACAAGGCTCAATCCCAGAACCCTGAAATCATGACCTGAGCAAAAATCAAAAGTCACACATTTAACCGACTGAGCCACCCAGGCGCCCCAAGAAATATATTTTTTTTATTTTATGAAATTGTTTTTTATATTTATTGAAATGACCATTTTACCTTCATTCTGCTAATGTAATAAATTATATTCATTTCTTTTCAAATATATTAAATAATCTCTATACTTTTGGAATGAATCCCATTACTTGAAGCTATTTTCCCATTATTATACATGTAAATGTATTCCATTTGCTAACATTTTGCTTAGTATTCTCATATCTGTGTTCATGGGAAATATTGATTGCAAATTTCCTTTAATTGGAATGTCCTTTTAAGGTTTTGGTATAACACTTTGCTGGTCTTATAAAGTGTGTTTGAAAATATTCCCTCTCTTGACTCTCTTCTGCAATTTTTATGCAAGATAGTTATTCTCTCATAAATTTTTGAGAATTCATCAATCTTCTCAGGGAGAAACTACAAAAGAAGTAATTTTTAAGGAATACCCCAATCAAAGTATGTCCCTCTCTGGGGATATTCCTCTATTTCTGTTTACAAATACTTTTTCCATGTCTGCTGCTAGCCAGGTGTGCTCACAGACACTGTGGGTTAAGTCTGGACAATGACTGTAAGAAGAATATACCATTATTGTCCCCATTTTGCAGATGAGAGAACTGAGCTTCAATTTATCTCTGGTCTCAAATAAGCAGAGAGAGGGACTAAATGTGCAGGCAAGGTGTCAGACTCCAAATTCAGGATGCTTTCCATTTTATTATATCACCTCCTGCTTCCCTCCTGAATAACTACTGTTTTAAGATTTTTCTCATATTGTCGACAAAGTATCCTAGACAATTTAGGTGCATATTTTAAATCCACTGATATTTAAGAGGAAATTTGTTAGGAAATAAACCGAGTGACAGTGCTATTTTAATTTTATGATCCCCTTTTCCCTGACTTCCGTGTGGTCAAGTGTTTTGTCACTATCACTATGATGTTCAGGGTTGACTTAGCTTTTTTATTCCAGTCTATGTGGATTTCTGTTTTTTGTTTTTTTTTTTTAAATTCATTTGTTTAAATTAATTTGATATTAGTGTTCAGTTTGAGGTTAGATTTAGCACGTTGTCTAGAAAATGTTTCCATGTTTTTTAAGTTTTCTCATTAAAGGAGAAAGTACTATAAGGAAAAGTATTCTGAGGGAGGAGCAGAGGAAAAAGCTATAGTGTATGCAATGCTTAACTTTTTAATGTGATAAACTACTGTTAAGACTTTTTTAAATTAACATATAATGTATTATTTGCTTCAGGGGTACAGATCTATGAATCATCAGTCTTACACAATTCACAGCAATCACCAGAGCACATACCCTTGTTAAGACTAAACATACACAGGCCCTTTCTCTGTCTCTGTCTCTCCCTCTCCTCTTCCATTTCTACAGTCTAAGAATTGAAATTAGTTGTGAAGAGAAAGATGATTGAGAGCTAAAGACATTCATATTCTAGAAATTCACTTAGATATTCCCCATGCTTTTAATTTATAAGAGTGTGAGTTTTATTGAATTTTTGTTGGTAACATAAGGAGAGTTAAAGTGTCCCTGGGACACACATTTCTCAAAGATATTTTATGTTACCTTGGTACGTGAATTAAAGGCAGCATTGGATTAACATATTGCGCCTTCTTTGGACACCCGGAGAGTGAGTCTTCAGTTCTTTAAAAGATAAATGGATCATGGGTAAAGTTAGTAACAGATTTTTTATTCATTTAACCTTGGTACAGCACAAAGTGTTGAATAGAATATAAATAACATAGAAAGTTCTGGGCTTATTTCCAACAGAATTTTGGCAATAATGGTCAATCACCATGAATACCCATTCTCCCCCATCCCCAGGAAACCTGCTTTTACCACAGGCTAATACATACATATCTCTATTTTTGCAGTTGTAGCCACTGGAAAATTTCCAAAGAGGAAGGGCAATCAGACAAACATGCACTGACGAACACAATCGAGGTATTGTGCTAGTGAATGTGATATATGTCTTGGGGTTTTCCCATACTTTTATATGGGTAGCGATACCAAAATACCATGCATGCTATGTTAAACCCATTTTTGAATCACACTGTGTAGAACCATGGAGTGGGTGAGCCTTGGCTACAGCAGGAAGCAGTAAATAATCCAATACCCCAAATGTCGCACACGGGTGCTACACTGAACGTTGCCTTACAAATGAGTACACAGGCAAGTCATGGCAGAAACCTGGCAGACATAAATGACAAGAAAAGCTCTTGCCCGAGATCCCCTTTTAGAAATTTGTACACGGGCCTTCTACAGAATGCCATATATATCAGTCAGCAGGGGAGAGAATTTATATGGGAAGGAAGACAGATGGTGGCCAGAACAGTGTCCAACAATCCTGTGCTTCTGTATCCAGGCAGGCATTCTAAATCTTGGCACTAAAAGAAGCTGGCAAGGACTGCTACTTGGCCTACCGCTACTAAAGTCTGATACTCCTAAACTAATGGCTGTTTCTTCAAATTGTGAGTAAATTAATGCTAATCAGGCAGTGAAATTTGGCTAGAATTATTTCTCTAATCCAGTATCAGAAGCCACTGCTGAATTGCAATACTTGTTTTCTGTGTGTCTTTTCACATATGTGCCATGCTCAGGATTTCTTTATTTGTCTGGTTCAGCTCTGACATATAAAATGCTTGGAAGCTGCCACTCACATCTTTAAAACAAGAAAACACGAAGCAAACTGAAAATCGATGACCTTTCCTGGACACATAAGAGAACTGAGGTTGCAGGGTAAAGCATTACTTTGGAGGCACAGGGGAATCCAGAAAGTTAGAGCTGAGATCCGGTGGAGCCACGAAGGAACACATAAATAGTAAATTTGATGACTTGCTGGAGGCTAATTGTGGCAGAAACTCCCGGGATCGGGGTCTTGGGAGTTGGCCCACACTTCTGTAGGTTTTATCTCTAGGGACCATGCTAGGTTTTGGCAGAGAAGAGACAAGAGAATCTCTAACTGGCTCTGCAAGGAGGAGAGGGAGGGTAAAAATTGTGAAACACACCATGTGTTCTCCATAACAAAGACTCAGTCTTCAGGGAAAAACATCTAAGGGAGGCTTATCCCAGCTGCAGAGAAGACAGTGCTTACACTCCAGCCCCTCTAAACTTCCTCCTTCAACAAAGAGGGCTGAGGGGAAATTCTGTGACACTAGAGAAACACTAGTGAAGGTCGCAGCCCAGAGGCTTACATCCATTGTGCCTGGGTGGCTCAGGTGGTTAAACTTCTGCCTTCAGCTCAGACCGTGATCCCAGGATCCTGGGTTTGAGCCCGTTACTGCTCCCAGCTCAGCAGGGAGTCTGCTTCTCCCTCTCCTTCTGCCCCCCACCTCCGCTCATACTCTCTCTCTCAAGTAAATGAAAAATAAAATCTTTAAAAAAAAAGACTTAGATCTGATCCTAAGATTATAGAACTCTCCCCTCCTTCCATCTGAAAAACAGTCCAACAGGGACGCAGTGTAATGACAGTGGGTTACAGTGGAAAGAGCTGCACAACACAGATTCTCTCTGAGAAATAGTACTTAGGGGACCCCAAAGTCAATAGTGCGGATAAAAACAAGAACGCTTGAGGAGTTTGATATCTAGGGCTACAGCAAGTATTAAACAAATCCCAGGTCCTAGCCAGAACAACACAAAACTTCACGATATAGGCTTGTTTACCTCAGCTCCTATCACCTGATAGATCATGTTCAGCTTTAAACAGTAAATTTCAAGGTATACTGAAATGAAAGACAATTTGAAGAGACAAAACAACATCAGAAGCAGACTTGGAGGTGGCACGTGAGTGGCTCAGGTGGTTAAGCATCTGCCTTCAGATCAGGTCATGATCTCAGGATCCTGGGATCCAGTCCCATGTCTGCTCTCTGCTCAGCAGGGAGTCTGCTTCTCCCTCTGTCCTTTTCCTCCCTCTCCCTCTCAAATAAATAGATAAAATCTTTAAAAAGAAAAAAAAAAAGCAGACTTGGATATGACACAGATGTTGGAATTGTCAGACTGGTATTTAAAATACCTCTCATTAACATATTAAGGGTAATAAGGGGAGAAAAAATAAACTATGTGAAAAAAAACAGGTGAATATAAGTAAGCACAGAGATGGACACTCAGAATCAAAAGGAAAAACTAGAATCAAAATAAGTGAAGAAAAATCACAAAATCACTTACATGAAGAATATCCTTGTTAGGCTCATCAGTAGACTACACACAATCAAGGCAAGGATCAATGAGCCTTAAGATATGTTAGTAGAAACTTCTCACACACACAAAGAGAATAAAGAATCAAAAGAAAACAGATTAAAACATCTAAGAATAGTGGTATAGTTTAAGAAGATAACATACACAAAATTGGAATACCCAAAAGGGGAAGTAGGAGACAATGAAGTAGAAAAAAAATATATGATGTAATCATGACTGGAAACTTTACGAATTAATGACAGACACAAAAAACAAAGAGTCAGGAAGCTCAGGAAACACAAAGCAGGAAAAATAAAAGGAATATACTCCTAAGTATGTCATATTTGCATATCTTTGTCAATCTTTGTCAAAAGATAAGGAGAACATCTTTCAAGCGATCAGACTTGGAAAATATATATTTAACCTATCGAGAAGCAAGGATAAAAATAATGGCAGATTCTCATGAGAAACCATGCAAACAAGAACGTAGATTAAAACATTGAAGAAAACAACAACAATAACACTAGATTTCCACATCCAGTGAAATTAATCTCCAAAAAAAGGAAAAATAGTTTCTTAGACAAACAAAACTGAACTCTAGGAAAGAAATGTTTGTTCTTTAGGGAGAAGGATATGATATAGATTAGAATCTTAAGTCTACAGAACAAAAAGAAGGGCATGAGAAAAGAAAAAAATGAAGATAAAATAAAACATTTTGCTTAATCTTTTTTATTAAAAATTTTGTTTTGTTACAATACTTATAAAAGTTACCTTCTTAATCATTTTAAATGTACATGTTAGTAGTGATAAACACATTCACATTGTTGTGCAACCAATCTCTAGAACTCTTTTCATCTTGCACAATTGAAATTTCATAACTATTAAATATAACTTCTCATTGCCTTCTCCCCCAGACACTGGCATCCACTACTGTCTATAAATTTGTCTATTCTGGGTACCTCATATAAGTGAAATCATACAATATTTGTCTTTTTGTGACTGGCTATTTCAATTAACATAATGTCTTAAATATTCATCTATATTATAGCGTGTGTCAGAATTTCCATTCTTTTTAAGGCTGAAAAATATTCCTCCGTGTGTGTGTGTGTGTGTGTGTGTGTGTGTGTATCACACTTTAATTATCCTATTTAAGTTGCTTCCACCTGTTGGCTATTATGGATAATACTGCTATGGACAGAGTGTACAAGTATCTCTTAAAGAACTTGCTTTGAGGGAGCACCTGTGTGGCTCAGTCTTTAAGCCTCTGCCTTCGGCTCAGGTCATGATCCCAGGGTCCTGGGATTGAGCCCCGCATCAGGCTCTCTGCTCAGAGAGCCTGCTTCCCATTCTCTCTCTGCCTGCCTCTCTGCCTACTTGTGATTTCTCTCTCTGTCAAATAAATAAATAAAATCTTTTTTAAAAAAAGAACTTACTTTCAATTCTTTTAGAAATATACCCAGAAGTAAGATTGCTGCATCATACAGTATTATATTTTTAATTTTGTGAGCAGCATCCATACTATTTTCAAAAGTGCCTGCATCATTTTTCATTCCTACCAACAGTATACAGTGACTCCATTTTTTTCTACATTCTTATCAAGATTTCTAATTTTCTGTTTGTTTTGTTTTGTGTTAATATATAGTAGTCATCTTAATAGCTGTGAGGTGGTATCTCATTGTGGTTGTGATTTACATTTCCCTAATGACTAGTGATGTTGAGCATCTTTTCATGTGTTTGCTAGTCATTTGTACGTCTCCTTTAGAAAAGGATGTTTTCAAGTCTTTTGGCAATGTTTTAATTGAGTTTCTATTGTTGATCTGTAGGAGTTCTTTATATATTCTGGATATTAACTCCTTATCACATACATAATTTGTAAATATTTTCTCCCATTCTGTACGTTGAATTTCACTTGGTTAAATGTGTTCTCTGTTATACAAAATGTATGTTTTAAAATAATAGCAGTAATGTATTTGTTTAAAATAATAGTAGTGATAATGTGTTGATGATTACAGAATATAGATAAGCAAAAAGAATAACGGCAGTATCTTATGGAAAAAGAGAATTGGGAATACTTTTATAAGGTACCTGCACTGCATGTTAAGCACTAAAGTGTCATTTGTAAGTGAACTTAAAGTGTACACTAGAAACACTAGGACAAGCACAACTACGTGTTCTTTGAAGAAATATAATTTATATAGTAAGAAATGAGAGAATATAGTCATATAAAAAGTTCAAGAAAGGTGCGCCTGGATGGCTCAGTTGGTTAAGCATCTGCCTTCATTTCAGGTCATGATCCCGGGGTCCTGATCTTGGGATCAAGCCCCATAATGGGACGTTGGGCTCCCCGCTGACCAGGGTCTGCTTCTCTGACTCCTTCTGCCTTTCCACTCCTGCACCTGCTTCTGTTTGCTCTCTCTCTCTGTCATGTACCCTCTGTATCTCTCTCTCTCTCAAATAAATAAATAAAATCTTTTTTAAAAAGTTCAGTACAGAGAGTGCACAAAAATATTGAATAAGACACAAAAAATGCAACAAATAGAAAATAGTTATAAACATGGCAGTTTTTAATTCAACTATAATTAGTAATCACTTTAAATCTAATAATTTTAAATACACTGATAAAAAAAAACAGAGATTGTCAGAGTTGATTAAAAAAAGACCCAACAATCTTTTTTACAAGAAATTCACTTTCAATGGAGAGAGAAATAAAATAAGAGAAAAAGGACATGTCATACTAATAATAATTGAAAGAAAGATGGAGTGAGTGTATTAATTTCGGACAAACCTCAGAATAAGGAGCATTATCAGTAATGAAGACACAAATTACATAATGATAAAAGAGTATATTTTCCAAGAAGAAATAGCAATTTAAATGTGCACGTACCTAAAAACAGAGCATCGAATTACGTGAGACAAAAACTGATAGAGCTGAAAGGAGAAATAGACAAATCCACTATCATAGTTGGAAATCTCAAAATCTATACTTTAGTAACTGATAGATCAAGCAGGTAGAAAATCTGTAAAGATATAGTTGACCTCAACAGCTCTATCAATCAACTAGATGTAATATTGTGTCCGACAGTAGCTGAATTGCAGAATGTACCTTCTCAAATAACTCACATAGGATATTCACTAAGATAGTCCACATTCTGGGCTATAAAATATACCCTTAAAAAAGCGTAAAGAGAGAATGATGTCAGCAAGGTGGTAAAATAAATATATATATATGTGGTGTGTGTGTGTGTGTGCATGTGTGCATGTCTTCCCCCTCAACAACAATGTGGCACCCATCCGTAGTCTAGCATGTTATTGTGAGGGCTCTGGGATCGAGGTAGGAGATTGTGAAACCCCAGTTAGGTCCAAGTCCCTTAAGAGCCATTGTGAGAACACAGGCTCACACCCAGATGGCAGACTCATCAACCATAATTTCAGCTACAGACCTGGAAACAGCTCTCTACCCCTAAGGAATTAGCTACAGCCAAGTTTAGTTTTGGTTCCATCACCAGGACCATACACTAAGGAACTTGGGAGGAGTCATGTCTCCCCATGCATTGGGTAATGAAACGCTGGTTTAAGTAATCACCCATGGGCAAGAGAACTTTGTGGAGGGACAGTGGAGAAATTCTAGCAACACTGCTAGGGCAAAAAAAAGACAGTCTGAACTGGACACATTAAATAGGATGAGAGGAATAGTCTGACTTGTGCAATCCTTTCCAAAAATGGCACAGATCAGTACCAAGACACCCCTTGTCAGCCTGTGATTTCTTCCACGGGGAAAAATGAGAATGTTAGTAAGTACCTGCTTCCCCATAGTCAAGGCATACAGCCACAGAAACCAAATTCTTTCTCACCCATCAAGAATACAAAGATGTGCTATGTGAAGGGAGGTGGGGAAGAAGGATGGTGGCAGTAGCAGAGAACAGCAGAGATGTAGGGTAGGGCTTCTGCAAGACATTAAAATGTTGTGGATCATACTAATGATGTTGTGAACTCCACCAGGAAGTATGCCTACAAGCCACTGGGTATTCCTCACTTGCAGATTCCCCCAATGGCCCATAGCACAACCGCAACTCTAAGAACCTCACTAACACATCCTCCACTCCTTGTTACTGATTCCCTGTGCATGCTTCTGAAGGAATGAAACTTAACAGAGTTAGTGAACATACACAGAAAGCTGGCCTGACTCTGAGGGCCTGGGAGACACCACAGACTTGAACGTTCCTCACTGTCCTAGGGAAAGCAACAGGGAGTCTGTCAGCATCCAGACTGGCTTATCAGAATTAAGAGAAGGCATATGAGCTTAAGAATTCTGCCACATGAGGGAGCAAGAAGTGTGGAGCAGGCATATCAATACAAAAGGGCTGTTAAAGCCCCACAATCTATAGCAGAATTGATAGAAGGTATATCCCAAAGTCAGTCTTTAAAGACTGGGGGAGGTGAACGCTACTTCAAATGGGAAGACAGCATTGGAAGACTTTGAGAAATATGAAAACTAAAGTAAACATGATACCACCAGAGGGAAATTTGTTTAATTTCTCAACAAAACACCTCAAAGACATAGAGATTTGTGATTTGCCTAATAAAGAATTCAGAAAGCTGTTCCAAGGAAGTTCAGTGAGGTACAAGAACACTCAGAAAAACAATTCAGTAAAATCAGGGGAATAATACATGAACCAAATGATAAATGTAAGAGAGATATAAAAATCATGAAAAAAAAGAACCAAACAGAAATGTTGAAGCAGAAGATTACAGTGGATAAAATTAATAATGCAAAGGAGACCATCGTATCAGAATGGATCAAGGCAAAGAAAGAATCTGTGAAGTAGAAGACAAGAAGTTTGATATTACCGGGTCAGAGAAAAACAAAGAATAAAAAAGGGTGAAGAAAGTCTACATGAACTATGGTTACCATTATGAGAAACAACCTAGGAATTATTGCATTCCCAGAAGTACAAGAGAGGAAGAAGTGGACAGAAAGCTTTTTTAAAGAATTAATGAGTGAGAACTTCCCAAATTTAGGGAGCAATTTGAACATCCAAGTTTATGAAGCAAATATGACATTCCAAAATCAATCCAAAATTACTTCCTCCAAGATGTGTTATAATGAAACTATGTAAACTCAAAGACAAAGAGGCAGTTTTAAAAGCAAAACAAACAAACAAACAAAAACAAACCTCATGCCAGATATCAGCAGATATCACCATAGAGCTATCAGCAAATTTCTCAACAGAAACCTTGGAGGCCAGAAGAGAATGGAATGATATATTCAAGTTGTGAAAAGAAAAAAATAGAAATCCAGCCAAGAATACATTATCTGTTGTTATCCTTCAGAAATGAAGACAAGATAAAGACTTTCCCAAGCAAACAAAATCCAAAGGGAGTTCATTATCACTAGATCTACCATACAAGAAATGATGAAAGAATATCTTCAAGCTGAAATGAAAGGACACTGTTAGTAACAGAAGCATGAAAATATACAACACATTGATTAAGGTAGTATACTAGGCAAATTCAGAGTACTCTAGAATTGTAATATGGTGGTGTGTTACCACCTTAACATAATGGATAAAGTGTTGAACATATTAACAATAAGTTTAGATACTGTAATTTGTTAATGGATGCACACACACAAGAGGCAGATTTTGACATCCAAAGCATAAAAGGTATGGAAGGGAGTAAGAGGGTAGAGTGTTAGTATGTGATCAAAGTTATCAGTGTAAAAAATATCTATAAAATGTTTTATGTAAGCCTCAGAAAAATCACAGAGCAAAAACTTATACACAAAAAATAAAGAGAAGGCAATCAAAGCATACTACTACAGAAAATAATCAATTCACAAATGAAGACAGTAAAGGGGGAAGAAAATAACAAAAACTGTAAAATAGAATACAATTAAAAGGATGTCATTAATATGTTTTTACTTATTGGGGTGCCTGAGTGGCTCAGTCGGTTAAGCAGCCAGCTCTGGATTTCAGCTCAGGTCATGATCCCAGGGTCCCGGGATTGAGCGCCAGATCAGGCTCTGTAATCAGTGAGGAGTCTGCTTGAGGACTGTCTCACTCTCCTGCCACTCCTCCCCCTGCTCATCTCTCTCTGTGTCTCTCAAATAAATAAATCTCAGGAAAAAAAAAAGTAAGTCCTTACTTATCAGTAATTATTTTAAATTTAAATGGATTACATTCTCCAACCAAAAGGCATAGAATGGCTAAACTATTAAAAAAAAAAAAAAAAAACCCACATATTCGCTACCTACCTTAGACCCACTTCAGCTTTAAAGACACACAGAGGCTTAAAGTAAAGGGATGGAAATAGATATCCATATAAATGGAAACCAAAAAAAGCAGGAGTAGTCATATCAGACAAAATAGACCTAAGCCAAAACTGTAACAAAAGAGAAGAAGGTCATTATATAATGATAAAGTGGTCAATTCATCGGAGAGATAGAACATTTGTAAATTTTATGCACCCAACATTGAAGTACCTAAATATATAACAAACATTAATAGAATTGAAGAGAAAGATAAGCAACAATACAATAATAGTAGGGATTCGAATACCCCACTTTGTATAATAAATATATCATCCGGACAGAAAATCAATAAGGAAACATTGGACTTGAATTATACTTTAGACCAAATTGACCTCATGGAATTACACAGAACATTCCATTCAACAGCAGTAGAACACAATTCTTCTCAAGTGCACATGGAATATTTTGCCAGATAAATCACTGTTAGAGTCTTTGCAAATTTAAGAAGACTTAAATTATACAAGTACCTTTTCTAATCACAGTGGTTGGTAACTAGAACTCAATAATGGAAGAAACCTGGGAAATTCAGAGGAAACTTGGGAAACCCAGGAAACCTGGGAAATTAAACAATATATTCCTGAAAAACTAATGGACCAATAAAAGAAATCAGGTGGGAAAAAAAAAAAAAAACCTTGAGAAAAATGAAAATGAAAACAACGTAAGCTTTGAGAAGCTTATAGGATCTAGTAAAAGCAGTTCCAAGAAAAAGTGTATAGTGATGAACACCTACATTTAAGAAAAAAGAAAAATATCAAATAAACAACCTAATGTTACACATTAAGGAACAATAAAAATAAGAAACTAAATCCAAAATTACAGAAGAAAGAAAATAACAAAGATCAGAGTAGAAATAAATGAAATCAAGAACAGTAAACAGTAGGAAAAATTAAAACCAAGAGCTGTTTTTGTTTTGAAAATATAAACAAAGCTGAGAAACTGTTAGCTAGATTTAATAAGAAAAAAGAGGACTCAAACATATAAAATCAGAAATGAAAGAGAGACATTACAACTGATACCACAGAAATACAAATAAAAATACAGATAAGAAATTTTATGCCGAAAAGCTGGACAACCTACAGGAAATGGATAAATTCCTAGAAACATACAACCTACCAACACTTACTCATGAAGAAATATAAAATCTAAACAGAACAAAGATGAGTAAGAAATTGAATCAGTAATAAAAAAAAGTTCTCGCTCCGATTTCCCCCCGTCATTTTTCCCTTCCTTCTCCTAATGTTCTCCATGCTATTCCTTATGTTCCACAAATAAGTGAAACTATATGATAATTGACTTTTTCTGCTTGACTTATTTCATGAGACAAGCCATGAGAGACTATGGACTCTGAGAAACAAACTGAGGGTTTGTTTAGAGGGGAGGGGTGTGGGGGGATGGGTGAGCCTGGTGATGGGTATTAAGGAGGGCATGTATTGCATGGAGCACTGGGTGTTATATGCAAACAGTGAATCATGGAACACTACGTCAAAAGCTGATAATGTACTGTATGGTGACTAACATAACATGCACACACACACACACACACACACACACACATACACACACACATTCCCAAAGAAGCAACAAAAATCTCAGGAGCAAATGAATTTATTGGTGAATTGTACCAGATGTTTAAAGAATTAATGTCAGTACTTCTCAATCTTTAAAAAAAATGAATATCGGGGAACACTCTCAAACTCTTTTTTGAGGTCAATATTACCCTGATACTAAAGCCAGATATGGACACTACAAGAAAACTTTAGGCCAGTATCTTTGATGAATATAGATGCAAAAAGTTTCAAAACAAACAAAACTAGAAACCAAATTTAGCAGCATATTAAAAGGGTCATACACCATGATCAAGTGGAATATATACTCAGGATCTAAGGTTGTTTCAACATATGAAAATCAGTAAATCTGATAAACACATTTATAAAATGGAAGATAAAAATAATATGATTATCCCAATAGATAATTGGCAAAAACACTCAACAAATTTTAGTGTAGATGGAATATATCTCAACACAATAAACCCCTATATGACATGTCCACAGCTGTCATCATAGTCAATGATGAAAGTCTGAAAACTTTCCTTAAAGTCAGGAAAAAGACGAGAGTGCTCACTCTCACTCCTCCTAATCGACATAGTACTAGAAGTGCTGCCCCAAACAATTAAGCAAGAAAAAGAAATAAAAGCCATCCAAATCAGAACTGAAGTAGTAAAATTCTCATTCATTGCAAATGATATAATGTTAGACATAGTAAATGCTAGGCTATCATTAAAAACTGTTAGAACTGAAAAATGAATTTAGGAAAGTGCAAGATGCAAAATTAACATACAGAAATTAGTTATGTTTCTATACACTAACAATGTATTATAAGAAAAATATATAGGGGCACCTGGGTGGCTCAGTGGGTTAAAGCCTCTGCCTTTAGCTCAGGTCATGATCTCAGGATCCTGGGATCGAGCCCCTTGTCGAGCTCTCTGCTCAGCAGGAAGCCTGCTTCCCCCTCTCTCTCTGCCTGCCTCTCTGCCTACTTGTGATCTCTCTCTCTGTGTCAAATAAATAAATAAATAAATAAATAAATAAATAAATAAATAAATAAATAAAATCTTTAAAAAAAAAAAGAAAAGAAAAAAAAGAAACAATCTCCTTTACAATAGTATCAAAATTGTTTTTTAATTAGGAATGAATTTAAAGATATGAAGATCTGTACATTGAAAACTATAATACTTTGATGAAATAATTGGAAGAAGACAAAAATAAATGGAAATATATTTCATGTTCAAGGGTTGGAAGAATTACTATAGTTAAAATATGCATTCTACTCAAAGCTGTCTATAGGTTCAATGCAATCCCTATCAAAATTCCAATAGTAGTTTTTATAGAAATAGAAAAAGCAATCCTATAATTCCTGTAGAATCAGAAAAGACCCAGAAGAGCCAATGCAATATTTAGAAAAAAGAACAAAGTTGGAGACCTCACATTTCCTGATTCCAAAATATACTACAAACTATAGTATTCAAAAAAGTTTGCTATTAATATAAAAAAACTAGAACAATGCAACATTATTGAGAGCTAAGAAATAAATCCATCTATATAAAGCTAAATAATATTTGACAGAAGAGTTAAGAATACTCAAAGAGGAAAGAATAATCTCCTCAATCATTGTATTAGGAAAATTTGGTAGTCACAAAAGTTAAAAAATAAATACAAATAAAAAATAAAATACAAAACTGAACCCCCATCTTACACTATTCACAAAAATTAACTCCAACTGGATTTAAAGATTAAATATAAGGCCTGAAATTATAAAACTCCTCGGGAAAATAAAACAAAAGGAAAAATCTCCTTGACGTTGGTCTTGGCGAAGAGTTTTTGGATATGGAACCAAAAGTACAAGCAACAGAAGCAAAAATCAGCAAGTGAAATTTCCTCAAATTTAAAATCTTCTGCACAGCGAAACAATCGACAATAAGAAAAGCAGCCTATAGAATTGGAAAAAAAATGTTTGCAGACCAACTGTCTGATGAAATTAATATCCAAATATGTAAGGAACTCATACAACTCAATACAAATAAATAATGACAACAATATGATTAAAAAATGGGCAGAGGACCAGAATAGACATTTTTCCAAAGAGGACATACAAATGACCAAGAAGTACATGAAAATATGGTCAACATCATTAATTGAGGAAAATGAAAATCAAAACCAGAATGAGATTTCACTTCGCACATGTTAGAATGTCTCTTATCAAAAAGACAAGAGATGACAAGTTTTGAGCACAGTGTGGAAAAAAGTGAATTCTTGAATTGTGCACTGTTGGTATAAATGTGAACTGTTATGCTCATTACGAAAAACACTATGAAGTTTCCTCAAGAAGTTAAAAATAGGAGTACCATATGATCCAGCAATTCTATTTCTAATTATATATCTAAAAGAAATTAAATCACTATTTTAAAGAGAGATCTGCATTCCCATGTTCATTGCAGCGTTGTTCACAATAGCCAAGATATGGAAATAACATAATTGTCTATCAGTGGATGAATGGATAAAAAGAGGTATATGTATATATTGGAATATTATTCAGCCATTAAAAGAGGGAATTCCTGACATTTCTGACAATATGGATGCACTTTGAGGGCGTTATGCTAAGTGAATTAAGGCAGGCATAAATAAATAGTGTATGATCTCACGTATGTGTGGAATCTAAAAAAGCCAAATTTACAGAAACAGAGCATAAAATGGTGGTATCCTCTGGGTTGGGGTGGGGAAAATGGGAGACATTGCTCAAAACAAACACCTCTAGTTATAAGATAAATATGTTCTATGTATTTAGTGTATAGTATGCTGACTATAGTTAACACTATAATATACTTGAAAGTTGCTAAGTGCATAGATGTTAAATATTTTTACTATACCAAAAAGAAGAAAAAGAAAAAAAATGGTAATTATGTGAAATGATAGAGGTATTAATTAACTCCACTGTGGTCATTTCTCAATATATATCATAAATCATATTGTACACCTTAAACATAAATGATGTTTAATGTTAATTTGATCTCAATAAAGTTGGAAAGTAAAAGCATAGATTACATGCGAAGTATATTCACCATGCACAATGTGAGTAAAATAGAAATCAATAACATCTGGGTAGTCTGTAAATATTTGGAGATAAAATAATACACTTCTAAAATACATGAGCCAAATAAAAAAGCTCAAGAGAAATTAAACTGTTGGCCTAACATAAAATGAAAATATGCCTTATTAAAATTTATGGGATGTGTAAGAAATTATAGTATTAAAAGCACATATTCATAAAGAAGAAATATCTGTAAGTAATAACCTAAGGTTCCACTTTGTTGAACTAGAGAAATAAAAGTAAATTAAGCCTAAAGAAAAAATATAGAAATAATAATAATTAATAATAATAATAATAATAGCAGAAATCAATGAAATTTAAAAATAGGAAAACAATGAAGAAAATCATCAAAACCAAGATTTTTCTTTTTTAAGGTCAGTAAAATTGGTGAACCTTCAGCCAGCCCAACCAAGAACCCAAGAGAGAGGACAGGAACTATCAAATCTGAAATGAAGGAGAAGTCATTTGCCATTTATCCAATGGAAAGTATATTATAATAAAATAATACTGTTATTAATTCTATGTATGTAAATTTGATAACTTAGATGAAATGGACCAGCTTACTGAGAGAGACAAACTTCCCAAATTCCCACCAAGAGAAATAGATCATTTGAATAATCTTATATCTATTTAATAAAAAGAATTGATAATTATTAACTTTTGAAAAAAATAAAGCACTTGGCCCAGATGGTTTCACTGGTCAGTTCTCCACATTTAGAAAAGATTTATGTCAATTTTCTTTTTTTTAATATCAATTTTCCATTTCTCTTTCCGAAAATAGAAGCAAAGGGAATTCATTATTACCTAGTCTACAAGGCAAGCATTACTCTCAAACCAGAAAAAGAAACTGCACCAAAGAAGCACAGACTATGAATATGTACATGAAAATCCTCAACAAAGTATTACAAAATTAAGTCCAACAATGTATAAAAAAGTTATATACCATGACCACTGGACATTTGTTTCATATATGTGAGTCTAGATAAACATTTGAAAATCAATTAATGAATTCCATCATATCAACAGACTAAAGTAGGAGAGTCATATGAGCATATCAATAGATGCAGAAAAGCATTTGACAAAACCCAACACCTTTTCATGATAAAAATTCTTAAGAGAGGAACTTCCTCAACTTGATATAATGAACATCTACCAGATACTTGTACCTAATATACTTTATACTGAGATATTGGACACTTTCTTCGTAAGATCAGAGAAATGTCAAGAATATTATGTCTTACTACTGGATTCAAGATCATATTAGAAATTATAGGCCGTGCAATGAGACAAGAAAAAGAAATAAAATTGATATAGATTGAGAAGGAAGAAATAAAACTATCCTTGTTTGCAGATGACATAACTGTCTATGTAAAAAATCCCAAAGTATCAAAAGAAATAGCAAAAAAAATTCTGAAACTAGTAAATGAGTATAACAAGATCACAGGATACAAGGTTAACATACAAAAGTCAATTACTTTTTAAATATCATCAATAAACAATTTGAATTTGAAATTAATAAAACATGATTTAGAACAGCATCAAAAAATAGAAGTTGCCCTTCAGTAAGATAATGGTTAAATAAACTGTAGTATATCCATACAATGCAACAGTATCCAGTGATTAAAAGAAATGAGCTCTCTGGCCATAAGAAGACATTGTGGATCCTTAAATGCATATTGCTAAGTGGAAGAAGCAGTATTTGAAAAGACTACACGTGAGAATAATTTGAGCATAATAATAGTAATATTGGATAAAACTTCAAGTATAAAATAAATATCTATGAGTCCAAACTCTTATAAATTAAGGATCGAATAAATAAGTCAATTCAGGAAAAAGGATAGCTCTCCCATGAAGATGGATTTCAAATAATTAAGGTATATATTCTGCTCTTCTGGGGTGGAGCATAATCCCTCATTCTATAAATTTCAGATTTTTTTAGTAACTTACTTCCAAAGGGGATAGTATGGACAGTGGGGGAAAACAGAGTAACTTTACAGTAAAGAAATCTGGCTTACACCTCTTCAGTCAGGTGATCAAGTATGACATTAAAGGTGATGTCATGGTGATGTTTTGTGCCCTTGATATGATATGACAAAGATGGCAACATACTCATATTTGAAGAACTTAGGAAAATATTTTATAGGAAAGTAAAGAAGGGGTTGTTACAAGGACTGGTGAGAAATAATGAATTCTAAAGATTTCCTGTATACAGGTTCATGTATTATGAAACTATTCTATACTATTTCTATTTATCTTTAAAACAATGATATCTAGAAAATTTTATTCTAATCCACAGATATCCATCTTTAGGGAAGTAAACTGTTGTAGTATGTCTTATATATAATTTTATAATCACTGCATAGGGATATGGTTGACATGTCCACATTTTAAGCAATTACAGTATTATTTTTAAACTTATTTAGTAAGACTCCCATGACTATAAGTGTGTGGCCAGTAACACTATATTAATAACTTGGTATTGAATATTTTTGCCTCCTGTTTATTTTCAGGAATTCTACCAGATGGTCTCTATAAGCACTTAATTTAATAAAAGCTAGTATTGATTTCGGTATTGTCATTCATACCAATATAATTTGTTTAAATAGTACTTAGTTGTTGAAAATGAAAGAAATATCCTATATTAAAAGAGATGCAAGGACTTATTATCATACACATATGGGACTCACATGAGTGGTTTTTACACAAAGCATCATGAATCTTACCCATTTCCTTTGCTCATGTTGGGACAAAATTTTTATTCTACCTTTAAGGTTCTTCTAGCTATTCTAAAAATTAAATTGGCATGAGCCAGATTAACAGGAGGTAAAAAAATTGTGTGCTGACAGACACCCAATAATAAAATAAGACCCAAAGAAATAATGAAGGCAGGTAGCTTTTATACTTTTTAGTCAAAGGAACAATAGCTCTATGAGGAATTGATGGGACAAAGAAAACATGTTTGGGAGCTTCAATTAGTAAGGAATTCTAACCTGAATTTGGGCTAGGGTAGTAAATTACTAGAGGTAACAGATTTGTTCTTGTAGCCCTTTTGAGCTCTGAATTCCCTATCTTTGTATCAATAAAGAGTGTCTCTTTTCTTTCTGGTACAGGGAGCTTCATTTACTGCTTTCTGGAGACAAAGGGGGGTCCGAGTTCTCTATGTGTATTGGCTATTTCTTAAGTAACATTAACTTAAAATAATCATTATGCCATACTGGCACATTTTGGGACACCCTGACCTTGGCCCCCACATTCACATTGTTCATCTGCTTGCAAAATATTTATCGTGCTACTTAACTTTCATAAATAACATCCACCCATCAGGGTTTTGTTCAATTTAATTTTTTTCATATGAACATATGAAGAATATCCCTACTGCCATAGGCTGTAGGGTTAACTAATTTCTTTTAATTTTCACTGACATGGCCTTGGTCACTTATTTGGAATTCAATCTATTTTACCATAACCAGTAATTTATGTGTATACTATATACATAATTAGAGTTGTACTATATGTATAGTAGATAAAGTTCATGACAAACTATATTGCCAGCTTTCAGAACAGAGTTTAGTATTTTCCATAGAGAACAGGATTTCAATAAACATTTTTTTAATGTTCTGATTATATGCAGTGAATATAAGGCTACAACCTCCAAGTATTGTACATTATCAGAATTTGGGGGAAAATAATCAGAATATTGATATGATAAAGTTGTCTTAAATTTGAATTAATATTTTAAATTAACATATTTAATTTTAAATTAGTTCATATCATAATATTTTTTACAGAAGGAAAATGCTTGTGGTTTCACATTTTTAAAAAGAGGGCATTATTTAGAAACATTTATCCAGAATTATTCAAAATGAATGACAGTGTTATTCAAAAACTATTTTGACCGTGCTCAGTTTCACTCACCAGATAAGAATTTATCATCTACCTACTTAAAGAAGGACACAGCTAAGCAATGTGGCAGATGTAAAAATCACCCTTTCCTCCATTAGCTTATGAACTAATGTGATGAAGTAGGATGAGACTATATAGGTGAACACTAACCTAGATGATACATAGACGTCTTAGATTTGAATAAGAAATCTTTCTATTACTATGATAAAACCTACTAAATCATTTAATTTCATGATTTTCCCCCTAAAAATTTGTGTCACAAAGAAAATAATATGGTTTGATTATGTGAGCAATTACATTTTCTAAACAAAAAGCTATGTAACTGGTCAGAATTCAATTTTAGAGTCGATTTTAGAATTCTGAAACACTCCACAGGATTTCAAAGGAATGCACTACAGAGATTAGAGAGGAGAAGCAAAAGGTCTTTTATTCTTGGCTGTCAGTAGAGTACCAGGTCAGCAGAGAATATCATTCAAACAGTCAGAGGTTACTTTATCAAAATTTAATGGAAAAAAAAAAAAAGCAAGCCTGTCCATTTCAGAATTTTAACTCCGAAAATCCTGGGTTGCTTTTGTGAATTCATCAGAACTCGCACCCACTATTCCAAGCAGTCTTAGAATGGAACATCTTTGACCTACCCCTATTGTACCCAATTAAGTTTTCCTGCTTATAAAGAAGAATTTCAAGTTGAAGGAATCAAGGCCAAGGCAGTCATAATATATTGGTAATTTAATAAACTATGTGAATTAGGTGGTCTGATATTCCATGATTACATTTGGGGGAAGAATTTCTAAAATATGGAGTTGTGCTCAAAATAATAATAAAATCTATGAAAGCATCAATAATAAAAACTAAGCAATCTATGTGTGTCCGTGTATGAAGTACTGTCCTAAACATTATATATTTTGATTTTCTAATCATTAATACAACTCTGTGAAATATATACTATTGATATCTCTGCTTTGTGGGTGAAGACACCAAAAACGAGAGAGGTTATTTGTCCAAAGCCACAGAGCTAAATAAATGGAGGATCTGAGCTTTAATGTAGTTAGACTATGGTGACGATGAAGTGATAAGAAATAAATTTTTCTTTCCCCTAAGTGCATAAAAATATTTCTCTATATTTTCTTTTAAAAGTTTAAAAGTCTTGCTTTCTTTTTTTTTTAAGATTTTATTTATTTATTTTTTAGAGAGAGAGAGAGAGCACAAGCAGGGGGAGCAGCAGGCAGAGCAGGCAGAAGGAGAAGCAGGCTTCCCGCTGAGCAGGGAGCCTGATGTGGGGCTCCATCCCAGGACCCTGGGATCATGACCTGAGCTGAAGGCAGCCACTTAACTGACTGAGCCACCCAGGTGTCCCAAAGTTTTGCTTTCTATATTTAAGTTTTACTATACCTACATCAATTTTAAATTATGGCCTAATGAAAGAATCAAATATTTTTTTTTCCATGATGATAACCAGTTCTTCCAGGATCATTGTTAAGTAAGCAATTATTTTGCCACTGATGTACTATGCTATGGCTTTTATGTTTTTATTGATCGTGCGTCTGTTTCTATGATCTCTATTTTCCTTTGTTGTCTTTGATATTCTAAAAATATATCATAATATGTCTGCAAATGAATTTACTTTTATTTTCCTTGATAGGTCCTTTGTGTTTCCTCTGTCTTTGGGTTCATATCTTGTAAAAAATGTTCCGTTTTTTTAACATTTTAAATAGTATTTCTCCTTCATTTACCTTAGAATTTCTTTCTGGACCTTACTTAGCCATACAATAATCCTCATTTTATCATCCTTATCTCTTATTTATTTTCATGGTTTTTCTCTTCATTTCTCTTTATGCTAATTTCTGGGTAATTTTTTTCTGGATCCACCATTGAATTCACTATTTCCATTGGGCTGTGTTTAATTTGTCATTTAATTTATTCATCCAGTTTTAAATTAAAAATAGCACTTTTTAATATATGATATTAATTTGTTTCCTATGTTAATGGTCGCTTAAGTCCCATGCTGCCTACTCATTATTTTTAGTTCCCTTATTTTATTTCTTTATATAATGCCTTTATTTTTATTTTGTAGCTATAACTGGTATCTTATACTTTAAGATCATGTCTTCAGAGTCCATATTATTTGCTATTTCTGTCTCTCATTCATTGTGTGTTAGTAATTTTTTATTGCTCGATTATTTTTCTGCAGAAATTCTGTTTGCCTCGTTTGTTTCAAAAGTCGCCTCTTAACTGGGAAATTTCAAATCCAGCTCTGCAAATCTGTGATGGGCTCCACATATCATCTCATCAGTCCAAGCATCAGCTTTGGTGCTCGTGCTACCCTTTTTCGCTGAGTGCTCATGATTCTTTCACTCTTTTACTTACTGATTATAGTCCCCTACTTTCAGTTGGGTTTGTTTTTTGGTCTTGGGGACTGTATTAGTTTCCCATGGCTGCCATCATGAATTATCACGAATTGAACAGCTTAGCACAGTAGAAATTCACTGTCTCATAGAAGTCCAAAATCGGTGTCAGCAGGGTTGCAGTCTCTCCGAAGACTCTCGGACAAAATTCCTTTGTGTCTCTTCTAGTTTCTAGTGGCTGTCTTCATTCTTTGTGACTGCATCTCTCTAGCATTTGCCTCTGTCTTCACATGCCTTTCTCTTCCTCCGTGACTTCCCTTCTGTTTCTTCTAATGACACTTATAACTTAATTTAAGCCCCCCCTGGGTAATTCAGAATGATCTCATCTCAAGATCCCCCCTAACGTAATTATATCTGCAATGACCCTTTTTCTAAATATGGTCACATAGTCAGCTTTTAAGAGTTAACATGTGGGCATATCTTTTTTTGCAGGGGGGAGAGGTCACCATTCAATCCAATA
>CM052899.1:3154050-3186511 GCA_028534135.1 Potos flavus | reverse complement strand
TGCTAGGGAGGTTTAAATGGTATTATTATTGTTGCTGTTGTTGTCAGTTAATACAGAGTACTAAGTTCTTCACCAGGCTACAACCCTCCAGCAATCATGTCAGTTAAGTACTGTTACTACTCAGTGGGTCAATACAGAAAAATATGTCATCAGTACTCTTAAACATGATACTGTTCATAATGTAATTGTTTTTAACATCTTCAGATTGATAGCCGAGAGATTTATTTTTTAACACAATTTTATTTTTTATTTTTTTAAAGATTTCATTTATTTATTTGAGAAAGAGTGAGCACTCCCACAAGCAGATGGAGGGGCTGAAGGGGAGATGCCGAGGGGGAGGGACAAAGAGACTCTGCCCTTAGTGCAGATCCCCATGTGAAGCTAGATCCCAAGACCCTGAGATCATGACCAGAGCTGAAATCAAGAATCAGATGCTCTGGGGCGCCTGGGTGGCTCAGTGGGTTAAACCCTCTGCCTTTGGCACAGGTCATGATCTCAGGGTCCTGGGATCAAGCCTCGCATCGGGCTCTCTGCTCCGCGGGGAGCCTGCTTCACCCCCTCTTTCTCTGCCTGCCTTTCTGCCTCCTTGTGATCTCTCTCTGTCAAATAAAATCTTAAAACAAAATAAAATAAAATTTATTAAAAAAAAAAAAAATCAGATGCTCAACCAACTGAGCCACCCAGGTTGCCCAGATAGCCAAGAGATTTAAATTCTAACCTTAATTCTGCCACAAGCAAACTGCACATTTTTTATCATATTGTTTAACTTTACGGGGCTTAAGATCTCACTTGTCACAAAGCAGACACTCAAGGGGATAGGGCATTTGCAGATTAGATTAAGTGCACATACTGTGTAGGTATGGGGATCGTGATTTCTGCTCCACTCTTGGGTGTACATGTGTCTTTATGTTTAAACCTGTAACTTGTCTGATGTGCTTTCTCAGTTTATAGATGCTGAATGTTAAGATTTTGAATCTGAAGAAAGACTGTCTCAAGCCTCAGCAGAGGCGTGGATCATACAGGTAGACTTCCATTACAATAAGATTAGTGGGACACCAAACATATCATCAGAGACACTTAGTGAAATTTAAAGAGAGCCATTTTTCCAACGTACTTTGGGTTTACACCATTCAGGAAAAACAAGACAAAGCAAGGACTCAAAAAAAGGAAAGCAAAGTTGCACCAGAATCAGTCTTACTCTATTCTTCTACAAATCTGTGATTTTTCCACCCTCAGACACCTCAGTTGTCCTGCCAGGTCTGTGACATCTAGAATGAAAGCTCCAAATGGTAAAGCCTTTTAATCTAATTAATTTGATTTAATTGTGTTTTCATTGTGTGTGTGTGTGTGTGTCTGTGTGTGTTCTCATATAGTTTTGGCATCAGGGTAATACTGGCCTCATAAAATTAGTTTGGGAGTGTTGTCCCTGTTCCACTTTTAGGAAGAGTTTCAGAAGGATTGGTGTTGTTTTGTCTTCAAATGTTTGGCGGAATTCACCAGTGAATCCATCTGTCCCTACACTTTTTATTGGGAGGATTTTGATTACATTCAATCTCCTTAATTATAATTGGTCTGGTCTATTTCTTCATGATTCAATCTTGGTAGGTTTGTATGTTTGTAGGAATTTTTTAAAGTTTTTTTTTTTTTAATTTTAATTCCAGTATCGTTAATATACAATGTTATATTAGTTTCAGGTATATAATATAGTTTTTCAATACTTTTATACATTACTCAGTGCTCATCATAAGTGTGCTCTTTATCCCCATCACCTATTTCACCCATTCCTCTAACCACCTCCCTTCTGGTAACCATCCATTTGTCTCTACAGCTAAGAGTCTGTTTCTTATTTTGTCTCTCTGTATTTTTTTTCCTTTGCTCATTTGTTTTGTTTCTTAAATTCCACATATGAGTGAAATCGTATGGTATTTGTCTTTTTCTGACTGGCTTATTTCACATAGTGTAATACTGTCTAGCCCCATCCATGTTGTTGCAAGTGGCAAAATTTCATTTTTTATGGCTGAATAATATTCCATTGTATATACATACCACATCTTCTGTATCCAATTCACCTATCAATGGACACTTAGAATGCTACCATAATTTGGCTATTGTAAATAATGCTTCCATAAATATAGGGGTGCATATGTCCTTTTGAATTAGTGTTTTTATATTCTTTGGGTAAATACCCAGTAGTGGAATTACTGGATGGTAGGGTAGTTCTATTTTTAACTTTTTGAGGACCTTCCATACTGTTTTCCACAGTGGCTGCACCAGTTTGCATTCCCACCAACAGTGCAAGAGGGTTCCCCTTTCTCCACATCCTTGCCAACACCCATTGTTTCCTGTGGTTTTCGTTTTAGCGATTTTTGACAGGTGTGAGGTGACAGCTCATTGTATTTTTGATTTGCGTTTCCCTGATGATGGATGATGTTGAACTTCTCTTCATGTGTCTCTTGGCCAACTGTACATCTTTGGGAAAATGTCTGTTCATGTCTTCTGCCCATTTTTAAATTGGATTATTCATTTTTGTCATTGAGTTTTACACTTCTTTATACATTTTGAATACCTTTTTTTGGGTATGTCATTTGCAAATATCTTCTGCCATTCAGTTGGTTGTCTTTTAATTTTGTTAGTTGTTTCCTTTACTGTGAAGCAGCTTTTTATTTTGATATTTTGATGTAGTCCCAAAACTTTGTTTTTGCTTTTTTTCCTCCCTTGCCTCAGGAGACATCTGGAAAAATATTGCTACAGTCACTATGAAAGAAACTACTGCGGTGCCTGGGTGGCTCAGTGGGTTAAAGCCTCTGCCTTCAGCTCGGGTCATGATCTCAGGGTCCTGGGATCGAGCCCCGCATCGGGCTCTCTGCTCAGCAGGGAGCCTGCTTCCCCCTCTCTCTCTGCCTGCCTCTACCTACTTGTGATCTCTCTCTCTCTCTCTCTGTGTCAAATAAATAAATAAAATCTTAAAAAAAAAAAAAAAAGAAAGAAAGAAACTACTGCCCATGTTCTTTCCGAGGAGTCTTTAGGGTTTTCTCTTTCATTTATTTTGAGTTATCTAATTTGTTGGCATATGTTATTTCATGGTATTTTCTTATGATCCTTGGTATTCCTCTGTTATCAGTTGTAATATCTCCTCTTTCATCTCTGATTTTCTTTGAATCTTCTCTGTTTTTATCTTAGCTAGTCTATCTGAATGTTTCAATTTTATCTTTTAAATCTGGAGAATGTTCAAAGGTGCTAAAGAAGAATATGTATTCTGCTGCCTTTGGGTGGAATGTTCTGTTTATGACTTTTAGGTCCATGTGGTCTAAAGTACAATTCAATTCCAGTGTTTCCTTTGCGATGTTCTCTCTAGATGATCTACTCATTTTTGAAAGTGAGATATTGACGTCCCCTAGTATTATTGTATTGTTTTCCACTTTCCCCTTTAGATCTATTAATATTTGCTTTGTCTATTTAGGTGCTCTAATGTTGAGTGTATAAATATTTACAAATGTTATATCCTCTTATTGAATTGGCCACTTTATCATCATATAGTGACCCTCTTTGTCTCCTGTTACAGTTTTTGACTGGGGTGTTAGGTGTGCAGTCCAAACCCCTTGTTTCATGGGGAGAAGCTGGGAGTCAGGGTTGCCCTCTGATTTTATGGTATTATGGTAGGGGTGAAGTTTATGGTAACACCATGTCTTAGCCTTTCCTGCCTCTTTTGATGTGGGTATTGTATGTATGTATATATGTACATATGTGTAGGAGTCACTCAGCTAGTTTCTAGATTTCTCACAAAGTGAATTAGTGAATTGTGTGTAGCTATTTGCACCAAAGTATAATGTAACTTAATCTGTAATCTTTCAATTTATTTTTGGGTATAATTTTTGGGAATTTCAAAGAAAATAGTACACAGAATAAGAATAACCTCCAAGAAGATTTTACTCTAATTTTGAAAATTAATATATTGGTCATTCTTGAAACCTTGCCATTTGTAATCACATGGATGAGGTATGATGCTAAGTGAAATAAGTTAGTCAGAGAAAGACAAATACCATATGATTTCACGATATGTGGAATTTAAGAAACAAAATAAATGAGCAAAGGGGGAAAAAGAGACAAACCAAGAAACAGACTCACCTTTAGAGAACAAAGTGGCGGCTCCCAGAGGGGGAGTGGGGGATGGGTTAAATAGGCGATGGTGATTAAGGAGTGCACATGTTGTGATGAGCACCAGTTGATTTATATATCTATCTATCTATCTATCTATATATCTATATATTTCTCAGTATTCTTTCTCATATTTTACATTGTAAAATATTTTATACAGTAGTGCTTTCTATGTGCAGAAATTTCGAAAGATAAATATTAACTATCTAAAAAGGGTGCAATGCATCTACCCTAGTTTTAGGAGGCAATCTAAACAGTGGTCACCTGAATGACAAGAGAGCCATTTATTAAGAGTTCCTTAAAAATTTTGGATGGATGAAACTGAAACCATATATGTGTGTGTGTGTGTGTGTGTGTGTGTGTGTGTGTGTATATATGAGAGACTTACCATACTGACCATGTGATTATGTACTCAACTCTCTATATTTAGATTTTGCCAGAAGAATGTCAGACATACCAAGTCCCCCAAACACTGAGAACCAAATAATGGTTTATATGTTGTTCTTTACATACTTTTTAAGGACAGTTATTGTGTAAGGCATTTTAAATTTAATTTGTCCGTTCTTCGTCACAAAATAAACCAATCATTGTCTTACTTATTATTTTATCATCTAAATTTAGACTAGTTAAAGTAAAATGTTGATGTTTGAACCTAGTACACAATTTTTAAAAACTCATATCCTTTATAGAAGAGAGAATTTTAACCAAAGGAATTAGGAAGATAATATTTAAAAGGCACTTTGTAACCAGTTTCTCCCTCCTGGGAATGCCTGAAGCTGGTAGGTTTGAATGAAACCAAACTTCCTTGTTTGTTGATAGAAAAGATCCTGAGCTGACTCGTAATCCATGCATAGCTGGGGTTTGCCAGTTACTCAGAGAAACCAAAATGTGTCCAACTTGATAAAGTGGAGTCAGCAAGCTGAGCTGATAGTTGTCAGGAAGGGAGATCAGACAGGATGGTACTAGCTGTGACTTCTTTCTATTCATCCCTAGTAACTTCTAAAGCTTGATGTTGGGTAAAATCTATGGTTTCTTGGAGTTATGGCAATGCTTTATAGAGAGATGGAATATCCCAGGACATTAAGAATAAAGGGATAGGAAAATCAGGCTGAGCTAACTGCTATTATAAACAATCCCCAAATCTTAATACAGTATAAGTTTATTTTGTGCAGGTATTGAAAGCATTAGGAGCCAGGGCTGTAAGGGATTTATGCAAAATCTGTCCACATTCCACATGTAAAATCTATGGCTATAACTCATTGACATTTTTTCACCTATGTTCAATAGGGGCTGACTTTATGCCAAGGAGAGAGAGAACGGAATAGGATAGCAGTTTTTTCCATATTACAATTAGCAAAAGGAATTAACTAATAAATACATTTTACATGATATTTTCCTTAATTCTTAAACAGTTCTGCATACCGCAGCACAGCAAAACGGAGAACTTGGAAGTAGACATGAATAGCTATGCCTCGCTGATTGTCGACCAAGGGGTAGAAACAATTCAGTGGGAGGGTAGCCTTTTCAAAATATAGTACTAGAGCAATTGCACATTGATAGGCAAGATGTAAACCTCAACCTAAACCCTACAGTTTATGAAAGTATTAATTTAAAATGAATCGCAGACTTAAAAGTGTAAGACTTTCAGGAAAAAAGAGAAGAAAAAAGCCTCAGGATCTAGAACCAATCAAAGAGTCGTTAGACTTGACACTGAAAGAATAATCCATTGAGGGAAAAAAATGGATGAAGTAGACTTCAACATAATTTGAAACTTTTGCTCTATGAAAGACTCCATTAGGAGGATGAGAAGGCAAGCTAAAAACAGGGAAAAAAGATTTGCAACCCACATATCTGGCAACACACCAGTATGCAGAATATATACAGAACTCTCAACACTCAGCAAACAAACAAAGCAAACAAACAAACAAACAAAATTAGAAAATGGGCAAAGGAGCCATTTCAAAAGAAGATATAAAAATTGTAAATAAGCGCGAAAAATGATATTCAACGTCCTTAACCATTAAGGCAATGGAAATTAAAACTTCAGTGTGCTTTCACTGCCCACACATCAGAATGGCTAAAAATAAAAAATAGGGACAACATCCAAATGCTGGCAAAGGTGCGGAGAAACTGAATCAGGTGTGCACTCCAGGTAGGAATATAACATGGGGCAGCCGCTATGGAAAAGGGCTTGGCCGATTCTTCAAAAGCTGAATATGCAACTACCTGATCCAGCAATTACACTCTTGGGCATTTATCCCAGAGAAATGAACACTTCCAATCATACAGAAAAAAAAAAAAAAACCACTTCTGAGTGTTTACAGCAGATTTATATTTAATAGATCGAACTGGAAACAAGCTGCCTGCCCTTCTACAGATAAATGTTAAGCTGGTACAGACATACCAGGAAACCTTACCTGGCAATAAGAAAGGATGAAATACCCACACCCACAATGGCTTGGAAGACTCTCCAGTGAAAACACCACTATTAGGAGGTTGCGTAATGTATAAACCCACCTATGTAATGACCTAGAAAGGATGAAATGCACAAAGAGAGAACAGACTAGTGGTGGTGGAGGGGGGGCCACAGAAGTGGGCATGGCTTTAGAAGGACCACGTGTAGGAGGGATTCTGGAGGTGCCAGAAATGGAGATGTCTGCACCTTGACTGCGTCCGTGTCAGCATCCCGATGCTGACGTTGTACTGTAGCTTTACATGAAGGGATCACTGGGTAACAGGCTCAATGGGATCTTCTTTTATTATTTCTAACAATTTCATGTGAACCTATGATTATTTAAAATAAAAAGTTTGATTTAATAAAATAAAGGTTTAACTTGCCTTCCTAGAAAAGCTTTTAGCATGGAAAAACTTAAAGTGTTTTTAATAAAGAAGCATATATTTTAACAGCACTCGTGTTTATAGTAAATATTTAATTAAGATTGGATGCTGGGGTGCCTGGGTGGCTCAGTCATTCAGCGTCTGCCTTCATCTCAGGTCATGATCCCAGGGTCCTGGGATGGAGCCCTGCCTCAGGCTCCCTGCTCAGTGGGGAGCCTGCTTCTCCCTCTCCCACTGTCCCTGCTTGTGTTCCCTCTCTGCTGTGTTTCTCCCTGTGAAATAAATGATAAAATCTTAAAAAAAAAAAATTAGTTGCCAAACATTCAGATTTTTACATTTATATATAGAGAAAGAATACTTTCATAGTAATATAATATTTTATTTTATCTTTAAAATTAGAAGATGTCAAATTCTCATCTTTAAAATTCTGCTTCTAGAGTTTTAATAAATGTGCTCTTCATCTGAATGTAATGCACAATTTACATTTTTACTAAAACTGCAGATTACCTAAATAAAACTTAAGAAATATCTGGTATTGAATAAGGATATTTAATAGTTGAGTAATACCAATAAAAATAGACATTTATGTATTTAATTCTTTAAATTTCAATGGGAATCTTTTTTTCTGATATTCATTTAAAATACGGGGAAATTATGTCACATTTTTCTCCCTCTTCCAAATAAGTAGCTTCTTTACTAAATATAAAAATATATTGGTGTGAGAAACATTAGTTTCTTAGTATCCTAATATTATGATGGAGTATTTGCTTCATTAATTATATAATTTTTTAAAGTGAAATCTTGAAAGCTCAGAACCTTTTGAAGTGATTTGGTAGCTTAATCTACATTCACCGGACAACAGATTTGTGGTTTCATATCCATTTTGCACACAGAAGTGATGCATTCTCTCCTAATCAATTCTATAAATAAATATAATTTTTGTCATTCTGACATGGTCATTTTTGTCATTATCAGTTAAAATTCAAATAGAGAAAATTCCTTTTCAAATCAAAATTTTTTTCATATCATAAAATTTTGCATTCCCAAACATTTTTAGCAGCTCTTTCTTTGAATAATGTGCTTACAAATTTTATGATTAAACTGGATCGGTATTTGTTATTCTTTCTTTTCTTTTCTTTTTTTTTTTTTTTTTTGTTATTATTTCCTCAAGGAATTAATTGGCCTGCATTTAGTTTCTTCTTGTCCTTTTACTAAAACTGCTTCTGGTTTATTGCTCTTACTTATGTCAGTTTCTCTCTGAAATAAGGGCAGGGAAATGAATTTCTCGTCGTTTTAGAGAAAGCACCCATTTACAATGTTATTTACATTTTGAGGGATACCCATAAGTGGAAGAAAATAGAAGAGTGCTGAGTCCTCGGATTAAAAAAAAATTGTAGTAAAGTTTGACTGTAATCAAATAAATAAGATCGGTTTTAAGAGAATTGTATTGCTAAAGAGACCCACATCCTAGTCTCAAAAACTGTGATTATTTGGTGTGTCCAACAAAACTGGGGCTTCCAATGTTCCATTGGGAGGGAGCAGCCTGCAGAGCCTGTGCAGACCCCCTGAAGAGAAGAATCAGGCATAACAGAGAGCATTCTTCACCCCTTTCTGTGTCTTCCCTGTGATACTGTACAAGTTCTATGGCCTGGGGATACCTGTGTGCCTTCCATCCTTCCCCTTTCCAAAGGGCAGTATTTATTGTGGTGACGTTGTTCCTGTCTTATCACTGTGGATTGTGTGAGTGCAAGGGAGATTTCTTTTTGGTTCAGTTTCTATCAAGAGCAATAGCAGGGAAATACCATATGAGTAAAATGTGTGTCAGTCAGGGATCCTAGACTTTGACCTTGACACTGTGACATGATAGGATTTAGATTCTCTCCCTGGGGAACAGGGTGAGTGTAGCTTACATGAAGAAGGTGTACTGAGTCAGATGTTGTGTTTAGAAGGACACAGACTGCTTTTGTTACTTTCGCTCATGAAAAAAAAAATCAATTTTTCTTTCTTCTGGGTATATGATAGAATTGCACTTCTCAACCTTCTTTGAAGTTAAGTGAGGTAATGTCACATGTCAGCCAATGAAATGTGAACAAAAGTGACTGAGTCTTTCCTGGGCAGAAACTTTAAAAAGCAGTGCACAATTCACGTTCATAAGTGCATGTATTCAATGAGACGGATCCTGGCAGCGAGAGCTGGGACGACAGTGATGAAGAGAATTCTCCCACAGCCTGCATTCGCCAAGGTCAAGAAGACCTCACCTGTCCTGATGAATTAACTCTAGTTACATATAAATTGCACTCAAAGGAGATATAATGCAATCATTATTAACATAGATGGAAATATAGTTACATCAAACGCTAGGGAGAGTGAGAGATTTTTTTATCTTGGGGAGCTGGCCCATGTGATTGTTTGGCTTGCAAGTCCACGTTCTGCAAGGCAGGCCAGCAGGCTAGAGACATAGGGTAGAGCTGACACTATAGTTCAGGTCTGAAAGCTGTCTGCAGGCAAAATCTCTTCTTCTTCAGTAAGCCTCACTCTTTCCTCTTAAGACCTTCACCTGATTGACTGAGGCCCACCCACATTCAGGAAGATAGCCTGTACTTTCAAAGTCTATTGATTTAAATGTTAATCACCTCTGGGGCACCTGGGTGGCTCAGTTGGTTAAGCGGCTGCCTTCAGCTCGGGTCATGATCCCAGGGTCCTGGAATCGAGCCCTGAATCAGGCTCCCTACTCGGTGGAGAGCCTGCTTCTCCCTTTCCTCTGCCTGCCCGCTCTGCCTGCTTGTGCTCTCTCTCTATCTCTCTGTCAAGTAAATAGATGAAATCTTTAAAAAAGAAATGTTAATCACCTCTAACAAAATACCTCCACCGTAGGGCACCTGGGTGGCTCTGTAGGTTAAGCATTGAACTCTTGATTTAGGCTCAGGTCATATCTCAGGGTTGTGAGATTGAGACCCATGTTGGGCTCTGTGCCACACAGGGAGCCTGCTTAGGATTCTCGCTCTCCCTCTCCCTATGGCCCCCACTCTCACTCCCATTCACGCTCACTCTCAAAAAAAACCAAAAATCAAAAAAAAAAACCAATTTAAAGAAAAACTTCACAGCAATATCTTGACTGGTGTTTGACCAAATATCTGGGAATTATAGCCTAGCCTAGCATCCCATCCCATCAGACTAACCATGATGAAGCATCTAGTGTCAAAATACAGTTTCACGTTTTCCTGTGTTAAAATTGAATACCGCAGACCTGACCCCCTACCCAAACTGCAATCTTTTCATCAGTGTGTGTCTGTGAGAAGACAGCAGTGGTCTCATGGCTCCTATTAGGTGCAGACCTTCACAAGCACCTCTTCTTGAAGTCAAAACCGTACTACTGAAGGAGGAAAAACCAAAAACGAACAAGTGAACTGAAATAACTTTTTCGTGAATGGGTCTTCTCTTGTAGTCTAAGAAGTCACAGAAGGCATGATCTTTTTCTCTCTATGCTTTTTGTTTAATGCAGGGTCATTCTTACTGGAATCTGCTATAGATCTGAGATTCCTTCCCTTTACCATTGTTTTGGGAAATATTCATAAACCCTCGGAAGAGTTACCAGCTGGGCTTTTTGGCTGGAATTTTCTTAGTTTGAAATCCTGGGTTTTTTATTCCTCTTTTTTTATTTTAAAAATAATTCCCAGAAAAACTGATCCCACTGGTGAACTATAAATGAATATACTTATAACTATAATTAATTTAATCACCAATAAATGCATATAACCTTTTAAATCCATATGATAGATTCATGTAATAAAAACACAATATAGTATTCTATTCTGAGTTGTGGTTATTCCTTAGCCTAGAGGTGTTGATTTTGTGATAATAGTTCGTTATTTACTTATAATTTTTATGTTACACTTCCATACTAAAAAATCTAATGTTAAACTGTTCATCCTGAAAACAACAATCTCTCACTTTAAATGGAATAAATCTTCCATTTATTCATCGTATCATTTCCTTGTTTTATGTGGACAATACCATCTTGATTATTTGTGAGGATACTTACTAGTTTTTTTTTCTTTTATTTTATTAGCTATCTCAGTTTGCTAAGTATTGAGCTGTTCTACTTACCTTGTCCTTTTCTGCCTTTGTTCTTTGCAGCATTGGGTTTTCTCCTGTGACTGCATATCTTGACCGTACCACTGGTCGGTTTCTCTAAACACAGGCAGAGGTTCCCATAATCTCCATAGACTGTGAAGTCACTTATATACCTTAAATATTTATCTTAGGATGCCTGCTGCAAGAATATAGTAACAAGTGCAAGGCTTTGACAAAACTCAAGACCGAGTAAGTCCGTAAGAGAGTGCGCGGACTGTGCAAGACCTCAGGTCGGAGAGCCTGGCTTGAGCCCTGGAGCTGACGTTTACGTCGAGGGGAAACAGGCCACCTTCTTAACTTCTCTGTGTGTCTGTTTCTAAACAAGGATAATATATGCTAAATGCTTTAGTCCATTTGGGCTGCCGTAACTGAAGACCAAAGGCTAGTGGCTTATAAACAACACACTTATTTTTCACCGTCCTGGAGGCTGAAAGCTCAGGATCCAGACCAGCACATCTGGTGTGTGGAGAGAGCGCACACAGTGTTCATAAACACCTGTATTCTCTCTGTGGCAGAAGGGATGTGGGTGTTCTCTGAGGTCCCTTTAAGAAGGGAATGAATCCCCTTCATGGGGGCTCCACTTTCATGACCTAGTCATCTCACAGGGGCCCCCACCTCCTAACACCATCATTTTGGGGGTGAGGTTTCAAATAATGGATATTAGGGGGACACCCACATTCAGCTGTGCCACTGATGTTTATTTCTTTCATTTTTGCCAGGCTTGGCACGGAGTCTTTTCCTGAGGTCTTATGTAATTTTCATTGTAAGTGTGTTAAGTAAGAACTATTATAGATTGAGGAACTTGCAGTTAGAGAGCTTTTAAAAAATCCTCCCAGGGATGTGAAGAAGAGGAGTCAGAATTTCATCTGGCACAGCAGTTTGTCATTAACCACTAAGCTATACTGATATTGTCCATGAGGCTCCATTATGATGCCTGCAGTCCCCGTGCTCCCAGCACTCAAGAATTCAGTTCTGCTGAGGACGTAAAACTTGCCCTCACCTCAGTCTTTGTGCATGTGTCGTTTATGTCAATAACATGGTCCCGTTTTCTTGATTTTTATCTTGGCTTTCCTCCTGGCTATGCTGTCATCTATTTTCCTTAGTATGTGAATATATAGACATATCCCAGGGGAATGCTACTTGGGAGATGGACAAGTCCTCAAAATCCTGGCTCTTTAGTCCGTGAAAATCCTTCATCCGGACTGTGAGGATATTCCCAATGTGATTCGGATGGCAGGGGTTTTGTATGACAGTGAAACTGGTGTGAAATATTGAATCCTACACTTTTCAAAATCATCAGTTATTGGACAAGTAGAGTAAAACTTGATAAATATGAAAATGGATAATAAATTTTATTAACATCTCTAAAAATTTTGCAGTGAATGAACCTTGGAAGACCATTACAGGAACATTTCTATAGGTAGAATAACTTTTGAATATGGAGTAACATAAATGCTAATGCACAAAGTTAACAAGTATGATATGATGGTTAAGTACACAATTGGCTAAAAATTTATCCAAAACATGTTTGGGGTTGTGTTAAGTAATTATGGACAAAATTAGATGATCTGTCCCTGAGGATCAAAAGTGAAAGAGAATCCTTATGTTGTACGCAAGGAAGTGGGTAGAGAAAATGTTCAAAGAACATAATATAGACAGATAATCCATGAAATTGAAAAAAAATTAAAGTTCCTTTATAATAATGGAAATGATCTTCAATAATATATTTTGAAGTAAATAGAAAGGAGTGAAAAGCTCAGGTATTAGCATGGCAGAAAATCATAACAAAAGACCTGCATTGGCCATTTATTTTCATGATATTTTCTTTTTTTTTTTTTAAGATTTTATTTATTTATTTGACAGAGAGAGAGATCACAAGTAGGCAGAGAGGCAGGCAGAGAGAGCAGGGGAAGCAGGCTGCCCGCTGAGCAGAGAGCCTGATGCAGGTGGGAGGGGGGAGGCTCGATCCCAGGACCCTGAGATCATGACCTGAGCTGAAGGCAGAGGCTTTAACCCACTGAGTCACCCAGGTGCCCCTCATGATATTTTCTTAATTCTACTTTACTGTTGCTGTAAAAGATGCCAGGAACAGGTATACATTAGCTAATCATGGCAGACGTATGTCTGATCCTCTCTTCCTCTTTTTTTGCACATCGTTAATGAAAGTACTTGCTAGTTCACATGATTAATGGAATCTAAATCATTCTGGTGTTTTGATGGAAGGAATTCTGGGTCAAGATCAGTTTTAGCATTTCAGAGTTGACTCTGAAAACGAAAGGATTTGTACTCAGAGAACTTAGAGTAACTACCAATCCTCCAAAACTATCTATTGGCCACATCTTCATTATCAGTGAAGTTGAAGTGGAAGGAGGCTTGATTCTAGGCCAGTTAGGTAAGGATGGTCTTGCAAGTGTTTTTGAATTAACCAGGTGTCTTTGAGAAGGGCATCCACAACCAAGGTGATGCATGTAATAGAAGCAGTTCTTGACTATTTCCAGAAGATTAAATGTTTTGAAGACCCGCTTTTTTTGACAAAAAAATACCAAGCGATGAACAAAAAGTGAACATTTATTTACAATAAAACATATTAAAATGACAGTAAGGTATCAGGAGAATCATAAGAAAGTATTACCATTTCAAGATGATATATCAAACAACATAGATGAAGCAGAAATTTCCTTAAGGACACCATCAGAGTTCACAAGCTACGACACAGATAACCTGACTAGCTCTACATTCTATTAGAAAAAGAATCTATTGCTAAAAACATTCCCATGAAAAATCTTTTCAAATATTTAAGGACGAAGTAATACCAAATGTACATAATATTCCAGAAAACTGAAGAGAAGGGGAAATTTATTCTGTGAGGCTCTCATTACTCTGTTATCAAAACTAAAGATATTAACAGAAAAACACAGAACAATATTCCTCATAAAATTTATACAGAAAGTTTTAACAAATTTCCAGCATATCGAATACAACAACACATAAAAAAGATAACATAAAATGAGTAGGGGGAATTTATTTAGGAATATATAGTTGTTTAATATTAGAAAATTAATCAATTTACATTGAAACATATTAAGAGACAAAAATGAAAAACCATAATCAAATATATGAAAAGCATATAAAAAATTCAACATTTATCCCTGCTAAAACTTTCAAAAAAATAGTAATAAAGTGAAAATTTTTAAAACTGATAAAGAGCATAAATGAAAACAGATATCATAAATATCAAAAAACGGAGTGATTTTCCCTTAATAACAGGACAAAGACAGGAATATACACTCTCATGACAATTCAAAATCATGTTAATGATTCTAATAAGTGCAATGAGGCATGAAAAATAAAAGAAGAGTAAAAACAATTCACAAGCTAGTCTACATGGAAAATCCCATGGATTCTATCAAAACTCTAGTAGAATAAAGTACTGAGCTGAACAAATTTTCAGAATACAATATCAACATACAACATTCAGTTGTATTTCTATATGCTAGCAATGAACAAATGGAATTTGAAATTAAAATTATAATATGGTATTAAAATATGAAACACTTTGGGATAAATCATGTAAAATTTATGCAAGACTCTACAGTAAAAGCTACAAAATATTATTGAGAGTAATTAAGAAGGACATCTGGAGAAATACATCATTTTTATGGATTGGAAAATTTAATGCAGTATGTCAATTTTTTGAAAACTGATCTATAGATAGATGTAATGTGATTTCGGACAAAGATGCAGCAGAATTTTCTTGTAGAAAATAACATATGAATTTTAAAATTTACATGGAAATATAAATAAATGTCAAATGACTTTGAAAAAAGAGGACAAATTTGGGAAAGTTACACTATCTGACTTTAAGACTTATTATAGAGTTACAATGGTCAAGAGAGGGTATGGTGTTAGCATTAATATAGGCAGATCCATCATTGGAACAAAAGAGTGATTCCAAATAAATAATCCCAAGTGTATGATCAATTGATTTTTAATAAAAATGCAATAGCAATTCAGTGAAAAAGGAGATAGTCTTTGTAAAATGAAAAGACAAAAACAAACAAGCATAATTATACCTCATGCCATATACAAATATTAACTCGAAGTACAGCAAATCTAACTTATAAGACCTCTCAAAGAAAATATAGGAAAAAACTTTTGTCACTATAGGCTAGGCAAAGATTTTGTAGATGCAATGCCCAAAGAATGACCCATAAAACAACAAATTGATAAATTGGAGTTTATCAAAATTAAAACTTCCACCCCGAAGAAGACACTACTGGGGGGGCGGGGCGCGGGGAGAAGGGTAGCAAGCCAAGGACTAGGAGAAAATATTTGCGAATTAGAAATCTGACAAAGGATTTTGTATGCAGAAAACACTTAAATAATGATCAAAACTCAATAATAAGAAAAGCAGCCCTGTAGGTAAATGGCCAAAAAAAAATAAATAAATAATGGAACAGACAATTCACCAAAGAAGATATACACATAGCAATTTAGTACTTGAAAGATACCTAATTTATTACTCATTTTAGGTAAATGCAAATGAAAACCACAATGAGAGGCCTCTACCTACCCAATAGAATGACTAAAGGGGGAAAAAAAAAGAGTGTCTATACCAAGTTTGGGCAAGGATGTGTAAAAATTTGAACTTTCAAAGAACAATATGTGTGAAAATAATAATTATTAGAAAACAGTTCAACAATTTCTTAAAAAACTAAATACACACCAACCATATACTCATTCACTCCCATCCTAGGTATTTGCCCAAACAATATGAAAGTGTATGTCCATATAAAGACTTGTTGACGAATGTGCATATCATCATTATTTGTATTACCCAGAGGCTGGAAACAACCCAAATGTTCATCAAAAGGTGAATGTAGGGGCGTGTGGGTGGCTCAGTTGGTTAAGCATCCGCCTTCTGCTCAGGTCATGATCCCAGGGGTCCTGAGATTGAGCCCCACATCAGGGCTCCCTGCTCAGTGGGGAGTCTACTTCTCCCTCTCCTTCCGCTGCTCCCCCAGCTTGTTCTCTCTCTCTTTCTCTCATTCTCTCTCTCACTCTCACTCTCTCTCAAATAAATAAATAAAAATCTTAAAAAAAAAAATGTGAATGTATACACTAATGGTGGGATATTCACACCATGGAATACTACTAAGAAATGAAAAAGAAGCCAACCATTGCTATAACAACATAGATAAATGTCAACATAACTGTGCTGTATAGAAGAAGCCATAAGAAGAGCAAATAATTCTACGTACATAGAATTCCAGGAAACTCAAACTGATCAATAGAGCAGCTCCGTGGTTGCTTAGTGAAAGTGGTCATGGGTCAGCAGGGATGGGAGTCAGAGTCTACAAAGGGTCTGAGGGAAGTTTTTGAGATGATAGGTATATTCATTTTTTGATTGTGGTGATGTATACATATATAAAAACTTATACATTTCAAACATGGACCATTTATTTTAGGACAACTACACTTTAATAAAGCAATTTAAAAAATAATCTGGAAAAAATGGAAATTTAAAGAAATTGACATTTCCATAAACACCATACACACACATTAACAATATCTACATAGGTTTATAATCTCTTTGAAGTTTTCATATTGTCCTTTGTTTCATTTTCTATAGAAAAAAATAGGTAATTTAATCTCTACTATTTTTTTTAAAGACTTATTTGAGAAAGAGCATGCATAAGTGAGCATGAGCAGGGGGAAAGGCAGAGGGAGAGAGAGAATCCACTAAGCACGGAGCCCAGTTCGGGGCTTGATCCCATGACGCCGAGATCACAACCTGAGCCGAAACCAAGAGTTGGACGCTCAACCACCTGAGCCACCCAGGCGCCCGTAATCTCTAATATTACTGGTCAAAATTTATTACGGACACTTGGATGCATAAAACATGCAACTTCACTCTCAGTACCTTGTACTTCAATTGCAGTATTCTCAAACTTCTCAGGGTTAATAAATTGTATGTCATATAATCGCCATCAAAAAATAGAGTGATTGTATTGTATCCTTTTGCTACTGTGATAATGCTACTGCATGACAAATTCATACCAAACTCAGTGGCTTAGCAAAGAATTACTTTTTCTCCTGGGTCTCTGGCTTGACTAGCATTTGACTGATCTAGGTTGGCTCAGCTAGATGGCTGAAACAACCCTGCTTCTTGCTAGAGTTCTGTGGGTCAGCTGGGTGGCTCTACTCCATGTTTCTCTCATTGTCTTAACACTGGGAGCAAGCCAGGACATATTTCGCTCGTGGCAATAGCAGAGGACAGACAGGCAAGCAGAACTGTATTCGGTCTCCGAATGCCCGGGACAGAATTGGCACATTGACATTTTTACCTCATTCCTTTGTATGAGCAAAGAGCCAAGGATCAGGCCAGTGTAATGTCCCAATAATGAGATCATAACCAATATGGGGATGATTAGCAATGCAAAGGAATTGAGCTAATTATTCAATCCATCCCATACATTTATAATTTATGTACTGAATCACTAAGGATATCCCTTCTAGGGGGTGACTTCTGCTTTGATTAGAACTGTGTCTTCTGCCCATGTTTTTATACATCTGATGGTTGGAAGAATTTTGCAAGTCTAACCGGTAGATACACACATTTCAGACTTTGTTTTTTGTATGCTGTGCATATATTTACAATACTAAGTTTTGTTACAGGGACTCAATTCTTGGCTCTGAAAATTTGTCATAATGCTGTATTGGTTGAAAACACAGCCTAAAAAAGTACTGCTGGAAGCCATTTACGTATTGGAAGAGTTGTTCAGAGAAGTAACTGCAAATCACATAATTGGATGAAATGTATTCTCAGCTCCTTTTCTCTTGTACTGGAAAGCAAAAGTGTGTGTAGCCACTGCAATAGCCCCTAATACAAGGGAAATCGAGGCAAAGAGCATACAGGAGTGGAAATAGCTGTTATCATCGATTGTGATTTTTGAAAATTAACAAAAATGTATCATTGTATGGAACCCAGAGTGCATTTGTCACAGGTCTTTGGAAACGGCTGGGCAGGTGAGGGTCTCTTAACCTCAAGCAACGTTGGTTTCACAATCCATCGGCCCAAACTTTACTCTGTTCTTGTCTACTCAAGCTGCATGCTTCTTGAGCTCACGTTATCAGTTCAATGAGAAGTCTGATAAATGTAGCTTCCGTATTTCAAACTCAGCAGGGTCAATCTAATTCAGACATTCACTAATAAGTACAGTATGCAAAATACTGGGTAGAGAGGCAAGGGTGAGTAATTTTGCCCACAATGTATTGGCACCCTGAACAGTAGAGATGGTCCACTCCCAGTTAGAAGACTCATCAAATTGTATACATAAGTAGGTACAGATTTTTGTATTTAAAAAAAGACAGGGTTAAAAGGAATGTGTTGTTACAGTATAACAAAATGTTGGTGGAAATTAGAGAAACAGGGCAGGGAATTACTACTGACAGTCTCCTGTGTGCCTGGCAGTATGGGAGGTACTCAGCCTCCCTTATTTTATCTCTGTCTTTATGGTAGTCTTAGGAGCTAAGAACTTACAATCTACCGACACTGGAATTAACACAGCTCTCGGGGAAAGATTGACTTTATTGTATGTGATCACAGTAATACAGACTTTGGGATAATATAGGTCAGTTACAAGTAAAAAGGTTCAGTTATGTCATTCCTTAGTGAATGAAATGCCAATTCATGATGTGATTGGCCTAAAGTCACACATGATGCATGTGACAGAGCCCAAATCCAATTTAGGCGGAACTGTCTCAAGCTACTAAAAACAAGAAAATACTTTTACTTCGGAGAATTTGGGAGATGATTTGGAGAAGGTGCATTTAAGTGGGACCTGGAAGACAAACCTGAGTAATTTTAAGAGGGAGAGGTGATAGGAAAAGATGTTTTAGGAACCAAGACAGGGACATGTAAGGTCTGCTTCAAGAGAGAATAAAGGAGTCCAATGTTAAAGAATAAGATGATTTGGGGGAAAATTATGTGAGAAAAAAAGTATGACAAGGTACAATCGTAGAGGGTCTCACCACCAGCATAAATTATTTAGATTTTATACTCCACGGAGTGAAGCGACTGTGCAGGAATTTTTACCAGAAGTCTGCCTTAAATTTATTTGGATAGATTGAAAGATTCTTCTGTGGCAAGGTTCCCTCCAGTTTCAAAAACGTGGAGACAGATGCAGCAGTTATCTGAAGATTACACACAAAGATCCAGCAAGAGGCAGGGAATTAGTGTGAACACATACAGTTCAGACAGACGTGAGAAAGAAAGACATCACGATTAAAATTTAACAGAAAAGAAATTATGAACTGTTCTCATGGGAAACGGGAAGTCGGTGTGATAAGCACCTCCCTGGAGAACAGAGTGTAGAATAAAGACCATGGTCTCCATAGTTACCTGTGTGTCAATGAATCTGGTTCTTCTACCGTGTAGCTGGAGAATATGCTACCTTTCCTGCTTCATCTCCTTGCCTTGTTTGGCCATAAATACCAAGTTCCTCTTGGAGTTATTTATTATGATAATTTAAATAAAACCTTTACTCGGCTGAGAACAGTACCTGGTACATATGTAAGTGTTCTTTATTTTTTTATTATTATTATTTTTAAAGATTTTATTTATTTGGCAGAGAGAGACACAGCGAGAGAGGGAACACAAGCAGGAGTGGGAGAGGGAGAAGCAGGCCTCCTGCTGAGCAGGGAGCCCGATGAGGGGCTCGATCCCAGGACTCCAGGATCATGACCTGAGCCGAAGGCAGACGCTTAACCCACTGAGCCACCCAGGCGCCCTGTAAGTGTTCTTTAAAAGCTTGTTAGAGGGGCGCCTGGGTGGCTCAGTGGGTTAAAGCCTCTGCCTTCGGGTCAGGTCATGATCTCAGGGTCCTGGGATCGAGCCCCACATCGGGCTCCCTGCTCAGCGGGGAGCCAGCTTCTCCCTCTCTCACTCCCCCTGCTTGTGTTCCCTCTCTAACTCTCTCTGTCAAGTAAATAAATAAAATCTTTTTAAAAATTTAAAAAAAAAATAAAAGCTTGTTAGAAAAGAAACTTGCCAATAGTATGCCCGCTCCACTCCTTTGAATGAACCTCATTGCTGTCCCTCCACACAAAGAAACCATTTCATCTCTGACATGAGTTTGTTCTGTGACCCTAACGTTCTGTGCAGCATCGGTTCAAGTATTGTGAGAATCGCCATCAAGACAGTCTCAGTCCCCTTTGCTCCTCACCCGAGTTATAGCGCTATTTTTACATATTATGAAAACGACGAGGGTTTAGTCGTGGAAGAGAAGCTGTTTCCTGAGCATATACTAAGTCCAGAGACTTGGAACATTAATTTAATTCTCACTAGTAGAGCAGAAAGATAATGATTTCATATAACTTAACAGACTAGCGATCTGAGGTATGAAAGAGTTAAGTTACCTGTCCAGAGTCATCTGTGTAGTAAGTTAGAACCTTGGAAAGAAGCTTGGAACCCAGATCTGTCTGCTTCCACCTGATCCATATTGCCTGCAGAGCTAGTCGGAATTGGGTCCGTGTTCATGGTCTTTCAGCGGCCATTCGGTTTCTCATCCATTACGCTGCTGATCCTAAAAGAGACACGTGATGTTGTTTTGGTTTGTTTTGTTTTTTCAATATTATTTTTCTACCTTCTTGGAGGGTTTTGTTTTGTATTGTTTTTGTTTTTTGAGGGTTTTATTTTTGTTGTTGTTGTTTTTTTTGTTCTTTTGTGGGGCTTTTTGGCCAAATTAAGCAGCCTGATAGGATAGGAGAAGCAGGAACAGCCTGTCCAAACAGCTTCGTTTTTCCCTCTTCAGTGGAGAGGCATATAGTTTGAAGAAAAGGCAGATAGTTTTTCCAGAATGGAACAACACATTATGTTAGACCTTAGTGTGTAAATTAACCAACAAACTCTGTCATCATTCTCCTACTTTATTCATTGACGGCCTTGGCTTGAAAATCAGTGGAAAGAGTGGGCTCGGGTTGTTGAAGGAGTCCCCAGCACGACAGCCCTGAGGAATTGAGGAATTTTGTCAAGTAGCAAAGTTGCCTCTGAGCCCGGTTTCAGAGACAAAGCAGAAGGCTGGCATGAAGCCTCCCTGTCCCCAAGGCAGCTGGCCAGTCCCCCGCCTGCTCTGGAAACCAGATTCACAGTGTGAAACTTTGCGGCATTTTGTCTACAATGAGATGAAGGTTGGGTCCTTATCTTCCACCTGGCGTTTTAGTTGGATTTCAGTCAATGTTCTTAAGCCAATTATAAAGTCACATCAAGCATCCTTGGAAGTAGATTCTTGCTCACAAATCGTGTTTATAAGCAGAATGATGTCTGGGGAAATAACACTATGTTCTGAACCATGAACCTTAAACATTTACAAGACATCTTGTCATTTACAGAAATTACGGAAAATATTTGGAGACCTGAAGGTTAGCGTGTCCCTAAGTGGACTCTGATGACAAGGGCACCCTTCCCTTACTAAACCATAAAAGTAAGGGGAAAAATAGAAATGCAGCCATGCAGAGAGAGTAGAGTCTATGTTTCTTTACTCACAGAACTGTTTGAAAAGTAAAATCTTTCCATTTTCCCTCTGTATCTTCGGTTTTTTAATAATTTCTTGGTAGATGATAAGGATCGATTATTGGTCTTAATAAGAGGCTATGTTTCAAATGCTGTATGTTCACCCTTAGTAACCAGGACACTAACGAAAAGTAGGAAAAACACAGTTTTCTTGGAGACGAGGTAGCTGGAACATTTGAGTGTGACCTTCCTTTAATTCTCTTACCTCTGTTATTGGCTTCAGTTAAATGTCAGAGGGCTCCAATGAATAAAAAGCAAATGAACATCTGAAAGAGAATGCTTATGTAGAATTAGTTGGGATGAAAATTTCTTTTTTAAAAAAAGATTTTATTTATTTATTTATTTGAGAGAGAGAGAGAGAGAGAGAGAGCACGAGTGAGGGGCAAGCAGAGGGAAAAGGAGACTCCTTGCTGAATGGGGAGCCTGATGCAGGACTGATGGCTGGATCCTGGGACCCCAGCATCATGACCTGAGCCAAAGACAGATGCTTAACTGACTGAGCCCCCCAGGTGCCCCAGGGATAAAAATTTCTGAATGGAAATAGTAAGAGCCACAGTGTTGTTGAGAAGATTACATGTGTTCATGCTCATGAAGCACTTAGATTAGTTCGGGATTCAGAATAAGTGTTCAGTAAGTAGCTCCCACTGCCACCACCACCAAGCCCTCCTCCTCATCACCATCCCCATCCAATCATGGTGGGGGCACTTTTCAGAATGCCTTGCTTACCAGGCCAGCAGACAGACAAAACCTGAGGGATGCTGGTCATATCACAGTGCTTATGTGCTCAATGCTACGAACCATAGTCCCACCCCTGTGACCCATTATTACAAATGCAGAAAGCACAGCATCGAATATATATCTATATATAAAATAAATATATATAAATTTATATGAAATAAATGTATATTTATATATTTATATGTTATATATTTTATATATATTTTTAATTTTATTATATCTATTTTTCAGAGTATATATATATGTATTCCCCCCCCCCCCCGTGGTCACTCCATCCATTTTCACATAGGGAAAGACCCCTTCCAGCATTACAAATTCTCCAGGGAGCAAGGCAAGCCAGGTACACTAACGAGCCTAGTTATGGGCACCAAGAGGTCTGGGAGACCCACATATTCTGAAGATTCCATACTCAGGAAGCAGGTTTTTACAAAAGAACTCTTGAATGATCTTTCCCAGCAATGTCCTACAAAGGAAAGGGCTCACGCAGGTCCCCTTCCTGGGAGTCTTTGATGAAGCTTTCGACCAGCTGTGACAAGTGACTGATATGTGTGCCAGAGAAAATGCCATTTCACTTACAGTGGGCAGGTTCCGAGATTCACCCAGCTGACCTGCACATAAGAAGAGTATGAAACCTGCTCCAACTGCCATCGTTGTGAAAATTGAGGCCGCGGAGAATTTGATTGTACTCTGCCCCATTTCGCTTGTGAGATTCCCAGTTAATTTTTTAGACTGCAGAATGGATACTAAAAGCCAAAGGGTGAGCCGTGAAATGCTTCAGTCATTCTTCAACTCAGTACCCCTGCACCTGCACCAAGCATGGTTTTTGTTGCTAATGACACAGTGGCTCAGACTCGCTGTGTTGTCTTCACTTGTCATCTTCCAAGCTGGCAGGGGACTTGTTGGTCTATACATTTTGCAGGAACAGAATCTAATTTATTGTAGGCTTCCATTAAAAAAAAAAGAACTAAAATGAAATCCTAAAATCTGAGGTCACGGGTAAATGGAACTTGCATTTATTCATAGGGCATGATCAAATTAAAATGTTATTTCAGAAAACATGTATTTGAAATACATGTATTAAAATATTAAAAACAGCCAAGTGTATGTTTTCAGACTCCGTTATTAAAAAATTAATCATAATTCTTGGCCACTGCAGCACCTTAGGCAATCAGCTATAAAGTCTTAGTTGTAGAGAAAATAGACTTGGAGATCTTTAAAATGTTGCTTCGATGAAAAAGATCTTCAGATTTGTTGTTTGTGGTGGGCTTCATGCACTTAAAAAAAATCTAGTGGTGTGTTTCCAGTTTTTGTCTTATAAAAGTGATAAAGAGAGTAAGGATAACAAACAATTACTTTTACTCACATAGTCGTCAATTCCGTTCTTAAGCAGACCCATGAGTATCTTCCTGGTGTGAAATACTACTGACTCCGCTGGTGGACAAGGAGCAGGAGACACACCTATACCCCTGAGAAGCTCACAGTCTGGGAGAAAAAGCAGTAATATGTACCAGTAATGAAATATAATCAAGTATTATAAGAAGGATTAGGAATCCTGTGTTATCCTATCACATAGCAAAGACCACTTTCTGGAAGGCCTTCGAAGAATGGAGAGGATCTCAAAGCTTTTGAGTGGGAAGGGCAGGAGGAGGCAGGCACAGCTGAGAGACCCATGGGAATGGGGCGTTGGAGATGTGCAGATGGGCTGCGTGCGGGGACAGTCGGGAGCACTCCCAAGGAGCACTCCCGAGAAGCAGCACGTCGGTTGCAAGGAAGTGAGGTCAGTGCAGATGAGAGTAGGAAGGGAAGCAGAAGCATGTCACAAATGCCAGTCCTTGCACTGGCCTTAAATGTAGGTGACTCCGATCTCTGTGGAAGGGGAGACTGGGGGGGATGCGTGACTGAGAATACACTGAACTAGTCTGGAGAAAGACAGTGAAAGCTGCAATAAGGTAGCTGCTAGGAGAGTGAGTGGAGAGGACGGATTCAGGACCTTGTTCCAGAAAGGCTGAATGAGAATCACTGAGCATTTGGACATGAAATACAAGGTAGAGGAAAGAAAGGTACTGAGTTTCTCATCTGAATGGTGGAATGGGATGACCATCCACAAAAGCCAAAACAGTGGGTGAATGGGCTGGGGCCCGGAGCGGTAGAAATAAAAGGAATTCAAATTTATGTTTATTATTATCTGATATCCTTAATATGTGTCTGAAATGTAAAAGACAAAAGAAGGCAAGAAAGAGAATTGCAGGTGTTCTCTGTGTGACAGGAGATAAAACAGGTGGAAACAAGATAAGCTACCTGAGGGAAAGCAAGAGAGGGCTAATTGCACTGGTGAGTCTCAGAGCTCTGGCACTGCAGGAAACCTGTGCCCCTAACCCTAACCCTAACCCGTCGGTCTGATACTACCTTCCCAGTGAAACCTGGGACATTTAATTACAAATGAGTCCGGGCACAGATACCAGCATAAATCAATTGTATTCTCAAAGATGGACATTATGACTGGAATGTCTGCAGCTCTTAGCGGATATTTTGGGAAGCCCAGCAACTGCCGAGTTAGGACAACTTAAGAGAGACAAAAGGAGATTCCTTTGTCTGCTGGGGAAGCGAAGTTGAGGAAGAGCTTCAGAAATGGTTGGGTGTGCACACAAAAAGATGCTGCATATCATATGTCGTTGGGGACATGCAGATCAAACAAGAGTGAGATACCATTATGCAACCATTGGAATGGCCAAATCTGGAACCCTGGGATCACCACAAGCTGGTGAGGACGTGGAGCAGTAGGAGCTCTCATTCATCGCTGGTGGGAATACAGGTGGGTACAACCACCTTGGAAGGTCGTTGGGTGATTTCCTATGAAACAAAACATCCTCTTACCATAGGCTCCAGCGATGATGCTCCTTGGTATTTATCCAAAGGGATCGAATACTCGTGTCCACACAAAAACCTGCCCAGGATGTTTATAACAGCTTTATTCATAATTGCCCAAACTTGGAAGTAACCAAGCTGCCCTTCAGTAGATGAATGGATAACTTGTGGTTCATCCAGAAAATTGAATATTACCCAGCACTAAAGTGAAATGAGCCATGAAAAGACATGGAAGAAGCTTAAATCCATATTTAAGCTTGTGAAAGAAGCTACGTGAAAGAAGCTAATCTTAAAAGGCTACATACTGTATGAGTCCAGCTATATGACATTCTGGAAAAGACAAAACTATGAAGACAGTAAAAGATCAGTGATTACCAGGAATTTGGAGGAGGGAGGGTTAACACATGGAACATGGAGGAGTTGGGGGACACACAACTCTAATATGTGATAAGTCTATCCACCTATCTATCAACCTATCTTAATAGATGGAGAGGTAACGAAAGGTAGATTTATCACATATGATAGTGATAAATATATAGATGTATGTGTGACTGTGTGTGTGTGTATATAAATATATAAATATATATATATCATGCACCATATATTCCCATGTTTACTTTGGGGTGGAGACTTGACATCAGAATGAGGCAAAATTGAGTCCCTGATGTCAGGAGGTTATCTTAGGACAGGAGAAGGGGCTGTAGGCATGCTCTGAGAGCTGGTACAACTGGGATGGGGTCTTAGGCTCGTTCTCTGAGGTAAGGAATTCAGCGCCTTGTCTATATCAGTTGACCTTGAGTCCAGACTTCTGCAGAGACAGCTAGTATTTTGTAGCAGGGCCTAGTAAGGCTGTGGGGAGCTCTGTAAGCAAGGTATCAGACCAACACTTCCAAGGGGCTTTATTGGCTCCATAAAATTGATTTTCTTTCTTTCTTTCTTGTTTGCTTTCTTTCTTTCTTTCTTTCAAGATTGTATTTATTTATTTGACAGAGAGAGAGAGAGAGAGAGAGAGAGAGCACACAAGCAGGGGAGCAGCAGAGGGAGAGGGAGAAGTAGGCTCCCCGCTGAGCAGGGAGCCCAATACTGGGCTCGATCCCAGGACCCTGGGATCACGACCTGAGCTGAAGGTAGATGCCTCACTGACTGAGCCACCCAGGTGTCCCTGATCTCACTTTCTTAAAGCTGTCTCATCACTTCTGAGTCTACCCATGTGTCTCTTAAAGATGACATTCCAGGGCATATATATATATATATATATATATATGTGGGAGAGAGATATGCATATAGGGATCTATCTATCTATCTCTATCCTCACTGTAATGGTGGATACATGTCATTATATATTTGTCAAAGCCATAGACTGTACAACACAGGAAGTGAACCCTGATGTAACCTGTGTACTTTAGTTAATAATACTGTATCAATGTTAGCTCATCAGTTGTGACAAGCGTACCAGGCTAATGTTAGATGTTAATAAGGGGACCCTGGGCTAGGGGTCAGGGGATATATGGCAACACTCTATTTTCCACTTAATTTTTCTATAAAATTAAAACTGCCCCCCAGTAAAGTTTATCAATTAAAAAAAAAACCAAAGCATTGAGTTGCAAGGTTTCATAAAGTGTCTTTATTTTATTCTATAATGTCTTCTCTGGGATTTGACCTCCTTGGATATACATGAATTAAACTATTGCCATGTGAAGTCTAGCAGAATGTGGTTCTCTATATCATGTGTAAGATACTAATTCATTTGAAATGCATGCTATTTTTATTTTAATTATCATATTTCAAGGCTCATTAGTGTATTATATCAAAATACCTGTGATTTATTATCAAATTTTTAAAATTTGATTTTAGATTATATAGTGTTTCTAAATTTAAAATCAGCTTATTTTGGTTATTTCTGAAAAAGCTTCATGCTGATTATCTAATTCCTTCTATTTTCACAGTTGTTCCCTGTTACTTGTTAGCCTTCCAGTTTTCTATGCTGTGAATTTCCTACATATGTCATTTGCTTTCTTTTAAATTAGAATTACATGTACTCTCACACATTTTCAGTATTTCCATTGATATTCTAGATATTAATTCTTTAACATTTTTGGATGTTCCAAATGTCTTCTCCTCATCTGTCATCAATCTGTTTAATTTGTTAACATAATTACATAAACACAAATTTCTAATTTTGAGGTATTCCTATCTAAAACCACTCATACGTTCTAATTTCTCCACGGCCACCTTTATATGGGTGCCTTTTACATGGCTACTCTCCACACATCAAGTGTTCACTTCTGTGTATGGTATGGATACAAAACCACCGGAAGTGCCTTTACTCAGGCACTCGTCAATCCAACGTTGACAATCCTTTGCGTTGTCAATCCAACGCAAAGAGCTTGGTTGGGCTTAGTCAGCACCCAGTTACGTTACAAAGGACACAGGGAGCAGAACAGAGCGTAGAAGGAGCATCCCACAGGATACAGACACTGAGACAGAGATCCAGGATGTCTTAGTCATCCCCTCTGAAGATAGCAGAGAGGTCGACAGGAAGCTGATACAATGCAGAAGACATGTCAGCACAGAAAAGCCATGAGATTCAGGTTCCTTCTACTTAAATGTCTTCTTATCAACAGAATCAGGCTGAGTGAGCAGCTTCCTGTCCATCAGTCATGCAGTGAAGCATCCAGACCATGCAGTCCAGCCAACTGAGGGCGATCCTGGAACAGGCTTCCGTACATAGCTGACCACAGGACTCTCGGGTTGACACTTCAAGGTTAATACCGTGTAAGGACTACTTTCATTAGGCTAGAGAAGGGACTCATGTCAAACTCTTAAAACTTTTTATTTTCATGTGGAGACTCAGTATTATTCTTTTTCACACAATGAACCATTTCTTCCCAACATGATACATTAACTATCCATCATTACTTTGTGCCATCTTGGGCTGTCTTTATGAGACACAGCTTCCTTTGTATTTATGACAATGTGAGTGTTTTATTTTGTATAATTTGCTTAAGTTTTTTTTCTTTTCCTCTGTGCTCATTTGGCACTGTTTTTAATACTCTCACTGTGAATAATACTTTCTTTTCATGATGTTTTTCTGATTCATTATCGCTGATCATCTTGTACCTGACAAATGTGCAGAACTCTAATTTGTTTTAAACGTTTGTCTAATGATTCTATTGTATTTTCTTTAACAATGAGCATATTGTCTGTACACGATAGCACTTGTTGACTCCCCTCTGTTCTCGTCTGGGACCCCTAGAAAGCAGCATCTTATGAAATGGCTTATGTGCTACCAATTTATTAGAGAGTACAATTCCAGGAACAGAATCAAGGGCCTGGGAAAGGGAAGCAGAGGAGGGAGAGCCAACATGACATACGCCGTCACCCTAGCAGCCACTAAGCACTGATCCTTGGTTTTGCTTACCAAGAAGTCCATTTTAGTTGCATTGTAAGGCAATATGTCCTGAGGGGAAAAAGGAGAATTAACCCATTGGCTCTTTCCTCCAATTAAGCAAGAGTTATAGTACAATGACTACAAGCCTCCTGTCCTAGCAGACACTGTGAAGGAGAAAGGACTCAGCTTGGGGAAGCAGCAAAGCCCTCTCCAGTTTTGTCTAAGTGAAAATCGATTAAATCATGGGCTAGTCAATCCCTATCAATGGTGGAAGAAGCCATAGTTAAGGAGCCCAATAAAAGTTGGTGTGGTATATGGGATGTGTCTGCTAGGCTCTCCACTTGGACTCCTGTCAGATCCACTCCATCACTGCACTGTTGCTTCCCCTCTTACCATCGTATTACAATAGGGTCTCCATTAATGTGAGAAGAGATGCTGTGACTTGTTTCCTGAGAGGATATCTAGCAGTGTCCCCTTCAAGATGGCAGCCAGGTGTAGACTCCAGAAAGATTTCAGGAAAGATGGGGAGTGGGGCAAGCTGCAGTCCTTGCTGCTACGAATTTGCTGACATTATAACTGGTATTCATCCTCTCCTCTTTCCACATTCATTTCATATTTCACTCACCTTCGGCCAGTATTTTGGCTGATCTTAGTAGCTTGAATGGTGGGGTAACCCAACCTTCATTCTGAAGAGAAATGTATTGTTTGTTGTCCTGTGTTGTTTTTTTTTCCAAGTGATATTTATGCACATACATTTTCTTATGCACTATAAAAGCAGAAGAAACATCCCAGGGTGGATCTTCAGATCCATTAGTTCTACTATGAAACAGGCCTTAGCTAAACCTCCATTTATCATGCAACCTCTAAATGGACCCTGTCTATCCAGAGAATCAAAATGGTTTTAGTTATCTCCTGGTATCAACACCAGCTCAGGCTTCATTTCTGCTAATCTGCAAAATACCTGGATATCCTTACCTTCATCTTCGATGCACGGTTACTTTGGAAAATAGTCATAGAACTTGTTGGGGAAAGTTGGAGAAACCTTTATGACATTTTTCACATTGTGGAAGGCTCTTGGTTCGTGAACTGATCTTGATCTAGAAAGTTGGTGATGAACCATAATATTCCATTTGTCAACTGATATCAGCCTTCAGGTTACAAGCTTGTGTACATAATAGCAACACAGAAAAGTTACATGCATGTACACACTCACACACATACACACACCACATCTTATATCAAATATCCACATCACCACATCAAATATCCTTGTGCTTCTCTCAGAAGTACGTTTCTTATTTTCTTAGTATAGGTTGTGTCCTTGGACCATCTCAGGGAAAATTATTAGAAGTAATTTCTCACATCTTACAGAGTTAATCTCATTCAACATTATCACCTCACTAAGACTTCTGACATTTCCCTCAATACTGTGCCAAGAAAATTCTGGCATCATCACCTTATTCATAGGCCCAGTCTTTGTATGTCAAAGAAGTGGCTCAAGGATCCAGTTAAACTATTAGGACCACAGCCTGGTGTCCTTGAGAGCACACTGAAACTTTGACATAGCTGTGTACCCCATGTCAATAACCGTGCCCCCTTAGTACCTCCTAATCTCCAGTTCAATGCCTTTAACATCCAGCCTTATGATCCATGTGTTCCCCTGTTGTCCTTGGTATCATTTAACCAGTTTCCGCAATTTCTGTGGCCATATAGCTTTTTCCTCCCAAAGCAGAAACTGTAATTGTCCTCTCAGGATGAGATGTGTCCTACTTCTGGTTTTAACCTGGAAGCAGTGAGAAGCCAGGTGGCACATCCCAAGGAAAGTCTGCATCACTGTGGCACACCCCTGCTTTGGGGAAGTCGCTGCATTGTCTCTTGTCAGAGTGAGGCTACTTTTCTCTGGAAAAATCAGAGATTGTTTCTACCAATCAGAACTTTCAGGAGAGGGGCCCCTGGGTAACTCAGTTGGTTAAGCATCCGGCTCTTGGTTTTGACTCAGGTCATGATCTCAGGGTCCTGGCATGGAGCCCCACGCCAGGTTCTGGGCTCAGGGCAAAGTCTGCTTGTCTCCCTCCTCCTGCCTCTGCTTCTCTGCCCCACCCCCACCACATCCCGCCCCACCCTTGCTCCCATGCCTGTGCTCTCTCACTCTCATTCTCTCTCTCAAATAAAAAAAATCTTAAAAAAACAAACAAACAAACAAAACCTTCCATGAGGATCTCAGGACTCAAGATCTCCAGACTCACCCACCCAAGTATCCCTATCCTCGTAGTCAGGATTCTGGTCTTTTTGTACCAGGGTTCAAATTCCGACCTTGGAGAGTGTTGGCATTAGTTGAGTCGTCTCTGTGGATTTATCACCACATTTACAGTTGGATCCTGGGTGTGAGGTCCAGCGTATTCTGCTCTGCACCCACAGAGATGGCACTGCCTTTAAAAACAATCTCCAGAAAAGTCCCTCAGAATCCATGGTGTACTTTGAGTTGGAAGTTGACTGCCCTAAACTTAATTTCCCTTACCAAAGATTCCAAATGTAGTTAATATAAGCCAATCCGCCTCCCCGTCCTCGTTATTTCCAATGCTCCCCAAACTGTTCATGTGCCGTGGCTACCATGTTTGCCAACACTTCCCCCTGTACCGATTTCTCTTCACCACTAACCCCAGACAACGGCCCTTTTAGCTTTTGTCTCTCAGAAAGAATCTTGGACTAAGACGTATGTGCTTTTTCACTAGGGAAAGTAATCTCAGGGAGAAGAACTAATGACAAGGAAAACTGACGAGGAAAAACATGGGGAACCAATAAATTAGCTGCTGCTAATTGTAGCTCTTTGCTTGATTTAATGCCACATCCCCCAAATCATGGAATAAACTGCATTTCTAGAGAGTCTGTCTAGAGGAAAAAAAAGAGTAGAATCCGTTCTGTTTCCGACTTCTCTTGAGCCAATGGTTGGCCAATGGGGCATTCGATCACTCCCCTTTCTGAAGTTCACAACCATAGTGCTGAGTAGGGTCCCATCGTGTCTCATGCTGTGGCATTAACAGGAGACTATGGGTCAGGACACAACAGAATGCCACTTGGGCAAGGAGGAGGTTGCACTGAGAGTGAGATTGGTTGGGATTCAGATAGAATCGGTCACTGCAGTAGTGGCTGCAACATTAGGTAGATAACGCTGGGAGGGTGCGAAAGTGTGCAAAGGTGTCCGGTGCCTATTTGTAAATTTGACTCTTTCTTTCCCTTTTTTTTTTTCTTCTTTGCTTTACTTGCCCAGTCAACCACTTTAGCAGCATGTCGAATGATCATAATAATAATATGTGCTTTGTCTCAAGTAGTAAAGGAAGCACGACCAATTGTTTCTATTGTAAATGATGTTTGCTGTAAGATGTTTGCACCTGCTCTTTTTTTTTCTGTGTAAGGCAGTTTCCGCTTTATAAAGTTTTCAGCTATTGCATATTAATTTAGGTTTTTCTAATTTATCAAAAAATTTATGCATGTATTCAATGACATGATTTTTGTATATTTGATTGAAGTGATGAATTAAATTATAGAATATTTCTGATATTATGAGAGTCTTGCATTTCTGGAATATACTCAGGTCCATTGTGATGTTTTATATTTTTTTAACGGATTTAGTTAGATGTTAGACTTTGGATTTTCAGAGCTGTGCTATGGATTTTGTTCTTTGTCTGGCTTTGTAATCAAGGTTATATTAGACTTACAAAAGTAGCCGCATTCATTTTAGTCTATGGTGAGGAAATAAACCTTTCACC
>CM052899.1:3130774-3153550 GCA_028534135.1 Potos flavus | reverse complement strand
GTAAAGGGTGAGGGGTGCATATAGGAAAGGTCAAGGAATAAATGTTAGCACTGACATAACTTCACAAACCCTGAAACAGGGGACACATGAAAAGCAGTATTCATCAAACTAAAAAATCATGCTAATTCCGATAGCAGTTTGTTCTTTTTTTTAACACAAAATATGGCAGAAAAGTAAAGCTCTTAAAAATTCATTATGTTGAAGGTGAAAGAGAGATTATTGTGAATGCTACAATGAATCCTGCATTTTAACCTCAAAGAACATCCATTGTTTTTGAAACATGAGAAATGTACAAAGACTGTTTTGGGGAAGAAAAACATCGTAGTAAAACCGTCTTGCTGAATTAAGGACATTATGTAATATGAATATATATGAAGTTAATTGTGGTTGAAATAGTTCGTAGTGTGACTCAGAAAGCATCAAAAAACAGCAGGAAAAAACCATAACCTTCAAAATTCACAAATACAGTTTAATATATATCATTAGCATATATATAATTAGCATATATATACACATATATATATAACTAGAGAACTTATTTACCAAAAAAATGCTCAATATTATTCTAGCATACAGAAGCTGATTTAAAAAGTAGGTTTTAGGGGTGCCTGGGTGGCTCAGTTGTTAAGCATCTGCCTTCAGCTCAGGTCATGATCCCAGAGTCCTGGGATCAAGCCCCGCATCCGGATCCCTGCTTGCTGGGGAGCCTGCTTCTCCTTCTACTCCCCCTGCTTGTGTTCCGTCTCTCTCTGTCAAATAAATAAATAAAATCTTAAAATAATAATAATAATAATAAATAAAATAAAAAGTAGGTTTTAAGGCTCTGTTTCTAAAATATAATTGGTCACAGGCAACAAAGAAGAAAAATATTTAACAATAGCAGTCTTCAAAAGTAATTTTTGATAACGCTGATATTAAATATAAAATCAGCTTCTCTGTATACATTATTCTTGTTTGTTGCCTGTGATCAATTATATTTTAGAGATATTTGAGCCTTTAAAACCTACTTTAGGGGCTCCTGGGTGGCTCAGTGGGTTAAAGCCTCTGCCTTTGGCTCAGGTCATGATCTCAGGGTCCTGGGGTCGAGCCCCACATCGGGCTCTCTGCTCAGCAGGGAGCCTGCTTCCCTCTCTCTCTCTGCCTGCCTCTCTGCCTACTTGTGATCTCTCTCCTCTTTGTCAAATAAATAAATAAAATCTTTTTTAAAAAATTTAAAAAAATAAAACCTACTTTATAAATCAGCTTCTGGGGCACTGGGTGGCTCAGTCAGTTAATCATCTGATTGTTGATTTGGGCTCAGACCATGATCTCAGGGTGTTGAGAATGAGCCCCGCGTAGGGCTCCGCACTCAGCTCTGAGTCTCCTTGAGCTTCTCTCTCCTCCTCTCTCTCTGTCCCTCCCCCTGCTCTCCTGCTCTAAATAAAACAAAACAAAACAAAACAAAATAAAATAAAATAGTAAATAAATAAAATCTTTTTAAAATATTCAAATTAAATTTTAAAAATCAGCTTCTGTATCCCGGAACAATACTGAACATTTTTGTAAATAAATTCATAAATTTTCGTTGCAATTCATTAAAAAATCAGTTGAAAATATTTAAATAAATGAAACACCAAACTTCAGCTTCTAATACTTTTGGAAACTTGCATTTATTTAAAACAAAGCAAACAGCAAGGAGACTCAAAACACCTAGAATGTTTAATTGTGACATTCTATAATTACTCTGTGGGAGAGCTTAATTCGTTTGATGATGGCTTTAATTTTAGTTGTGTACATATTATGTCCTATACTGTAATAGAAAGAAAATATCAAGGCTTATGGTTTTGCGGTACTAAATTTGGTGAAACATTTAAAAGACTTGTAAAAAGAGAAAACCAATCAGACATGTTTTACCTTGTAAAATAAACATTTGTCAGTGGGAAATATCATGAATATAGACAAATATTGCTAAAACTCTTGTTTCTTAAATATTTACAAATTATTCTATTACATATATTAGAACTGAGAATATACTTCATTTAGAATAATTTGCTAAGCTTAACATGTCCCTAGTGCTTTGTAAAAGCAGTGTTTTCTCATTTAAAAATACAAAAGTATCAATTAAAGTTGTTGATAATTTCAAATTTTCTTAATCATGAAATGTAACTTTAGAGAAGACTGAAGACAATTTTATTTAAAAAAATATATATTTTGGGGGGCGCCTGTGTGGCTCAGTCATTAAGCGTCTGCCTTTGGCTCAGGTCATGATGCCGGGATCCTGGGATCGAGCCCCCACATCGGGCTCCCTGCTCAGTAGGAAGCCTGCTTCTCCCTCTCCCTCTGCCTGGTGCTCTGCCTACTTGTGCTCTCTGTCTCTCTGTCAAATAAATAAATAAAATCTTTAAAAACAAACAAATAAATAAATAAAACATCCAAAATTAAATATATATATATATACATATATTTAAAAATCTTAAGAAAAATACCAGGGTCAAATGAAGAAACTCAGGAAATAACTTTTCTTTCTTTCTTTTTTTAATTAGTCTCCTTTGGTCTCTACACCCAATGTGTGGCTTGAATTCATGACCCTGAGATCAAGAGTCACTTGCTCTACAACTTAGCTGCCAGGAGCCCCTGAGATACTTAAATATGTACCAAGGTAAATTATTCTGCCTTTGGTTTTCTAATGATGAGATAATCATTATGAATACATGTTTTCATATTCTTGTTTAAATGTGTGTACACGTGTCATTTTGATTCTAAGTAAGAGTTTGTTTTTAAAGTAGAGTTTCTCATGGAGCTGTTTTCAGGCTCACTAAAGAAATTTAACAAAAAGGCTATTGTTTTGATGTTGTTCAGTAGCTTGTCCTTTTAACTTCAGTTGTTTCCTAGTTAGGATAATAAAATGTATGCTTAAGGAGAGATGCTGGATGCAGGAGCAGCTGGGCTATTGATCAAGAAAAGTTTCTTGATCAAGAAAATGAAGATTAGGTGCCTGACATTATTATTTCTTTTCTTATTTTTGAATAAAAATTTAAAATTTAACAACACGTTTTAGATTTTTAGAAAAGTTGAAAAGACAATACAGAGAATCTCCACATATTCCACACCCAGGACCCTCTATTACTAACATCTTATTTGAGTATGGCATTTATTGCAAGCAGTGAATCCATATTGATACATTATTATCAGCTGAGGTTCATACTTTGTTCAGATTTCCTTAGAGTTTTTACATTTTATTTATTTATTTATTTTGAAGATTTTATTTATTTGACAGAGAGAGACAGCGAGAGAGGGAAAATAAGCAGGGGGAGAGGCAGAGGGAGAAGCAGGCTTCCCACTGAGCAGGGAGCCCGATGCGGGGCTAGATCCCAGGACCCTGGGATCATGGCCTGAGCCAGAGGCAGACGCTTAACGACTGAGCCACCCAGGCGTCCCTCCTTAGATTTTTTTTAAGATTATTTATTTGAGAGAGACAGAGGGCAGTGGGAAGGGACAGAGAGAGCCGATGAGAGGCTTGATCTCAGGACCCTGATGTCACAATCTGAGCCAAAACAAAAAGTTGGATATTTAACCAACTGTGTCACCCGGGTCCCCAAGATTTCCTTAGATTTTATCCCATATCATTTTTCTGTTCCAGAATTTCAACAGGTCCCAAATTATTTGTAGTCATCATGTCTCCTTTGGCCTCTTTTTGCTTTGACGCGTTCTCAGACTTGTTTCGTTTGTGATGAGCTTGCCAGTTTTGAGAAGTACGGGTCAAGTATTTTATAGAAGGTACCTAAGTTGATACTCTTTGATTCTTTTCTGGTTGCTGTCCTGGAATTGTGAGTTTGGGGCAGGAAGACCATAGAGGTTAAGTACCTTTTCCGTCATATCTAGGGTGTGTAAAATTATTTTCATGTACCTTTGTTCTCATTGATGTTAATTTGGTCACCTGCTAAGTCAGAATTGTTCACTATAAGTTCCACATTTCCCCCTTCCATCCATGCTAAATTCTTTGGGAAAAATTCACCACATACAGCCTCCACTGCATTCTGCAACAAATTTAGGGCAGGAATTCTTTTACACTGCAGATGTGTTTGCTATCTACCACTTATTTATTTATTCATTCAATCACTTATTTATGACATTATGGACTCATGGATTTTTATTTTCATAATTTAGATTATGATCCAATAGTCCTTTATATATTTTGTTGGTCAAATGTTCCAGCTTTTTCCATTAAGATTCTTTCAGTTGGATCCTATGTTTCCTTGACATACGTGAATCCTGATCATGAAGGATTTCTTACATTCCTTTTTGATTTCAATTATTTTTCCTGATTAATATTTTTTCTAATAACTAAGTTTTATGTATATACATATATATGTATGAAGCAATCAAAATAAGAGAAAAAGTCATTGAATTCCTTCTATATTACTCAAAAGGTTAAGAGGAGACCTTCTCATTTCCTATAAATACTCTCTATAGATTTATTTTACTAAGGAATTTTCTTCTTTGTTGTTTAGTTCTCAGTTTTAGTGCTCCTCATTCCTTCTAGAGGATTCTGTCATCTGTTTTCATTTCTTTTCAACTTGAAGACTCATTTTAACATTTAAAAATACAGTTGAGTGGTATAACTCTATTGCAATGGAATCTGTCTGCTTTCTGTTGCTTGGCAAGGTCTCTTCAAATTTTATCTTCATTCTTTAAGGTTTTTTGTAATATATCTTTTTATTTTGCACCTTTTCAATGGCAACTATGGCTATGAATCTTGCTTTATATTTTACTTAATAAATGCAGTGGTTATTTCTGTGTTTGTGCATAGAGAGGTTCCTCATTAATTTCCTTTTATAACTGCATAGAATTTAGTGTGTGATGTATCATGGATTAACAATCTCTTTGATGGATTTATGGATGTTTCTTCTGTTTTGCTATTCTGTACCGTACTCCAAAATGTTACCTTGAACACATATCCTTTGTATCATATGTTGTTACAGCTATAGGGTATATTCTCAGAGTGGGATTTCTGGATCAAAGAGTGAAAGACATGTGAAAACATCATTTTTAAAATTTTTTTTTTCCCATTTAAGAGGTAAAAATGAAATCTTGCTATAGTTTCAATATATATTTCTCTTATTTTTTTTTTAAGATTTTTCTATTTATTTATTTGACAGAGAGAGAGATCACAAGTAGGCAGAAAGACAGGCAGAGAGAGGGGGGAAGCAGGCTCCCCGCTGAGCAGAGAGCCTGATGGGGGGCTCGATCCCAGGACCCTGAGGCTTAACCCGCTGAGTCACCCAGGCACCCCTATTTCTCTTATTATGACTGAAATTGAACATATTTTTTTATATTCAAGAGGTGTTAGTATTTATTTGTGAACTTTCTGGCATGTCCTCTGACTGTTTTTCTCTGTTGTTGAACTTTGTATTCTTAATTTCTAGGATATACGCATACATACCACACACATGAATCTATGCATATTAGGGTTTAGACCTTGTTTCTCATATGAGCTTCAATTTTTTCCCCAAGATTTGTATTTTTCTTTTGACTTGGTTATTGGTCTGTTTGTCTGTTTCTTCTTCTCAAGAAGGCATTGTTTTATTTTTATTTATTTTTTATTGAGGCACAATTCGTATATAGCACTGTGTTAGTTTCAGACTTCTAACATAATCATTCAAATTTGTGTGCGCTGTGAAAGGATCACCACAGTAAGTCTGATTACCATCTGTCACCGTACATGGTTACATTTTTGTTTTGTTTTGTTTATTTTACCTTGTGATGAGAACTTTTAACATTTACTCTCTTGGCAACTTTCAAATATGAAATGCAGTACTATTGACTACAGTCACGATGCTGTACCTTATAGGCTCATGACTTATTTACTTTATATCTGAAATTTATACCCGCTGACCCTATTTACCATGCCTCCCACTTCCAAGTCCCCTCCACTCTGGCAACTACCAGTCTGTTCTCTGTATCTATGAGTTTTGTTTTCTCTCATTTTGTTTTAGGTTCCACATATAAGTGAGATCATATGGTATTTGTCTTCTTCAGTGTAACTTCTTTCACTTAATACGCTACATGTCTATCAATATTGTTGCAAATGGTTAAGATTCTGTTATTTTTTATGGCTTAGTAGTATTCCAGTGTGTGCATGTGCATGTATGTGTGTGTGTGTGTACACCTCACATCTTCTTTATCCTTTAGTCTCTTGATGGACACTTAGGTTGTTTCCATATACTGGCTATTGCAAATAATGGTGCAATGAACATAAAGATGCATGTATCTTTTCAGATTTTTGTTTTTGTTTTTTCAGATCACCACACAGAAGTTGAAATTTTAGATTGTATCATAGTTCTATTTTTAGGTGTTTTTTTTGTTTTGTTTTGTTGTTTTTTTTTTTTTAAGAATTTTGTACTGGTTTCCACAGTGGCCACTGTGGTCAATTTACAATTCCTTCAGCATTGCACAAGGATTTCCTTTCCCCACGTTGTTGCCAACACTCTCCACTTCTTATCTCTTTGATAATAGCCATTCTAACACGTGTAAGATGATAGCTCATTGTGGTTTTAATTTGCATTTTCCTGGTAATTAGTGATGTTAAGCATCGTCTCATGTGCCTGTTGGTCATCCGGATGTGCTCTTTGGAAAGATGTCTATTTAGACCCTCTGCCCACATTTTACAGTGGATTATTTGGGTTTTTTTAATATTGATCTGTGTGAGTTCTTTATAAATTTTGAATATTAACCTCTTATCAGATATATGATTTACATATTTTCTCCCATTTGGTAGGTTGCCTTTCATTTTGTTGATGGTTTCCTTTGCTATGGAGAAGCCTTTTAATTTGATGTAGTCCTGTTTGTTTATTTTTGCTTTAGTTGCCTTTGCTTTGGAATCAAATCCAAAAATTAATCACCAAAAACAATGTCTAGGAGCTTACCACCTAGTTTTATTTTTTCCTAGAAGTTTTATAGCAACACATCTCTGTCTTTAATCCAATTTGAGTTAGTATTTTGTGTATGGTGTAAGATAATGATCTAGTTTTATTTTTTTACATGTGACTAAAGAGTGTTCTCAGCACCATCTGTTAAAGAGACCATCTTTTCCCCATTGTCTATTCTTGCTTCCTTTGTCATAAATTAATTGACCATATGTATGTGGGTTTATTTCTGGGCCCTCTATTCTGTTCTATTAATCTAGGTGTCTATTTTTATACCAGTTACACACTGTTCTTATTACTATAGTTTTGTAGTATAGTTTCAAATTAGGGAGCGTGATATCTCTAGATTTGTTCTTCTTTTTCAAGATTGCTTTGGCTATTCAGAGTATTTTTGGTTCCATATAGTTTTTAGGGTTTTTTGTTCTGTACCTGTGAAAAATTCCATAAGAATTTTAATCAGAATTTTATTGGATCTGTAGATTGCTTTGAGTAGTATAGACATTTTAACACTATAAATCTTCTAATCCATGAGCACAGAATATCTTTTCATTTGTTTGTGCATTCAATTTATTTCATCAATATCTTGTAGTTTCAGTGTACACATCTTTTACGTCCTTGGTTTAGTTTAGTTTATTCCTAGGTATATTATTGTTTTAGATGCAATTGTAAATGGGATTGTGTTCCTAAATCCTTTTTTTGATATTTCATTGTTAACATGAAGAAAGGCAACTGACTTCTGTGTATTGATTTTGTACCTTAGAACTTTTAAATTCTGGTAGAATGAGAGATTGGAATGGTGGTCGCCATGGGCTGAGGGGTGGAAAAAATGGGAAGATATTGGTCAAAATCTACAAACTTCTGGTTATAAAATAAATAAGTTCAGGGAATCTAATGTACGATGAGTATTTTTACGAATACTATGTTAAATACTTGAAACTTGCTATTAGAGTAGAGCTTTAATATTCTCACCATAATACCACCAACAAAAATTATGTCAGGTGAAGAATGTGTTGGCTAATCTTACTGTGGTAAGCATTTTGAAATATATACATTTAAAATCATTCATATATACACCTTAAATATGCGCAATATTACATGTCAGTTACATCTCAATAAAGCTAGAAAAAATTAATAAGTTTCTAATGTAAATGTGATGAAATACATTTTCCTCTAAGCATTGCTTTAACTGCATTTTACAAATTTAATATACTGTGTTTTTATTTTTACTTCGTTTGAAATATTTTCTAATTGCTTTTTGCTTTTCGACCCATAAGATTTTTAAAAAAATAGGTAAACAAATGAACCCCATTCATATTTTCTGCCATTTGAAAAATAACCCACGTGGTCGAAGCTAAATATAAAATGTAAAAATATAAAATTTCTAGAAGAAAATATAAGAGATCAGAGAAGAAATAAAAAAATTCATGGAAACAAATAAAAATGAAGGTACAGCTGTCCAAAATCTCTGGGATGCAGCAAATGCAGTCCTAAGAGGGAAGTATATAGCAATACAGGCCTACCACAAGAAGCAAGGAAAATCTCAAATAAACAACTTAACCTTACACCTAAAGAAGCTAGAAAAAGAATAAAAAGCAAAACTTAAAGCCAGCAGAAGGAAGGAAATACTAAAGATTAGAGCAGAAATAAATGATATAGAAACTTAAAAAAAACAATAGAACAGGTCCATTAAACCGGGAGCTAGTTCTTTGAAAATCAATAAAATTGATAAACCTTTAGCCATACTTAGCAAAAAGAAAAGAGAAAGGACTCAAATAAATAAAATCACAGATGAGAGAGGAGAAATACCAATGAAGGCCACAGAAACAGGAAAAAGATATTTGTGCCTTTGGGTTAAGCAAGGATTTTTCCCTCAAGAGAAAATTATAAATTTGATGATATTGGATTCACAAACCTATCCTTTAAAGTCACTATTAAGAAAATAAAAAGAGAAACCACAGACTAGAAGAATTTTTTACAACACATATTGATAAAGGACTTGTATCCAGTACATAAAAATCTGTCAAAACTCAATTATATGAAAATAAACCAATGAATAAAAGAAAATAACAAAATTCGAAAAGACTACACACACAAAAAAAGATATACAGATGTCAAATAATTACGTGAAAAGATGTTCAATATCATTATCCATTAGGGAAATGCAAAATAAAGTACAGTAAAATATCACTATAGGTATTATATTAGAATTGCTTAAAAAATTACAATACGAGTGAAGTATATGCAGTGACTGGAATGTTCATACATCTCTGGAAAGAATAAAAAATGGTATAATCACTTTAGAACAGAGTTTGGCCTTCTCTTATGAGGTTAGAAATACATGTAATATATGATCAATGTTCTCTTTGTTACCAGCCTTCTCACATATGATCCTTAACAGATTTCCTTAATGTAGATACAAGTCCTTTATCAAGTACGTCTTAGAAAAACAGTGGATTACAATGTGGTGATTTTGGGTTCTCCCTAATGGTTTGTCAGCAGGCAAATAAAAGCATTACCACATAATGGAACCATTTCAATTTTATTATTGTTCATTCTTTTACTTTTAACCTACTTGTGTCTTTTTATGGTAAGTTCATATCTTTTCATGTGCTTATTTTCCATCTGTATATTGTCTTTGGTGAGGTGTCTGTTCAAGTTTTTGGCCCATTTCTAATCAGTTTGTTTTTCTATTGTTGAGTTTAAGAGTTCTTTGCATATATTGGATAACAGTAGTTTATAAGGTTTTTCTTTTGCCAATATTTCCTCCTAGTCAGGCTTGTCTCCTCAAGATAAACTTAATGTTTTCATGAAAACAAAGATATGATTGGAAATTTCAGTTGCTACTTATATATAATAAATGTTCTAAAAATTCACCAAAGGAATAGTTTACTTTCATGTTTATTTGTTTTTTTATTTTTTATTTTTTTATTTAATTTCAATCAGCCAACATATAGTACATCATTAGTTTTGGATGTAGTGTTCAGTAATTTATCAGTTGCATATAACACCTAGTGCTCATCACATCACGTGCCCTCCTTAATACCCATCACCCAGCTACCCCATCCCCCCATCCTCCTCCCCACCAGCGACCTTCAGTTTGTTTCTTATAGTTAAGAGTCTCCCTCTTTGATTGTCTCCCTCATTGGTTTCTTCCCCTTCAGTTTTCCCTTCCTTCCACTACAGTCCTCTGCACTATTCCTTCTATTCCATCTCTTAAATGAGTTAAATGAGGAAAACCATATGATAACTGCCTTTTTCTGATTGACTTATTTCACTTAACGTAATATCCTCCAGTTCCATCCACGTGGATGTAAATGGTAAATATTCATCCTTTCTGATAGCTGAGTGATATTCCATTGTGTATATGAACCACATCTTCTTTATCCATTCGTCTATCAGTGGACATGTTTTTTGCATTTTGCTGCCTGTTGCATTAAGAGGAAACACGAACATGTCACACCTTTATTGTTTCTTAATTTTTCTTGATTTTATATGCTTAAGATTACTTAGATTTGTGTGTTCTATTCCAAGTTTCCCTTTTACACAGGGAATATATTATCAGAAAAGACTGATTTACAAAGCTTTTTGTCTGAAAACAGTGACAGAATTATGAAATGTGAGACCACAAAGCCATTACAATAGGAGGATAGCACAGGGACAACATGTGGAGAGTTCCCTTCTTACCGAAGACACCTTGGAAAAGAAAACAAACATTACAAATGAAACTAAAATATCTTCTCTGTACCTATGTCCTATACTCTCCACCATAAACTCTCACGCTGTAGAAAAATATTCTCAGAAATTCCGTGTTTACCCTCCCAAGAGTAAAGTGCTTAGAACAATGCTGGGCACACAGTAAGTGGCCAATAAACGTTCTGGATATTTTACTACATATTTATTCAAAATATTACTCAATATTGTATTGCGAGTATGTAAGTTTTATTTTTCTTTGCGACTTGCTTTTTCTTACTCCATATTATGTGTTTGAATAACCAAAGCTGTCAAAGTAATTTATAGTTTCCAACTTATAACTGGTGCTATTACTACTTTGTAGAAAATACCCACTTATTTATAGATTTTCCTGTTGAGGGACCTTGGATTATATCTTATTTTTGCTATTAGAAACAATATTGCCATGAAATTTCCTATACGTTCTTATACTTGTACAAGTTCATAACAGTTACTCTTAATACATAACTTGTAAGTGGAATTTCATGGCTGTGGGATATAATCATCTTCAACTTTATTCAGTATTATCAAATTTCACTTCAAAATGTCAGTCATAATTTAAGTTCACACCAGTAGAGTTCGAAAGTTCCTGTTGCTCTATATCCTTGCCAACACGTTTTCAAGTTTTTTTTTATTCTAAAGGTATGCGAAGAATACCTGGGACACAGAGAATGGGGTAATTATTTCTATTGGTGTGCATGTTTCTAAGGAGACCGTGAATAAAGCCAGAAGTGATGAGGGCCTGAACTAAGGCAGGGATGCTGGGCATGAAGAGGAGGAATCAGGACATTCATAAGATGCAATTGAAAGTTAGTAAGAACTGAAAGAAGGAGAATCAGTCATTTCTTTAAAAAGTGAAAATATAAGAAAAAAGAAGTGAAAATATGACTTAAAGAAGTAGAGGTGAGTGGAGGTGGAGAGTGGGAGCAGGTGAATCCTTTGCTTGGAGTGAAATTTGTTTGTGAAATAAATACATATTATGCATGAAAACTATGGGGCCCAACATGTGCAGGAGTTTGCATACCATTCATTTCTCTTCATCCTATAAAAATATACCATGAGTGTCCTAGGCACACCCATATTTCTAGAATTAATATGTTTTAAACTTAGATCTCTCCTTAGTTTAGCCAGGGAGAATATTTCAGAGAGAAAACAGAAAGGAAATCGGGTTATGATTATTGCCATTCACTCTATAGATAGCACTCAAAACTTCAAACCTATACTTCAAGAGAATCCCCTACTACGGTCGTGATTCATTTAGGAAAATAATAGAACAGTGATCTTGCTACACTAATTATGTGAGTTCTCACTATAATTACCATAAAATTATAAGTTACAGTAATTTTCAGTACTCCACCAGGGAAAATGAAGTTACTTTGAATTATAATGGCAAATTGGATAGTATCTTACAACAATATGAGATTGCGTAAGTAATTTGGGTCACTGTAATATGTGTTATGTCCCCGAATGGATCCTTTTCATTATCCGATTAAATAAAAACCATATACTCATACATGAATTTAGCCTTACGCCCACCCAATGTATAATAGATGACGAGACTCAGAGAATTACAGAACTAGTAGTAAATTAAGAGTTCCTCTCCTTCGAGAGGACAAATTCTATACATGGGAAGTGGTGTGCAGGGGAGTTGGGTTAGTTCAGCTTGCTCATGTGCCTTACAGGAGGGATGCACGTGACATGTAGCTGGGTCTCCATTTATTGCAGCCATGGCAACTCTTTTCTTTTTTAAGAAGACTGAAATCATGCCAAGTATATTTTCCAATCTTAGTGGTACAAAACTAACGATCAACCATACAACAAAGCTGGAATATCTACAATGTAAATATTAAATATTTAATATTAATGTAAATATTAAAAACAACACACTACTGCACAAGCAATGGGCCAAATAAGAAATCAAACGGCAGATCAAAATACGTCTCAAAACACAAGAAAAAGAAAACACGTTATTCCAAAACCTATAGGATGCAGCAAAAACAGACGTTAGAGTAAAATTTATGCTGTAAATGCTTATATTAAGAAATAAAGTTCAAATAAAAAAAAATCACACCACAAGGAACTAGAAAAATAAGAGACTTAGCTGAAATTTGGTAGAGGAAGGAAATAACAAAGAAAAATCAGAAATAAATAAAACAGAGACCAGAATAAACAATAATGTAACATTGAAAGTAATGAGCAGTTTCTCTAAATAAATAAATAAAAAAGCAAACAAAATTGGCAATGCTGTAACTATGTTAACTAAGGGGAAAAAAAGAGAAAAGCCTCAAAAACCAAAATAAGAAATGGAAGAGAAAACAATACAACAGATAACCACAGAAATACACGGTGTGATAACAGATTACTATAAACAATTATATACCAACAAATCAGATAACTTAGAATAAAGCAGATAATCCCTAAAAATGCACAAGTTGCTAAGATCGAATCATGGATCTTGAATCCAACAAATAGGGAATCTTCTTAGAGCAATGATAAGAATGAAAGTTGAATTAGAAATAGTAATTCCTGAAGTTTGGTTCTGCCAAATTGTATCATCAGCATCCACAGAAGAAGCATATTTAGAGGAGAGATTTGTGGCATAATAGAAAAAAAAAAATAGTGGGTTGCATCATTTTGTTCTGTTTTGTTTTCAGAGAAGCTTAAGTTTGAATCCAGGATCTACCATTTTCTCTTGAGTTTTTAATTCTTTATTGATAATGTGGGCGTGATATTTCCACTTCACAGAGCTACTAGAGAAATTAAATTATAACATATAAAGTGTCAAACAGAGCTTATTACACAGTCAATTTTTAATAAGAAATAGCATCTCATTTCTCAGGGTACCCCAAAAATCTGTCCAAAAAGGGATAGATTACATAGCATTTTCCTCCTTAACAAAATCCCAGGCAGGAATGTATCAGTTATCACATACAAATAACTTCTCTGCATGTTGATAGAGTGGTTTTTATAAAACCATCAACCACTCTTAATAGTGCTGTGAGGAGCAAACAATGGGAATGGGAAATACTGTGTATGCTGCAACATTGATAAGTTATTTTCAGACACTGTGTCACCCTCATTCCATTGTCCCCCATCAGAAATAAGTCTTCACTTAGGTAAAAAGAGTCTCAAAGTGTAATGACACAGTGATACAACTCTTAAGACAAAACTAGATTTTGAACTTTGATCCTCTAAAACTTTTTTTGTATGTGACACTTCTCCATGAGTGTAGCACAGAATAGTTTCACCATTAGCTAGAAGGACACAGTTTTTATTTCTCCCCATGAAAGAGGACTTTGGAAACCTAGGAATGATTAGTTGACAAATTGACACAGCAGATAAAATAATATGTCCAGAAAAATGGATGCTCCCCTTTCAGGGAATGGTGGGATTGCCAGGAAAATTAGGGACTGTGTTTCCCAGGCCCCTTGTATCTAGTTGTTATGTGACTCTGAAAGCCACCTCTAACCAGAGTCTCTAAAAATCCATGGTGCACTAGCATTTTAATAAGAAATACATTCAAACTTAATTCCAAGTTATGAGAAAACATAATTCATGTGGATGTTTTATAGAACATGATGATTATAATTCATTACTGCTGTGTGGTATATTTGGAAATTGTTAAGAGAATAGATCCTAAGTGTTCTCCTCACAAGGAAAAAAGCTTTTGCTTTTTAAAATCTATCTGAGATAATGGATGTTAACTAAACTTATTTTGCAGTATATGAAAGTAAAGTAATTATACTGACTACATTGAACTTGGTGCTGTATGCCAATTACATCTTAATCAAAGTGGACAAAATGAAAAAAAGAGAAATATTTCCATTATCTATCAAATCTGATTAGAGTTTCTTTTTTTTTATGTTAGCTAGTGTTTCTCCAGCTAGTATAGGTGAGTCCTATTGGGACAAAAGATCCTAAGCCGATTAATATACCTAATATGGGGGGGTGCCTCATTGTTTCATTGTTTATAAGTAATGGGTACTTGGTGACTTTTGATTTGAAAAAGATTATTCATTGCACAGGATTATTTTAATCCCAATACCATGGCATCTGAATCTCTGGAACATTATTTTAGTGCACTTCATTTTATTAGTCAGTGGTTTGGTTTTATTAGTCAGTGGTTTTATATATATATATATATTCGGGTTATATTTCCACGTGAAAGGAAATATGACATGGTATAAAGAACCCAGTGAGAGGAACAAGAAGACCCATGTTCAGTACCTGGCTTTGAAACTTTGCAACCGTGAATTCTTACTATAGTATTCAGATTGAACCTCAGGTGTGTGTCCTTATCATTTGACAGGAATGAAATATATAGAAATTAATACATGTATTCCAGTTCACACAGTTTTAAAATATTATTACCAGTAGAACACTGTGGTTTATAGTCATGTGACCACTCTGTAAACAGACTTGAAATAGATACACACACTTGCAGATGTTATTACAACTACAGAAGCTGTGAACTCAGATGATAACAACTTTGTGAAACATATCACACAATTATATCATACTAATATTTTAGTTCCACATTAGTTGCTTGCTATTATTAAGGCTTATAAAGAATCTTCTATGGGATAGAAGATTCATGTTCATTATTCCTCCTGAATTTGTTTTGAAACAAGAGGAATTTTTTTTTTTTAATTTGGAGTCATCATTAAGTTGTATTATCCAAGTGATCATAAATAACTGTGTAGAATTAAAAAAAAGGAGCCGGTGCATCTATAGATCAGAGTAAGATCTCCCCTTAAGCATTAATATGCATGTCCTAAGCACCAGATCACTCTCCATGCTGAGCAGCCAATCTGTGGCTACTATAATCATGGGTCAGCTACTGACATAAATAATATCCTCTTCTGGATGGCTTCTGAATGGTTTTGCAAGGTATTTGATCAGTAGGAAGCAGTGAGGTCAGGGGCATGACCATAAGCTGTGGGTCAGGATCAGGCAGAGATGGTCAATAGTACACAAATATTCATTTCTGGGGGTCAACGCTTAAAAGATCTGAGGATCAGAATTATGCCAGCAGAAAGTTTACCCTCAGAAGCTGTGAATCTGTTGGCATTAAAGTCCTTAAGAACTTCCACCTCATATCCCAACGCCCTAAACCAGAGATATAGTCAGTTAGCAATATATATATATTTTTTACATGTAATACTGTGTGTATTTTCTTTCATCCACAATGTAAAATCCAGTGACCATGAAACCTAGCAAAAAGGGTTTGGCTCTTTGCAAACCTGCCTTCCTAAAGCTAATCAGGTGCAGATCCTGGGTTGTTCTAGAATATCTTGCAGGCAGGGGGCATCTGTATTGAGGGTAAAGCCAATCCTGGGCTTATAGGTTCAGTTTCCACTTCTGCTGAGTGTTCTCACCCACTAAAGACAAGTATTCAGAATCGGCCTGAAGTCAAAATCGTGAAGCAGACAGAATATAGAATTAGGAGTCATTTTCCCTAAATTTCCCTTAGCTCTAAAATTCTATCTCAAAAAATAAATAAAATAAAATAAAATAAAATTCCATCTCATTATAAGGACTCATCACATTCATTCAGTTATGTAATTACGTAAAATAACCCGGATGCATCCATGTATCTACCCCTGCAGCACTGAAAATCTTGATAATTTGTTTTTAGAACCCAAATTTTATCTTGTGTATTGAACAGTTGAAAGATCAACCATCGCATGAGGGTTCTAAGACGAATAAGATTTGATGGGCCTCCGTTCTGTCATCTATAAACTTAAGACTGCAACAATTACCACAGAATGTAGATTAAATTAGATTATAAAAGTAACAGTACTCTGAAACCAATATTGCACTGCATGTTAACTAACTAGAATTTATTTAAATTTTGTATTTTAATTCAGTTAGCCAACATAGAGTACATCATTAGTTTCAGATGTAGATGTTAATAATTCATCAGTTGCCTATAACTCCCAGTGCCCATCACATCGTGAACTAACTAGGATTTAAATAAAAAATTTGAAAAAGTATTTTAAGAAAAACAAGCTAAAAAGTTTGCTTATATGTATGTATGTGTAATTATATATTATTTAATAAAATTACAGATATATTTATACGAAAGTGCCTGTGGTTTTAGTAGCTACGCTAAAATATTTCTATTTATAGTAGCGGGAAAAAAAAACCAATTTTCTCCCCCAAAAGTAACAGTGATTCCGCAGATAGCATCGCAAACTTCCAATACACATTCAAAAGTTTTTAAACCACATGTTAAATCTTGCATTTTGAAATGACAGATCTTCCCGTGTGGCAAGTCGCTCTCTGTGGAAATGACTCTCTTGAAGACTCATCTCAGCAAATGCTGTCATTTTCTCCCAGTTGGCCATTTCTGATCCCCTTCCTGTGCACTTTTCTCTGATGGAAAAGTTCCCCTCTGTGGCACAGCCTTAGAGATTTAGAAGTTTAGTTCCTGAACAATTGTTTCTCAGAAATATTCAAAATGCATTTTAAGATGATGGCATGTCTGTCTCTTTCTTCCCTCTCCCGGTACGAAACAATGAGACAGCCGCAAGGTTACCGGGGGCCCCGCCGCTTTCATCATCAGAGTGGCTGCTGTTGGCAGTGAGCTTGGGGCTGGCGTGGTGGAAGATGCTCCTTCGTGGGCTGAGCAGATGATTTGGTTAATGAGCACATGCTTCCTTTAAAGTGCTTGCCTTTGGACAGATCAGACCTGTTTGCATTCTAATTGCTCTCCTTGGTGGCTTGTGCTTTCTCCCGTTGCCTTTCTTCTAACAGGATTTCAAACTTGCACAGCCCTGCGTAAAAGATCCCCATACAAAGCCATACTGAGCCATAGTTCTTTCTTGGAGGTAGCCTGATGGGTAGAGAGAAAACAGCACGAGGGCATGAGAAGACCTGTGCTCTTACCCTGATTCAGCCACATGCGAGAGGCATGACATTGAACAAATCACTTTGCCTCTGAACTTCTATTTCCCTATTAGCAAAATGAAGATTTTGAACTAGGTAGTTCTGAGACCCTTGTTAGCTTTCAAATCAAAGTAACTTTTTCTTTTATTGCAAAGCCTTTAGAAAATTAGAATCTGTCCATCCTCAACCCCAACTACAAAACTTGCCCTGCTGTATACGTTTTTAAATTCTATTCTACGAAACTTCTGCATGATTAGATAAATATAAACCCAAATCTATAATAAGCAGTTTCAGTGAGTTAAAAATATCCTTAGGATCATGCTACTATAGTTTAGACTTCTTTTCTTTTTCTTTTCTTAGACTTCAGCAGTTTTAACAAAGCAGGCATCTTTTAACAGTGCTGACAAGAAAATAGATACTCAAACACAATGTGTGGAAGGAAAGACTGTGGCTGATTCATCTTAATATATACAAAATTTAGTACTGAGTACAAGGACAGGTGAGACTGAGCTCTCTGAAGCTAAGTGAGCGACAGTCAGGGTGGTTAAATACTGTATTATTGTCATGCAAAAATGATGCATACAACAGAAAAAGGCCAATAAAAGCAGTATATATGAAAATTTTGTAAATGATAATAGCATTTTTACATGTAAGGAGGGCAAGAGTTACTCGGTAATGATGCTAAGAATAATAATTAATTATTTGGGAAAACAGGCAATTAGAATCTTTCCTCAGACTATCCACCATGCTTAAAGGTAAATGGGTCTGGGAATGTGAAAAATGAAGCCATAAAGACTAGAAGCAATTGAAGGAATGTTTATCTGCACGAGGGATGAGAAAAGACTTCTAAGGACCACAAGAGTGATAGATTTGTAAATGTTACATCTACTCTGTCAAAAATCAGCATGAAAAAATGAACCACGATCAACTGATGTCCATTCATGTTGTGGTATCAGCCGTAATGCTTTCCATTACTGATTAGTATTACCCTGAAGAGTAATCAGAATGCTTATGGATAAAGTTACTGAATGCATTCTAGAACAAGGTATGTGTGTGTGTTTCTATGTTTTCTTTCTCTTGCATGAATACCTAGGAGTTGACTTTCTGGGTTATATGTTAGGTGTATCTTTAACTTATAAGAGCGTATCCAGCCTTTTTCAGAATAGAATACCATCGTACACACCCACCAACAGTGCTTGAGTGTCCTGTTAGCCTTACGTCCTTGTTAACATTTTGTGCCAGAAATCTGTTCTTTCTTTTTACGTGTTCTAATGATGTGTGTTTCACTGGTTTTACTAGGCATTTCTCAGATTACTAATGATGCAGAGGGCTTATGTGTTTATGGGCATTTGTATACTTTCCTTATGGGCAATGTCAGTTTAAATATTTCACAAATTTATTTTATTTGTTCCTGTGAGTTTTTTAAATACTGTGTTGTGAAGGACTTTATGTCTATCTAAGGTACCAGCCCTTTGTCATATACATATTTTATAATGATTTAATTATTTTCTCCAACTCTGGGACTTGCTTATTCATTTTCTTAACAGTGCCTTTTGATAAATAGAAGTTTTGCATTTTTAAAAATATGTGTAAAGTCTAGTTTAGCATTTTTTATTATTATTAATCCCTATGATTTGTCTAGGAAAACTTGGCTGGCTAGCAAATCATGAATGTTTACTCCTATATTTTTTCTCAAAGCTTCGTGATTTTATCTTTTACATTAGGTCCTTGATCCACTTTCACTTAATTTGTGGGTAAGATGTGAGTCAGGGGTAAAGTTTATTTTTTTTTCTTTTTCTTTCCTTTTCTTGTTGTTTTTTTTTTTGTTTTGTTTTGTTTTTTGTGGATATCCAGGTAATCCAGCATCATTTGTTAAGAAGACTTTCTTTTCTCTGTAAGGTTATTGTGGCACTTTTGTCAAAAATTGCATGTATGGGTCTATTTCTGGGTGCTTGGTCCTAGTCCATAAATCTATTTGTTACTTCCTATGCCAACTTCCCTTTGACTTGGTTCCTGTAGTTCTAGAGTAAATCTTGAAGTTAAATAGCATGAGACCTCTAGCTGTGTTTCTTTTTTTTTTTTTTTTTTTTTTTTTTTTAGGCTTGCTTTGAGTTTTGGTTTGGGTTATAAGTCCCTCTGTGTGTGTGTGTATGTGTGTGTGTCTCAATACATATATTAGACATCTTTCAGTGTCTATAATAAAATCCTCCTGGGATTGGCAATGCTTACAAATGCTGCCTTTTCTGAATTTCCTTCTCTCTATTCCCTCACGTTTGCTTCTTGCGATCATCTCAAGAAGAAACTGTATACATCCGGCTCCTTGTCTCAGGCTCTGCTGTGGGCAAATGAAGGTGTTCTTCATGTCCACTTACCTTCACGGGTCTTATGTCATACTTCGTGTGTGCTTTCTCTAGCTTAATATTTTTAGTATATCATAAACATACTTTTTAAAAAAGATTTTATTTATTTATTTATTTATTTGAGAGAGGGAGCACAGGAGTAGGGGAGAGGGGCAGAGAGTAGGATGGAGAAGCAGCCCACCGCTGAGCAGGGAGCCCAACACGGGCTCCATTCCAGGACCCTGAGATCACGACCTGAGCTGAAGGCAGAGGCTTAACCGACTGAGCCACCCAGGTGCCCATAAACGTATCTTTTAAAAGACTTATTTAAGTCTTTACCAAAATTGTAAATTGGATTAGAAGCCAGAAGTCACTGAAATATAGCATTGCTAACTACTATATATATTTCCATGAAAAATTTATTATGATATGTTTCTACATTTTTAAAAATGAACATATTTCTATATGTTCTACCTACTCACAAATGTTTTACACCAATTTTGTTTTAAAGTAAGATCGTCTGTGCAACATGATTTTAAATTGTGATTTGTCAGTACAAAGATAGGGGACTATTGTTGTAAGTAGTCATTGATAATAATTTGTTTTCTATATATTACCTATAAATAATAAGCTAATATTTTTACTGTGCAATTAGATCTATTACCACATGGGTTTTTTTTTTTACCTTGAAAAATGAGTATTCTATAATATCAACAGGGTCCCTTCCAATATCAGAAATATTCCCCATCTCCTACCTAAGATCTTTATGTGATCTAAGGTACTATTGCTTATACAATCATTATAAGACATGTCCATAAAAGCAGGAGATACATATATTTTCACTGTTTTTCTTAACTGAAATTTAGAACACTTTTGTGAAGATTATGCATGAGCGTGAAGTGTTGAGTGATTTGCAGTGATTCATTTTGGATCTGGGGTCTGGGACATCCTTCCCTCTATGGACCCCATATTGCTGTGTAACAGATCAAACTCATACATGGAGGATGTTGGGCACATGAATTTTCTTTTTATCCAGCGTAAATGTCTGTGCCAGTTCCCTTGCCTGAGTCCTACCCCATTGTGCACACCCAGACACAAACATCTCCACATAATCCTTCTACAAAGCCTCCAGAAGCTAAGCAATGAATGCTCCTTGTTCTTTCCCTTCTTCCCATTAATCCATGTTTCTCTGATTGCTTTTCTTGAATGGTAGACTTCCCAAGCCAAAGGACGGCCAAAGAGAAGTCTTTCTATTCTAGTCTAGAAGGAGAGAGCACCGTAATGTCTCTCACCCTGTCTTTTGTCTGTAACTCATCTCTTCTTAAATTGGCATTTCTGCAAAATGGTGGATTGATGATATATTCTCTGGTGGTCCTAGAGGGATTGCCGTCATCCTCATGCTCGTCTAATAGTTGGCTGAAGAGGTCCAACATATGCAGTTGATTTACTATAATATATTTTCACAGATGTTATTTGGAGTTTGGGGTGACCAGATGAAGCAGGGTAATTTATTACTAAGTAACCTGAGATTTTTATGCCAGGGAGCATTAGCATAAAAAGCGAGGTTAATAATGGGAAGGAAAGAGGATCATTCTATATAATAATCTTCCATCCTTTGCTGCCAAAACAGCAGCCACCTGGCCATCCAAAGGAGTAATCTCCTAGAGTCTATTCTCCCTCTACCACAATCAAGCAGCACCACGGAGCAGAATGGTGCTCAGGTTTGTGGGAAGAGGAACGTGCTGAGGTCATGCGGAGCAGAATTAAGGAAGCAGCTTGCTCAGAGGACAGCTGAAACATAGCTCTTCTGATAAATGCAGATACACAGATCCCACTACTGCTATGAGGCTACTGGCTTACATTTATCTTATTTTCAATATTGTGAATAGGTAGGACTATTTTATTGTTAATTTAGCAATTAAAAACCAAGCATAGAGGGGAAAAAACAGTAGCTTTTTGTTGTTACACTGTCTCCTTAAAAACACTGCAGATCAAGTCATGAGAACTCTCATTTTTCCATATTTCCTCAATGTCAAAAATAGTTGGGGATGCAAAGAATGGAGGGTTAACATTCAAGTTCCTTCCACTTTCCAGGCCTGAGGGAAACCTTTCCTCTAAATTATGTTATTTAATCCCATTATAATTTGGAAGTGTTATTCATGGCAAAGTTTCAAAAGAAATTAGCGTCGAATCTTAGTATTTTACCAACTTATTCTCCCGTAGAGGTTGCATCCACTTACTGCTTTGTGTGTTGAATTTAAAAAAAAAAAACCTTAAAATTTCAATCGTCTGTATTATTAAGAAGAACATATTTAAAAGGTTAGCCAAAATGGCAGGGATATTAATCACATCTGTGGCGAAGAGGACCATCTTGAGTTGGTTTCCATATTTCCATGTTTCCTTCTCCTATGTTTGTACCTCATCATCAATGGTTTCAGTAGTCGCTCTTCAGAATGCAGTCACGAAAAGCAGCAATCCAGAGGCTGCTGCTCTCGTCGAATAGGTGAAGTGAGGGAAGATGGATTCTTCTATCATCTCACCAAAGGATTGCTTATTCTACTCAGATTTATAGTGTCTGCAAAACAAGAGCGCTGTCACTCATAGTGGCTCTAGCCATTATTTATTTATCCGTGCAGGCAGCGACTGTAACTCTCAATTCACCGGACAGCTGCTGTGCTCGCCTGCCATGCATCATTCCTCTTTCTCTGCTAACGCTGTCAGCGCTCCTTTGAAACCCACCCTCTCCCATTTCCAGCCTGCCTACTTCGCCTGCATTTGACCACTGCCCTCCAGTTCTAGAAGGGAACGACTGGCCCAGACACAAGACATGAAGATTGACCATACACAGTTTACAAGGTCATTTTGAACCCTTGAGACAGGCGTATAATTTCACTTGACCTAATGAGAAAGAT
>CM052899.1:3090708-3130274 GCA_028534135.1 Potos flavus | reverse complement strand
CCCACTCCTTTCCCCTCTGGCAGCCATCAGTTCGTTCTTCGTATTTATATGTCTGATTCTGCTTTTCGTTGGTCTACTCATTTGTTTGGTTTTTAGATTCCACATATGAGTGATAACTGGGACTTGGAAGATCACATAGTCTGGGAGTGGCAGAGCCGAGTGCTTGAAATGCTGAACTTGACCAGGGCAGGGAACATTTAAAGACTACGCAGGGAAAGCATGTGACTTTGATTCATTTGCTGCCCATGAGGAAAAGGAAATACACTTTACAGAAAAAAAATCGTGATTAGCTGTAACATGACTAAACAGGCTCTGTTATGAAGCAGAAATATTTATAGGCTATTAAGTGTAAAAGGAGAGCTCATAAATTCACAAAGATTATAAAAGCAGCATCCAAGTTGTACTCTGGGATCGACATACTCTGAACCGAAAGTAGTAGATTAGCTGTTATAGAGAAAGGGAAACCCAAGACAGGTGAAGGATTCCTAAGAGCGCACTTAATCCAGCTAATTTATAGGATAGGGAGTTAGAAGTTTGCAAATTAGGTTGCTGAAATATTGTCAGTGACCTCGGGGGAACCACAATTATTGAGTCTGTGAGAACCCGGTGAAGTAAGAGCCCAGTGCTTCCTTTGATGTGGATTCTCCTAGAATGAGCCATATTGGACTCACGGATTTTGTTTTTTCTTTAAAGAGGGCGTACGAAAGGGATCCATGTAACGGGGTTGTTAAAATTAAGCATGCATCAAAATCGCTTGGCGGGCTGGTTACAAACAGAATGAAACAAAAGAGACTGCTGGGCTTCCGTTCAGGAGTGTCAGGAAGTCTGGATAGGGAATTTTGGTCGCATAGATCGTCAGGTGCTGCTGCTGCTGCTCTCCCAGCAACCACACACTGAGAGCCCTTGGATTAGTCATGGTGCCCCACACTCGGGTAACCATTGGACGTTGTCTTCTCTGCAGCCGTCTGGGGAACCCTGGTGTTACGTAAGCACACGGTCAGGCTGCCTCGTTTCCGTCATCTCCAGGCCCAACTGATAGAACAATGTCTTTCAACCGAGCTTATGTTAACTGTGCTGTTGGTGACCACGGGAAGCCTTGGGGTCCATTAACTCTTTTCAAGTTGCCCAGTTGCGTCATGCATGCACCCTTTTTTCGAACTTCAGAACAATGGAATTCACTCTGCATGGTTTAGGTAGAAAATAGATTTCCCAACGATACCCAAGTGAATCATAGAATTGTTAGGATGGCCAAAGATTTATACTTAAGGACAAAATTGCGGGGATAATGCTCGAAACCATAACACCAAACTGGCCAACTGCTATGTCCCACGGGTGCATCTGACCTTGCAAACCATCCTCATTCCCAAAGCCATGTTGCATTATTAGCCTGCTTTTAAAAGCTTTACTATGTCCACAGCTGCCATCCCTACCAGAGAGTAGATTCTCCCCACAAAGCCTTTTTCCTAAGGTTGCTCACATCTGCACTGAGGTCTGTGGGTCCACGTAAGCCTAGGTCACGAACCTGTATCCTAACCAAAAGTGAACTAAGAAATATATGTTTTGGACTCTACCTTGGAAAAGCATAACTTAAAATGTGGGGAGACCTATCCAAATTTAGGGAGATGTTCCAAAAATGTCAGATGACCTTTTCAGTAGTTGTTCTGGTTTATGGTATGTTACAAATGGTGCCAAACCTAATGTGTTAAGACAGCGATGAGACATCTTTCATGTTTCCACGGCTAAGCGGGGACGAGCCGGGTGGTTCATGCTTAAAGTCTGTCATGCATTTACACGGAAAAGTGGTTGGGCTGTGTCCACCTGAAGGCTGGACCAGGCTGGATGTGCAAGATGGCTCACTCACATTGATGTCAGTCGGAGCTGCCCATCAGCTGAGAAGTCATCTGGGACTTCTGATAGCATGATGGCTGATGTTAGGAGAACACAAGTGAGGAGTAAGTGTGAGGCAGGAATAAGAAGGAATGTCCGGGATAGTCCAGAGGACTATCCCTATATTTGGCACAGGACCACTTCCATCATTCTCTTTGGATCATAGGACCTGCTCAGAATCAAAAGGCAGAGAGGGGCCAGTATTATATTGCAGAAGAGCATGTGGGGCTTCTGTCGTGATCTTGGCCATCTTTGGAATACACAGTCTGCCAGGGTGCTGCTTGAAAGTGGACACATGGAGCATTTTTGCAGCTAATTCAAAAAGCAAACAATGCCCACCACACATGTGTGTGCACGCACACACCACACACACACACACACATACACACACACAAACCTCGGTATTCAGTTAGGTATGTTCCAGTGTTGGTTTCGAATAGTAAGGTAATTGTCTTTACAGCCTACTTCTATATATTCAAGACAAAATTTAAGATCTCTCACTGTGATAGAAATGGGGTGGAGATGAGATGTGGGACTTTCCTCCCAATCACAGGTGAAAAGTCAGGTTCATCAATACAGGTTTCCGTACTGATGTTATCTAATGATGTACATCATTTCTGCCTTTCCTTTTGGTCCTAAGTCAATTTTCTGGAAAAAAAAAAAAAAATTTATACTGCAAACATGGGGTTACACTGGACCATCAGATTGGTACTCTACTGTTCTGAAGTCAACCCCTCCAAACTGAATATCCTCATGAATTAGTAGTTTGCTATAAATAATAAGTTGCATGTTAGGATTGATCTCTAAAAACTAAGGCATCCATTCATTCTATGACTTTGCTTTTCAAACATGGAGCTAGTGTCATCTTAGAAAGACAATTGTGTACAATGTCATGACCACATTTTTCTTGTTAACTGTAGATTAGATAAGAGAATAATGATCCTCATTACTCCATCCACCTCTGAAAAAACAGTAAAAGTGGGTACTGTCACTGGCTGTCCCTGTTGAGAATCTTTATAAACACAGCTTTGCTGTGGAATTGCTGTCAAGCTAAAAGAATTCCAGACAACACTCAAGATTTCTTCACACTTGATTACCCGAGGCATTCCATGGACACCCACTATGATTATTTACAAGCACTCACTGAGATCACTCAGAACTCCTTCAAAACCCAAGAGCTTCTTTGACTCTTTGGAAACTGCTTCCAAATTCCAACTGTTGCAAAGAAGTTATTTCTTTTGAATACTTGTAAAATAATTTAGTGCAATCACGAAAACGGATACAGATGGGTATATTGAGTTGTACTGAATGAAAGCAGTCTTACGTGTGGAATTAAATTAAAGACTGTAAATGCTGAGACTTTTCATTTTGCTGTCTGTCCCTTCACAATTTGGTATCATTTTGATGTGAATAAAAGGCTCCACTACTCTCAAAGTAATAATTTAAAAAATATGATGATTAAGTTTTAGGATTTGATTAGAGAGAGAAGATTGTGAGTCTCACCTTCTTATGTATAAATATTTACTTAAGTCTTCTACTTTCAAAATGAATGTACCACCCTCAGTTAGGCCTGCAACATTAAACTCTAGGGTTCCTAGAATTTGCCTTGTCCATAAGATAATTATCTGTTCTTCTGCTGAAAGACAGGACAGAAACTGGCATGATCAGCTAAGGAAAGGAAGGGCCAGCTAACTGCTTTTCAAACTTTCACCAGATCTTTCTGTTTATAGCCCAGCCTTCTTACCGACTTTCAGGGAATTGGGAGTTCTTCAACAAAAATACAATAGCTTCCTCACCTTTCCCAATGTCATTTGGCTTTTTAGGATCTACTGAATCAGTTATTAATCTCCCACCTCCTTTCCATATTACTATTTTTCTTACTGTTGTCTCCTCTCAAATTGCATGTTTTTGTTGAGTTTTTTCCTTTCAAAATATCTGATTACTGTATTTTAGGGAGATTCAAGAAATAAAAATACAGGAACATTTTTTAGGGAAGAGATGCTCCATGTGGTACAATAATGATGGATACATGTCATTATTCATTAATCTCAGTCCATATTATAATATACAGCACCAAGAGTGACCCTGCTGTAAACTTATGGACTCTGACTGATAATCAGGTATCACTATGGGTTCATCAGTATAACAAATATACCATATGGTGAGGGATATTGATAGTGGAAGAAGCCACTCAGGTTGGGGACAGGAAGTATATGGGACTGTGCCTTCCTCTCAATATTGCTGTGAACGTAAAATTATTCTAAAAATTAAGTCCTAAAAAATACAAAAGCCTATGGTCAATTCTCCATTTTAACCCTTGTGTGGGGTTTTATACTTTTGCCTGCCCTGACATAATTCAGAATATTCAATCAAGCAGACTGAATGACTGCCAAGGTGCATGGTAAAATATTTATTTGGTAAAAAAAAAAATCAAATCAACAGATCATGTTCATACAAGTAAGAAATGTGCTAAGTCAATACATCTAAATCATAAAACTAAATTGTCACTTATTTCCAATTATAGATTTTTAAAAATTTTCAAAATACAAATATACATGTTGCATGCAAAGTAGTTGTTATTAAAACTACGTAGGGAAGGGGCACCTGCGTAGCTCAGTTGGTTGAGCATCCCACTCTTGGTTTCCGCTCAGGTCATGATCTCAGGATCATGAAACTGAGCCTCAGGTGGGGCTCAGTGCTCAACGCAGAGTCTGTTTGAGATCATTGCCCTCTCCTTCTCCCCCTCTGCTCATGTTCTCTCTCTCTCTCTCAAGTAAATAAATAAATCTTTTTTAAAAAACTAAGTAGGGTTTTTTTTGTAGAGAAGAAAATAGATAACTCCAGAAATCCTTTAAAGAAGCCAGAACCATGATTCAGAGAGTTGACTTTTGGCTGCATGGGATGTAATAAAGCATTTGGAGAACGCTTGAAGACTGAATGGTATCAGTGTCATGAAGGAAACAGTAAGGATTGTTTTTCCATGAGAAGAGAAAAGAATAGAAGGATGAAAGAAAAGATTACATCATGCTTTGTGAAAGACATAAATACGTGGTCAAAATTTGGGACACTGTGGAGTTATAACAGATGCCATGACGGCAATATGGAAAGAGACTTGGCTCTATAGAAACATGAGAGATGCTCTCCATGATACAGGATGTGTGACATTGGCCAAATCATTGTCTCCCTTTGTGCTTCCAGAGTTTGGCTGATTATCCGTAGACCCCTTTGAGTTATGCCATGAAGACTGAAGAGATTAACTGAATTTGTCTTGGACTTACTCAAAACATTCCTAGATTAGGTCCTGTCCGTAAGCTACCAGCTCCACCATCAAAGGAATCAGCATACCTATTAGATGTTGAATATTAAGAATCAGTAATTCCTCATCGAATGTCCATATACTCTTGCCTTAGTCAATTTTCCATTAGCAGAAAGTATAGTGGAGCCTCAGGAGGGACTGAGTTCCCCACATGCTTATCTAAACACAGGCCCTTTGAATGTTACTGTAATTTTTCTTATTATGTTAGGGAAATAGATATATACCTATAGACAATTGCAAGCAGCTCAATACTTGGCTGTTACTACATGTCATGGAACTGAGCCACCACACGTGTGAGAAACCATCACTGTGACGTCACTGTAAGTCTCTGTGACCCATTATGCTGTCCCAAGGATACCAGGTACCGATACCAACTCTAATTTATAACTGAAGAGAGCACCATGGTCTCATTTGCTAATATTGCAAATCATTTTTTATCAATTATGGAGGCATTAAAAATGAGTGGTCATGAGAAATCTTTGTTGGTAAGATCTATTTGGAAATTTCTGGTACTTGGACTCCAAGATATATTATCTTTTGCTGTGGACATTTAATAACTGTCAGTTTCTCTCTCTTCCCTATCACAGAATTTCATCTCTGTCTGAACAAGATAGGTACCTAGTAGATGATCCTATGGAAGAAGGTAAATCAAGGCTATGTTTTATAACCCTTCTAAATTAAAGCCTAAGCACCAACCCCAACATTATACTTTATTGGTATATGAAAACAGAGGACTTTATATTATCTTGAACATAGAATCATCTCTTATGAAAGAAATACTAGCCAACTTCATATTTAAGATAATTGGTAGAGGAACTGGGCTGATCTTTTTAAAACAGGACTGAAGTTTGCCCTTCAATGTACCTATGGAAAAAATATACTAAGGTAATTAATATTTACTAGTGGAAGTTGGAGGAATTGGAAGAACTATAAATTGTTTTACTAAGGAAAATATACAATTCCTCAAGAACCTGAAAGTGAAAACTTTAATGAGGGAAATTCATGGTATAAAATCACTTTTTACTGATCATTAAATAAAATTCCCAGGCCAGATCTTTAGATTGATTCAAATTGTGCTTTGGACTCTCATGCTTTTGCTAAAATCTTTGACTGTTTCCCACTGTTTGGTAACCCTGAAAATGTTCTGAACAATGTCTGCTTTTGCTCACAGTTATATTTTTAGCCCTAGGCTGGTGTCTTTCTATGCATTCTGCACTAGAGACAATAAATATTCACCGAACTAGTTAAATTGAATTAGAACTTGTTCTAGACATTGGGAGTAGAGATGTGATTCAAACAGATGACATGACTCAAAAACCCTGAGAACAAAAATGTGTCTAACTACTCACTCTACAGACAAGGAAATCAAGACCTTAACCAGATAGGGAATTAGCTAATGTCTCAAAAATGATTAGCCACTGAAAAAAGACTAGAATGTGATATCCTCACTTCTAATTCATTGCTCATTTTTTGACAAGAAATCATCTCCTGAGGGAAATTAATTCCTATTGGCTACCTGACTTGTGTGAAAATGGACCCCGTGCCATGAAGACACAGCTGGTAGTTCTGTTTATAAAATAGTTTTTACCACATAGAATTCCTGTTGATGTAAAACAGTATGGTATAAATTTCCTCCTTGAAAACCTTACAAGTCCTGTATATATAGCTTAATTGGGTAAGGACTCAGAGTTTACAGCAACATAAATTTTAAAAATTGTGGAATGTTCCACAAGATTTACTCACAGTGCATGGTGTGAGTTTCTTCTTATCTCTCTTCTACATCGAGGCAAATTTACAGCACATTTATGAAAGAAGGCAACATATTTATGCACTTTTAAATTTTATTAGAATTTCCTTGTAATGATACATTCTAACATTGATGAAGAATTAGAGATCTTTAGAATATATTTTGGACTGTGTGTAATATACTTCATTATGATTAGGTACAAGTTATGTGGAACTTATGAGCCACATCTTTATTTCTATTTATTATACTGTAAAACATTTCCTAAAAGTACTAACAGAGACTTAGTATACAATATACTTTGCCTTATCATTATGGAGACTAATTAGAAAAGTGTTTGATGGTTCATGTTAATACACTTTAGAATAAGTCAGCGTAGGGAATGATTCTTGTGGGGTTTTTTTTTGTGTGTTGTTTTGCTTTGTTTTTTTGTCTTGGCTTCCGAACATTTTCAATCCCCAGGGAATCTGCTATTAAAGTGCTTTCTAAAAAAGAATACATAATGGAATTTTTTATTGGCTTTTTTCCCTACAAGAGTTTACACTCCTGTGGATTGTGACTTTCAGCCACCTGTAAGTGAAATGTACAGAGCAGACCACCATTTTACTGGTGAGGAATGGAAAGATTGAAAATTCCTACGAAAGCAGGGGAATAAGGTCACAAAGAAGGACAAAAGGGAGGTTCGGGCTTTATAAACATTGAGTGAACACTGCATTGGAAACCAAATCACCTGGAACCCTGGTTTACCTTTTGGAACCTATTGATCTTATTATGGTTGAGACTGCCTGAAAATGATCATGTAGACATACTGAAGCCAAAGATATCAGAGATTTGGGGCAACATTTTGACATTTCAGCAAGAGGTCTCCAACAATTAATACCAATGACACTCTAGTTCTCCTGATGGAGACTACCATTTCTTCACGTTTCCCGATACTAGAAGAATGGAATGTGATTTCACAAAAAAGAGACCTCAGAAATTAAAATTTTCAACTGTTTCTATTTTGTGAATCCCTGGGAATGATGACTTCTCAAGGGACTTTTATTAACCAGTTGCCATTTTGGTAATTAGAAAGTATTTGAAAGAAGAGGTGGACAGAAACATTCTCAGATTGGGCTTTTCTCTTCACTTGGAGGACAAGTTGCTCCAGGAGACCTTGGTGAACACATTCGTCATAACGAATAGCTGAGATACGGTAAAACAGCAAGCCTGTGTTGTGGTAATGACAGCACATTTCACAGCAGAAGGATGAGAGTGTGACCTTCATGAAGGCATGAGAGGATTCTTTTTGTTTTAAGATTTGATTTATTTATTTGACCAAGAGAGAGCACAAGCAGGGGTAGGGGCAGAAGGAAAGGGAGAAGCAGGATCCCCCTGAGCAGGGACCCTGACGGTAGGACTTGATCCCAGGACCCTGGGACCTGAGCTGAAGGCAGATCTCAACTGACTGAACCACCACTCGGGTGCCCTCACATGAAAGGATTCTTGAGAAACATATTGTATAAATGCTTCGTAAAAAGAGAAACATATGTAAAGATCCGGATTTGCTAGCAATCCAAGATCCTGTGGAAGAGAAAGACTTATAAATGTGGTAAGTGGGATAAAGGGGTTCATTTGAGCATATACCCTCAAATTCAAAGAACTCACACCAGAGCGAAATCCCAAGAGTGATGATGATTGTGTCAAGGCTGACTTTGGTGTTTATATCTTTATGAACAACTTTATCGAGAGTCTTTGGACACTCTGCGAAAAGAGAAAGCTCATAAATATTTTATTGGTAAGAAAAAAAGTTTTGTTAGAGAACAACTTTCCACTCTCACAGTGTTCAGAAAGTGAGACTTCATAAACACAACAGACGAACATCTTTTCCTATTTTCCTGTTACTCATAATGCATATCCTTAATTACAAAAAAATACATATTAGTGTGAAAACCTAGATATACAGAAAGGCACGACTACATGGCCTAAAGATAAAAATCATAACATTTAGACATACACCTTCCAGAAAATTTAAAACACGTAGTTGCGTATTTATTTTGATGCTATTCTATTATGTAAATTCTTTTGCAAAAATGTTAGTTCCTTCTGCAGTATCTTTAGTAGATTTCTTTTTTTTTTTTTTAAGATTTTATTTATTTATTTGACAGAGAGAGAGAGATCACAAGTAGGCAGAGAGGCAGGCAGAGAGAGGGGGAAGCAGGCTCCCCGCTGAGCAGAGAGCCCAATGCAGGGCTCGATCCCAGGACCCTGAGATCATGACCTGAGCCGAAGGCAGAGGCTTTAACCCATTGAGCCACCCAGGCGCCCCTTTAGTAGATTTCTTATGAGTGAATTTACTCCAGTATGGTTGACATTATTTATAATTTACATTTCACTATTAAATAAGAAAAAAACTGATGAGCATTTCTGTTTGCTCTCATATTTAATTTATATCCTGTTGACCAGTGGTTTACATATTTATGCCTGTGAAAACTACTTAATAATATAGCAGGGGAGCATTTAAGGATATATCTGCAATGTCTTACCCGATTCCTGCTGGTAACTAATGGCGCTTTTTTTTTTCTTTTTTTCTGTATTAACTTCTAAGTTCTCCTTTAAGGGACACCATCCAAGTGAATGAAAACCTTGGTGTCATTAGCACAGACTTGCAAACTGTGGAGATGCTCAGTCCTATGTGCTTGACTTTTGTCTTCTCTATTAAGGAATTAGGATTTTCCTCATCTACATCTTGAAAAAAAGTTTTGTTAGAGAACAACTTTCCATTCTCACAGTGTTCAGAAAGTGAAACTTCATAAACACAATAGACGAGTATCTTTTCCTATTTTCCTGTTACTCGTAATGTATATCCTTAATTACAGAAAAGTACATATTAGTGTGAAAACCTAGATATACAGAAAGACACGACTACGTGCCTAAAGATAAAAATCATAAAATCATTAAAATCATTAAAAAAAAAAAAGATGGACGTACAAACTTTGACAGACACGTATTAGGTCAGATTTAAACTAAAGTAGTTTTTTCCATTTTTATTCTTTTATGGATTTTATTTATTTGAGAGAGAGAGAATGAGAGAGAGCGAGCATGAGAGGGGGAAAGGGGGAAGGTCAGAGGGAGAAGCAGACCCCCTGCTGAGCAGGGAGCCTGATGGGGGACTCGATCCCAGGACTCCAGGATCATGACCTGAGCTGAAGGCAATCACTCAACCAACTGAGCCACCCAGGCGCCCCAAGTAGATTTTTTTTTTAAATCATACAATGAGAAGAGATTAGAAATCATGTTTATTTCACTCACTTTGCTAATGAAAACAACTGCTCTTTGATAAGCCACAATTCATTACGTGTTTTATCCCAACTTGCTAATTAAATTATTAGAATGATACTAGTTGATAATAATTTTTAAAAGTTTCTCCTTTCTCCCTGAGGCTTGAGAAATTGAACAACGTACCCCAGATATCAGAGCTAGTAATCGGCAAGATCGATCTTGAAATTATGTTCTTCCTTACCCCAAAGCCTACCCTGATGCCTAATCTGCCTGGTTGGTAAACTCGCTGACAGGATCCTTTAAATCTTCAGGATCCCTAAAGGAAATCATTTCTATTGAGTTCATTTCCTCAAGTTGTGTCTTAAAAAGGGAAAGGTGATTATTCGTTTTTCTCTGTGTTTTCCTGAAGTTGTGAGTTTCTAAAACAGAGAAACTAGCCTTCCCCAATGGCTTACTAAATAGGACTTTTTACTGTCACTGGTGAATCGTTTTAAATATTAGCGAACTACTTGTATATATTCAAATAAGGAAAAACTTCCCCTCCATTCATTGCTCATGAAGGACATGACGTGTGTAGGTGCTGTGTCCTCTGTCTTTCTTCTTCTCACCTTCACCACTGTCCGTGACATCCACACTCGCCAGTTCCCTTTACTATTACCAGGCATATGATAAAGACATGGTTAATTTAATTAAACGATGTTTTCAACGTTCTAATGCTTCCAATACAGCAGCGTAGCCACTTCAATCTGATGCGGGACATACGTGGTTTATGTTGCCCTTATTTCTCATGAAGAGAGAAGCTTACAGGTGCTTTCCCACCTCTACTTTCAGCGCCTTTCCCCATGAACACCTTACTCCTCTGCATCTTGCAGCTGTCGAGAGGGGTTGCATCCTTAGATGCTTCACGACCTCGTTGCAGGTAAGAGCAATGTGGTGGGAAGCGTTCTGGTTTCTACCAGCGCTGTGTCTTTGTCAGCGTCCCCTTAGATGCCTAATGTCTTCTCAGGGGCCGTACTGCAATCATTCTGTTTCGTAGCAACTTCTCCAATCCACTCTGGTTTTTGTTTCTTTGTTTGGTTCCCCGGCGTGGATACTGATATTGAAGAGTTCAAGGCCGGCTGACCGGTTATCTGCCACGTGTGTCTCCCTTACATCTCACTATGTTTGGCACAGCTGTGGGCTGAGCTGGGTCCCCTGCAAAATCCATACGTGGAAGCCTTAAACCCAGGATCGGAGAATATGATGGTGTGTGGAGATCGGGGCTTCAAAGAAGTGCCTTAGCTTAAAATGAGGTAATTAGGGCGGGCCCTAATGCAACGTGACTGGTGTTCCTACAAGAAGAGATCAGGATGCAAACATATACACAGAAGAGACCACGTGAGGCCACAGCAAGGAGGCCACGTCTGTAAGCCACGGAGAAGGGCCTCAGGAGAAACCCAGCCTGCCGAAACCTTGACCTTGGACTCCCAGCCTCCAGGACCACGAGGAAATAAATCCCTGTTATTTGGGTCACCCAGCCTGTGGAGCTCTGTTAAGGCAGCCCTGGAAGACTGATACAGGGCCCATAGACAAGAAAAAGAAAAGAAAACATTGACCTTTTGGAGGCAACTCCTCTGTCGTCCAGTTTGTAAAGACTTGTGCTGACTCTCCATCTCATAAGGAGAGTGTGCTCTTGGGATGACACCATGAAGGAGTGGGGGGCACAGAACCAGGCAGAGAAGGATTCACTTGTGTTACGGTCACGACGAAGACAGCCAGCTCGATTGGGATCAGTTGGCGGGTGCAAGACAGCACACCTCGAGCACAGTGGTCCCTTCTGCCCAGAAACCATTCCAAGCATTCCAGCTGCATTTCTACCTGGCCCCTGCAAATACACCAGCTACGTCTTGAAAGTTCTTTCAAGGTGTAGCCTCTTACCCTCTCCGGGATTCAACACTTTCCATGTGTGGTTGTTATGACTTGACTTTCGGTATTCTCCGGTGGAGGTGAGCGGAGATGGGTAGATCCTGAGGGGATGTATGTTGTCTTGTAAGGCAGAGCGTTCTACGTTATCTTTAAAGATGCAGGGAGGGGTCGGGGGAGTCACTAGACTCTCACAGGTGCAGGGGAGAGACAGCTCTGCAGGCTTGGGAAGTTCAGGGGGATTTGGAGTTTCTGGGTTCTCTAGACCATGAACTCCAATGTCTCCATCCCATGTATCAGGATGCTGTTCCTGCCTCTGCCTTCCTATCCAGGGCTTGGCTATCGCGGCATTGCCAAATGAGAATTCAACTCTCCAGAGCTTCACTACCTTCACCATGAGACCCCGGGCCTGATCCTTCTGATTGCAGGAGATGCTGGAAGAGAGGTCCAAATGACTGTCATACATTGGTGATTCTTCACCCTTTCCAATTCTCCAGTACATCCATAGCATTTAGCAAGAATCATGTAGCCCCTTTATTCTTTTTATTATGACTCCCTGCTTAGCTCTTGAGTGCATTATCCTTCACTGCCATCCCATCCCAGGTCATCAGTAGAAGTTTTAGCAACCGACATGGGGGCAGCATGCGGGAGGAGGGGTTACCCAAGTCTCCTTAGTACAAGTGATGGGCCAAACAATTGGCAAGACATGTTGTCTCATCTCCGTCTATTAGGGCTGCTGTAACAAAATACCGCAGCCTGGGGACCTTATAAACAACCAAATATTTCTTCCTCGGAGTTCTGCACGCTGGAGTCCAAGATGCGAGTTCCAGCACGGTTGGATGAAGACCCTCTTTCTGGGGCATAGTCAGTGTCTTCTTGCTGTGTCTTCACACAGCAGCCAGAGAATAGGAGCTCGGCAGGTCCCTTTTATCGGACACAATACCATTCCTGATGGCAGAGCTGCCCTCCAAAAGGCCCTCTCCTAATGTCATCACCTTTGGTGTTAAGAATTTCAACAAATGGATTTGGGGGGGAAGCAAATATTCAGACTACAGCAGAAGTGACACAGTTTACAAATGTCATCATAAAGTCATTTTCAGGTTACTTATTAGCAACACTGTCTAAGGCAAGATTCTCTGGGAATCAGTATGAGAGATAGGGATACTCAAATCCCTGAATACTGAATACTGAATTTGAGGCAGGAAAGTCACCGAGGAACATACTAGTGATGCCTGTGAGGGGGTCAAGGAAGCAGGATTAGCCGGAGAACGAAGGTCAGGTGCCAACTAATCCCATGGGGAAACTCTTGAGCTGGGATGGCACTTGAATTGCCCGGAGTTGACTGAGGCATGAAGGAAGTTGCTGGCTCCAGGCTGCTCTCAGGGAAAAAGTACAGCCTTGAGGAAAGCAGCTCTCTTTGGTGGAGGACAATTCCAAGGAGAGACTCAGCAAGCTCCATGTAAGACGCAGCTGTGAGCCTTCAACCACCCATCCCACTTGCTGCTGAGGATGAATGCTTCTGCCTGGAACAGAGCATCAGGGCAGCGTGACATGGCACTTAGAATCCTGAAGAAACTAGCAGGGAGAAAAATAAGCACTTGAAGAATACAGCAACGTGAGGCTAAGGTCCTATCTGTGCGATCATCCATGAGCAAAGAGTGACAGAGCCCTCTGGTCCCAGACTAAAAAGCAATCTAAATATTTCATTCAGCCAAATTGTCCCCTATGTCTCAGTGCAGGAACAGAGTGTTTCCATCAGAGCTCAGAGGGCTATGGTGTTCTGCCACCGTGTTCTGAAATTCTACTGCTATTAATGTTGATCGAGAATTATAAGCTCGTTTTGGAACACAGAGAAAAAGCATCACCGTCAATGTTTCAGAACTCCTGTGTTCATTTGGATTTATCCCCCTCCTCCCCACCCACCTAGCTACTCACTAACTGGGGTCACTTGCCTTTTGCATTGTTGCTCTAGGTTGTCTTCCATTTTGTATCTCGAGTTTTTTCTTTTCACTTTGCTTTTTAAACTTCAACTTTATTGAAATATAATTTATACACCACAAGTTGCATTAATTAAAAGGACACAGTTAATGAGTTTAAGAGATGTGCACACACCTGGTATCATCACCATAGACAGGAAGGGAAGCATTTCTTTCACCCCGAAAGATTCCTTGAGCTCTTAGAACGTCTGTTTCCTCGCTCCACCTCGCCCCACCTCGCCCCAGGCAACTAGCGATCTGCTTCCTGTCATTACCGGTTATTTTGTATTTCTCTAATACTTTATATAAATGGAATCCTGCCTATATACTCGAGGGGCTTCTTTCATCAAGCAGACTGATTCTGAGATTGGACCATGCTGTTTACATGTATTAGCCGTCCATTCTTTTTACTACTAAGTGGTATTTTTTGTACATATACCACATTTTTATATCCATTCACAGGTTGGTATGTATTGTCTTTGTTCCCAGGTTGGGATTATCATGAACAATCACTTGAGCACAAGTATTTTGTAGGCATATGTTTTTATTTCTCTTGGGTAAATGCATAAAAATTGTGAGGACAAATAGTAAGTACATATTTAACTTTTAAAGAAAGCACCAAATTATCAGAGCTGTTGGAGTTTAAATTCTTACCAGTAGTATGTGTTCTGCATTCTTGTAAAGCCTCAATATTGTTGGTCTTTTTAATTTGAGCCATTCTAATGGATGTCAAGAGGTATTTATTTCAGGTTTCAATCTGCAGTTTTCTGATAACATACCAAACATGCATGGTACGATTATTTGCCATTCATATATCTTCTCTGATACAGTGCTTAAATTTTTGCCTATTTATTTTAATTTCCAATTTTCATAATATTGAGTTGTAAGAGTTCCATATAAAGGGTTTTTTGTCAGATAATATGTATTTTGAAAATGTATCCCATAACGTGGTCTGACTTTTTTTTTCTTCATGGTGCTTTTATAGAAGAATATTTTTAATTTTGGTACAGGGAAGTTTTCTTTACTAGTTCATGCATTTTTTTTTTGCCACATCTGAAAAATCTTTGCCAGAGTTGCAAAGATTTTTCGCCTATATTTTCCTCCAGAAGATTTATAGATGTTTATATTTAAGTCTGGAATCAATTTTGCGTTGATTTGATCTCCCACCATTTTTTCGAAAAGATTTTTCTTCCCTGATGAAAATTACCCAATGCTGTGAATTTATGCCTTCAATCAATAATCTGTTTCATTGATCTGCATCTCTCTGTAAGTCAGGGCACCACTTTCTGATTTCTGGAATCTTTACAAGTCTTCAAATCAGAATATTTAAATTCTCTAAATTTGTTCTTTTTTAAAAAATTGCTTTCACTATTTTAGGTCATTTGAATTTCTGTATAAATTTAAGAATAAGCTTGCCAATTTCCGTACAAGCCTCTTGCTGTTTTTTTCACTTGATTGCCTTGAATCTGCAGATCAATTTGTGGACAAATGACAACCTATCAATATTGAGGCTTACCGACCGAGCCTATCATCTCAATGTATAAATATGTTCTGTTGATTTTGGTAGCGGTCTTGTACGTAGTCTGTTACATTTATTCTAAAATGTGTAATGTTGTGTGATGCTAATATAAATGAAATTATATATTGTTTTCTGATTGTTTACTGCTAGAACACACATATTTTTGTATTTCACCCTTTTGACCTTACTAAACTTTCTTATTTGTTCTATTAGATATCTGTAAATTGCTTATATATACGGTATAAATGGATTTGACATCTTCAAATACAGACATTTATTTCAGATGTATCTGCCTTTAATATGTAAAAAAACAAAAGAAAACATTATCTTCAAGTACATGATGCATTTAACAAAGGTTAACTGGTCAGAAGCTCACAAACTCCAGAGCGTGCTTTTTCTAATTAAGAAATGGTCAAGATGCCCTAATAAGATACTATTTCCTCCTTTAAAAGTCCCAGTCCCAGGACATAATATCTCCTCTTATCTGTATATCCCCTTCCTAACTTTTCTCCAAATTATCGCCTTTTTCAGGAGCAATTTTACTTTTCTTGTTTTCAACTAGAATAAGTTACAACGATGGCAACGCCACTGAGCCCGCACAAGACAGAGCACCCCTCCCTGGTCCCTGGGCGCTTAGACAGCAGCGGCCGGGGAGAAATTCTGGCCACGTTCAGGTACTCACGCGCAAGTCCGCACAGGTACGACTGTGTAACTAACGTATGGACATCACACCTGTGGAATCAGGAACACACCGAAATGCTAATAAGAATTGTTGGATGGGGATTATGGGAACTTGTTTTCTTTTTCCTTCCTTCCTCCCTCCCTCCCTCCCTTCCTTCCTTCCTTCTTTCCTTCTTTCTCCTTCCTTCCTTCCTTCCTTCCTTCCTTCCTTCCTTCCTTCCTTCTTTCCTTTTTTTTTCTGTCCTGTGTCTTTCAAATTAGCCATAATAAAACATGCACTATTTTTCAACCATGAAATCAAAACTTTGTTTATAAGAAGAAACTTATGAGAAAGTTTACAGTTGTTGATTTTCAAACATGTCATAATTATTTTATAAAGCTGAGAAATCCAAGGCTTTGGAGATTCCTTTTTGAACTGCACTTTTAAAAAGAGAAAACTTTTCAGTTATGCTAGCTGGTATCATTGTATCTCTCTTTTATTATCCAGTTAGGACCATCTTTATAGTCACCACAAGCTCTTCTGCAGAAACTTTAGATAATTTATGCTAAAGGCTTTTCAAGCAATAAGTAAATTCGCGCGTATGATTTGGAGGTTTGTTTCCATATAAAATTTCTGACTGAGAGTTTTCTTTAATATTAAACTGAAATGAAGAAAAAAATCATATCCAGTGCCATTTCATTAGTAATGCTCTCTGATTTAAATTATATCTAAATATTTTGGGGCACCTCGGTGGCTTGTATGGTTGGGTGACTGCCTTCGGCTCAGGTCATGATCCCAGGGTCCTGGGATTGAGCCCTGCATCAGGCTTCTTGCTCAGTGGGGAACCTGATTCTCCCTCTCCCTCTGCCTACTACTCAGCCTACTTGTGCTCTCTCTCTCTCTCTGTCAAATAAATAAATAAAACCTTTTAAAAATTAAAAATAAAATAAAAATAAATTATATCTAAATAGATTTATATCACTATATTTAATATATTATTTTATATAATTAGTGTTATACATTATTAATATTTAATGTTATATATATTTACATATGTGAGATAAGCAAAATATGCAATTGTTTATTTTAAACATGACAATAGAAACTTGTAATAAAATTTCTACCTTGAATTCCTAAATCACATACATGTTATTTGGTCTAAGAAATTAAATACTTTCATGGATTCCCAAAAGTCAATTCATGGCAAAAAATTAATTATAAAAGAGAATTCCTTTTGCGTTCTATCTTATCATATAAAAACCTTCTAATAGTTTTCATGTTTAGAATCACATTGATGAAGATCAGTTTATTTAGGATATAAGAGAGAAAGAATGGCTTCCGGGAACGCATGAAAATGTAAGTGACTTCTTTTTGGAAGAATTGTAGTTCTCTGTCAGGCATAGATTAATGGTTTCTTTTGTTCGTTTCATTTGGTTATAAGTCCTTTAAAATCTGATTTGTTAAATCCTTCTTCTATTTAGATAACACTTTTAAGGAGACACGTTGCCACTTTCTGATTGCACATCAACCTATCTAACTGGGCGTGAGTAGAAGCAGGTAGTGAGGGGTAAATCTGGCTTCCTGGCAGGGTGCTTAAATAAGACACCTCTGGATTTTTAGCTCACTGCAAGCACGGGTCCACCACTTAAACTAAATGCCACCAAACTTAGAGTGCAGTAATTGTCACCGAGTCTAAATGCCAAAATCGACACTTAGAGAACCATAACGAAATTGAGGGCTAGACACACCGAGGTGAAGATGATGGATGACCCGATGGTAAAATGAACTATAAATGTTTGTTTTTGGAAATCAATGCCTTAAAAGGGGTTTAGCAGGTACCTTTAAATGATGAGTGTTAAAATGTGGAATTAGTGCAAAGGGCAGACCTGAGATGGATCTACAAAACCCACGTAAGTAATGGACTAAGTCTCATGCAGTGAGTTCTCTCCCTGACAGCGGGGGGCTGGATCCTGGGCACCCCCTGGGCCACTGTGAAGTTGCTGTCTCAGGCCACTCTTAGCTGCCGTGGATGATCTGATTTTCCTCTTCTGCCTGGATGTGTACGACCTCACTCTAACAGGGAAGAAGTTAGAAACATCTGCTAACCGGGAAACTACTAAGATGAAAACCGTGTGAAAGCATCCAAGAGTCATGTAAGTTTTACTTTTATTTTTTATTTTTAAATTTTAATTCCCATATAGCTAACAGACAGTATTATATGAGTTTCAGGTGTACAATGTAGTGATTCAATACTTCTGTAATCACCCAGTGCTCATCAGGACCGGTGCACTCCTTCATCCCAGTCACCTACTTCACCCATCCCCCTCCCCACTTCCCTCTTGTAAACACTGGTTTGTTCAGTCATGTAAATTTTAGATGACATGATTAGAAAACATGAATTCACTTCCCCTTTGGAAAATACAAAGATTATTTATTTGTTATATACTTACAATGTATTATATTTATTATAAAAATTATTATATAATTTTTATATAACTATAATTTATATATAATTACAATTTATTATATAACTATTATATAATAAATTGTGATTCATTATGTAATAACAAAATTTATTACATAATTTATATAATATAATTTATTATATAATAATTTATATCTAATTACAAAATTTATTACATAAATTTTTATATTATTACAATTTATTATATAATTACAAAAATACATGACACAGAACACAGAGTCTCATTTTTTTAGTTGTCAGTCATCAGAGTTTCCTTGAAAATAAAAAGTAGTGACACAAAGTGAATTATAGCTTTCAAAATGCCATTCAAGTAATAACCAAAGAAGAGATCGTGTTGAGTTTTTAAGGACCAGAAGTGAGGTTCAGGACAACTTTTAGAAGCTCACAGAACTCTGCTTTTTCCATCTTCAAGGTAGATTTGATTGACTTCAGATTGGTGCTGGTGGTAGGCACAATATTTAAGAAGAGAAAAACACTTAAAATGTTAAAGAGCACCATTATGAGTATAAATTTATTAATTTAGGGTCATGCAGGGACAGGTAGGTGGATTAAGATTTGATTCAGTTACATGAGTGAAGACATCAGTCTGTTTATGATTTTTCTTTTCCCATTCTACGTCCTTCCTCTCCTTATTTTGTAGGTTTAAGTTATGGTCACGATTCTCACACAGGTACATTAATTCCCAAGGGATTAAGTAAGGTAAGAACAAAGATGCTTTGTACATATTCTCTACATAAATATAGCATCCTCAATAGGCTTCTCAAACTATTTTAAGAAAATATTATTTTCTCACTTTTGTCCAAATTATGGAAACCCCAGACAGTGACTTCAGCAGGATACTGGAATAGGAAGCCCTCAGCCGATTCTCCTTACCCCCACAGACACACCGGTTTAGCAGCAAAACACAAACCCGTTCCCTTTGTGAGAAATCCAGGATCCAGTTGAAAGACCCCACATCCTGGGCGAGCGTGAACCCCCATCACCACCACCGACCACGGTACGGGAAACTGAGAAAGGAACTCCAGTACCCAGCTAAGCCCTGAGGAGTCACAGAACTGCACTCACTTAGTGCCGCAAATTTTCTAGCTCCTTCCCAAGAGAAGCTTCTATCTTGCCTGCCTTGGAGAGCTGACTGGGCTGCGATACACTCATTCCCGCAGGGGACTGCCCAGAGCCAAGTGGTGGTTTGAACTAGCATGCAGGTGTTGGGGAGGAAAGCTTTTCCCTTCTTCTCTTCTAGGTTTCCTTGGCTGGCATAATAATTAAATTAGCATAAGACAGATTAACAGAAGAAAATCACATTTAATTTCATACATACAAGAGTTCATAGAAATATGAGACTCAAAGAAGTAACCAAGGCAGGCAGCTTTTATGCGTTTTAGACAAGGAGACAATAAATTTGTAGAGAATTGACAAGACAAAGGGGTTTGGGCTTGGGGTAGTAAATTAATGAGGAAGGAACAAGATTTTTTTGCACAACCTTCTCAGCCCTAAATTCCCTATCTCTGGTGATAAGGATGTCTCTCTTCCTCCTGGTACAAAGAGAGTACCCTTCACAAAGGGAATTTATTTCCTGCTTTCAGAAGGACAAAGGAGATCAGAGTGTTCTTCTTGTACTTGCTACTTTAATTCAGAATAATCGATATAAGGAGCGTCTAGGTGGCTCAGTCAGTTAAGTGTCTACCTTCAGCTCAGGTCATGATTTCAGGGTCCTGGAATGGAGCCCCAAGTCAGGTTCTCTGCTCAGCAGGGAGTCTGCTTCTCCCTCTACCTCTGCCCGCCATTCTGCCTGCTTGTGCTCTCTCTGTCTCTTTGTCAAATAAATAAATAAACAACTTACTTATTGAATTAATTAAATCTTTAAAAAAGCAAACACAAAAACACCAAAATAATCAATATACAAAGTGGCATATTTTGGGGTAGCACATTCTCCTCCCCTTTGCAGACGCTTCCCACACTCCAGTCCCCATCTCAGCACAGAGTGAGAAGGTGATGAACCCCAGCCCCCAGCATCTCCTTGAGGAGGGAAAGAGTTGTACCACACGTCCCGTGTCCCAGCTTTTCTGGGGTTGCCCAAAGGTCTAGCTTCTCTTACCTGTCTCAGAGTGCCAGCAGGACCCAGCCCCAGCAAACCCCAACTGCCTGCAGGTCAGTGACAACAAGGGCGCTGTTACACTGAGCACACAGCTAGTCTCCACAGCGCCTCCTCCTGGTTCAGCGAAGACCAAACAGGTGAAAAATCCCACACCTCTGCTTAGTCCTAGGGGGGAAATCTTTAGACAGGGATCCAACAATCCAACTTTAAGGGGGGCTACCAGAGGAGCTAGTTCCAGGCACACTTACCCTGGGGCACTAACAGAACTCAGCAGAGTGCAGACACCTGGATATCTCTAGAAGGAGAAGCTGCCATCTGTCTCAGCATGGGCGAACCTGGAGGGCACTAAGTTCAGTGAAATAAGTCAGTGACAAAAAGACAAACACGGCATGATTCCGCTTACATGAGGTATCTAAAACAGCCAAGCGCATAGAAACAAAGAATAGAATTGGTTGCCAGGGGCTGAGAAGAAGAAAGGGGAGTTGCTATTCAATGGATATAGTTTCAGTTATGTAGGAAGAAAAATTCCCTGCCATACAACATAATGCTTATAATTCACAGTAATCTATTGTACACTTAAAATCTGTTAGTAAGGTGGATTTCATGTTACAGGTTCTTACCACAATAAAACAAAGTAGAATAAGATAACTGATGAATCCCTGAACTTTACCTCTGAACTAATAATATATGTTAATTAATTGAATTTAAATAAAAATGAATTTTGAAAAACACTAAAAAAGAGTAAGATAAAAGAAAATGATAAAATAATATTATAAATAAGTAAATAAACCAAATTGTGGGATGCCTGAGTGGCTGTCGTTAAGCATCATCTGCCTTTGGCTCAGGTCATGATCCCAGGGTCCTGGGATCAAGCCCCACATCCGGCTCGGAGGGAGTCTGCTTCTCTCTCTCCCACTCCCCTTGCTTGTGCTCCCTCTCTCGCTCTCTGTCAAATAAATAAATAAAAATCTTTTTAAAAAATTAAAATTTTTTTAAAAAAACAAATTGTATAAACTCAAGAAACTGATACTATGCTAATAAGCATCAAACTGGCAATTTGATTCATTTGTTAAAATGTAAAAACTAAATTTTAATGTAAATCATTTTCAGTTTGTTAGTAAAATTGTTCATAATATGGGGTCTTTTCCCCAGTGTCCTTAGTAACAAAGTTAGTCTCTGTGACTGAGCCTGGGGCGGGAAATTATACCATATGTATCATCGCCCAAACTGGGAACATTGCAAAATACACATTATTTTTTACTAATTAAACTGAGAATGTACTCTTAAAAACAGATATTTCGTGAAGTACAAGGCCATTTAGATGTTTTGTGGTTCCTGATGGTTCCCAATGACAAATTCCAAGCAAACGTTTTTGCCCTTCACTTTCTTAAGGTACCTAGATTCCCTATAACAAATTCTCCTTAAAGTGCATTGAAGAATCTAATTTGTTGTTTGGCAAACATTATTAACTAAAGCTATATGCAATATTTGTATTGTGAAACCTAAATTGTTGTTAGAGGTTGAGTACAAGGGAATCTTATGGCACCAAAGAGAAAGAGGAAATAGAACCCATTACATTGTCCTTATAAGGAAATTATTTTCAAAATAAACACAACCGCTCTTTAATAATTATAGGAAAGTAGTATGTCCTCTGGGTCTTCATAGGATAAGTTGTATATAATATGATGAATATCAGCTTCAGGAACATCCTTATAATAAACACAACAATGAGATTCACAGGGTTATATTTTTAAATTTCTTAATAAAAACCAATCACATAATACCAAAGGAGAATTTAATAAAGTTTATTCAGTATGGGTAGTCTGAGTACACATTCTTGGTACAACTAATAATGATGTTGTGAGAACCAGGTCACTTAATTCTTAGTTTAGTGGTTTTGTTTTCCTTCCATCTATAATGGAAGCCACATATACATATACATATACATATACATATATATACACACATGTGTATGAGAGAGAGAAATACTGTCTTCTACATAATGCTCACTTGTCAATGATATGTTCTGGATTGGTAAATCAAAACATACACACACACACACACACACACACACACACACTGTTGACTATTTCTGATATATGGGAAAAAATGCCAGTCTTTTTGCATGATCTAAAATGCATTGACACTTACAAAGGAGTTCTTTTTTTAATTTTTTGAGGAACATCCCTACCATTTTCCATAATGGCATGTTTATTGCAACATTATTTACAATAGCCAAGGTATGAAATATACAAATAATCTAAATGTCCATCAGTGGATAAATGAATAAATAGAATGTGAGATATGTATTCAATGGAATTTTTTACAGTGGAATAGTTTTCATCATATATATATATATATATATATATATATATATATAAAGGTAATCTTTCCATTTATGACAACAAGGGTAAACCTGGAGGATACTTTGCTAAGTGAAAAGCCAGTCACAGAAGGACAAGTGCTGCATCATTCCACTTACATGAAGTATCTAAAATAGTCAAACTCACAGAAGCAGAAACTAGAATGGTGGTTGCCAGGGGGTAGGGGAAGGTAGAAAGAGGGGTTGCTGTTAAATGGATATAAAGTGTCATCATACAAGGTGAACAAGTTCTAGGGATTGAATGTACACCATGGTGCCCGTAATTAACCACACTGTGCACTTAAAATTTGTTAAGAGGGTGGAACTCATGTTAAGTGTTCTCACTACAATTAAAAATAGATAAAGAAGTAAATGCATTGGCAAATGGAGGCGAATCTATTACTTAAAAATAGGGAAATGTACAGAACTCTGAAAGCCATTGGCATATGCATTTCCATGAGTTATTGATTACTTCCGACTCCTTACCTTCACTGATCGACAGTGGCCAACATTGAAGCTACAGGTTCCAATCAATGGAAATGCCTATTCTGAAAAATCATGCTTTGGCTTATTAGTTTTACTAAAACATTAAATAACAAATCTCAATAAACTTTGAGAAAGTGCTACTACAGTGTGCATTTTGTACATTCAAGCAGCTAATAAAGTGAACCATTTCTCAGTGATCTCATAATGTCTGGGATTATAGCAAACATTTCTCTCTCTTCATTACCTTCCCCTTTTCTCCACCAATCTTCCCATCATTGTCTCTATCACCAGCCCAGCTCTGTTTGTACTGGGGGAGATGCTGAGGTATTGGTTCCACCGCTTGTCATAAGATGCGAAGTCACAGGAAGACAGATCATCTCAATTTCTGCATTTCGAAGGTAGGGAAATATGAACCCAGCAAGGTAAAATCACTTACCTAAGCCATGAAATTAGCAGAAGACAGAGCGGAGAACAGAACCTGGAAATAAATGTCATCTCTAGCCTAGTTCCCAAATGTCCGCAAGTGTAGATGGCATCCGTCTCCAGAGGCTCACACGGCTCTCTGGTAGAAAGTCTTATCCCTTCAAAAGCGATAATGACCTCCACAGTCACCGTTTCTAATTCTTGAACTTTTTTTAAATTTCTATTTCTATTCACTCATTTTCTCAGGCTTTAATGTAACAAATAAACTATAATTAAGCAGTATTAACTTATTTATGCTGACATGCTTTGATTCAGCCTCTATATCTCCAGTTTCCCATGAACCGGTCTTCTTAATCATATCCTCTGATGAGGTTCCAGATGTGTTATTTCATCTGGGGATGAACTCAGAGTTAGAAAGTTCTCCTTCATAATGAATAGTTCTCTGTGATATTCACTTGCTGATCCAGCTGTATGCCTTTCTGCACTATAAAGTTGGTGTTTGGACTCCTACATCCAAGCAAATTTGAGCTGTTTGCTGTCAGCCCTCAATTCCTGTTTGAATTTTCTCTGTATGCTGGCTGTGTCTGCCTCTGTTCCTGCTAAGTTCCTGAGACACATAGGTATAGAGCATCTACTCTGTGTCCCACCCTGAACAGGGAAAAGAAACAAACACAATGGAAGAAAAATAAGGATCTTTAAAAACAATCCTTTAGGGGTAACTGGGTAGCTCAGTCGGTTAAGTGTCTGCCTTTGGCTCAGGTCATGATTCCAGGGTCCTGGAATTGAGTCCCACATCAGGCTTTCTGCTCAGCAGGGAGTCTGCTTCTCCCTCTCCTTCTGCCCTTCCCCTCTGCTCATGTTCACATGCTCAATCTCTCTCTCTCTCTCAAATAAATAAATAAAATCTTTTAAAAAACACAACAAAACCCAATCCTTTAATGTAGGAAAAGGGGCAAATGTTAAATGGGGAATTATGCAGAAAGTTCATTAATATTGTTATAGGTTATAAAGGAATACAGAGAACTGTGAGGGAGTAAACCAGAGAGTAAAGTAGTGTCGAGAACATTCGAGGCATTCTCTTTTCCACGCCTGTATTCCAGCATCGTTCAATGAAGGGGCGAGGGCACACTCAGCAAACCCTTATCTAGGCCTTCACCTACATCCCCTGGATCTACGTTAACATGAGACCCCTAGAATATGACACATTGCTTCACACTGTAATGTTCTGATAATGGAGGAGGGCATGACTCCCACCTTAACCACTCAACATGCTATGTTCCCCCTCTTATTTGTTCTTTTAGAATATTTTTGGTTTAATGTTGGATTTACCATTGAAAAAATATAGTGTTATCCTCAAATAAGTCAAGCATACTAATTATGTTTAAAGCTCCTGTATCGTGTGAAAATACAGAAGTGAACATAGTAAAATCTCAGAGATGGAAAATGAATCCAAGTCAAATTTGGATAAATATTTGTAGTTTTCATTCTGTCATGTATTTCTCTCTACGTGTATATTTATATTTTAAGTTTAAACTTTAAAATTTTAACTTTAAGCCATGTATATGAGTCAAGAATATATGTCACACAATGTACAATTTATAAATCAGGTGTGTCGGCATCCAGCAGATTATCCCGTTATCTCATGGCGATCTCTCTGTTAAGATCCAGAAACATGTCTTATCAGGGGTACCACCTGTGCTTGTCTTATTCCCAGCCTACTTTCCCAGTACCTGTCTATCAGGTATCGATTTGTAACTGGTTTTAACACCTTCTATGTGTGTCTGCTCCCTGCTGCAGGCTGGTAAGAGCTCTTGGTGCCCTGATACCATTTTTGTTATGGTTCAAACCTCTTCCCAGAAAACAGGGAGTCTAAGAGGTCTGATGTAGCCTGAACACAGAAGTAGAGCAGGATAGGCTATCTTTTTGATTTGAGGGTCCATGGAGACAGATATCCAGGGACGACAGTGGATTTCAAAGTAGGGAAAGTAGTATTAGTGAATACGCAAAGCATAGATTCTAGACTCCCCAGCTCCTCTGCACAGAAGGGAGAAGGAAGCCAGTACTGGGGCCATGTTTCCTTCTAACAGTGGAAGCTGCATCTAAAGTGTGGGTCCAGTGGGGAGATGGGAAAGTGCAGATCCCCGAGGTGCTGGCTAATTCAGTTCAGCCTGCTTCCTTAATGATTCTGTTGCTGAAAAGGAACCTAGCTTGGGTGGTTCTCACACTCTTATGTCATCAGCAGCTTCTGTGCAAATTACTCCTAAACAATACTTGGAATGAGAGGTAACTCATCACCAGAACCCTTGCTTTAGGTTGTCTTCCATTTTCAAATTGTTGATAGAGCCCACATTATCTAGAAAATCTGGATTTAAATACTGGAAACCAATTTGAAATAAAAAAAAGAATACAAAGAAAAAGGCTGACAGAGAGGAAACTCAAAAAGACAGCAAGAAAACATAGAAATGAAGACCTAGAACAGCCATCTTTAGAAACACCGTGAACAGAGCAGCTTCTGGTCCACACAGGATGGGCCTGGGGCCACTCAGAACTTCAGGCTCCACATCCCTTCTCACACGTTTCAGTGTCTTTCTTCAACTGCAGGCAATTTAGGAGGAAACATGGTCTCTAGAAGGTCCTGGTCCATAAGCTTCACATCCACTGAAGCTCACAGTTCCAGGGAAAGAATCTGATGGGCCAGAGTTGGATTAATATGCCCATTCTTAGGCAAATCACTGTAGCCAGAGGAGCAAAATTTCTAAGTGGCAGTACTCCCTGGAGTCAGTGGGGAATCACTTTCCTGAGCGATTATTACTCTGAGAAGAGATGTTGTGAGGGCCCATTATAATTTGTTACTCTACTTACCATCATTTACCTTGAGTTCAGTGTGTCACATTTTCCCTCGCAGAGATCGAAGAAGTTAATTTTGTAGAAGCTTTGAGTATTTACACAATAAATGTCTTATTTTGAGACAGACTATCTCAGAGTTTGAGAATGTTTTCCCCAATATGAACACCTTAGGGTAAATGTGTTTGATATATCTCTCTAGGCACAAGGCCTTAAGATAATTCAGCAAGTCAACAACACAAAGCTTTAACTAGTTGATTAGATCTTACAGCAATCTCCTTAAATAATGGAGGAAACTGAGTTCATTAAGGAAAAGACAAAAAAAAAAGTCCCAGCGGGGCAAGCTCTACTGAACGGGGATGAGTAGTACAGATGTTCTCGGGGAAGATGCCCTATGCATCACTGGAGCAGCTTCAAACTCCATTCTGCCATGTAATTTGTTAATTGTATTTGCTTCCGTTAGTGAGTCATGGTTTAGCAAGTCATCGCTGAATCTGACCCATGAACGGACTCTAGGAAGGCATTTTATGTAGGGATCTTTGAGCAAACATGGGACATGTGTTAGTCAGAAGGGACCATGTGACAACAACCTTGAAATCTTCAGAGCTGAAAGAGGTGTGCTAATCATTCTCTAGGGATTGCTCCACACTGGGACCCACACTCTGAAGACACCTTCTAAAACAAGGGGCTTCTGGTTTGCTGGCCCAGAAAAGAACAGGTCTGGTGGTGGCTTGTCAGTTCTCTTATGCTTCCGAATGGATGGGAAACATCCTTCTGTCCTCGACAAAATTGGCCAGGACTCGTCACATGACTCTGCCTAACTCTTAGGAGACTAGGAAATCTGGGACAACAAAGAAATTAATTGAGGAGCAGAGTTGTCCCTGGCCTGGAATAATAGAATGCTTTATTATTATTATTATTATTATTATTATTATTATTTGTTTTGGTTTTATAATATCTTTATAAAATTCCCTTATCAGAAAATATCTGGGTCAGAAATCTTATCTTTTTATGGGGGATTCGAGGGCATAGGGATCCTCCAGAAAATATGAATGCTTATTGATTCATCAACTGTTTCTCAAGTTATAAAGGTATAGAGAACATGCTTATTATAAAGTATTTATAGCAATGTCTTTAGCTTTGAAAATGTCACCTTCTGCCAGTACCCCCACCCCAACATGTCTTCTGTGAGAACAAGCTTAACTATAATCACTTCTTGGTGAAGTCCCTAGAGTTTTACACTTTCTAACTGAACGTATGTATGAGATCTGCTGTAGGGGCAACGTGTTGTACAAACTTAGGGGGTGATAAATAATCTAAGTTCCTTCTAATAGGAGTCTACCAGCATTGGAGAAATCCCATGACATGCATGTGTGACAGCTCATTGCATGATTAACTCCAAAAGCATCTAAAACTTCTTTCCTAAAATGAAGTAATACCACGAGAGAATCTATAACTTCAGACTAAAGCTACACAGCGGCTGTGGCTTTATATTTGAAGTTCAGCTGATTATGTATTAATATAACCATGGTCTCATGTTATACCTTTGTAGTAGGAAAGTAAGATTAGAGGAAGAATGAAACAGTTTATGTTAACACAAAACAATTTAATTCTAAGGAATACATTTTACACTTTGGAATGCATCCTCTGCTTTTTCATCATTAAAATGTATTAACCATTTATATAGAAATTAGGATTCCACTAATTTTTCTCTCAATTATTGAACCTAATGTTTATGTAACATAGATTCAAAGAACCAAAATATACTTTGAAGAGATATATTTTTTACATTTGTGAAGTTGAATTTTTCACATTTTTTATAACACAGTACAGACTGCATTATTAGCACAAAGGAATCAACAATGAAAAGTCTCTCAAGAGTCTTCACAAAACCACAATATATAAACATGATTTTTTTCTTCATCCTCATCACACTATTAATATTTCAGGAAAAATGGTGACTAATTAATGTAATTGTGCATATCCTTATCTTTCAACTTAGATCAGGTGTGCTTCTAATGTTTTCTTATTAAACATGTTAGTGTTAGGCTAACACACACACACACAAAATTATCATGTCATAACAACAAAGTATTCTTTTTTTTTTTAAGATTTTATTTATTTATTTGTCAGAGAGAGAGAGAGAGATCACAAGTAGGCAGAGAGGCAGACAGAGGGAGAGGGGGAAGCAGGCTCCCCGCTGAGCAGAGGGCCCGATGCGGGGCTTAAACTCAGGACCCCAAGATCATGACCTAAGCCGAAGGCAGAGGCTTTAACCCACTGAGCCACCCAGGCGGTATTCATTTTAAGGAGTTTTCATTTTAAGGAGTTTTGTCAGATGGTGGATTATATCAAATGCTTTTTTAGCTCCTGAGGAGATTATTTTTACCTTTTTGAAGGTTATTGTGAATTATTTTAACATAATATTGTGATATTGGTTCTATTCTCCTGCATATTTTAATATTTCATTTTAAAATTTACATTATGAATCATAAGGGCTACTGGTCTAGAAATTTGCCTCAGATGTTGTGTCAGCCTTATGGCGCTAAAGACAAAAACTTTATTTTCTTCCTTCTCTAATCCATGCTCTGAAGGAAATTAAAGAGCTTTGGAATTATCTCCTTCAAAGAGCTAAAATCACCTATAAAATGAACTGAGACTTATTCTTGGATTTTTTGGGGGAGGGGAGGAGAATGTAGATTTTTTTTTTAAGTGGTCTCAATTTGTTCCACAGTAATACTACCTTAGACATTAATAGTTTCTCGGGAACATAAAATATTAATTTACATTTCTTGAGAAATCATCATTTTCATCCAGGTTTGCAAAATTTTAAGCATCAATTGAAAAAATTGCAAGCTTTTGTTTTCTCGTGTTTGTGTTTTTTTGCTTTTCTTACATTCACGTTTAAAAAATTATGTCTAATTTTATATGTATGTACATTTTCCCCCTCTCTTTTTTTGACTAAGTTAACTAATGGTTTTCCATAGTGGCCAGTTTACACTCCCACCCGCAGTACATACGGATTCTTTTCTCCATAACCTCACCAACACTTGTGATTTCCTTATTGGTGACGGTCATTGGAACAGGCATGAGGTGATTAGTGACCATCCATTCAGTCTCTACCACTCCATAGACAATCTATAACTCAAAATTATCACAAACTGATGGATATTTGTCACAAAATAGCTTCAAAACATCAGAACTATCTTCGTTACTTAATTGAAGGTGCAGAAAATCCAAGATTTTGAGGTTTCTTGTTTATGTTCTTAAAGGTTGCAAGTTTATATTAACTTGAGAGCAAAGCTTCTCAATTTGGAAACCTAGCAGAATCAGAAATTAAGCTGTGTAGAATGTGTAAATATATCTTTTTTTTTTTTCATTTGGAGATATGGTTCTCTGAATGAATTATAAAATGCTGTTGTAGTGATGTCTCATTGTGGTTTTGATATGCATTTCCCTGATGATGAGTGATATTGGCCATCTTTTTTATCTGTCTGATTGTCATCTGTATATCTGCTTTGGAAAAATGTTTATTCAGATCCTGTGCCCATTTTTGAGTTTGATTGTTTGTGTGGGTTTTTTTTTGGGGGGGGGAGGGCTATTGCGTTGTATAAGTTCTTTATATATTTTGTATACTAATCCATTATCAGTTATATAATTTGCAAATACCATCTCCCATTCAGTAGCTTGCCTTTTTGCTTTGTTAATGGTTTTATTTGCTATGCAAAAGCTTTTTATTTTGATAAATTCCCATGATATTTCACCTTACACTGTCAGAATAGCTAAAATAAAAAAGACAAGAAATAGAAAATATTGGTGAGGATGTGGAGAAAAGGAACCCTTGTACACTGTTGGTGGGAGTGTAAATTGGTCGACCATTATGGAAAATAGTATAGTTTTCTCAAAAAACTAAAAATAGCAATACCACGTGATTCAAAAAATTCCACTTCTACTTAAGAAAACAAAAATACCAATTTGAAGATATAGTCACACCTATGTTTACTGCAGCATTATTTACAACAGCCAAGATGTGGAAGCAACCCAAGTGTCCATGGATAGATGAACGGTTAAGGAAGATATATTTTATACACACACGCGCACACACACACACACACACAGGAATGTTATTCAGCCATAAAAAAGAATAAGATCTTGCCATTTGAGACAACATGGATGGACACAGAGGGTATGATAGTAAGTGAAATAAGTCAGAAAAAAATACCATATGATTTCACTTATATGTGGAATATATATATGGAATATATATGGAATACATATGTGGAATCTAAAGAAAAAAATGAACAAAACCTAACAGAAACAGACCCGTAAATACAAAGAACAAATTGTTGGTTGCCAGAGAGGAGAGAGGTAGAGGATGGGCAAAAAGAGCAAAGAGGAGTGGGAGATACAGACTTTTAGTTATGAAGCTAGTAAGTCACAGAGATGGGGGATACAGCATGAGGAATATAGTTAATTACATTGCAATGCATTGTATGGGGATGGATGGTAGCTATACGTGTGGTGAACGGAGCATAAAGTGTAGACTTACAGAACCACTATATGATATACCTGAGGCTAATGTAATGCTATCTGCCAACAATACTTCCATTAAAAATATATAAGTAAATATGAAGTAATGGCATTTTCTCTTTTGGGATTCTAAATATATAAGTCTGGAATAACAGGAAGTGAATGATTCAATATTAGACTATTGTTCAACTCAAAATATAAATATCACCCTAACAACATTATTTGTAAACAATGCAACAAAAGGGAGAAGAAAACACCACTGGAGGAAAATGTGACCCATTATACTCAATTAGCTATTTTTGCTGAAGAATCTGATCAAAAGTGACAGTCTTCCAGGCTATAATAAGCACCAGGTTTTGCCCAATTAACACCACTCCTTAGTTATGTAGCACCTTAAAGTTTCTTCCTAGAGTTTATGTAAGTTCAAAAAAAAGAAAAAACATCTCTTACACAAGAAGTCCAGGATTTAGAGGGGAGTGGATAGCACCAGAAAGATGACCAGGAATCTGGCCAAATGAAGGATGTCTTTTGTGGGTTTAGAAAATTTGCCATAATCCGATACTCAAGCCTCAGTCTGCAGACTCAGGAAAAGGACTGTTTTCCAGGTTACCAATAGTGGGTCTCTTTGTTGGTGAGTATTTCAATTCCTTGCTATAGCTTTATTCAGATGTAATGGGTGTGTCACATATTCACATATTTCACATGTCCAACGGCATCAATTTTGAGATATGTAGATGCTCCTGATACCAGCGCCACAATTAAGACAACGAACATATCCATCACCCCGTTTCTTCAAGCTTTTTGGTAATCCATCCCTACTCCTCCTCATCCCCAGTCACTGATTTGTTTTCTGTCCCTTTAAATTAAAGATACATGGATGTGATTTTCATGAAAGTCAATTATTTCTTGCAAGCCCTTGCAGTGACTGTAAAGAAGTAGATCCAGTCAAGAACTTTCTTCCTTCAAGCTTTTTTTAAATTTTTAAAAAATATTTTATTTATTTATTTGACAGACAGAGAGCAAGAAGAGGGAACACAAGCAGGGAGAGTGGGAGAGAGAGAAGCAGGCTGCCTACCGAGCAGGAAGCTGGATGTGGGGCTCAATCCCAGAACCTGGGATCATGACCTGAGCTGAAGGCAGATGCTTAATGACTGAGCCACCCAGGCGCCCCTGAATATTCTTTCTTTACTCAATTGTGTTTTCAACTGGTTGTCAAAAACCAGTTGTCCATATATTTTATGGGTCAATCTCTGGGTACTCTGTGCTGTTTCATTTACTTATTATCCATCATTATCCTGATACCACACTGCCATAAGTCTTGAAATCAGATAGAGTTAATACTTCATGTTTTGTGCTTTTAAAATATATTTTGGATATTTTTGTTTTTTTTTAATTTCTATAAGAATTTTAGAATAATTTTGTCATTTTTTACAAAATTTTCAATTTTTTCATTTCTACAAAAAATTTGATTAGGTTTGAATTGATAAATGTGAGGAGAACTGACATTAATAATATTGGGTTTCCAACCTATGACAATGGAATATCTTTCCATTTATTTAGGTCTTCATTACTTTATTCTCCACAGTGTTTTATAGTTATCAGTGTATAGATCCTACATGTGTTTAGTCAGAATTTGTGTCAGACAGAATCTAATGTGATCACCATAATGTCCACCTCCTGGTATTCTTACGTTTATATAAATTTCTTCTATTGAGTGTGGTTGAGACCTGTAACTGGTTTCTTTTTCTTTTTTTTTTTTTTTTAAGATTTTATTTATTTATTTGACAGAGAGAGAGATCACAAGTAGGCAGAGAGGCAGGCAGGCAGAGAGAGAGGGGGGAAGCAGGCTCCCTGCCAAGCAGAGAGCCCGATGCGGGGCTCGATCCCAGGACCCCGAGATCACGACCCGAGCCAAAGGCAGAGGCTTTAACCCACTGAGCCACCCAGGAGCCCCCTGTAACTGGTTTCTAACCAACAAAGTATAGTTATTATTGACTTTTTCCGTTTTTCTATTTTCTTTTTTTGTTTTGTGTTTGTTTTTGTTTTTCTATTTTCTATTTCTTCTACTCATCTTTCTTGTTTCCTTTTTTTTTTAATTCACTCAGTTCAATTTTCTTTTTAATTCTGTTTTTTTTTTTTTAAGTTTTAATTTATTTGACAGCGAGAGGGAGAGAGCACAAGTAGGCAGAGCAGCAGGCAGAGGGAGAGGGAGAAGCAGGCTCCCCGAGGACCAGGGAGCCTGATGCGGGGCTCGATCCCAGGACACTGGGATTGTGACCTGAACTGAAGGCAGTCACCTACTGACCAACTGAGCCACCCAGGTGCCCCTAATTCCTAGTTTCTTAAAGTGTTCACTGGGGTTGTTGATTTGAGAGCTTTCTTTTCTTATATAGATGATTCCTGCCCCCAAGCCCCACTTTAGCAGCATTTCACAAATTTTTATATGTTGAATTTTTATAATTTAATTAAAATGTCTTTTAATTTGCCTTTGATTCTCCTTTGACCCATGAATTACTTAGAAACATACTATTTAGTTTTTGAAAAAATGGCAATTTTCCATAGATGCTATTGATTTCTCATTTAATCTCATTGTAGTCAGAGAACTTTCTTCATATGATTTGAATCCTTTTAAATAAATATATTGAGCCTTGGTTTATAGCCCAGAATGTGATTTCTCTTTAAATATGTTCTATGTAAACTTAAGAAGTATGCATTTTCTGTTATTGGACTGTCCTATAAATACCAGTTAAGTCAACAAGATTTTTCAAGTTTTCTAGATCCTTGCTTATCTTGTTCTAGCAGTTACTGTGAGAGAGATAGTGAAATCTCAATTACAATTTGGGGTTAGCCTATTTCTCTTGATCTGTCAGTTTTTACATCATGTATCTTGAAGCTCTGCGTCTTAGTCTGTTTGGACTTCTATAACAAAAATACCGTAGCCTGGGTTGCTTATAAACAATAAAAGTTTATTTCTCACAGTTCTGGAGGGTGGGAAATCCAAGATCCTGGTCCCAGCACGGTCATGTTCTATGAGAGCCCTCTTCCTGGTTCACAGCCGACACCTTCTCACTCTGTCCTCATTTGATGGAAGGAGCTAGAGGTTTCTCTTTTATGACATGAATCTCATTCAGAAGAGCTTCACCTTCATCTCTTAAGCAGCTCCCAAAGGTCATCACCTTAATATGAATTTTGGGGGCACAAATATTCAGACCATAGCATTCTATTATTTAGGGTTGTTTTTTCTTTTGGATGACTTAATCTTTTTAACATTATTAAATGAACTCCTTTATTCCTAGTAATACTGTTTTTTTCTGAAAACTATGTTGTCTCATTAATATAGTTACCAGCTTTTATTAAAATTCATAGTCTTATGATATATTTTTACATCCTTTTATTATTTTCTTTTTAATAATTAAGTTTTGTCGTAGGCAGTATATCGCTGGATCTTGCTCCCCCCTCCCCCCCCCCGCTTCCTGCAATCTGATAGTCTCTGTCTTTTAATTATGGTATTTAGATCACTTTCACTTAATGCAACCGTTGCTGTGGTTCAATTTAATCTGTCATTATACTATTTGTTTTGTATTTGTCCCTCTTTGTTTCCCTTTTTCTCCTTTTCTGTTTTCTTTGAAATCACTTGCTCATTTAAAAATTATATTTTATTTCCTTGTTGGATTATTAGGCATACACTCTTGTATTTTAGTGGATCTTTTGGGATTTATAGAATTCATCTTTATAAAATCACAGGCTACCTTCGGATAATGTTATGCCACCACAGTTACGGAATAAGAACTTTATAACAGTATATTTTCACTTTTCCTAGTATTTGTGCTTCTGCAGTCATATAATTTATGTTTACAGTTCTCATAAACCCCACAGATAATGATCACTCTCTTTCTTTAAACAGTGAATTCTCTTTTAAAAAGATATAAATAATACCACCCATCTTATATATTTAGTCATAAAGTCATCCTTTCATGCTGTTTATTTCTTTGAGTAGATCCCTATTTCCATGTGGTTTCATTTTCTTGTGCTTGTAGGATATTTTGTAACATGTTTATTAGTGGAGCTTTACTGGTGTTTTCCAATGTCTAAAAAGTCTTTATTTTGCCTTCATTTATAAAGTTATTTTTAGGAAACAGAACTCTAAACTGGTAGATGATGTCAGTTTTACCTTAAGTAGTATCAGATGCTTTCATGCTTTCATGTTCCTAGAACTACCCTTGAGCTTTGCTGTGGAATGATGTTACGTTACTTGCAAATTGTTTAATCTTTTTAGGGGTTGCTTTTAAGATTTGTTGGGCAGTGATTACTCTAAAACTAATTATACCTTATTACTGAGGCAAAACCCTCTGAGTACTCTTCTCAATGTATAATCTTGAAGTTTTCTAATTTGGCTGGTGGAAATAGTCACTCTTTGTGACCCTTTCTGAATACCAGCTGTGTTACCTGTAGTCCTTTTGGGCAATTTTTCCCCTATCCTCCAGCAGTTTCCTCTCTCAAATGCACTGATCAGAACTCCGCTGAATACTTTAGGGGACCCCTCTGTATACATCTGAAGTTCCCTCTCTGTACAGGTCCCTCCTCACTGGTATTCTGTCCAGAGCCCTCAGCTGCCTTGAACTACCTCTGCTCAGGGCACCAGCATGGCCCCACCTTGGTATCCCTTCCCTGACACATGGACTGGAAAATCTCTTGAAGCAGGAAACTGGAATAAGCTCAGGGCTAGACTACTTGATTTCTTCTCCTCCCGGGGATTATGGTTCTTGTTGCCTGAGTTACAGCGTGTGAAAATTACCATTTCATATACTTTGTCTGTATTTTGGTTAGATCAGGTAGGATGTTATGAAAATATGTGTCAGTGCAGATCAACATGAACCAAACTTCTAGTTAGTAAGATAAAGTTAATCCATGAGAATTTCAATGAACGAGGAAGTAATACATTCAAATCTCTCCTTCTATTGGAGCAGTGCTGTAAGGCAAAATTAGAAGGTCATTTGTTGATCGTAGACTCAGAAGAAATAAAGCCAGAGCAGAACAATCGAATTAGTGGCATGATGCCGAGACAGCCCAATGCACCCGTCTCCCATGAAACGTCTCTTCCATCCATTGGCAGGTGTAAAGTCCAAGAGCATAAGCCTCTACTTGCCTCTGGGCAGTGTCTGGGTGGAGACTGACAACTTTTCTTTATGAAACTCTATCTATGCCTCTATGGCTAACAAAGATGCCTGATAAACACTTGTTCTAAAGTCGTGTTCATATTTAGATATTTGCATGTTCTTTTTCAAGTTGCCTTCAGGTCCTGTTGGGATGGAGGTCCTTAAATAATTCACCTATTCTTTAATTTTCTATATTAATCTCATTTTAACATACAGAAACAACTTCCTTTACTTAATTTTCAAATTCTTTTTTTTTTTTAATTTAAAGATTTTATTTATTTATTTGACAGAGGGAGAGAGACCACAAGTAGGCAGAGAGGCAGGCAGAGGGAGAGGGGGAAGCAGGCTCCCCAGCGAGCAGAGAGCCTGATGCGGGGCTCGATCCCAGGACCCCGAGATCATGACCCGAGCCGAAGGCAGAGGCTTTAACCCACTGAGCCACCCAGGCGCCCCTAATTTTCAAATTCTTATTAGATTCTCAGTGAGGTCCAAGTGCTGGCCATGGTTCTTAAATTTGTTCTTACATCCATGACTTCCCATTAAGAATATTTTCCTGTATAGCAGCTTAGGTACACGGATATATTTCTTTCTCCCATTTTCCATTTGCAACTATTCACCATTGAATACACAGCACCGAGCTAGTGCTTAAATGTTATGAGATAAAGGCATACATGTTTTCCTTCTTTTATATACTAATCTGAAGGCACACATTTCAGAATCTCACTTATTTCCAAAATCGATATCTTTTATTCTTTTCAGTTAACAACATTCTTTATAACTGTAGTGTGATCACTTTTCCTTAGAAGCATTACTAATTGTTTCCAGAATACTTTATACTAACGATGTGTAAATGTTACCTGCATCCTGTGTTTTAGCCTTTTCACACTATTTATATAGAAATATTCTTCCTTGGGGTCCCTGGGTGGCTCAGTCGGCTAAGCATCCAATTCTTGGTTTTGGCTCAGGTCATGATCTCAGGGTCTGTGCTCAGCATGGAGTCTGCTTGAGATTTTCTCTCCCTCTCCCTCCTGCTCTCTCACTCTCTCTCTCACTCTTTCTCTCTATCTCTATCCTCCCAAATAAATAAATAAATAAATCTTAAAAAAAGAGAGAGATGTTCTTTCTTTCCCTGAAACCCTAAAATGCCTTTAACTGCTACTTTGTATAAAAGGTTCTTTATAATATTTACATGATTCTAGTTATTTCCTGCTGCCTCTAAAAATAATTTAAGTCTTCCTATTAATTCAATTTCATTGTGTAAGGCTTCCCTGATTAATACATGATTTAGTTTCTTTATTTAGGGTCTTGTTTGTGCTACCTTTCATCCACTTTGAATGGATTATGTCCTCAGAAGTTCACTTTTTTTTTTTTTTTTTTTTTTTGCCAGACTCAGGAAGATACGTTTTGAACCTTCCGGATCCATTGCTTTTATCTCTTCTTTTCTAATATAAAATATAATAGCACACCGAGACTTTATCCACCATATCTGAACTATACTGCTGAAAAATCTTAAGTTTTCCTTGTTTCCTCACAGAATGCTGACAAAATGACCCATTTCAGGGAGTGAAGATTCCCTTAGGTGAATCTGAGGGATCTGTCAGTAGAACATACATGTCTAGCCCCTATAATAAGCAAACTTCACCCCCAAGCATTTGTCTGCCTTTCCTGTTAGTTCCCAACATTTGGCATTGTCTTCCTTTATAAAAGTATGTCAAAATCCTTTTTTCCATTGCACGTCTTGAGTATAGTCTACTCAAACTCTGTGGCTGAGCCCCCTGGTGGCTACACCACCCATCTCTCCCTTTTTTCTCACAGCAGAACACACTGGCTTTGTTCCTAGTGGTCATGTGTCCTATTGCAGACCACAGCTTTAATCTCCTTTGCTTCTAGGGACGGCCACCTAGCTGTAATTTTAGTGGGCGAATGGAGCATCTGGCAAAGTTCTTTGAGACAGCAGACTAAGTGACAGGAATCCGTTTTGTCTGCCAGCTTTCCTGCAGAGTCCTACGCAGAAAATAGAGTTGATGGCTGCTAAAGGGCAGAAATCAGACAGTAAAAATGGCAGAGCAAAGTTGGCAGACTGTGTCTCTAAGGACTTTAAAGAACGTCATCTCAGTCCTGGACGGTCCATGTGGCACTAGTAGAAAAGTAAATAAATACTGTGTTTAGGCTACTGGGGCTAGTATCTGGTAACCATAGTCAGAGTCCCTTGCCAAAAGTGTTCCCGTGACTGTGGCTTTTTATTATGCTTGCTGTTACTTCTAGTTCTCACAAGAACCTTTGTTGAGTAATCCACATTTTTGTGGGAACTGCTTCGAGTAGTTCTGACAAACTATCCCCTAGGACGTAGAGTGGTTATTTGAGTTTCAAATGTCTCTGAGATGGTAGAATCATAATTCAAACTTAGGTCTGACTCAGAAACCCAAACTTCAAGTTCTACTCAAATATTTCACATTTTATTATATTCTCTCAAACTTCATTTCTTGTCTTTAACGATGTGGCTTAGAATAGCATAGCAGAAACAGCTTTACCCTGGCCTCACTTACATTTGATGTGCTTACCTTTATGAGTGAGTCCAGAGAGGCTCAAATAAACAGGGCGGATCTTTCTGGAAAGGTGGTCTTACCACACCTGGTCCCCACCCCGCACAGCCATGAATAGCCTGTTTTCCTTTTCCCATTTCATCACAGTGCTCTGGCATAACCTTATGTGTGGGTCAATGTGTTTTACCCACCATTCACCCATAATGACTTTTAGTTTTTTTATTTTTTTAATTTAATTTTATTTTTTCAGTGTTCCAAGATTCATTGTTCACGCACCACACCCAGTGCTCCATGCAATACGTGCCCTCCTCAATAGGAGGCTCGCCCATCCCCTCACCCCCTCCCCTCCAAAACCCTCAGTTTGTTTCTCAGAGTC
>CM052899.1:3047500-3090208 GCA_028534135.1 Potos flavus | reverse complement strand
ATACCCAGTAGTGCAATTGCAGGGTCATAGGGTAGCTCTATTTTTAATTTCTTAAGGAATCTCCACACCATAATGACTTTTAAAATAATAATCATAATTTGTCCAGTGGATTTTTTTCTTTATTCTAAAAATATATCATTCCTACTATGTAAATGGTATATAAATATATCATTTTCTGGCACCACCAGGCATAGCATTATATGGTATAACTGAAACCCCTTCACCTACTATATATCTAGTAATAACACACATCCATGCAAACAAGTATACGTATTTTACCATAGTTTACTTACAGGAAATTCCTAGCAGCATTAACTATACCGGTACCATCCTTGCTGCTCCTATTATTTTATTTTATTTTATTTTTATAGTACTTTCTGCATCTTCCATGTGAAGCTTTTGCTGGTCTGCCTCTCCTATGAGATTTTAGGTTCTAAGAAAGCACTGATTTTCTCCACATCTATTTCTGTATGTTCCACATGTAGGACAGTGACAGATTCATAATAAGTGATTATTGCAGGTAGGCTCATGAAATTAATCATTGCAAACATCCGGGAGACTATACTTAACAAGAATCTTTTGATGTAAACACAGTGACCTCCATTTCGCCGGTAACGAAACCAAGGTGGAAAAAATGGAAGGCTCTTGCCCAATTTCAAACAACAGATAAGCAGAATTGGAGAACTTGAGCCCAAATCTCTGTCTGAAAAATCTATGTTCTTTGGATTGTACTGGGAGCAGAACTTCCCCAGAGCCTCACTGTTAATGTTCAAAGAGCTCTTTCCTTTCTCAGCTATTTATCATGCTATTCACACTCCTTTAGTTGTGACATCTGGCATTACACACTTTTTCTTTATCTTTTGCTTGGTTTTTCATCATTAGTACCTCTTTTCACCCTCTTTCTCTCTTAATCCTGAAAGGGTTATCAGAGGGTGCCTCCGTGAGCCCCAGCCAGCCTCCCACATGCACTGCTGGGAGCATTCACTTCCTTTCCTGAGAAATGAACTAAATTTGTGAGGTTTGGGCTTAAACCTTACTCTCACTTGGCGTTCTCTCCTTCCTTTGACTATCTACAGGAGCTTTTCTCAAATTTTTTTTCAGTCATTACTCTCCTTCCTCTGATCTACGTATGGTCTTCATTATTTGACTCTATAGATGATACCAGATATTTTTCTCTTCGGAAGTGGTGGATTCATTCTTTATCTTCAGAGTTATTTTCTGCGGCCATTTTATTAAACCACACTCCTCCACACAATCAGAGGATTTGTAATGAAAATAACACCATCATTACCATTCTGCGGACTAGAGATAATGGCCTTTAGTCGTCTTGGGCTTTTTGGCGATTACTTTACAATTTGGATGCAGAAGTGCTTCCCTTGGTATCTTGCAGGTAGGACTCGCTTCTCTTCTTTGAGTTATCTCTCTCAGATTATGGATGTTTTCTTAAACTGTGATTGGTTCCCCCAGATTTTTTTAGGTTAAGTTTCCCATCTCGAGAGTGTGTTCTTAGCTGTGGTCTGCTTCTCTGATCAGAGAGAGGCATGGCTTGGCTTTCCAAGTTTTGTAAGTGTGTCTTAGTCCATCTGCTTTTAAACGAAATTATATCCCCTTAAACTGTGACTTTGTGAGTAATTACCAAGAACAGGTTCATGTCATCATCTCAGTAACTTAAATAGAAAATTCTTCATCTCTGAAGGAAAGAAAATGTCCTCTAAGTAACACGTATATGCTCAGAAAGGCACTCTGGATTTGGATTGAGGGGTGTTTTTTCTTAGGTGGTGAGTATATATCACGTAAACGCACTTCTTTACCTAAAACTCTTCCTGAAGCATGTGTCCATTTTCTCTTCAAAGAATAGGAGTCCTAAACGTCTCCTCATACCTGAGACAAAAAGCCCACCGACTGGAGTGAGTTGCGTTCCCTAATGGTTGCCGAACATCAGTGAGCTCTCTCTGCCCGGCTTCTTCATTTTCATGCTGGACCTCATGGCCCCCTCCTTCTTTCTTCGGCCAAAGCCGTCTCTTCCCTGTCATGTCCATCCCAGCTCTTACATGGCTCCCACCACTTGAAATCCACCCTTCCCCTCCTCCCCTGCCCTCACACTAATACTTAGCTCTGCTGTGCATCTCCTGCAACTCAACTACCCCCCTCTCGACCATGAGGTGATTACAGCGGCCAGTGCTTCCACAGGATCCTTTGGTTCTGTTCCTAGACCTCAAAAGCTCTGTGTACCCCCTTTCTCCGGGAAGTGTCTCTTTCTCTAGCTTGGCTGAAGAGCATGATTAGTCATCCGTCTCTCTTTTATTCTTGTTTTCTTATCTCCACCCCTCTGTTTTTTTTTGTTTGTTTGTTTTCTTTATCTCTCTTTAGCTTGCCCCATTTCCTCCTCTTGTTCAGGGTCCCTGTTTTCCAGCAAGAGCCAAAGCTTGGGGGCAAATGCTTGATTGTATCCAGTCTAAGCCCTCCAGGATTTCCGCTGATGTCCTCACACTTGCAACCCCCTTTTTCCAGTTTGCCTCTTGACTCTTGACTCCAAGGCACCCGCTCTTCTGACCATCACCCCCATAATTCTCACTCCAGGATGTTTTGTTCAGTTTTTAGGCCCTCCCATCCATCCTTTAAGCTAGATGGATCTGGGTCTATTTTGCCATTTTAAAGAAGTAGAAACTGGGCAGCCCTGTTATATATTTTGTTACATGATCTGCAGGATTACAATCTAAAAACTAAGCAAACATCCCAACCAACCATGGTGACCATAAGAAAGTGATTTCTTTGAACACAGATCTCAGGATGGTACAGATTTCTTCTTTCTTTAAATCAGTATAATGGAATTGGTAAATGAGCAGACTTAGTAATAAATTCTACAGCCCTTGACAAACATCTGCTTAATCCCCACAGCCATGGTACCAATCGGGTCAAGCAGTAATATTTCCAAATTAGCATTTCATTTAAAAGAGAAAGCACATGCTAGAATTTTCTCTCACATCTGCTTTCCCAGCCTGATCAGTTCTGCAGCCTAAGATTATGATAAGGCCCAATCATATGAGAAAAACTCGGGGAAGCTATTCACTCTTACTGAGTTGTAACATCTAGAAATTAGTTTTCAGGTGCAAGCTATAAAGGACAAGGAAAAAAAAAGAATTCTGTTTACATATCATACCACTTTTTCTAGTAGTCATGTTATTTCCAATCCTTTATAGGTACTCAAACAGGTGTTTGAAGATAAAATAGGCATATATTCAATTAGACCAAATTTCTGAAATCTCCTTGTAATTACTTTATTCTCTCTTCTTTTTTATTGTTTCTTCTTCTCTTTTGATGTATTGGAGACTGCTCTCCCAATTATAATTGCTAGTTCTAAGTTCACTTGTCACTACTGGGTAACTGCCACGTTGAATCAGCTGTTTCAAGGAGAGAGGTAATTCAGAATAGCTCTGCTTTCTTTTAAGATTTATTTATTTATTTGAGAGGGAGAGCGCACATATGCATGCACGAGGGTGGGGAGGAGCAGAGGGAGAGGCAGAGAAGCAGACTCCCTGCTTAGTGCAGAGCCCCACATAGGGCTTGATCCCAGGACCCTGAGATCATGACCTGAGCAGATACCAAGAGTCGAAACCTTAAGGACCTGAGCCACCCAGGCACCCCTAGAATAGCTCTGCTGTTTAAGGAAGTACTTACCAGGAAGCAAATTCCACTACCATGTCTTTTAAGACATTTGTAAAATTTTAAACATTGAAAGATCTGTTTGTTATGATTATCACGCCAGAATAATCCCTTTGAGCAAGCAGTCGATAAGTTCTCCTGAAACGTATCATTAGTAATGTTAGGATTTCTCCATCTTCCACCTTCCTTATAGCAAGTATGTATTAGCTTCCACATTTTATAAAAATCACATATAATTTACATGACAGGACAGGTGGATATTTCCCCATAATGTATTTAAAAGTTTTAATAAATTTATAGGACAGGTGGACATTTCCTCATAATTTATTTAAAAATTTAGAAGTCACTTTTGTCACAGCATTCGAGACTTGTCAGTGATCTCTGGAATAAAGTGGTGATTAATTTCTGAGCCATAGACGGGATCTGACTTCAGCCCAAAGAAATGAGTGATTATTGACATGTCCTTCTACTTCGTCAGGTTTTCTGATAATCTTGAAGATATCGATTGATTTTCAGAGGCAAAATTAAGCTCTGCAAACAGATGTGCGTTAGGCACTGCACGTTTGAGGCTGAATTTGGAACGCCGGCCCTGGAGCTGAGCCTTTTGTCTGTTTTACATTGTACGTCCTGTGAACCACCGTTAGTCCTCTCTGTCCGCTCTAACCACAGTCTCTGCAAGCAGCTCATTTTCCCAAAAGGGTGCTTTAGACGATAGTCATTAGAAAGATGTGAGAATTCGTCCAGCTCTGCCAGCTTGGAGGCTTAGTTTTAATCACTGTTAATGAAGGTAATGATTTAGTGGGTGGAAGAAAGAGTATTAGAAAGAATGATTAGACTCTACAGGAGTTTCATAACCAATCTCCATAAAAGCTTATTCTACGTCTCAGCTGACCCATTTGTTTGGAAATTATCCCTGAGAATAAAGGGAGATTGCCAGTCCTCCAACCCAAGACGCATTCAGGCTTTTCTTTTTAGTAAGAACTATACAATTTTAGCATTATTTCCCCCAAACCCCAAAGTTGTGTTAGTCTACCATTAAGGCAAAAAATAACTACTATTTCAATGCCAGTGAGACAATAATATTACTATTTAATGAAGTAGAGGCTTCTGGATAATGGCAAACTGTAAGTTTTCTAGCAACCCCTTAAGACATTTAGAAAAGCCCTAAGTGAAGCAAAGCTTACAGGTGGAATACACTCACTGCAGATTTGGGAAGGATGTGTCGCAGACCAAATAAATGACCCGAGGTTCTGTAACAGTGTAAGAGAAACACCCTCCTCAGGGTGCCTGGGTGGCTCAATCGCTAAGCGTCTGCCTTCGGCTTAGGTCATGATCCCAGGGTCCTAGGATCGAGCCCCACATCGGGCTCCCTGCTCAGCGGGAAGCCTGCTTCTCCCTCTCTCACTCTCCCTGCTTGTTTTCCCTCTCTTGCTGTGTCTCTCTGTGTCAAGTAAATAAAATAAAATAAAATAAAATAAAGAAGAAAAACCTTTCTCCTCTCTCTCCACGATCTCTTGCAAACATCGCTGTGGCTTACTGATTTCACAAGTGGTTAAGGGATGTCTAAAAACACCATCGTAGTCAGCATTGAGGAATGATAACAATCTCAGTTTAAATGCCTGATAACTCAGCAGACAAAAAACATTTGTAATAACCATAAACTGTAAAAGGGCCAATGTTGGTATCATGGCTCCCTGCTATTAGTATTACCTTCAGAATTATCTTTTCATGGGGCAAGAAGAGGCATCTCTCGAGCTTGTGAGGTCAGGACACTCACTAACCTCAAGAAAATTGGACAAGTGGGGACATTGTGAGTCAGTGTTCTATTGGGGAGAAAGAGGTGACCCAGTGTTTGTTAGAAAGCTAAGGGTCCTGGTATGGATGTGGTTTGAATGAAAGGCTAGATTTCTGTAGGCTTTGAAACTGACTAAATTTATAGGGGACTTCTTCGTAAAGAAATACATTGTTTCTTTGGGGGGGGGAGAAAGCTTTGCACACACTGGGTAACTTTGAAATGTGCGTGTTTGAATGCAGAGCTGCAAGGAGTATTTGTTGAATACGAGAAACAATCTTGGGCTTGTTCTTTCAAATGTCAGAGGTCAATTTACAAAGTTTTAGTTAATGTTGGACATGTCACTATCATGAATGCGATGTTTGTGGGAATAAGGAAGTAAATTGTAAATTCTTTAAACCAATTTTTAAAATATTTGGAACAAGTGAGAGCATCATTGTCTTCCATGGTGTGTGATCAAACACAGAAAAGCCAGCTTTAGGGCGTTATTTAAGGAAACTTTTAAAAAATGCCTCTGAGGTCTAGATCTGTTTTGTCCAAAAGTAGGGACAAACTTCTCATTCTCCAGCTTCAGAAAGGAGAGTACAGTGCCCTGATACAAGGGAGACAGAGGATGGAGACGGTGGTCCAGGTATTTAGGGGAGGATAGATGCTCAAACATGGAGCACATAATTATTTTCAAGACGGTCTTAAAAGTGGATTATTTTTTTTGTATTTCTGAAACCTACAGTAAGGGTGCAAAGCGTGAATACTCCTGTCAAGATTTATTTCCTTCTAGAGGTTGAATCTTATTGGGAAAAACTTGTTAACTAAGGACTTTTGCTTTTCTAGATGTGGTCAATGGATAAAGGACCTATCGAGGGTTGTAAGAAAACCTCAGTACTAGGGAGATACTATATTGGGTTACAGCTGCTAAGGTTAGAATAATAAGGCTTACTATTTTATTTTAGAAAACAGCTAGTTGAATTTCTGAATTGGCTTTTTTTGTGTTCGCCTTAAAGAAAAGTCCAACAGTCCAAGCAGGTTTCATTGGTCACACAAACTGGACTCCAATGAAAAAATCAGAGGTGATTACCTTTCTACACACAGAAATTAATCATCTTGTGGTTCTAGTGGAAATTGGGAGAGAATTGTATTATCATGTCTCCCTTCCTAAGTTTCTAAGTTGTGAAAAGGTACGCTCTTATTTTTTTCTTTTGGTGGCTGTCAAGTTGCCTAAAATACAAAATTAAGAATGAAGACATGGCTGTTTAATGTATGCAAAATAAAAGTACTAAATAAAATAATAAATAATAAAATAATAAAAGTATAAAAATAAAATCTATACATTACATGTGCACACACATAGGTACATATTGTTATGCCCAGATTTTAGATCCCCAAAGACCACCAGGGAGCCGAGTCCGATGCAAAAGCAAAGAGCCTTTATTCGAGCTAGGTCGAGCTCAACCTCCCACACTCACCGACGCAGTGGTGTGAAGTGGAGAAAGAGAGCGAGTCTCAGAAGGCGCAGCGGTTTTATAGGGGCCAGGGGCCAATGAATTTGTAACAAGCACTCAGTGGCCAATAAGATTGTAGCACACACGCAGAGAGTTGTATGGTTATATTAGGCCATACGCAGATTGCCAATTAAATTACGACTTACCCTAAAGTAGCTGTTTGAACTAGCCTATCACTCTGGTCAGAATTGGCGCGCGAGTTTGGCGGGCTAAAGGCGGGGTTTACATTCTGTGGTTGTTTTCAGATGCAGGTCATATGGGGGTTATACATAAGAGGTCATGTGGGGGTTATACATAAGATGGCGGGTGTAGCACAAAATGGAGTTAGCCTCGCTTTGCTGTTTCACATATATATGCTCATTTTTATATAAAAATCTCTGGAACAATAATATGATTGTGGAATTTCTCTCAATAGTATTTCAACAGGAGGAAGGAGATACAAATATGAATGGAAAATTTGAATCCAGTATAATCCAGAAGTAGGACATACCAACCTAGAGATTATGTCTTTATTTTTTTGTGACTTGATCCTTGAAGTTTGAGTATTATTGTAAGTTTTTCATGGCACAATATAATTTATCTGTGTTGCACAGTCTCGTGTAGAAATATTCTCTGACATCTTTACTTCCTGATAATATTTTTTGTGTGTGATTTTGGTAGGTTTAAATTGAAATAATAAATATAAACCCAAGCGTCTCAGAGAAGTTACTCAAAATTCAGAGTTTTGTAAAGGGACATGAAATTTCTAAAATGGTTTCTGATGCCGAAATTTGGTCATACCTAAAAGCTAAAAGTTGTTGGGCTGAAGTTTTGCTGTGACTAGCTTCCATGAGCTATATGCAGGCACCTCAAATGCAAGGGTATGTGTATGGGTGCATGTTCTAAAAGTGGGACTTTATCCTGTCAACCAAAGATGATTCAGAGGCCTCAAGCATTGGAAGAGTTGCTTCCTTGTGTCCCAGTGAAAAAATGTGACCTGTAGGTGGGAACTGACAGTTAGCTGAAGACTATTAATACACATAGGGTGGAAGTTTCTTTTTTTTCTCTTAAAGATTTTATTTATTTTTTGACAGAGTGAGAGACATCGAGAGAGGGAACACAAGCAGGGAGAGTGGGAGAGGGAGAAGCAGGCTTCCCGCTGAGCAGGGAGCCCGATGCAGGGCTCGATCCCAGGACCCTGGGATCATGAACTGAGCTGAAGGCAGACGCTCAACGACTGAGCCACCCAGGCATCCCCTTGGGTGAAAGTTTCTAAGAGAGAGCGATCAGAAGAGAAATTGCACACTACTCAATTAGAACCTGCAGGAAGAAGACGTAGGCTCAGAGAGTGGGCTCGCATAGGAGAGAGTTGTTCAGTCTCTCTTCCTAAGCTCTGGTGCCTCTGCAGGCCTTCCCATCTGATGTTCTTGTCTGGACTTTTGTTCTCATGTTCTTTTCCCATGCCTGGCCCATTTCCGTCTTACAGTTCTCCCCAGGAAGAGAACTATAATGCTCAGTCTAACTCTGTCTACTCTAATCTTTGTCCCAAACACATGTCCAGTTACCTCATCATTTTGACCACCAGACCCCTTCTTGTCACTGACATTTCTCTCTTTTCTGTTTATCCTTGTCCTTATCAGATCCAATCCAGCTCCCTGGCATCTAGTGACTCCTGAATGTATCCCTGTAACCCAAACATCTCTGATGAACTCCAATATCAGGTATCCACTCTACCTACTGGACATCTCTGCTTGGATGTCTAGTAAGCATCTCAGATTTGACATGCTAAAATGAGCAACTCCCATCACTCTGTTTCCCACCCAACCTATTCCTTACTCAGTCTTTCCAATCTCAGTTAATGGAAGCTCTGCCCTTCGCTTTGCTCTCAACTAAAAGTTTCAAGTCATTCCTGGCTCCACCCCCCCATATCCTATCCACTAGGTAATCCTTTGTTGAAACAAAGATGACTTATCTTAGCACCCATCTAGAGTCTAAGTAAAATCTACATTTTTTTTTTTTTACATTTTTCTTTCTTTCTTTTTTTTTACTTATTTATTTATTTGAGAGAGAGAGAGAGAGAGAGAGAAGAGGGGCAGGGGGGCAGACAGGGAGAGAATCCCAAGCCGACTCTGCACTGAGCACAGAGCCCGATGCAGGGCTCAATTTCATGACCCTGAGATCATGCCCTGAGCTGAAACCAAGAGTTGGACACTTAACTGACTGAGCCACCCAGGGCCCCCCCCTTTTTTTTTTTTTATCTTTTTCTAATGGAAAATGGACACATTCTACCATATATAACTCAGTTCTCCAAAACTGTTTAATGTGGAAAAATGTGTAGGCTAGCTTATTACTGGTTAGCACATGAATTAGATATTCTTTTTAGCATTTAACATTTTCCAAATGTCAGGTTTATGTTAAATTAGATTTTAAACACTCAGAGAATTACATACTTCAAATCTCTAAATATTTTGACTGTATGTATATAATTTTTAAACCATCTAGCCTTCAGAAATTGTGAGGGCAATAGCAGTTGCTATGTGGATGAAATTACACAGGATGTATAAAGAGCGTATGTAGTGCGCATGGATGAAAAGATGCTGTCATCTCACACTGCAATGAGATCTTGCTTTGTCGCTCTTTCCTTTAGAGCCAAATTGGAAATTAGATAATTCCATCATGTATGTTTTTCAAAGTTTTGGATTACTAAAGCATCCCATGATTACATTTTTTACATCTCTAAAGCAGTTAAGACATTGGCTATTTTTGGAAGATACTTGTCTTAGAAGACATAACTAACAAAACTCTAGAATTTGTCTGAACACTACATCCACTTGTTTAGGGTAAAAAGTAAAATCTTTTGCAATGGCGACGTAAGACTGAATTTCTTTTATAAATCTACAAACATTAAATTATATATATATATAATATATATATTTTATATATTTTTATTTTTTTAAAGATTTTATTTATTTATTTGACAGAGAGAGAGATCACAAGTAGGCAGAGAGGCAGGAAGAGAGAGAGGGGGAAGCGGGCTCCCCGCCGAGCAGAGAGCCCGGTGGGGGGCTCAATCCCAGGACCCTGAGATCATGACCTGAGCCGAAGGCAGAGGCTTTAACCCACTGAGCCACCCAGGCGCCCCTACGTAATAGATACTTTAAAAGGATAATACTCAGTTGCAGTTCTGTGACTGTTTTTTTGTTAGGTAGTTAAAGGAATGTTACAGAGCATAACCCAACCCAATGGAGCTAAAGCCTTAACCTCTGTCATAAAGTGTGAGTTTCTTTCCCGTGGAAACCGATCAACAATGTGAAATTGTACTTGAGCACAGTATTTCAAAGTATCCTCATCTTTTCCACAGTTCCACTGAAGTAACAACCAATCTCAATCTAAAGTGCCTTCATTGGGGTTTCTACCTGCTTCTCCTCTTTGAGATTATAGATAATTCAGAAACTGATCCCGTATTTCCAGGGAAGACTAATTAATAACACGAACAGCAATAGCAAGTGTGCACAGAGTAATCGCTCCATTGCAGGCCCTCTTCCAAAGGCTTTACGTACATGAACTCATTTAACCTTCGGATCCACACTTCAAGGTAGGCATCCTCATTTTTACCTATTCTACAGATGAAGAAACTGAGTCCGAGGAAGTGTCTAATACTTTCACAGATCCGCACATTTACTAAGTGGTAGATCTGGGCTTCCAAAGGCAAACAGACTGGTTTTTACAATTTACCCAAGTTTCAACTGGACAAGATGATTAAGTTCTGGAGAAATGTGACTCTAGTTAACAATCCTGTCCTATCTATTTAAAATTTGCTAAGAGGAGTGTGGCTTTCTGATTATTTAATTTGATATAAAGATCAAGTTAGAAATTCTAGCGAAATAAGCAACTGTTTTGAAAACCCAGCCATTTTGTGCCTAACAGGTATGCAGTGATTCATTATTGAGTTAAAGTCACAGTTTGATAGTAGACAGTTTGAGATTAAAATCCCTACAGAGCGCTCTAAGAAAAGTAACTCCCAGGAGAAATTTACGGTTTAGATTTCAGGCCTGTAAAACACTGGATTTGTACCTGTTTTTAGAATAGCCTGCATGACATGACTAGGATTCATCAGATGCCTGTGGGGCCGGGTCCCTCTGAGTGCAGGTGAGTGTGGGCCTAAAGAGACCCCCGTCTCTTTAGAAAGGGTTCCTTCCTGGGTTCCTTTCATTATTTGACTAGCAGCAGATACGTGCTTTCTTCTTCCTGAGGGAGATAAACTACTTATTCTATCTCAAGAAAAAAATATTATCTTCGAGATTTTAATTCATCAAATTTTTGTGCCCTTAACAAATGCGGACACGGGAATGAGGGGACAGAAGGCCAGCTGAGGACAAGGCAGAAGCTGACAGGCTGTGACCTGCCCCCACCCCCTACTCCGAGTGGGAGGAGTGTAACATTCTTCCAGGAATCTCGCAACTGCGTTAATGTTAATCCCTTGCTAGAGGGGAAGAACAATCTTAACCTGACAATGGCAAGGCCTCTGGTATCTTGTAGATCCTCTTTAGCATATGCAAGTTCCACTGAAACCTCCCTTTTTCTTTACCTCCCCCACTCCATAGTGTGTAGTCAGCGCCCTCACAGCCCCAGAGCAGTAGCTCTCTCAGCCCACAGGTCGGTCCCCGTAAGTAAACCACCATTTTGCACCAAAAATGTCTTAAGAATTCTTTCTTGGTCATCGGCTCCGGACTCCACCCCACTGAACCTCACCTGTATTCTAAAACTTCATCGTTTGGCGCCTGAACATGGGGCTTTGAATCTTGACGTCTAGACTCTGAGCTTCAGTGCAAAATTGGTGAGTACTTTCTCTCCTCTTCCTTTGCTCTCATTTCAGGGGCTTTTCAAGGAGGATGGTCTTGTTGGAACATTTTCATGTCCATTGCTCAGGCTGTAATCCTCTAGCCCGTGGCTACTCTATGGGGGAGGAGAATGTCTGCCTTATGGCTGGAAGTCAGTCCCCTGGCCGGAATGGTAATAAGACCCAGAAACTCAATGCCCTCTCTTTATTCCTGTTCTTATACAAAGTTTTCTGTCTTGGGCACGGGACAGCCACCTAAGTCATCAGGACGGCTGCCAATCTTAAGACTCCTGTGTGAGGTTTTCTTCTAACTGATCTAATGTGATCCCCTCCACATCCCTGGTCTAGCTGCTTCTGGCCACGGGACCTCCACTGGGAGCCAGCTGAAACCAGTACCCGATGCAATTAAAACCCAACCGGGGACCACTTCTTAGGGAAGTTGGCTGTAAGGACCACATGTGTTGGAATGTCGCTTAGACCATGACTATCTTTACTGTTTCTTGTCAGTGTCCTCTACTAACTACTTAAGGCTACAAAATTCGGTAATTTCCCTTTGTAAAACTTTTCTAGTATTTTCCATGAGTTAAAATGGCAGAGCAGTATGCAACCTTCAGGACATAGGATGGCACAGTGCGGTATTTAAGTCCATTCGCCAGGCACCCTTCTGCAGCCCAGGATGCGATGGGGAAGGGGAGGGACGCCGGCACTCCTCCAGGGCCTTTTATGGCAGGAATGCCTTCCCGGGAAGGCAGGATTGTGCTCAATAGTGATGTCTTCCTTGAGGGACGCCTCTGGTCGCTTTCGACACACGGGAACTCTGACATATCCTGCGTGGGACGCCACCCAGGAGTCGGGGGGATTTGGTAATGGACCTTCTTTACTTTTCTGGGAGCATGGCCTCAGTAGGCTTCTTTGGTTCCCGAGGATTCTACCTTGGAGTGCCTTTTAACCCACTAGAAACAAATGTGTTGCAAAACTTAGGAAAGGACCGAGCTCCTGTAACACTGCGTGGTCTCAGTGGGATCTGACTTAGATCTCCTCTGCAGGAAATAGGGCCAATGGACGTAGGGTACCTTCATTGCTCATACCTAGGCCTTCATTGCTCTACACCAAGACTCCGACCTAAGGGCCTCTTGCAGAATGCGTTTGCCTGAACATGACTGGCTAGTACACTCCCTCCTGACATACTGGATGATAATTATCTAAATAAGCCTCCTCCTGGTAAACCAAGGTTGCTGGAGGATACACAGGCCATCCCTAGCAAAGGGATGATTCTCACTGTTCCTCCTAATAGATGTGGCGGCTTCTCCCTCACTCATTTCCCAGGTTAATGGCTATAATTGGAGCCCACTGTGGTTAGTCTCCTTCGGGACGGGGACTTTAAGGAATATTCCCAAGCAGCTGCCGAAACTCCCTTTGTTTCGGGGAAATTCCCGATCTTCTCTGTCTCGCGTGGACTGCCTAACCCCGCCCCCCTTGTTGGCGGGGGGGGGGGGGGGGGAACATGGCGTCTGCTCCTCTGTTGGAGCTGATGAGCTCTAGAACCGGGAACCCTTTCTCTGCCTTCTGGCAGCACTGTGTCTCTTCTGTCTCCCCCTTCTCCTGTTTCTGCACCAACTTGGGTGTGGCCTGCGTAACTGTCCTCTGTACCATCGGGGGTGCCTCCTGCAGAGGCTGCTCCTCTCGTCACTGTCGAGGAGCCAGAAGAGCACCCCCAGGACCTAACCCCTCCCACTCCAGATTTCCCTTCCAGGGTCTCAGGTAAAAACTGAAAATGGGGTGGGCCCAGGTGGAACGTAAATCAGCATTTGAAATAAGTTAAGTTTGTTGGTTTAATTAAGATAGATGTGTCTTTAAAGTTATCAGCACTAAATTGTAAAACTTACTCTATCGAAGTTTGCTGAAGGTCAAATAAGCTCCTATTATCTCTGTTGGAATTTGTTAACAAAAAGATGACTAAACTGATTAATTTGTTTGTCTCAAAGTTTTCATGTAATCGATAAGATAGCTTTCAAAGTCTTTGGTAACCTGAAACTTTAAAGTTTTGCTTGGATGATAAATGGAATTAAATTTGTTGGACATCTAGGTCTTTTCCAAATGGGAGAAAGTACTAAATGACTGTTAACTGGACATAGGTTTGTGCTTTTGACTTTTAATGCAAAGAAACTAAGGATATTTCAATTTGTTGGTAAACATGTTTTGTGCTTGACTGATTCACAAATTTGCCACCTAAAGAATTCTGGTGTAACAGTTCACAATTGGTTACTCCTTAGTAACCGTTAACTAAGACTGATGGAAATAAGGGAAACGACTCTGTATGTGGAAAAGTAGGAGACACATAAGAAAGATAAGGAATGGAAATGCATTTTGTTGAAGATAAAAGAATTTTGTTCTAAATGAGATGGTTGTTTGGAAAGAAATGCCTTGGGACAAAATTTGAATGCAGAGGGAAATTGTAGAAGGTTTGTGAAGGGAAATCGTTGGAAACAAATTTTAGGTGCGGTCGGGATGGACTAAGATTGAAATGAATGAATTTTAAAGACACTGGTGTAAGATTGAAAGTCGGCTTTTTCTCTGTTCAAAAAGACAGGTATTCTCAGTTGTTGGTCTGCTCTTGATAAGAAAATGCAAATAGTTGTTTTCTCTCCACCTGCCTAGAAAAACCAGCTTTGGTGTCTTGCCTTTATCAGGTCTTTAACGTCCCTAATCCTATTTAGGCGTGTGCTTTAAAACTTTCTAAGGTTTTGACAAACTTCCCCAAGATTTAAAATCTTGAACAGTCTTGTTGACTGATTAGGCTTGCTGGCTTGCTTGGTATGTTACCTTCTGGTTCTGGCTGTTGAAATGTTATGTGTCACAGAGTAACTGAGTTTCCTTGTCTAATCCTATCACAGGGAACTCCTATCAGATCATTAACAATGCCCATTTCTGAGTTTTTTGTAGTTTATAAATGTTCTTATTGTCTTGCAAAATGAGTTTATCTTCAAGGAGGTTCATATAAAGGACTCTTAGGACAGTACAGGTATTCAATATCTTTAAGATCAGAACTGAAATGAGTAAGAACTTCCAGGACTAAGTAAAAACATTCAAACTGAACAAGAATTAGGAACATGGGACTAAATGAACTAAAAGGTTATAGGGTTGTGACTCTTGTTTGAAACATTGCTAGTTCTCTGTTTGCTCTTCCAGACTAAGGAAACTTTTTCTTAAGACATCTGTGACTTACAGAGATGTAAAAATACTCATTTGTAAACAAATCAAAGCATTCAACTTTTCTCTCTACCTGAACCCTCAAATTCAAAAGGTCTCAGTAAGTATTCTCTCTTCCATGATAATCCCAGTCATTTGCATAAATTCAGTAAGAATCTGTTCTCCTTGTAACAGGACACCATTGGAAACGTTGGTTATTTTACCAAGGCTTTGACTGGAATGTCATTTTTTTTTTTTTAATGTAAGATTTGAGAAAGACATGCATAGACTCAGATATGACCAGACAGCTTTAAGGAACTAATGTTGACTTTATGAAACCTGGAGCCACAGAGCTCCTTGGAGCTGTTGGCCTGACACCTTGCTTACAGAGTTCTGGCAGCCTCCCCAGGTGAGTAAGGAATGTCACTTCCTGGCAGGTGCGGGAACCTCAGGAAGAGGAATTCACCCAAATGTACAGGTATTGCAGGCATGTCTGATGGCAAGTACTTGGCTTGGCTTCTGGCCTGGAGAGGCTACTAAAAGTTCAACCTAGAGATTCCTTATTAAGAAGTTCCAGCACAGCAGATTCTAAAAGATCAATATGATCACTCACTGTTCTTGCTGAGCTTATGTAAATAATTAGGCCACGTTTATTAAAACTGGACTTGTTTTTCAAATAAATTAGTCCTGATTTGGCTATCTCTGGAAACGAAGGTTATTTTAGAGAGAAAAATAACCCACCTTTGTGGATGTAAATTTTAGATTTGATTGTCTTTAAATGTTTGTAGTTTACCTAAGCTAGACAACTTGAGGTAAACTTCAGAGAAGTTGCACAATAGCTCGTTTAGATGATCTTATTGCTTTTTATTCTTTGGGAATAATAACCAAACCCCATGGGCACATAAGTATTTAAACAGCTGGAAAATGGGATTAATTCCCCAGCAATTGTATAAGTCAACTAGCACCTTGACCAATTCTGGGTGGTTGGGATGACATCGTTCCTAAAAGCCAGAGCATGCCCCACCCCATAGGGTTAACTACGGACTTGTGGAGATAATGGATGGCTCCACTTCCTTTATGATTGGATTGGATGATGCACTTGGGGATGCCCTTATCTCTTGACAAGTTTTCTCCCACTTGCCAGTGGTGCTTTGTAATTAGGATATTCTTAAGGCTGGACCGCTCAAAAAGGGCTTCTTAATGGTTTCATCCCTTAGTCATATTTATCCTAAAAACCACCTCTATTGAGGTGCAATTGCAAACAAAGGCTTTAGCTAAAGCATGGAACAGTTCTCCTGGTAAAAGGAGCCTCAAAGCTCACTATGGAACAGTCCCTGAGTGTAATGACTTCACAGCAGGTCTAGAGTGTCTTAGAGACCAAAGGCCACCAACTGATAATAGGAGGCCGACTTATTAAATACCAGATTATGCTTATAGATAACGCCTAAAATCATACTTAGAACCTGTCAGACTTTAAACCCATCTACCCTTATGCCTGGACCTGACCATTGTACTTCTCTATAGAGCATAACTGCCCAGACGTTATTGATCTTGCTTACTCTCTAGTCGACCAGATTTAAGGTGCCTCTATTGAAAATACAAATGACAGTTGGTTTAAACATGTTCCCAAATAATAGTGCTCCGGGCTACTGACTGGTTTGCTACTGATTAGGTAAGGCGACCCGGCATCACATGGCTAGCTCCAAATGGAACCCACTGGATATGTGGAAATAACCTGTGGCGCTGGCTTCCTCCATGGTGGATAGGTGGCTGCACCCGAGGTTTTGCCTGGATTCATGGAAGCATTACTAAAACCATCACTACTGCAGCCAATCTCCCCAATTTAAACAGTGGTGGACGCGGTTTGTGTTGCATTGGTATGACCACCTAGCATCCATCTTGTTCCCTCTTTGAGACAGGAGGATGCTTGGCACATGGAAGCTCTTACTAAGTCCATGGTCAGCCCTCAATGACTCTCGAAGTAGCATTCTCTATTAAAATGCTATGGAAATACAAATGCGTAAAGCAGCTTTACAAAATAGAATGGCATTGGATGTTTTAACTGCTACACAAGGTGGAAGTCGTGCTATCACAAAAACAAAATACTATGTATATGTTCCAGATTATCACAAAATATTTCAAATTATACTCAGATTGGCACTTTAAGCAGTTCCTCCCACTCCTTGAATGAGAAAACTCCTGGACTGGAAAAGGATTTTTTGTCAACTACCAAAAAAACTCTTACTTGAGCTTCATTTTCTGTTACACTAATCATGTTTTGCTTATGATGTTTCCCATGTCTCTCCACCTGGTGTCAACTCCCTCGCTGCCATAACTTCCACAGATGATCCTTTCCACTTGGGAAGACCACTTGAGCAGTGTCCCCCGGACTCTGCTGCTGCCTTTCGCAGCTCCCCTATACATTTCCCGACTGATCAATACTGACCCATAGGTAGGGACATCTCTACACCCCTGTTCAGCAGGAAGACGTTACAGAAGATGAGACCTTCCACCTTCAACAGCCTTAAAGATTTAAGGGTCAAAATTGTTCAGGGGGGAATGAGGGAACAGAAGGCAAGCTGAAGACAAAGCAGAAGTTGACAGGCTGTGGCCTCCCCCCACCCCCTACTCCCGGGTGGGACAAGTGTAATATTCTTCCAGGAATCTCGCAACTATGTTAATGTTAATCCCTTGCTAGAGGGGAAAAGCAATCTTAACCTGACCATGGCAAGGCCTCTGGTGTCTTGCAGGTCCTCTTTAGCATATGAAAGTTCTATTGAAACCTCCCTTTTTCTTTACCTCCCCCAACCCCATAGTATATAGTCAGCCACCCCTCACAACCCTGGGGCAGGAGCTCTTTCTGCCCATGGGTCTTGTCCCCGTGCTTTCATAAACCACCATTTTGCACCAAAGATGTCTCAAGAATTCTTTCTTGGTCATCGGCTCCAGACTCCACCCCATTGAACCTCACCCATATTACACAGTCTTCACACTTGAACTTAAGAGATTCTTTGTTCTAAAGGCATTTGTAGATGTACATTAAGGATTTTATTTCAACTGTAAGAACTTTGGAAATTATTTAGGCAATGTTATATATTAACTTTTGCCAGAACACATCTTCCCCCACAGATGTATAATATATATCTATTATATGTAATGGTATATAATTATATATGGTATATTGTATATGATATGTAATATGTTTATATAGTATTATTCATAATTCTCTTATATAAATATTTCTAAAATTCCTTTCTTCCCTTTCCTGGCTAAAAAAAAAAATAGATGTTTTTAAAAATAGACAACCTACCAATATTTTAAAAGAGAGTCAAACATCACAGACTGGAATGATAATGCTATTGCCTACGGAGCTGTTTACGGTGGTGCTTGAATTATAAAGAAATACGTATTTAAGTGGCACCAACCCAGAGACTTTGCAGAACAGAGGGCCCCCCACTCCAGCTTCTTTTGTAAAGACTGAGAAAATGAGGTCAATTGGCATCTTTTGATAAATTGCCTACAGTGAATAATGGTTTGGGATAAAGTGTTTTTGTTTTTGTTTTTCCTTGAAAGAGATGGCATTTTAACTAACAGGCGTAACTTCAAAGCATTTAAATATCAAGAAAAGTGAATTTGAGCCTGGAAAGAAAGAAAAAAAGGAAGAATACACAGGCACCAAGGGAATTTTTACATTAAAAAGTAAATCCCGCCTGGGTAAAAAGGCTGAAGCAAAGTACCTCTACAGTATTTAACAGAAAAGCCAGATATGAAGCTAATCGGAAAAGGGAGTCAAGAAATGGTTTCATCAGTGCAGTGAGGTAGATTATTGCAGAGAAATGAACCATCGTGGCTGAGGATTTTAGCACTAAGGGGACAATATCCCATAAGCCAAAAATAAAAAAAATTTGCTAATTTTACAAACTGTTTACAAAATTTACATTTAATGATACAAGCTGTATTGGTTTCATTTTGTTCATTAATATAGAAGAAATATAGAATATAGAAGAAAAGTTTTCATGGTATGTTTGCTAACACAAAACAATAACATAAAATCTGATACCCTTTTAAATGTGACCAAACTTGCTCTCTTCAAAGAGTATATATTCAAATTTATGGCAGATCTTGAAGCATCAGTATAAAGATATATTAAATTATTTATTGTTTTTGGCAAAATAAGAAAACAGTTTTCAGAAGATAATCATGTGACAATACATAATTTGGCCACTTTTAAATAAGCGTATCTTTATGAATTTGAAATATGAAATCAATTCCTCTCCTAGACATGATAGCAATTTCCTTTTCAGTGACTATGTCTTATTTTATCAAAAAGCATATATATACACACACTCTCAGGAATCTTTGTCTCCCTTACCATAGTCTATTCTCAGTTTGGCTGGGGGAAAATGAGTTTATTAGACCCTATTATGAAAAATCCACTGAAAAGGTTTCCTGAATATTAAAGAGATAGACTTTTTTCCCATTGTAAATACACACACACACACACACACACACACACACACACACACCCACCCACCCACCCACCCACACCCTCAACATTCCTAGAATGGTCCATGCTAGGGCAAGGAGCTTAGCAAGACTTTGGTGAAAACATTTCAAAGTATTAAATAGTGACGAACGGGGCTCAGATGGTTAAGCATCTGCTTTTGGCTCAGGTCATGATCTCCAGGTCCTGGGATCAGATCAAGCCCCATGTCAGGTTCCTGGCTCAGCAGGGAGTCTGCTTTTCCCCCTCCCTTTGCCTCTCCCCACTGCTCATGCTTTCTCTCTCTCTTTCTCCCTCCATATATATATATATAATCTGTCTCAAATGAATACATAAAATCTTTAAAAAAAATAGTAAAGAGTCTACATATCAGTAGTCAGTTACAAAGTGGGATACTTTCCATCTATCTGTCTCCCCTGTATTTTATTTCTGTCCATTCAGAACCTCAGACAGGCCACAAGGAGATAGTTTGAGTTGCAAGTATTGTCCACAGTGCTTCAGAGTTAGATGGAGATGAGTTAGATGAGGTCCTGCTTGGTGAGTCCAACATTCCCTCAGGGTAAAGAGACCACAACCAATAAGATGAATCCAAGAAACCTAAAATATATGTCAAAGTGATTTAATATTTCAAGTTAAAGATTAGGATAATTTTAAGTAATTTTGTTCAGTTCCTGTTTTATACTTGTTAAATAATGTAAGGCATGTTGTCCAGAACTCCCTCCTCACAAAAAAAGAATTACAAATCAAAATGTTCATAGTGTTTATAATGAATCCCTTGAATATAAGGTTCTTCAAATTTCTGAAAATCACATCACTCATACTTGGGTCAAGCCATGAAGAATTGAAAAGCGTATCACGTTTTTGTAATTTACATTTATATGATATTTATAATATGTAAATATATATTACAGTTGCATTGTTTAAATTTATTATTATATTATATATTTATAAATATCATATGTATAATAGTCTATCATTATAGTAAAAGAAATAACCTTTCCTATCATTCTCTGCTTAAATCCTAAAATTAAACTTTAAATCATATTAGCATAATTTGCAACAGTGTAAATTGAACCTTTGCTAAAACTCAAGAAGCAGGGCTAATTAGTTCAGGCGTTGCCAGCACTAGGTTAGCATCATCAAACTGAATGCAGGACCTGAAGGGAGACTAAGACAATTAGTGAATAACAACTGGCTGAAATAGTGTTATTGAAAAAAATCTTGTAGGAAAAATAGAAGATAAATGATGCCTTTTTTAAAAATCCCAAGAGCAACATAGGCTCCTCTCAACTACAGGATTCTTCTATCATTACTATTTAAGATTAGTTTCCCCTAGTAATAGGATTCCAAATGCTGATGAAATTAACAAAGATTTAAAATCCAAGTTTATGGAATAAGAACTCAAGGACCAATTTCCTTTCTAGCCCCTGATTCCTCAGTCGAAAATGAACATCTATCTTCACTACTGTTAATAGGGAATATGCGTTCCATTCCTTTTGATGGCTTTTTTTTTTTTTTAACTTTTATAGCAAGCCTGAAAGGTTGGATAAAAAGCTCGGAAAGGTTAACTATAATACTCGATGGATTTTGCAGACCATGCGCTCCATCTCAGTTTTTAGTTAGAATTAAATCTAGGCCAGAAACAGTTGTCTTTCATATGTTTCAGACGTCCAAACAGAAAGATCTAAATAATGTGTGTTGATGATCCTTTTCAGCATTTTAAAAGTCCATGTGTTGTGAAATATCTGTCCTATGCAATTTTAATTATCTTGCAACTAATTATATTATATATATGTTTTTATATATGAAATAAATTTTATTTGAAGAACAGTGGTTTACCATGTCCTGTTAAGCAGGTAGAAGGTCGTTGATAGTTCTGAAGAATAAAACTTGGAGAACAGACATGTCTTTCTCTGTTATTCTCTTATTATTAGCTGTCTTGTGAACTTGGCTAAGATCCTTTAAATGTTCATCACCAAGCTCTTGCCCGGGTCTGTGAAGGGCACTACTTGACAAGGGCGTGTCGGAGTTCGTGCGGGGCCGGGGAATCATGAAAGTGTTCATATTTTCATTCGTTTTCATAATGGATATTTGGAAAGTGAGAAGTGAAATCGTTTCTATACAAAATAACAATGTTAAAATCTTCCTGGCAGGTAGAAATACTCAAAAGATAAGCTCCAATGGGTGCAGATCAATGATTTTCAACTGGGAGGGGGAGAATATTTGATTTTTATGTTAGTCAAAAGTGGTCTGGGTTACAAACAGTGGGAAAATGCTGGTCGGGATGGTCTGCATTTTGACACCATTATAAGGACTCTTTCATTTTATGTTCAATTGAGGAAAGATGCTTCACTCTCAAAACTTTTATTTCTACTAGTGATACCATATATATATTTTTTTTTAATTTTTTTTTTTTTTCTTTCCTTCCATAGTGAATTTTCCTGAGTATCACTTGGGTCTATTTTAAAGGTGTCAATATTGTTATTTTGTTTGCTCATATTTTTTTTTCCTCTTCCTTCCTTCCCTCTATCCTTCCTAACTTCCTTCCTTCCTTCCTTCCTTCCTTCCTTCCTTCCTTCCTTCCTTCCTTCCTTCCTTCCTGTTTTTTACCCCCTAATGTAAGTGGTGAGTTGGGAGTTAAGTAATGAATTATTTTCTAGTTTATCATAGGTATTTAGTGTTTGGAATTTCATGTCTGTTTTTCATTCTGGCACTGTGATACTTTCTGAGGTACAATGTAGAGAACAATTCTGTACTGCTTCTCCCTGTAGGACTTTGATGATTCAGGAGGGCAAGGGACAGATGGGCACTGTCACGGAGGTGTAACTTTTAGCTGAGTTATTGTTCTCTGAGAACATAGGACAAACCTGACCTGGCACTTGACCTGGAAGTTCTTGGTGGTGGAGCGCTGGCTGGGATACCCCCTCTGAGAAGTCTTTCCTGTATTTGTGACATTTGACCTGGAAGCTAAAATAATTAAACCTCTTAGCACAGGAAACTTTGCTTGTAAAGAGAATATGTAACTAAAGTATGTATTTTTTCTCTAAAGCAGATATTGTCACCAACTTACCATAAACACTCAGGTTTCGAAGTTTCAATTTAGACAAATAGCCTGGAAATAATACCTTAGTTTCAGGGCGATAGTGAGTGTAAACGTTTTGAAATATCTATACAATAATATGAAAATAACTTTGGTGTTTATGAGTAACATAGAGTTACTGCTAGCACTTCATTGGTTTGCTGTCTACATAACTGAAAGGGGTAGGTACTACATTTTAGTTAAAGGTTAGTGAAAATAAGTATGTAATTATTTCTCCCCTTCAAGTTCATATGCCTCTTGAATTCTATTCACAGATCTTTTCGATTAAGTGATCCGACAAAACTTAATGATTTTTCTTAGCTTCGTTTACTTAAGTAAGGAACTTCCTCAATTTTGATTCAATATCTAGATTAACTTATATGTAGCACTGGGATATTCTGAGTAGTTTTTTTCATGTTTATCTTTGCACTTGGAAGATAGATATCAAATAGAGAGATCCAATACCCATGCCCTTAAAATTCCAACGGAAGGTCGGTTACCCAGGGGACTCCTTCAGTTAAGCATCCAAATCTTGATCTCAGCTCAGGTGTTTATCTTAGGGTCATGAGTTCAAGCCCTGCTTAAACATGGGCTGGGCTCCACAGTGAGCATGGAGCCTACTTAAGAAAAAAATTCTTACATAAACTATTTTTCCCCAGACAAATTATAGAAACTTAGCTGCCAAGATGATAAAATTATAAGAGAGACATCCAAATTATATTTTATTTTAAACCAGGTGTAATCGATTGAAAAAATTACCTTAAGTTTCAAAAATCTTATAAGACATCAGGCCTTCTTAAAGGGAAGTCATGTTTTATTCCTGAAGACAGTTCTTATGTTATTTTAGTCATGTGACATGTCAATTTAAAAAGTTAAATGTATTTGTTATTTAGAATAGTATTGATTGAGATTCTATGAAGTACTGAGCACAATGTTAGATATTTTAAACATCACAGAGTGCGTACAATCAGATGAAAGAACCCTATTTTACGAAGGTGGAAACTGAGACTCGGGGTTTTCTGGCTCCCATGCTTATGCTGACTGTTCTGGTGAGAGCATCTGATAGAAACCATGGACTGCAATTAATTCTGTTAGAGAAAAGAATACCAGCTGGATGTTATCATATCATATCACATGGCAAGATACAAAACTGCCCCTCCACTTGCAGTGTACTTTGGATGCAAAGGCCTCCTCATGAAGAAATTCCTTTATTATGGCGGAGTCTTTCCTCAAATGCCTGGAAGATGTTCTACGTCCATTTCAAGTCCCTATAGTCAATATCAATATTTTAAGAGTATCTGAAAGAACAGCTTTCAGGAGGGAACTTTGTTGATGATGCATTTACATTTATTTTGATTTAGTTGGTAGACTTTGTGGTTGAAACCCTCATCTGAATTGCCGCTATCTGTTTTCTCTCCGCCATACTGGGATGGTTTGGGGGACTAAGCCGTGAGAGATGGTCGTGGCATTTCTTGGTCCCGGCTGTTCCTCCTCAGTCTGCTTTTCTCAGTCCCAGTATACCCAAGCCCTCAGTATGAAGGGTTTTCTGTCTTTCTCTCTTTACTCACTTTCACTCTTAGGAGATCCCATCAGTTCTTTTGGGTAAACATGCTATTTGCAGCCATCAAACTCTTAAGTTTATAATGTCAGTCAAAACCTTGCCTGTGGGACCTACATTGGCATATGTTACTCCATAATTATCTTTTGCTCTTGGATGACACATTTTTTTTTTAACCAAACATACTAACCTCCACCTCAAACTATTCTTTCAGCAAATGTGCCTATCAACCTACCTTGTCACAAAAATCGTATATTAGGAGTCTTCTTTAATTCCTTCTTATTTCTTTTTCTCCTCCAAGTACCCATCCACAATCCTAGCAGTTCTGCCACCAAACGATTTCTCAACATATGTGAATTCTGTCCATCTCAACTATCAGCAACGTACTGATTTCCCCCAAAATTCATTGATTTTAAGAAATGTTAATACAACACCTAGACGGTAGACCAGATATTGTTCTAGCCCCAAGAAATTCAACACTAAATAAAAACAACTCCAATTCTCATGGGGCTTATAATAAATAATTATTGATCACCTTTCATTTGTAGAAAGCATAACAATCACTTTTGGAAGGAAAAATATTGTAGTGGTATTTTGTTCTTCATATAAAGTTCTACCATTAATTATTCTCATTTCTTTGAACGTGACAAGGTAGAATCAAAGTACCTGATAGTTGTCTCACTGATTAGGTTTCAGGTAGGTTTTGATGAATTATTAACCAGTGAAACATGACCCACAATACAGATACTCAACATTTGAACTATTCTTTAAGAAATTACAGATCTTGCCTTGGATAATAGTAGTGCTCTCTCTGCCCTGATTACTGAAATTATATGTTATTTATGAAACCATCTTAGTATAATATTCCTTTCTTTGTTGATTACCACGTGATTGTTTTAAAACAATTTTTATTGTTGCATAGTCTCAAAATGTGTTAATGAAAAGGTTCTGGAGGTCGTTTTTGGCACCAAGGGCGCAGCACTCAGGATGAACGTAATTCAGATTGTTCGTGACCACTGGGTACATATACTTGTGCCTATGGGATTTGTCCTTGGATGTTATTTAGACAGAAAGAGTGATGAAAAGCTGACTGCCTTCCGGAACAAGAGTTTGTTCGTTTAAAAGGGAATTGAGACCCAATGAAAAAGTCACCTGGAAGTAAAGGCCGTGACTGAATTACAGAATGTTCACATTTTAAAAATTAAGAGAGAAATAAAAACACATTCATTATTAAAAAAAAAAAAGAAGAAAAAGAAAAGGTTCTAAGATTTCAAACGTCAGTCACCCTAGAAAATAGGCCAAATAAGGCAGGTTTCACTGTTTGAGATCAAGAAGGCAAAACAAAACAAAAACTTAGATCAACTCTTGAAAAAAAACTAAGAAACTTAGACAAATATTTTAATAGAATTTTTTCTTTTTCTTTCTAGCAACTAAGTAATTGAACAACCATTAGGATTTCGATGAACGAGATTTGTTCTTCACAAGAGTTTCAGAAGCTAGTCACTTGGCAAGGTAAAAACAATATTCTCCTTCAAGACTCTATTCTCTAATATTTTGTTTTCTGCTGACTTTCGAAATACTTTGGTTACTTCTGGGGTACCTCGCAGGCCCACATGGGGCTCTCCGCTCAGGGGGGAGTCTGTTTCTCCCTCTCCCTCTGCGATCTCTTTCGCTTTCACTCTCCTTCAAACAAATAAATCCAATCTTAAAAAAAAAATACTTTGGTTAGTTCTGGAAATGATGGAGCAAATAATGAATTAATTCTTAACAGATGATCAAAGAGAGTTCATAACCTTTGAAATGCGGAAAATAACCAGAAATGCAATTTTTGTCTATACGTCACTACATGAAGTATAATTTTAGTTAACAACATTCTGTTTGCACAGTCCTGATGGAGGTTATATTTTCCAAAATGCACAGGACAATGACATTCCTATGATCACTAAAAGTTCTTAGAATAAACAGTCTTCATTTTTGAGTATGTATTTTAATAATTTCTTGTATTAATACTTTAAATGATCAACTTGTTAAGCTTTAGAGGTTTATTTGCTCTTTTAACAAAAAGTGTGTACATCCTAACCAGGTCAGTTTACATGAAAATACAACTTTCCCAATTTATAGAAGAAAAAAGTTTGGCAGAAGTTCAGCAGCCCATGACCTAGCACATCAATATCAAAATGTAAAAGAGAATTCCTCCCCCTCCCTCAAATACTAAGTATTAGTTGTCTTGGGAAAGTTGTCTTATTCATCTTTTAGTTCCCTTCAAATGCCAGTGACTGATGAGTACTTAGAGCTTCATAATTGTCTATTGAATGAATGAAAATACCAAGAGTTGACATAATTGTTTCCATGCATTATTTACATTTACAAATAACTTCCATTTGCTTTGTTGGTTAGACAGGAAGCAATTGTTAGTCAGACAGGATGCGTTTCCTTTCCTGACTTTGAAACAAAATTGCTAAAGCACAACAGGGTCAGTGATATATATCACTTGACTGGATATTATCTTTTCAACTCTGTTTTTCTTATTTCTACCACTTTCGCGCAACGCCTGACAAATTCAGGAGGCCCAAAGATGAGTAATTTTCTTGCTGATCAATTTCTGCTCATTTTCTATATATATTTTTTATTCTCTTGTATTTTATTTATTTATTTTTAAAATTTTAGCCAACAGGAATTATGGTATTAAGTTCTTGAGAGCGCTGTCTCCAAAAGATAATCTATGTCCCTCCCTAATATAGCGAATGCCACCCTGGTAGAAATGGTGAAAAGAAAGCTCTTTGGTGCTTCCTCCCCCTCCTGGCTGAGTTCCATATTACAGTCTGAGGTCTTTCCATTGTAAATCCATCTAACACAGAAAGCTTCTAGCACAGATGGGTGTTCCCGATTTTCTGTTAGTTTTTGTTTATGTTCAAGTTCTAAAGAAAATGCTTTAGTGTAATGGTAGCCTCGTTTGTATCTGGATTCAAAAACACCAATGTGAAAACTGCATATCAGAAGTCTCAAAAAATGTGACTGTGGAGCGGGCAACAAGGAATTATTGTTAATTTTATTAACTTAATTACATTCTGGTTATGTAAGAAAATGTCTAAATTTTATTTCATTTTTTTCTAAATATTTTATTTCTTTGAGAGTGAGAGAGAGGGAGAAAACACAGAGGGAGAGGGAGAAGCAGACTCCCTGCTGAGCAGAGAGCCCAACGTGATCCCAGGATCCTGGGATCAAGACCTGAGCCGAAGGCAGATGTTCAATTGACTGAGCCACCCAGGTGCCCTGAAAAATGTCCAACAAATTTTAGACATGTCTGCTCGTGTGTAGGAGTGGAAGAATGTGACAGCTGGTATTTGCTTCAAAATGCATTGTCAAAAAATAAAGAAAAATTAGATACTTCATTCAAATGTAATGTTATGAAATTCTGGGGAAAAAAATTGAGAGTGACAGTTATGGGATTTCTTATATCAGTTAGTCTAACTTTTTGCCCACCTGATTTTATTTTCCAAATTAGAGTATAAAACATGTACTTCTGTGGGATAATTAGGAAACATCCACAGCGATCCCCAAGGAGACATAACGTCCACTCACATTTGGGACTAGAGAAAGTAATTTAACTAATACCAAAGGCGGAGATATCAAACATACAAATAGCAGAGATCTGGTCTTTGGTTTGAGGGTAATTGGGGTAATCTGGTAGATTTAAAATGTCCCCAGGGACCAGCCATCCCCTCAACATCTCTTTGCAGCCACATTGTAAAGCCCCATCGGCGTGAAAGGAGCCTGGCTCGTGAGGGAGACAAGGAACGTGGGAGAAGAGGGCGTGGTGCCATCACCAGAGGACAGGGACGCCGAGGCCAAGTGGCTGCACCCAGGGACCCGCACGGGACCAGGCATCTGCCTCCTGTCACCTCACTGGGGTATAAATTTACCATTTGTTTTCACGTTAGACGTTATGGAATTTAAATATACACTTTTGTCTCAGGATGTTCATTTAAACCAATCCATAGCAACCAAAATCCTCTTAGAGGGACTGCCAAGGGCCCCTTGAGACCAAACTCCAGCTTAGAAGTAGCATTTGCCCTAAAAGATGTTGAGGCTAGTGATAACAACAGCCATCTCGATTAGGCACAGAATGCACATCAAAGACCACACTAAATACTTTTTTCACTAGGCCAATCTATGCTTACCATGAACCTATGCATTAGTTCCTTTTTATTTCTTATTTTTATTAAAGATTTATTTATTTGAGAGAGCGAGAGCATGAGCAGGGGGAAGGGATAGGAGAAACAGACTCCACACGGAGCAAGGAACCCATACGGGGCTCAATCCCAAGATCCCGGGATCATAACCTGAGCCGAAGCCAGACGCTTAACCCATTGAGCCACCCAGGAGTCCCCATTAGTTCCTTTTTAAAAGTCATTTTATTGAGCTATGGTTGATATATAGAAACACCTGATTTATATTTCCCGATTTCACCTTGATGAGTTTGGAGAGAAGTATACAGCCATGAAATGAAAAGTCTAATAGCAGGTCCCATTTTCCAGATGAGAACGATAAAACTTGGAGAGGTTAAAAGACTTTCCCAAGTCCTCCCGGCTGACAGTCCTGCCCCTGGTTCAGAGCCTGAGCTCAGCCAGCAAACTACAACGTGTCCGGGCCAAGAACATTCTGGAACAACGATGAGAATTGCCTTGCCCGGCTCTCTGGTGAACACTGCTTATATTTTCCGTTTCTTGTTTTTCTTTTTTAACAAATCTTCTGAATTTAACCACATTGCTGAATCACATTTTCCATGATAACGGCCGGTTACTTTTCTGATTGCAATTATGCATAATTACTCTGTCGTATCTTTGTCCACATTATTTTTCTGTCTTAAGCATTGCCCTCGACTATTCTGTATCGAATGGAATCAAGCTCACAAAAGACGCTCCTCCAGCCACAGTGGTCTCTGTGTTAGACAGACTTAACCAAACTCAGGTCTAAGCAGGCTCTCGTAATAAGTAAGCACATCGATGTAGAAACTGCTTTTCAGAATAAAAGCACTACACTTTTTAAAGTGTCTTGTATATCGAAAAGCCTTGGATGTCTATAACTTCCATAAGCTTAATTAGAGTTATATTTGGAAGAACTGGAGGACATATTTTAATTAGATAGCTTTAAAAATATGTCTTATTACAATGTTGCATTCACACAGAAGTCCTCAGGTGCTATATTTATAACTTGCATCAAAGTCAGGAAACAGGAGCAAATTTCTAGAGCACGAAAGTGATGGGTAATACGGAATGTTAAATTCTGCTTCTTTGGGTCGTTACCATCAGCTGTAGCTGAGTGAAGACACTGTGGGTCTCTATTACTATATTTGCACCTTCCTGTGAGTTTATAATGATTTCAACGTAAAAGAGTTTTAAAATTTGCTGCTTTAAAAAAAACCCACAAATTTAAAGGTCAAGAGATTTAGATCAGGATAACGGAGTCAATAGTTAGGGCTTATATAACTGAAAAATAGCTGGAAAAATAAGTAACTGAAAAAAAAAAAACACTTTTAATAATCTGAAAAAAATCATAAAACAGGAAGTAGCATCGCTAAACGAGCTTCATTTGGAAGTCAGCATTATTAATTTTTTAATTAACAGAAGAAATGACCAGAATAAATTTCTGAGCTGAGAAATACATGGGTGAAAATCCTATGGTGAATTATTTTTTTATGAAAACAGTCAGTCTTTCATGATGAAAGCAAGAGATATTAGTTCCAGGTAATTGAAAATACAGCGTTCAAAAAACTTTTCTGTGCATGCGGGGTGTGTGTGAATATTTGGGTCAGAGCAGCTACCGATAAAATAACTAGTACTGAATGCAGGACGAATATTCAACTAAAAGATTTTGAATGTGAGACCATTTCTCCAGAAAGGAGATCAAGTCAGAACTCCCTCATGATGGCAACTTTATTTCTAAGCCACAGGCTAGTTTAATCCTATCCTCTTTTTAAAAAATATTTGAAAAAACTAACAAAGAAAACACTTTGTGTATTCCGAGAGGTATTAATTTTTCTTTAAAAAAAAAAAGGAAAACAGACTTGCTAACTAAAGTCAGGCTGGTGTTAAGAGGATGAGAGTCTTCCGAAACTTTTTCCTTTGGTGTTGGCCAATTAAACGCTTATAACTGATTAATCATTTAATGTCGGGAAGATCAAGATTTGTCTGATCAACACAGGAAGGCAACTTTGAGGATAAAAACGCTTCTAATGTGAAATCACAGAATCACTATCCTTTGAGGATGGAAATGGCTCATAGGTAAGTAATTGGAATATTTTTCTGACAACCACAACACTAAAGGCGTAGCTGATGAATTTACTTAACAGTCTCCTCGTCAGTGGATCAACCAAAGAAAGGCTTTTCAGTTATCAGCGAGTCATGGAAAATGCACACAACAACAACAACGATGATGAAGATTACCCCCTGCGTGTCCGTGGTGGAGGTTCAAAGTTCAGCTCTGCGGTGGACCCTTGGCCAGATTTCCAGCTCCATCCCTCAGTGGCTGTCCTGGGCAAGGCATCTCACTGCTCATGCCTGAGCGCCCTGCTCTGAGATACGAGGGTTGTGTGATACCCCTGGGGTTTTGTAGGTGCTAAAGAAGTTAGTACACATGAGGTACTTAGCAGAGGATCTGGAACGTAGTCAGTAATCAGTTGCTGTCCCCTTTTTGATGAGGCATTCCCTGTAGCCAGTACCAAGTACTCTGATGTGACAGTATGCAGATCTTGAGATGTTAGTCCTTTTCTGTTCTAAATACCATTCTTAGGTATCTGTTGCCCGGACTGTCCATTTAGGGCATGACTCTTCTCCCTGTCCAGGGCAGGGCTTACAAGGGAAACTAGGAATATACCAATCCCAGCCTCGCCCGATTTGCAAGTGAAACCCTGTGGCATCACTTCTTGCCTTTTATTGTTTTTCTACGCTATTCATCTAATACTCAGTAGGTTGTATTGAAATGTAAGGTCGTTAACATCAGAAATTTGTGTCTGTTTGGTTTATGTATCTCTGGGGCCACAGCAGGCACTCGGCAAACACTTGGTAAATGGGTGCCATTGCATGAAAGAGTGAATTTTTCAGGCTAGCTTTTGAACCCTTGTGTTACCCCCTTGAAGAAGGCATAGCTTGGAACATCATCTGAGAGGCGTCTTACCCATTTTCTTCTTACCTGTCTTCTCTCTCACATTCAGACAGCGATGAACCATTCCCCTGACCCAAGTACCTTCTTTGTCACCTTGCTGATGATTGTCACAGACCTCACTCCTCAACAACACAGGTATTGTGAATGAGTACAAGCTAGTGAGAGATCTAAGGCATTAAAAATCCCCCAAAGCCAAGAAGTCTCAAAAACAGAAGACTGTGCTGTCATTTTCTCCCCTTAAGTCAATTTCTGGTAAATGTTTACTTGTACATATTTGTATGCTGATCCCTGGAGGAAGGGATTGTAGACATTTCATTATTTGACCAGCGTTTATGGACCACATATGATGTGATAGAATCTATTACTAGCTGAAAGTTTTCCTGAACCGAGTATGAATTGATTTTTATGAAAGTTTTCTTTGCTTTTAATATGTTCAGCACATTCCTGGTTATAGCCATATAAAACCAAAATCTACCTCCTAGCCTCCTCAGCGAGAGCAAGGAATTGTGGTATCCCTGGTAGAGGTAATTACAAGAACAGGGTATCAGCGGGGGGACCCCACCTCTGTGGGGAGAATAGTTTCTCTATAAGGAGCTGGAATACAGCCTGGAAAGTAGCATGGGAAAAATACAGGGATTGGAACACTAGTGTTTACATTCGCATCATGAATTTACCTGAAGCCAATCAATTAATCTGTTACTCAGTTTCCCCAGTTGTACTATGGTGCTACTGGGAATTGTGTAAGGAACAAACAGATAATAAATGTTATAAAAATCTATGGTCTCAGCAGTCATACAAAGGTGATGATGACCTTTATAAACGTATTTCCTCTCTCCATTTCTGCTGAGTCTCCATTGAAATAGGAGTTTAGATCATAAAACTTGGTCTGCTGTTAAATTTGGCCAGCGGGTCTGTCTCTATATCTGGGATCACTTGTATGAAAATGTGGAAGAGTTGACTGAATGGAATTTCAGGAGAAAAAGCAATTTTCCCTGGGTGGCAAGATAATTCCACCACCTGCTCTTGATGCCGTCTATGTATTACCATGAGAGCAAGAATCCGTCTTGGTTTTTGTTTTTCTTTCCATAATGAAAGGTACAGCTAACACTGCGAATATTTCTGGGGCAAGGTAACACAGTATCTTAAGTTCTCAAAAGGATGCAAGAGTCTTAGATCTTCTGAAGAGAGCAGGCTGTAGGAGGACAATATTGAAGATGTCATGGGGAAAGAATGGGGATATCTATGGGAGAGGAAGGACGAATGAGGAGAGGAAATAGAGCATGAAGGTCGGTGGTCCAAAGGTGTCATTTTATCAAGATAGAGTGAGTCACCTGTTGGGTGGCCAGTACCGCGATCTTTGATTTCCCTGCGAGTCATGGGGCTAATTCCCCTCCCTCCCTACGTCCTGCTGCTCTCTTGTGCTGCGTCCCAAGTGCTGCCTGCCTCACTTTCAGCAGGAGGAAACCATTATAGTAAAACCCCTCAGTTCCGTTCATGCATTCCTTCAGACCGGTTCTGAATCTCTGTGAGGTATCAGGTGCTGGACTAGGTGCTAGGGACCCTGAGACAAATTAAACCGACATGATTCCTGATCTCTTGGAGCTTCCTGTCTGGCAGCAGAAACGATGTTAGTATTCCCGACTCGTACTTCATGTGCACGGCCCTTGTTCCAAGCCCGTTGTCTGCATGGACTCATTCTGTCTTCACAGTAGCCTTGTAGAGTGTGTCACAGATGAGGAAACTGGACCACAGAGGATTTGTGCAACTGACTCCGATCTCTATCGCCAGTAAGCAGAAGGACCAGGCAGGCCCTGCTCTTAGTCTGAGTCTGTTCTATAGTGCCCCCATTTTAAAGACATATTCATCAAGTAACCTCACAAATACATAAAACAGGGCATGTTTTCTGTAAGTACCTCACTGTGGGTGAATAGTTATACTTAGATTTGAATATTTTAATATGCAAAGTAATTTTACATTATATATCATCAGATCTTTGCAAGCACCTTTATGACGTAGAAAAGGCAGATTTATGAATTATAACACAGCTGGTAAAGCTAAAAATGCTGCTTTCTGACTCTAAATCTACTATCCTCCCTCTGGCGATTTTATTTTGTCTTACCTTTAATTTCCAAGTAGTACCTGTATTATGCCAGTGCCAAATGAATTAAGTACAACAGAAGTCTTGAGTATACCTGAAGATTAATCTTTATAGAAAAACAACTGCAAAGCAGAGAAAGGATATACATCTTGAAAAAGACCACCTTAATATGTTAGCACTTATTACCTTTGCAAATCTTGTCACGAGCTTCTATTCTAAATATAAAAATAACAAACTATTAAATATCTTTGGCAACTACTTTATAAAGGTAGATCATTGATACTCAAGCAAAGTGAAAAAGAATGGAAAGAAAAGAAAATCATCCTGCCTAGACTCCAGTTGCTGACCTTACAACCAAAGCATACTAAACACCTCACTTCAAAAGCATACAAATCAGGTGGAGTGGCAAGAAATCCTATAAAAATACCTGCTTTGCATAAACATCCAAGAACCACTCTAGTAGCTGTCCTGCTTTGTCAAGTACAGAAAGCCTTTTTATTTCCCACACCCCCCTCCCCCACATATTTATTAAAGTGGACATTAAATTTTATTCTTTCAACTCTTTCAGCATTATCCTTTTAGATACAGGTTGATAGCCTTCAGGAATTGCTTTTTTTTTCACTGATTAAATGAATGCCAAAAAGTACTCCCATATAATATAGATCAACAAAAATAATGAGCCAATTCTATATGCCAGACCCTAAGGTGAAAAAGAAAAATATCATCCTTCCCCACCAGGAGTTCACACTTAGGAAGAGAAGTAAATAAGCAAACATAATTTTGCTGCACTATGATATGATGCGTGCTCAAGGCAGAAAGAATGAGTATTTTAGAGGCACCTTGCTTGTCAGACTGGAATGGTCACAGGAGATAAGGAGGGGGGAGGAAGTGGCATTGAAAACCTACAAGGGAAGTCAGGTCTGCAGGGGAAGGGGGAGCTCGTGCAATCAGCCCGATGAAAAAGAGGATGGTTGCGGGTGGCGGGGTTTGAGATGATGATCCACCCTTTAAAGTTGCCACAAGTGGGGAGCGCCTGGGTGGCTCAGTCGGTTAAGCATCTGCCTTCAGCTCAGGTCATGAACCCGGAGTTCCGGGATGGAGCCCTATATTGGGCTCCCCGCTCAGCGAGGAGTCTCCTTCTCCGTTTGACCCTCCCCTGTCTCATGCTCTCTGATTCTCAGATAAACAACACCCTAAAAAAAATAAATAAATAAAATTGCTGCAAGTCTAAGTACTCGGCAATCAGCAAAGTTTTCCTGGGGAGATCAATAACGTGTAAATATCGGGAAAGAACGGTATATGTCATGCTCAACATTCTTAGTTGTCTTCTCCCAGGGAACTGGGTGGAGACTCATTTTAAATATGAAAATGAAATGGCAAGATGTTTATTTTAAAGGCTCACTCTGCAGGGACGAGAGGTAAAGGCTGAGGTAGGAGGAGGAACTTAGTGTATCCGTGACGGCGCTTCCAGGTCCGTATGCCCGAAACCTTGCCTCCCAGGAGAGCAAACAGAAAAGAAAATAACTCTGTTAACTGGAAGTGTGACGGGCACCTGCTCAGCACCCCCGGAGTTAGTTCTCTTGGCTTCCCCAGCTTGTCTTCAGACCGGCTGCCCTCTTGTGCGTAGCATCGGTCGGCACTGCCCTGAGGCTGATAACCAAGTTCAGACGAAGGCTTCGGGCGCCCACCTCATGCTTGGATGCCATAGCCAACTGTGGGCAAAGGAATGGAGTTGCGCCCCTGCCCGAGACAAAACGAGATTCACTCCTGCACCCAGGGATGAAGACAGTTCTGTAGCCACGTGGCTTCAGCAGGCTGGAGAAGCAGATTAGGATTCTGTCAAAACAGAGGGAAACGATGATGAGTAGGAAGTGGAGAATGCCCCCTGAAGTCTCTAACTAACTAGTTTGTGTGTATATATGTGTGTACGTGTATATGTATGTAAATGCAGTCTGCAACTATTAGTTAACTAATACCGTATATATAAGGATCTTCCTCTACTTACCGTGGGGCTGTGTCCTAACAAACTCGTCGTAAGCTGAAAATACCATAAATCAAAACACATTTTAATACATCTAACCTACCAGATACCCTAGCTTAGCCTAGCCCACTATAAACGTGCTCGGCACACCGATATTAGCCTACAGTTGTGCAAACTCATCTAACACAAAGCCTAGTTTGTAAGAAAGTATCGACGGTCTCACGTGATGTATGGAATACTGTAAAGAAAGTGACAAGCAGCATGGTTGTTTGGGTGCAAAATGGCTGTCAGTGCGCCGGCTGTTGACCCCGGGAGCCTGGGCTGCCACCCCGCAGCGGCACAGGAAAGGGTCTCCCTACCACATGTCGCATGTCGCTAGCCCAGGGAAGGTCTATATTCCGAATTCCAAGTACAGTTTCTCCTGAATGCACATCACTTTCATACCATCGTAAAGTCAAAAAATTCTAAGTTGAACCATTGTAAATTCAGAGCTGTCTGTATATGCGGGCGTGTGTGTGTGTGTGTGTGTGTGTGTGTGTGTGTGTGTGTGTGTGCGCGCGCGCACGCACCCACGAATGTATGCATGCAGTCCACAGCTGTTAGTACAATGTACAGTCATTTACATATAAAAACTAGATATAATCGTACATACACGACGTAGTCATATTATATATGTGTATATAGAGATACAGTAAGTTTATATAGTTAGTTTGTTATGCTTTACATATAATAATCACCATAATGATATAGGGTAAGACCAGAGCTGTTCAATAATTTTCAATTTTTTTTTTTCTTTTTGGCAGCAAAAATCATCGGGTGAAAAAGCAAACTCCCTCCCTCCATCAAAGTTGTCATTTCTGGTCCACCTCAGATGCCCTTTCTTCAGTAGTTGGTCTCCAGGTTCCAGGACAGTAATTCGAGCAGATTTCTTTATCGGTACTGATTGTCAGGAGTTCTAAGTAAGTATATAAACAAATAAAACCTACAACGAGAGGAGGAGAATATAGGAGCTCTCTTTAAGCAAGTTTCCAGCTAGCCTTCCTAATTCTTACTGCAGGATTCCTGCCACGCTGGGATAGTTTAGACAGTTTTTGTGTTTATTATTGAGATTCAGAGGTCTGATAATGTTGTACTGTGTTTTCTCCCTGGGATCTGAAGAGTCTGGCCAAGGTAGGGTTAGGGTTAGGAAAGGTTTACATTATGACCACTGAGTTTGGGAAGCAGTGGGAGCGGGTGGAAAGACAGGACAGGAGAATGACTGGAGTTTTGGGAACCGACAGAAATCAGAGTCTCAGCAAGCTTAGAAGTCCTATGAGGACCCATAGTGGGGCAGAAAACACAAGCCTCGGGGATCCCAGCAGCCAAGGACACAGCCTAGGTTGTGAGGGCCAGAGACCGAAATCAGCCGAGAGATGAAAGAAGCCAGCTTCAAAATCAGCCCAACCCTAGGTTAGACCCAAGATAAAACCTGTAGAGGGAGGCTACCCTTTAGCTGTGAAGGAAGAATTTTATAGTAAGTGAGCTGGCTTTCCAAGGGGGAGGCTCCCCACTGCCTAGATTGTGAGCAGGCTTGCTGTGGTCCGATTAAGAGTGTGAGCATAGTGGGCCCTGGGAACTCCTGGTCCACGGAAAACTGGAATGTTTGCAGCACCTTTTTTCTCTGCCTGGAAGTGATGGGTTTCGGCTTCACTTGGCTAAAATAATCTACTCTGCTCTTTGCCAGTTTATTCACAAAAGGCCACAGAGGGTCATTTCTGCAGATTTCAATATTTACGTAATGAGATGAGCGCAAAGAGATTAGGCTGAATGTGACCATGAGTTGCCAAATGAACCACTGGTGTCAAGCAGTGAAATTAGATAATCCAAAGGAGAAGCTGGGCCAAGCCGACATTGTGGCCCTGGGGCCAGAAGAGGGCTTGTCAGTGTTAAATTTGTACTCCCTAAACAGAATGAACATATTCTAGATTTATTTTCGTAGAGGATGGGCTCATGGGGAGAAAAGAGGGAAAAAATTAATTTTAAAGAGCCAGAAATACTTCTTGTGACACCCCACAGAAGACCCAGGGAACACATTTTTTGAGTTTGATAAGGAAGGTAGCATTTTAATTAAACTCAAGCTAAATCTATCATATCTAACACTGCTTTAAAAAAAAAGTAGCAGACTTGAAAACGTCAAGTGTTAGAGTTTGTTAGCATTTTATAAATTCTTTAAGAAATATGAAATTTATTTTGCCTGTGAATATATATCCAGAAACTTTGAAGGAGTGTATCTTGAGACTTCATTTAGACATAAGGACTTCTCCTACTGAGCGAAGGCACCCCCATCGAGAATAACGTATTGGATCCATCCACACATAACAGTGGGAGCCCTGCTGAGAACAAAAAGAACTGACTGACAATTTCATCTTGTAAATTAGCAGTTAGCCATATGTATAGATTGAAAATTTTTTAAGTAATAGGATTTAAGATCGTGGAAACTTTGCATTCATTGGGTTCATTTAATCCCTGCCTCTGCCTTTAGGTTGGAGCATGTCTTGTTTGGCCAAAGCAAAGATCTCCAAGGCCATTCCTTGAGGATAATTAGTTATAATCCAGAGTAATTTGCTCCCATGCTAAATCTAAATCACATGTCTCTATACCAAACAAAAATCCCTTAGGTAGTATCTTAAGACCCTTGACCCTTTACTACTAGGATCTGTTTCTACTCAGAACATTTCATTCATCTGTTTTTGTTTGTGTTTGGCTTGGTTGTTACTCAATGTACGTCTGACATGAAACGCTTGTGTTTTTTCCATGCATCAGGGAACAATTCTCCAAATCTCCAGCCACCAGCAGGGTGCACTATAATTTAGTTCAATTCAGACACTAACTACCTGCAGTTAGCATCAGATCTCACCAGGGCTCAATCCCACCAGATTGCCCCCATTTTAATGCCAGTTGCACATCTGGGCCACCTGCTGATTCACCAGCTATAAGTCAGGGGTTTCCATGGCCCCATGACCCCTCCTTGGGTTTGATAATTTGCAAGAATGGCTCACAGAACTCAGGGAAGCACTTTATTCACACTTACTGATCTATTGTGAAAGATCCAAATAAACAGCCCGATGAAGAGCCACATAGGGTGAGGTCCAGAAGGGTTTCAGGTTCTTCTGTCCCTGTGGAATTGGGGTGTGCCACCCCGCACTCCCTGGCACCTGGATGTGCCCACCAACCCAAAAGCTCCGTGACCTCATTGTTCAGAGTTTTTATGGAGGTTCCATTACATAAGCATGCTTGATCAAATTGTTGGCCATTGGTGATTAATTCAATCTCCAGGCCCCTCCTCCCTCCAGAGATTGGATGGTGTGGCTGAAGGTTCCAACCCTCTAATCACAGGGGTGCTTCCTCTGGCCACCAACTCCCATTGTGAGGGTCTACAGAGGTCTATCCATCAAGGGTCACCTCCAGCATAAACTTAGGTATGACTGAAAGTGCCTTAGGAATAACAAAAGATGCTCCTCTCACTCCTATTACTCAGGAAATTCCAAGGGTTTTAGAAGCTCTGTGCCAGGAACCACGTGCTCTGTACGTAGATTTTAATTTCTCTACATCTTCACCAGTGGTTTTTATTTACGTATTTTTACTGTGATCGTCATCTTACTGAGTAAGACGTGGTATCTCTTTGGGGTTTTATTTCACTGTTAATATGATGTTGAGCATCCTTTCATGTGATTATTGGCCATTTATATATCTTATTTGGAGAAATATCTATTCACATTGCTCATTTTTCAGTTTGGTTATTTGTCTTTATATTGTTGCGTTGTAAGTTATCCTGATAAATTCTGGAAACAAGTACCTTACCAGACAGAGGATTGTAAATACATCTCCAAATTTGTTAGTGTGCTTTCACATTCTTGATAGAGTCTTTTTTTTTTAAGATCTTATTTATTTATTTGCCAGAGAGAGAAAGAGAGCACAAGCAGGGGGAGAGGCAGGCAGAGGGAGAAGCAGGGTCCCTGCTGAGCAGGGAGTCCAATGTGGGACTCAATCCCAGGACCCCGGGATCATGATCTGAGCAGAAGGCAGACACTTAACCTACTGAGCCACCCAGGCATCCGGATGGTGTCTTTTTAAAACAGAAAACTTTTCGTTAATGATAAAGTTTGGTTTTTTTTTCTTTTTCACTGTTCCTATGTTTTCATAAACAAGAAATTATTGCCTAACACAATGTTAGGAAATTGCCTTCTGTGTTCTATTTCCTAAGATTCCAAAAAAATTTATCTCTAGCATTTAGATATTTTATTTGAGTTATTTTTGTGTGCAGTGTAAGATAGAGGTCCATCTTCATTTTTGTTCATTTGTATAGCTAATTGTCTCAGCATCATATGTGGAAAAAAAGTTTTCCTATCAGTGTCTTGGTAACCTTATTGAAAATTATTGAAAATAAATGACCATAAATATCTTATTTCTGAATTCTTTTTTATATTCCTTTGACCTACATGTCTATGCTTATGCCAGTACCAAACCATTTTGATCGCTACAGTTTTGTAGTAATTTTTATAATAAGGAAATAGTTTTCCTGCAACTTTGTTCTTTATTTACAAGACTGGCTCTTTTGGGTCCCTTGCATTTCATATGAACTTTAGGATCAGCTTGTCAGCTTCTGCAAAAATTGAAGTTGGGGTTTTTACAGAGACTGCATTAAATCTTCAAATTATTGTGGGGTGTATCACCATTTTAACAATGTTAAATCTTCCATTTATTTAGGTCTTCTTTACTTCAACAATGTTTTATAGTTTTCTATATACAAGTCTTGACCTTTCTTGTTAAATTAATTGCTAAGCATTTTAATCTTTTCGATGCTCTTATAAATGAATTTGTTTCTTAATTTCATTTTCAGGTCGATCATTGTTAACATACAGAAGCATAACTAATTTTTTTATAGATCTTCTGTCTTGAAACTTTCCTAAACTGATTTATTATATCTAACAGGACTTTGTAATTTTTAAGGGTTTTCTATATTCAAGATTATAAATTCCCAATAGAGATAGTATAACTCCTTCTTTCCAATGTGGATGCCTTTTATTTCTTTTCATGCCTAATTGCCCTGACTAGAAACTCCGGTAAAATTTTGAATAGAAGTGACAAGAATGGAAATCCTTGTCTTTTTTTCTGATCTTAGGGGAAAAGCATTCAGTCTCTCTCCTTTTAGAATGAAGTTACCTATGAGTATTTCATAAATGCCCTTTATCAAGTTGAGGAAGTTTCCTTCTAATCCTACTCTGTTGAGTGATTTTATCATGGAAGGGTGTTGGATTTTGTCAAATTCTTTTTTGGAGTTTAACCAGAAGAATCTTATGTATCGCATTAGTTTTCATGTTAACCAACATTGCATTCTTGTATAAAACACACTGGTTTTGGTGTATAAACTTTGATATATACTGTTGGATTCAGTTTGTTAGTATTTTGTTGAATACTTTTGCATCTATATTTATAAGAAATATTAGTCTCTGAATTTTCTTGTGATGACTTTGCCTGTTTTTTGTTTTGTTTGTTTGTTTCAAATCAGCGTAATTCTGCCCCCCCCCCTAGAATAAATTGGGAAGTTTTTCATCCTGTTCAATTTTATGGAGAAGTTTATGAAGAATTTGTGTGGATCCTTCTTTCACCAATTGGTGGAATTTACTGGCCAAATTATCTGGGCCTGAGCTTTCCTTTGTGCTAATTTTTTTTGGGTGAATAATTGAATTGTATTATTTGTTGAAGGTCCATTCAGATTTTCTTTTTTTTTTTCTTTTTTTTTTTTAATTTGTTTTGTTTTACTTATATAAGTATCTTAGTCTGCTCAGGATGCTATAACAAATTACCATAGCCTGGAGGGCTTAAACAAGAAACATTTTTCATATTTTTGGAGGCTGGAAAGTCCAAGATTAAATTATCAGCAGATCCAATGTCTGGTGTGGACCCGCTTTCTGGCTTGTAGACGGCTGTCTTCTCATTGTATTTTCATGTGGCAGAGAGCACACGGAGAGAAAGCAAGCTCTCTTTTTTATCTTTTATAAAGATACTAATCCCATTTGTGAGAATTCTGTCTTCATGACCTAAAGGCCCCATCTCTTAATACTATTACACTGGGGGTTAAAGTTGCAGCATACGAATTTTGGGAGGACACAAATATTCAGTCAAGTAGTGTGTGTCTTTTTAGGAATCTTATCATTTAATCTGGAGTATCATATATGTTAGCGTACAGTTGTTTCTTTTTATTTCTGAGAGGCTGGTAATCATATCCCCACTTTCATTCCTGGCTTTTGTAATATGAGTCTTTTCTTCTTTATTTTCTTGGTGTCAGTATAGGTAAAGATTTGTTGATTTTGTTAATCATTTCAGAAATCCACCTTTCGATGCTTTTTATTTTCCCCATTCTTATCTATTCCCTATGTCGTTAATTTTTACTCTAATCTTTATTATTTCCTTTGTTCTTCTTTCTTTTGTGTTTTTTTCTTTTTGGTTTCTTAAAATGGAATGTTTAGCTGATTTATTTTAGATCTTTCTTTTAATACAGGTGTTGGTAGCTATAAATTCCCTTCTAAGCATGGTTTTAACTGCATCCCATAAGTTTTACTTCACCTCAGTTTTTTTTCTAATGTCCTCTGATTTTTGTCTTCAATCTATATTTGGTTATGTAAAGAATGTGTTTTGTAATTTCAAATTGCTGCAAATTTCCCAAACTTCATTTTGTTATTAATTTCTACCTTCATTCCATTTTAGCCAAGGAACATACTTTTAATGATTTTAATAATTTTAAAATTAGTTTTTAGGCTTTTGTTTGTTTTTCCCTAACATATGGCTATGCTGGAGAATGTTCCAGAATGATATAGAGTTCTATATTTGGTGCTTAAATCCAATTGATTTAGAATGTTGTTTAAGTTTCCTGTTTTCTAGTGGTTTTCCACCTAGATTTTTATCTATTATTGAAATTGTGATATCGAAGTCTAAATATTATTACAAAATTATCCCTTTCTCTTTTAAGCTATATTTTTGCTCTACGTATTTTTGATCTCTTGTTGTTAGGTATATATATGTTTATCAATGTTCTGTCTCCCTGGTGTATTGAAAATGTAATGATTATTAAACATCCTTCTTTTATTAATTATTTTTATTTTATGATTCATTTTTTTTTGCTATTAGTTTACCTACTCCTTTGGATACTATTTACATGGTACTTTTTTCCACATAGTTTTACTTTTAACCTATTTATTCCCTTGAATATAAAGTGTATCTCTTTTAGGTAGTATACAATTGTACACTTTTTATCCATTGTATCAATTTTTACCTTTTGTTGTTTTTTTTTTGTTTTTTTTTGTTTTGTTTTAAGATTTTATT
>CM052899.1:3017896-3041019 GCA_028534135.1 Potos flavus | reverse complement strand
GTTTAAAAGATCTTTAATGAGTTTACAAAAGCATACTGGACAGGACTCCAGAATACTACGGTTATTGTCTTAACCTTTCAGTAGGGTTGTCTGTACTGGTGAGAACAAGGACTACCTTCAGCACTTTCCAATTCACCATCCACTGTCATTTCCATTATGTTGTCTCAGATGATCCCCACACAACGCAAGTTACTGTGATGTTACTATCCTTATTTTACCTGAGGAAACCAGGGGTGGCTAAATGAAGGACCTAGCCCCAGGGACACGGCCGAAATGCTGCTGGAAACCAAGGCCTTCTTTTTTATCAGCCCTTCTTTTCAATTTCAAATACCCACCCTCTCCCACCAGGCAGAGTCTACAATGACAAGTGTGTTTGATTTGAACGGCAACGGTAAGAAACCCTAAATATCCAACTCTACCAAGTGTGTGCTTCTATGGCATCCTGGAGACCCATTTTAACTTGATTTTACCTCTCTCATATAGGTAACAAAACACAAAGTCCTCAGCTGTGGGTAGAACATTAGCATAAATACGTAAAAAGGAAAAAAGAAACCTGACATTCCCTAGAATACTGTGTAGTTTACCAAGTACGTTGGCATAAGGGACAGCATTTTATATTCATACCAATATTGTGTGAAAAAAGAAGCTGGTATTCTTATCCTGTGTAGACAATTTTACAAGCTAGTGGAGAATATTTCAGCTTAACCCAGCCCAAATATAATCCACTCTGAATTTAATTGTACCCAAATGGCTCTCCCACTGTCTCTTTATCCACGTCTTTCCTCTTGATTGAATGGGCCCTAATTATTGTCCACTGACTTAGAGTCAACCTTGTTGCCTTCCTCTACCACACTTTTGAGACTTGGACACGGAGAGTGGACATGAATGCTTCGTTGAGCATTGACCTGACTGACACCTTCCCAATCCATGGTAAACTGTAATTTCCATTATTTCACAGAATTTCCATATGTTGCATATATTTTTAAAAATATTTTATTTATTCATTTGAGAGAGAGAGAACAATAGCGCACAAGAAAGGAGGGCAGAGGGAGGGAGAAGCAGACTCCCCACTGAGCTAGAAGCCTAACATGGGGCTCGATCCCAAGACCTGGAGATCATGACCTGAGCTGAAGGCAGACGCTTAACCATCTGAGCCACCCAGGGGCCCCCATATGTTGCATTATCTTGAATGACTTCTTGCAGTAGAGTGTTTAATTAAAGGATTCATTGTCCAGCGTCTCCTATATACTCAGCAATGTGCTTGACACCGAAGGTTTGCCAAAAAGAATGCTGTTATTCATAACAATACTGCAGTTTTAATCTCCCCCATGCTTTGCTCGTTACAGTGTTATTTTATGCAAATAAAATTTGGACCAAATGTCATAAATTATTGATATTTCAAGAAATATTAGGTGACAGTGAAGTTGTTTCTAATTTTAGTTATGTTAAGAGCTAAGTACCAAAAGAGGTACCCACCCTGAAATATAAAGGCTATGCTACTAAGAATCGTTTTCCATAGCTCTTACTACTTGCCCAATCATTTACTAGTAATCCATTGGTACTGTTTTGCAATATGAGTTGCTTTTTGTAAAATAAATTCCACTGGACTAAATCGCTATTTCATTTTTGAGCCTGATCTCAGAATCCTTAGATCTGGTAGGCTTTAATGGGAGAGCACGGCATATTTTGTGCATTTACAATGAAAAATAGTTTGGATTAAATTTACATTAACTTTGCCCTTTTCAGTGTTGCATAAATGTGCAAAATGCATTTAAAAGATAGTACTTAAAACTTGGAGTTTGGAACCTTATTTTTAAATGTAAATATTTTGGCTCACTTTAGTTCCAATTGTTTGACTTTGCTTGAGTTTTTTTCTTACCGATTCAGGTCCCTGAAGTGAGGTTTGCAGTTCCCTGGTTCACTTGATTTGCAGACATTTGAACAGAGAAAGCTATCTGACTAAGCATGAAAAGGGCATTTTTCCCTCTGCTCGCATATCTTAAAAAATGAAAATGATTTGCCTCTAGTTCTTTTTCCTGTCCTTTCCCATTTTCCATCTCCTCCCCTTCCCCTTACACTTCAGAAATAATTTGGGGAGATTAGAAAGTAGGTTTAAAAAATTGGAATTCAAAACAGGCTGTTTCAGGAGGTACACACGCTTGCACATGTAGCCTAAAGATCATTCCGCCAGTACATCTTAGACCATATCCTTCCTGTCTCCCTGAGCCATTGGCATGCTGAGGTGGCATTGCTAATGCCAAACGTTCATGCCTTAGTGGCCGTCGCACAGATAATAAATGCATCTGGACACCCCTTTCCAACTCTGAGCTATGAACCCCAGTGCCTCCTGGTGTCCCGGGGGCTTTCCAGCCTCCCTTTGGTCTTGCAGTGTCGGAACCCATAGTCTCCCCATCCCTTTCCACTTGCACTCCAAACCCCGCAACCTCCCACCTCTTCCCTTCCTCCTGCCTCTTCCTTTCTCTGCTGCAATTCCTACTCTCTCCCATTAACCTCCCTGATCCTTCTTCCTCTGTAGCCACAGTCCTGGTACTCGCCTCATCATCTCTCTAGACCTAACCAACAGACCTGTTTCCAGTTTTGCCCCAATCATAGCCCTGGGTTGCCACCTGCACGCCCCATTCTAAAGTTGGCTGAAGTTCGCTAGCCCACGGTCTGCACTCGCCTCCACTAGGGTCTGCAGGACAGAATCTAAGCCTCTGAGACACCTGTCTTGTGGGTCGTGCCCCCTCCCGAGAGCCTGGCTTTATTCTCACCACACCCCACACTCATTCCATGCCTTTGCTCTAAAATGCATTTCCCACAAGGACACCACTCCCCAAGGGGTGTCTGGTTTTCTCCCCTCCCACACCCCGTACACCCTTGATCTTGGAGACCTGATAGATTTCCTTCTTAATCCTCATGCCCACTTGCAGACCGTATCCCCACTCTTCCCTGCAAACACTTTTCCTGTGAAGCACAAACGTCCCTGCTTTCCATGGTCACAAGCCACTTTACATCCCCTCCGTCATTGACCGATTAAGCATCTGGCTTCCTCTCGTGTTTATCTCGGGGTTGTGTCATCCTTGGTGAAGTCGGCAGCAATGCAGATAGTCTGTCTCACACCAGGGTTTCTGTTCCCTGACCCGCTCACTCCGATGGATTTTCTCCCCCACACACTGGTGGACCTTTCCCATTGGTGCCCTGAATAACAATGTCACAACTCTACAACCATCATGATCCCAACCGAAAAGATGACCTTCTCAGACCACGACCTCCTACCTCTAATATACCTTCTTGAACAAATACTATCACTGAGGCTTCCAATCCATCCAGCAATCGGGATCTCTCTGCTCACTATGCCCCTCAACCCTCACTTCCCCGACCCAGCTTTGACACCCTGGTTCCTCATTTGTAGAGCCCCTCCCTGTTTATACACTTCCAATTGCTTGGTCTCTATTCCGTAATCCCTAACTTAAATCTATTCTTGCCAATTCTGGTGGCAGCAAAATACTTGGAAATTGTAGGAAAAAAAAAAATACAACTGTGCTGATGGCTCTCATTTTATATTTGTGACTACAAAGTTCTCATGGCCCCTCATTGTCTATGGGTCCTATTATGTTGTTTTAGTCAAGTTCCCTGAAATAACTATTTCACATTGTGCCTCTCTTGGAACTACCAACCTCCCTCTCTCCCTCATTCGATGGCCTTGCTTCTTATTTAACTGACAAAATAGAAAAACAGTAAAAATGCCTGTCACACTTTTCCCTACCTTCTCTCCCAAAATCAGCTTTTCCAAGGTCACTGATGAATCGCGTATTGCCAAGTTCAGCGATATTCCTGTCTCCATTTTACTCTGCCTTTCACTATTTGACACAGGTAACCACATATTTTTTCTTGAAATGCATTTTTAACCTGACTCAGAGGACAGTACATGCTCCGAGCTTTCCTGCCATCTCACTGCCCACTCCTTAAAATCGTTGATTAGCTCCTGCATCTCTTCCTGTTCCCTAAACCCTGAAGTGCCTAGGGCTCTTTCCTTGGTGTTCTTTCTTCTCTATCTACACTCCTGTCCCTTGTGAGCCCATCACGGTTCCTAGGCTTTGAATACCACCTTTAAATTGACGTCCCCAAATTTTACATTTCAAACCTCCTTCTCTCCTAAAGTCCATGCTGGTAGTTCTGATTGCCCACCAGACATCTCCACTTGTAAATCTAACAGGTATCTGGGTGATGACTTGGCAGAAGTCACGACATGGTAGGTAGACATTAGGTAGAGTGAACCAGCTCCCCACCAGTGATGTTGGTGGGATTCAGTGTTTCCCGGGGGCCCTTTTAACTGAACCAGAGCCCATGAAACAACCAAATCTGGGCTTTGGCAGCTCTCTAGCTCATCTGTCCGGAAGTCCTCTGCTCTCTGTCTAGTTTCTGCCTCTATATTCCCCATCTTACAAAATACTTCCCTTCATGATTGCTATTTTTTTTTTTTTTAAATCATCCCAACAACCCTCTGAGACAGTGAGGTTCTTCCCATTCTGCAGATGAGACAACTGAGACCCGAAGAAGTTCACTTGCTTGTCTGATGCCACGCATCTCATTAGCGGAAGGGCAGAAGGAGCATGTGGCCCCAGACCTGACTGCCCACAGGCCCAGGGTTCATCCCACTCCATTGTCCTGCCGTGTTTTCTGGAGGAAGAACAACGTCCAGTGTAGACTTTGTATTACAGACATATGGTGCTAGATCAAAAGGCAGACTCACCAACCCCAGAGATACCCCTTCCCTGACCCATTTCACACAAGAGCAGAATTCTCTAATCCTCATGCTTTGTAATGAAGACGCCTGCCCCAAGCAGAGGAACCCCTCAAATAGAACTATGGATTCTAGGGACGCCTGGGTGGCTCAGTGGGTTAAGCCTCTGCCTTCAGCTCAGGTCTTGATCTCAGGGTCCTGGGATCGAGCCCCGCATCGGGCTCTCTGCTCGGCAGGAGCCTGCTTCCCATTCTCTCTGCCTGCCTCTCTGCCTACTTGTGATCTCTGTCTGTCAAATAAATAAATAAAATCTTTGAAAAAAAAAATAAAAAAAGGAACTATGGATGCTATAGAGTTGCAACTTGACATTAGGAAAGAGATTGTCTCTTTGGCCAACTGATGGACGTGTGAAGGTTCTCTCTGCACTTCTAAGCCCTTTTGCTAAACTCAGAGTCCTGAGATTGTTTTTGCATGCACACTGATGACTGTATTTGCTATCTGTCCTTGGTAAAACCCATAAGGTCCTGCATCATCCTGTCCCCAATGACCTCTCGGATCTCATCCCCCACCACAGGGTGCTTGTCCCACCATTCCAGCTAGGACACCTTGCTGCTCCTCACACACTTCACGGCTGCTCCCAGCTCAGCCTGCCCGTCGGACTAGCTTTAACCTCTGCCTGAAATGCTCTCCTTGAGTAGTAATATGACTCTGTTCATCACTGTATTTTTGTTCCTGTTCAAATACCATCTTTCTTGATAAATCTTTGAAAATGGTATCTAGAAAAGCACTCCTATCTTTGTGTTTAAAAATTTTTCTTCATAGCATTTATATATACTGTAACGTATATATTTATTTGTTTAGTTTTTATTATCTGTCTCCATTTTTTTATTGTTCCATAAACATAAAGAGTTTTTATTCTCAGCTATTTCTGGAAGTAATTTCAATAGCTTCTCGGTAAATATTTGTTGAATGGATGAATAAATGTTATAGCCCCCAGTGACCTTTACACTGTGTTATATTAATAAAAATTAAACTGGTAGTGTGTATAGTACCAACCAGAAGGAAGCAGAGAATATAAGCAGGGGCTCCAGTTGGAGATTGATCACAGTAACTCACCCATAGGTGGATGGACCGAAATAGTCATGGTGGAAGTCATAATGTCATAGGGTTTTTTTTAAATGGAAGACAAACATTTTTGTTTTGTTTTATCTGCGTTTTTACTTCATTCTCCTTTTTCCAAACTGAGAAGAACAAAATAAGAAAAGAGAAAAAAAAATTCGTGTCCAGTGAAAAAATGAAATTGCTCTAGCTTCTAATCACTGTGATGTAGACTTAATATCGGGAATGTGAACCAAAATAAGACAGTACTTGAGACTTAATAGCTAAACCCTCAAACCTCAGGCAGAATAAAACATACTTACTTAAAAATAAGGACCAAACTCCTAAAGGTGATCTTTAGTTAAAGATTATCCTTAGGATGCAGATGGACCATGAAAGAAATTTGTGTTGATCCTTTTGAGTTTCCACAGGACAAGATGGAATGGCTTCCGGAGAGCTAGAATTGCTGGACACACCATTTTTAAGTCTTTACACCGCAGCCTTCAAGCTCAGGGAAATTTCTGTGGGCCCAGGAATGTGGGGGGCAAGAGACACAAAAATTGAAGATACCGTTGTTTCACTCAGGGGTTTTGCTATAAACCTTACCAATTTCTTGACGAGCAAATACTGAGGAAAATATTCTTTCATGTCAATGACTAGGAGATATTTTGTGAGGAATTATTTATAAAAATCCCCAATTGCTGTTATGAACGGCAGACCAATTATTTTCCTTATGTCAAGCTGAAGCACAATCTTACAAATATGGAAATGAAAGTTACACTAGAAATACAGAAAAAATGAAGTGGATATGCAACAGAAAGCTGCACGAATTCTGTGGAACCTAAGTGACGGGTAGCAGGTACTAATGGGTTTTAAAACAGTGATAGCTTTAGAGGACAAAAGATCTAATTCTTAATTTTCTCAAAATCAGGATAGAACAATAGAACAGAAAAAAAGAAAAAAGTTGGAGATAAAAAAAAAAAATGTTCCTTAAGTAGTTTGTATCCGCAAATGGAAAGAACACTAAGCATTCAATTTCCGAGGGAAATTGGTACAGAATTACTGTAAGGGGTGAAGGGAAGACAGGAGAGCTTAAGTACTAATTTCCTTACCGTTCATAACAAGAAGAAAATAAATATGGTCTAACGTTGAACGGTTCACTTCAAAAAACATGATGCCTACAACCTTAATATGGTCCGTAATTATTTTAATCAGATGTGCCATATCATAGCTTCTCTTGTCATTAACGAATTTTCTCTGACATTTTGCATGTTCCTCAGGCTTATGTCAATCCTTATTACTATGTTTATATCCCTAATAGAAATCGAATATATTTTGCCTAAAATTAAAAAGTTTTAATTTTTTAATATTTAATATTTTAAAATTTTATTTTTATCTATTAGTCTACCTATCATTATATATGGATAAATATGCAAAGTGATGCTTAACAAATTTTAATGATGATTGCCTCTGTGCAGTGATTTTTATGGTGATTTTTTTCCTTTTTTTTTCATTTAATTTTAAAAATCAAAAATTTTTGAGTAGGATAGAACTAGAGAACAATCAAGGAAGTCCTAGGAAGGATTAAAGGTCTGTCAGCAAAGCAAGATTCATCTTGATTATTAACCCAGAGAATCTGGAGAGGCTTTCTCTCCTGTTCCCTTCATTGGTTTCTATTACTGCTCCAATCCCACACTTCCTTGCTTGTTCTAGCTTCACAGTAACTCTTGAAATAGGATATTTCCAGTCCTTTGACTTTGTTCTTCTTCCTTGCTATTATGGTGACTATTAAGTCTTTGCCTTTCCATAAAAAAAAAAAACTTACTGGCATTTTATTTAGGATTGCATTCAATCTACGGATGGATCTGGGAAAAACTGACATCTTGACAGTATCAACTCGTCCCAAATATTATCATAGACTATCTCTCCATTTATTAACATATTTGTTTTCTTTCATTAGAGTTTTATAATTCTCATTATGTTAATCTTGGGCAGATTTTGTTAGATTCAAACAGAATTATTCCATTTATTTTATCTTCGATAAGTGGTATTGTGTTTTTAATTTCAAATTCCAATTGGTCATTACTGGTACATGAGAAATTAATTGACTTTTGCATACTAATTTAGCATCCTATAACCTTGCATTAATCATTTATTTGATCCAAGAGGGTTTTATTTACCTTTTCGGGTGGGAGGGGAGGGATTTTCTACATAGACTGCCATGTTATCTTGAACAAAGGCCATTTATTTCTTTCCTCTTATTCTGTTTAACTTTTATTTCCTTTTCTTGTGGTGTTAAATCATACAGGAATTCCAGTATGATGTTTCCAACCTCAGGGGGAAAGCATCTAACTTCTTGCCACTAAGGAAAATATTAACTATAAGTTTTTCATAGATTTTATTTTTTTGTCAAGTTGAGAAGGTATTCCTCTACTCCTCATTTCCTGAGATTTTTTTCTTATCATGAGTTGAATTTTATAAAATATTTTTTTCTGCACCTGTTAAAATGATCATATGATTTTTCTACTTCGGCTGGTTCATGTGGTGGGACATGCCTTAATTTCTGGATGTCAAACTAGCATTGCACACCTGGCATAGATCTCACCGTGTTGTGATTATATTTCTTTTTTATACATGGTGAGATTTGATTTGCTATCATTTTGTTGAGAATTTTTGCATCTCTGTTTGGGACAGATTTTGGTCTCTCATTTTTCTTTCTTACCCTTGTCCAGTTTTAGTATTATGATAATGCTGACTTTACAGAATGACTTAAGAAGTATTTCTCTCACTTCTACTTTTTGAAAGAGATCGTAGAGAATTGGTATCATTTCTTCCCTAAACGCTTGATATAATTCACCATTGAAACCATCTGGTCCTGTGCTTTCTGTTTTGGAAGGTTATTCACTATTGCTTCACTTTCTTTCATAGAAATACGCCTATTCAAATTATCTACTGATGTGGTTCCTGGCTGGCTCAGTCAGAGGAGCATGCAGCTCTTGATCTTGGAGTCGTGAGTTCAAGCCCCATGTTGGGGGTGATGATTACTTACGTAAATACGTAAAGTTAAAAAAATTGTCTATTGCTTCTTATATAAATTTCAGTAGGCTGTTTCTTTCGTGGAATTGGTCCATTGTTTCTAAGTTATCAAATTTCTGGACATAGAGTTGTTTGTATTTTCCTTTATTATCATTTTAACATTCATGGGATCAGTAGCAGTAGACCCTCTTCAGGTCTGATATTAATTTATGTCTTTGCTGTTTTGTTTCTTCACTAGCTTGACTAGATGTTTATCAATATTGTTGATCTTTTTCAAGAAAAACCTTTTTGTCTTGTTGATCTTCTCTATTGATATCCTGTCTTCAATTTTATTGATTTCTGTTATAACTGTATCCTTTCTTTTCTTGTGCTTATTTTGGATTTAATATGCTCTTTGCTTTCTAGTTTCCTAAAGGGGAAGCTTAGATTATTGATTTCAGATCTTTATTCTTTTCTAATATGCACATTCAATATTATACATTTCCCTCGTGGCACTGCTTTTTTCCCTAGAGTTTGCAATATATATTTACAAGTATTCTGTGTCTAACTTCAAATAAAACTATGCTAGACCATCGGTAGTGTGGGTCTATCAAGTATTCCTAATTCCTGCCTCTGTCCCTTGTAACATTGCTGTCACCCTTTTCATTTATCCATAAGCTATGATTACTAAATACATTTAACAATATATATCTGTTGTATGAATTAAGAATCAGATAAATAGTGGTGCCTGGGTGGCACAGTGGGTTAAGCATCTGACTGTTGGTTTCTCAGGTTTCTCAGGTCAGTATCTCAGGGTCTTTAGATCAAGCCCCACCCACATCAGGCTCTGCACTCTGCCCTCAGCAGAGAGGGCGTGAAGATTCTTTCCCTCTCCTGCTGCCCCTCCCCCCATGCTCTCTCTCTCTTTCTCTAAAATAAAAAATAAATCTTAAAAAAAAGAATCAGATAAATAAAAGATAATTTTACCTTCATTTATTCCTTCTCTAACACTCTTTCTTTCCTTACATATCTCTTATGTAGCTTAGATTTGAGTTTCTGACCTATATCATTTTCCTTCTTTCTGGAGAAATTTTTAAAAATATCTTGCAACAAATTACCTCATGTTTAGTTTTCCTCAAAAAGTCTTTATTTCTATTTGACTTTTGAAGGACAATTTCCCCAGATACAAAAGTAATTCTGGATGGTTTTTGTTTTTGTTTTTTGTTTTTCTGTTTACACGTTCAGTATTTCATTTCCAAGATTTTCTCCCTATATTTTACTTTCTGCACAATTGCTATGCCTCAGTGTAGCATTTTGGCATTTACCCTGTTTTGTGTTTTCTGAGATTTCTGGGGCTGGGATTTGTTGTCTCATTAATTTTGAGAATTCTCACATTCCACATATTTCTTCCATTCCTTCCTCTGTCTTCACCTTTTTGTTTCCACATGCGTATGTTACCTCTTGGGTAATTGTTTCATGCTTCTTAAACATTCCGTTTCATTCACAACTATTTTCCTTGCACCCCTCCTTTCTTTTTTCTCTTTGCTTTTCAGCTGGAGAAGCGTCCTGGGCTGACGTTCATATGTGGAAGCCCTGACTCCCGGGACCTCGGAATGGGACTGTATTTGGGGTCGGGCCTCTAAAGAGACCACGCAGGGTGAATGAGGTCTTCGGGGTCAACCAAAGGGGTTGGTCGTCTGAGTTACATGTCCTCCTGGGGGATGTTTTTTGTCTCCCCTGCTGTTCTCACATCTCCCTGCAGACTCTGTAAGTGGCATCTGAGCCTCTCCCTTCTTGTCAGCTGTAACCTCCAGGGTTTGCTCAGGAGACCCACTGATGTGGCCCTACTGTGCGGTCCAGGAAGAGCATGCCGTGGGCCTGCACTGAGGCCTCCCCTTTCACCCAGTCAGAGAGGGCAGGCCGCGGGGAGAGGCCTGGGGTGGGCTCCTTCCCTCCCCCCTGGGCTGCGTGGGCTCTGTTAAACCCGGGTGGGTCAGGTAGTTTCCCCTGAGAGCAAGCCCTTTGTTGATGGTGACAATTCTCTGGGCATATTTCGGGATGATTACTTTCCCCTCCCCTCCCGGAAGCAGGAGGGGGATGTTTCTCTGACCTTTCTCCTGCCCCCTTGGTGGGGGTTCTGGCAGAATCCCTGTCCCTTTGGGTCAGTCTAGTCACACACCGTCTCAGCATTCCCAACGAGCTCCAGCTGTAGCTCCTCTGCAGGTTGGCTTGTCTGTGCCTCGGGTTTTCTGGGTGGCAGGTTGCCCTGTGACCTGGTCTCTTTGGGGGATCCGGGAAGGATTGTAGATTCTCAGTGTGTTCAACTTTTTTCTTATGACAGGGGTGATTTGCAAGCCCCTCAAGTTTCAGACCAGAGACCGGAAGTCCAAGACACTGCCTTTTTAGGTAAGCCCTGCTAGTATTTACTTTTGATTTTCCTGCTGCTACCAAACTGGAAAAGTTGAGTGATGGTCAGAAAATAAAAGGTGAAGTGCCGAGTCACAGTGTAAGGTGTTTATGACATTGGGGGAAATCAACAGCAGTGAGGTTTGTCTCCTTAAAGGGGGACCACAGAGAGGGAGGATGGTGTTCCCATCCCAGTCCCCGGAATTGGCAGCTGGACACGGTGAGTCTGAGGCACTTGGTAGGGATCCCCGTGCTTCAGCTGGGGGGAGAAGGAGCTAGACTTCTGAGTGGCCTCCAAGCCTGTGAGATTCTGATGCCGAGCTTCTCAACTTTGACCGCAACTTAGAATTACCTGGAGATGTTATTAAAATTCCAGTGCCCAAATGACACTGAAATTAAATCAACAGTTACATTCTCTGAGGGATGAGTCCGAGGTATCCGTATATTTTAAAGCTTCCCAGATATATTTACTCTACAGTCAAGGATGACAGTTCCTGTTCTAGAATATTCCAGGAAGAAATTGAAATCATGGTGGGAATTAACCACGTTTTAGGCTTCATATTTTACAAAAGAGGCAAAATGTATATTTATGCCATCCCCAGTGACTTGCATGTGCTGTTGAGTGAAAACACAACACGCAAACCCTTCTCTTGGTACCAAGTTACTGGTTTTTTGTGGTGATTCTCATGGAGAGGTTGCATCCCTCAACTCCAGAGCAAAGCCTCAGTCCTGAGACCAGCCTGTGGGTCGTCACGCAAAATGAGCTAGTAGCATCAGCAGGATCCTTCAGTGGAATGACACAGACGATAGTGGGATCCGTTAGAAACAGACACTTCTTCCTAAGACATTGATAAATGGGGCAAAAGGACACCAGAGACCCTAGTGGTTGACAATAAAACTAGAGGTACATGATTTTTTCAAGGGGAAGTCCCATTCTTCTTTCACGCACATCCACAAAAGTTGAACCAATACATAGAGAATAGGAAAATGAAAGGTCACCAAATCGTCAGTTCTCCATGTCCTCTAACACACCTCCACCTGTGAACAAAATCACAACTGCGAGCTTGAGTTTTTTTGTCTTTTTACTGCCTTATCAATTAGCATTTCAATGTTGTCTTCTGGTTCTTCCGACTTATCATAATCATGATAGAAGTTAGGATACTCAGACTTCTCATGATGCCACATCAGACCTAAATATTCTTGGGGTTCTGCTCATATTATTTTAAAGGCCACTGGAAATGAGAGGTTTCTAATATGCTTCCTTAATGTATTACATTTTTAAAAAAACAAAAAAAAACAAAAAAAAAATATATTACATTTTTGTCAACTTTACACCCGGGGTCTTCTTGGTCATAAATGGATTAATGTCATTTTTATATTATTCTCTGCTCAATATGCAAAATAAAAATCATGCTTCCATCCTCTCTGAAAATATTGCACAAAATATAATCATAAATGCTAATTCAGAAAAGAGATGTCTGGTTAGTGAATTTGGTAAATGCTGGTTTAGACAAGTCTCTTTACTGAAGAACTATCTAAAACACAGAAGTTAAACAAGTCTCTTTACTGAAGAACTATCTAAAACACGGAAGATCCAACCATGTAATGTAAACCATGGAGAGATTTATATAGTAACTATAGTGAATAGTATTAACCATATAGTCATATATATAATTATAATAGATAATTTTATATATAATATTTAAGTATATAAAATATATTAACATCACTATAATATATAAATATATAATATATATATTATATATAATATATATATATATATAAAAATATATATCCCTTAAAGTCATTTTACCCTGAAAGCAGAAGACTGTTTCATAAATTTGACAAACAGGTAAACACATTTAAGAAATCCATCCTTCACTTCATTTGTAGACATGAATATTTCCTTTATGATATATTCAAAGCTTCACTAGCTATTATGCATTTACAACGGGAGGATATTTAAATACACATGATGAACAATTTTCCCTGTGAAGATTCATGGCCATTTAGTTGCTGCAGATTCTGATCATAGCCACTGGTATTCAAACCACGTGCTCTGCGGGTCTCAAGACAGATAACCTCATGCCAGGGATTTCTGTCAACACCTTTAAATATCAGTGGGAGCAGCTGAAAATCATGCTGCTTTAAGGTTTGTTAGTAGGACCAGGGAAATTATAACAACTGTAGAGGAAGAAAGTTTGTGAAGTTGTTCAGTTTCACGTTAAGCAACTGAGTGATGAAGTTTTTAGGAAGTGGTAAAACATAACTCTATTTCCTGCTCCTGATTCCCAACCACATTGATAGAGTGCATTGAAACAGGCAGCCAAAAATCAAAATCAAGGTTGAAGGAGGGGGTAAACATTTCACATGCTCTCAATACATACTGAAGACGCAGAGGGAAGGAAAGGCTGAGGACAGTTACCCAAGGCTTGGGGAGAGTGGGACACCATCCATGCCCAAGAGTGAGGTGCGTGCCTCCAGGAGTCCCCAGGTTGCTTACACATTCATCCTTCACCAACCCAGAATTCCTCAATTCTCCCTTCCTGCAGGTGATTTGCCTTCAGCAGCCAGTTTATTCAGATAACCCGATCAATGGGTTGTGTGTCAAAGTTATATTCAGAAAGGAGTTAAAATACTCCCATATCAGTGTGAAGTCCATTATTAATAAAATCACTATTGATCACTAATCATTTGTTCACAGTTGAAATTGATCTGTTTTAATACACAATCTAATTAAAACCTTAGTGCAACTAAGAGTGTGTGTGTGTGCATGAATGTGTGTGTGTTAGATATCTTTCCTAGGATTTATAGACTACATTCAAACCAAATTCCACAGTAGACATTTAGGAGGTTTATAGCAGGCCTAAGAGGTGAGGGCAGTAATAAGCTCATTCATTTAAATCCACAAAAGATCATTTGTGTAAATAGCTGCAACACAGCTGATTTGTAAGAAAAATATAAATGATAAAAAGTGCATTCTTTATAAAATAAAATAAAAAAAAGTGCATTCTTTAAACAGTGGGTTAAACTCAGGACATTATTAGATGTGATTAGACTCAACAATTTGGTAAATGAAAATGAGCTCAAAGCAGATAGAACTTCTGATAGTAGCGTCGGAGTGTTGTTGATTTAAGGGGAGGGGTCTTTTCCTGTTCACTTACAGTTGTACGGGTGCAAATTTAATAAGGGGGAGACTGATGTCTAGCCCATGAAGTGGGTTACATAGTTTACTTTCCCATTTGTGCAGATTTTCTGTTATTCCACCGGCCCTTATGAGCCTTGTTCTACTCTCGTTCTCTTTGAGCTTGCCTGTTCTGGATATTTCACGTACATGGAATCATGCGCTATTTGTCTTTTTGTGCCCGGCTTATTTCACTTATTAGCACGATGTTCTTCAGGTCCACCCATGTGGTAGAATATGCCAGAACTCCGTCCTTTCTTACTAATGGTAACTCATACTAAGCATAGACTACATTTTGCTTATCAATTCATCCATCAATGAACACGTGGCTTGCTTCTGCCTTTCGGCTTCTGTGAATGCTGCTGCTGTGAACGTGGATATCCAAATAGCTGTGAAAGTCCCAGCTGTCAATTCTCTTGAGGCTGTATCTCTACTGAAATCTGAGTCATACGGTAATTCTGCTTAAGTTTTTGAAAGACCGTTCCCACAGCAGTCGTGCATGTCACATCCCCAAAAGCAGCGTATAAGGATTTTGTTTCTCCTGCTCGTCACAAACACTTTCTCTTTTTCTTTTTTGTAATTACAGCCATCTTAATAGGGATAAAGAGGTTTCTCATTGTGGCTTTGATTTACAAAATCAGTTCCCCGGTGATTAATCACGCTGAACATCTTTCATGAGCTTACTGACTATTTACATATCTGAGCACAGCTTCTGCTGAATCACAAAGTTTGTGTTTCTGTTTTTGTTCCTCTCAAGGTATAATCTGATTTCCCTGGTGATTTCTTGTTCGGCCGATTGGTCATTTCTGTGTCGTTGAATTTCCACATATTTATGGATTCCCTAGTTTCCCTTCTGTTGCTAATTTCTAGTTTTATTCCACAATACTTGGAAAAGGTACTTTGTATGATTTCAACTTAAAAAATCATTAACACTTGTTTTGCAGCCTCATTAATATACTGTCTATTCTGGTAAATGTTCCATGTGCACTTAGAAAGACGTGTGTTCTGCTGTGGTTAGTTAGATTCTTCCAAATATCTGTTAGGTCTAACTTGTATATAGTGTTGTTCAAATCCCTCATGGACCTCTCTGGTGGTTCTGCTCATATTGCAAGTGGGGTATTGATGTATCCAACTATTATTATAAACTCTCTGTTTCTCTCTTGAATTCTTTTTTTTTTTTTTAAGATTTTATTTATTTATTTGACAGAAAGAGAGAGATCACAAGTAGGCAGAGAGGCAGGGAGAGAGAAAGGGGGAAGCAGGCTCCCCGCTGAGCAGAGAGCCTGATGCGGGGCTCGATCTCAGGACCCTGAGATCATGACCTGAGCTGAAGGCAGAGGCAGAGGCTTTAACCCACTGAGCCACCCAGGCGCCCCTCTCTCTTGAATTCTGTCAGATACTTTACTTCACGTTTTTTGGGATTCTGTTGTTAGCCACATATAATTAATTATTATATATTTTTGGTGGATTGAAACTTTTAACAATATATAACGTACTTGTGTCTTGTAATCTTATTTCTGTATTCCTGTATGTTGTATTTACTTATTTTACTTAAACTCTGTTTTGTCCTATAATATAATCCTTTTGGGGGGGTTACTATTTGCATAGCATGCTTTTCTTCATTTTTTTATTTTCAAACTCATTGTGTTTTTGGATTTAAATACTCTCACTGACTGTGTATAGATAGATGATATTTTTATTTATTCTGACAACCTCTCCTTATGTGGAGAGTTTAATCTATTTAAAGTAATAATTGATAACAAAAATTCACTTGTACCGTTTAGCTGTTTTTTCTTGTGTGTCTTAATTTTTTTTTCTTTTTTTGTTCCGTTTTCTATTATTGCCTTTCCTCATGTAGTTAATGTGTGTGTATGTGTGTGTGTGTGTGTGTGAGTGTGGTGTACCATTTTGATCTCTTCTTTCCTTTTCTATCTGTATATGTTTTATTAGTGATTATCTTGAGAAAGCAATTCCCATGGTCCTCTTATAGCAACCTACTTTGAATAATGCCAATTTAGTATCAAAATTATATAACACTGGTCTTCTATACATCTCTGTTCCTCCCCCTTTATGGTGATACTTTCACTGGTTGCATCTTTCTGCATTGCCTGCCCAGTAACATCAATATAAACAATGTATTGGTTTGTGTGTTTGCCTTTTAAATCAGATAGAGAACAAAAGAGCTATAAACCAAAAGTGCAATAATATTAGTTTTTGTGTTTACCTAGGTGGTTACCTTTACCAGTGTTCCTCATTTATCCATACTGCTCGTATTTAATTACTGTCCAGCATTCTTTCGTCTCAGCTTGAGGGGCTCCTGTTAGCATTCCTTGTGGGGTAGGTCTCAAAGTCATAAACTCCCTCAACTTTTGCTTATTTGGGAATGTCATAATTTCTCCCTAATTTCTTTTAAGGAGAAAATTTCTCCCTAATTTCTTTTAGGGAGAAAATTTTTCCAGTTTTTATTTGGAATTCTTGGTGGACAGGTTTATTTTTCTCCTTTCAGCATTTTAATTGGGTCATCCCACTGCCTTCTTATGTCATGGTTTGTTATGAGAGATAAGGTATTAATATCATTGAGGATCACTGGGATAAGTCACTTTTGTGACTTCAAGATCCTCTTTTTTTTTTTAAGTTTTTACTTAAATTCCATTGAGTTAACAAGCATAATATTAGTTTCTGGGGTACAATCAAGATCCTTTCTTTGTCATTGTCTTTCAACAGTTTGTAATGGATCTTGGTGTAGGTCTTTTCTGCTTTAGCCTGTTTGGAGTTCATCTGAGGTCCTTGGATGTGTGATTCATTGACTTCATCAAGTTTGGAAACTTGCATTATTTTTTTCAGATGGTTTCTCTATCTCTCTCTCTGTCCCTTTTCCTGGGACCCCCACAGGTTGGGCTGCTCAATGGTGACCCACAGAACCCTTCGGGTTCCTTCACCTTTCTTCATTCTGTTCTTCAGACTTGATAATTCCAATTTTCCTATCTTTGAGTTCACTGATCCTTTCTTCAGCCTAATCAGATCGGTTGTTGACATTTTCTTATAAATTTTTCATTCCAGTTATTGTGCTTTGCCAGAATTCCTATTTGGTTCCTCTTTATAATTTTTACCTCCTTATAAATACGCATTCCCATTTTGTTCCTACATCATTTTTCTGGTTTACTTTCTTTCTTTGCCTATGGTTTTCTTTAAATTTTTGAAAATCTTTAAGAGTTGATTTAGTCTTAGTCTAGTAACTCCAATGTCTAGGCTTTTTCAAGGATGGTTTCTGTTCATTTATTTTTCTTTCGTACAGGCCATATTTTCGTATTTCATTGTATGATTTGTAATTTTGTGTTGTTGTTGTTGAAAACTAGACATTAGAATACTATTTGGTGATAACTCTGTAAATCAAATTTGCTCCCTTCTTAGATGTTTCTCTTCCTGATGGCTGAAAGTTGACCCTTTGTTCAACAAATGTAATCTTAAGATAAAGACTTCCTTCAATTCCAAAAGCAAAAAGCCAAGCAAAACAAAACTGAAACAAAGCAAAGTGTTCTCCCACTCTTTGTGGATTGACTTTGTCACTGGTGCTGAGCCTAGAGATCAGCCTAGGATCTGCTCAGGTCTTTTGCGAACACTCATCCTGTCCTTGGTATATGCGTGTGGCTTTCTAAATCCCCACAGTACACATGGGTACTTTTGGGTGTCCAAATTTCCCCCAAGAAACTCTCTCTAGGCCTCTGAGGTCAACTGTATGCCTCAATCATTACCTTTCACCCCACATGGCTGTGGGTCTTCCTTTGCCATACAGTGTTTTTGAACAATGTCCGTCACGTTTCTGCTCTGAGTGGGTTCTGTGTTAGGTGAAACAGAAATGAAAGTCTTGTATCAGTCCTTCAGGCAGCCCCTTGACAGATTAGGACAGACAAGCTCCATGCATTGTGGAGAAGCTCTGCTCCCTCTGAAGCCAGAGACCAGGGTCCCACAGGAGGAATACAGGCTGCACTTCAAGACTTTCTGTGAGCCAAGGAGGGAGGTGGATCAAGGGCAACTAAAAATGGCACAAAGCTTTCCCACCATTTTCAAGTAGCCTTGTCTTTGATTCAGCATTTGCCTGATTGCTGTAAACAGTTGGCTATTTTCCAGAGTCCTGAGACAGTAGGTTCAGTTTCTGCTTACTTTTCCTTTTCTCTGTGGGGGAGGGGAGTTTGGAGCTGTCCAGTCCGCCATTTTGCCAAAGTCATTCTGTTGACTTCACTTCTTTTTGATGTCACTTCACTTTCAAACCCCAAATATCACAGAGGTTCTCTGAATTCCCTGGGCTTTTCCCACTTTCCCAGGCTTTTGTTTGTATATGATCAGATTGCTCTAATACTCTTACTAACAAAAACTAACATGGAGAGCATTGCTTCACAATGGCAGATTATTTATTAAACTGTTATGGTTAAGCAACATCCATCTTCCTGGAAGATTGCAGGTATTTTTGAAATATACATTAGGTATTTGGCAGTAAAATATATATTTGGGCTTCTCTTCACAAATCTGACATGATTTCCAGTATAGAGATTAGTTTTTGTATTTGTATTTACCTAGATTTACATGATTTCCAGTATAGAGATAATCTGAATCATTTTTGTTGGCTTTTTTTCCCTCTGAGATGTAATTGACATATACCATTATATTGGTTTTGGATGTATAACATAATGTTTTTGTATATGTAATATTGTGAAATCAGCACCACGGTAGGTCTAGGTAACATCTATGTTAACATGCTTTTTTTTTTTTTTTTAACACATAGGACAAAGAAAATGGTCTCACTATTTCTTTCTATTTCTTCCTTTCAACAAGTTGAGTGTATGTAGATATGTCCGTGAGTACACGTACACGGGCAGACATATGCCCACCCACACACACACATCCAGATATTTTATTGAATTATTTTGTTTCGTGGAGAATGTTTGTCTTTATAACTTTTCTTGAGCACAGTATTTTAATTTTGCTTGTACCCCATAGAGGACAACTTGAAGGTAATATGAAGGGGAAGAAAGAATATATTTTGACAAATAACTAAGCTGCGACATAATAATCTGATATCTGAGCTTCTGTTTGTCAGATGCCATCATAAATAAAAGATAGAAAGAAGCCAGGGACTTCTTTTTAAGGAAATTAAATTGTCTTGAGAATATTTCAAAAATGTGACTTGAAAGGGCATAAACATGACATAAGTGTTCTTCAGATTTCTGTTGATTCCTGAATGATCCTGGGTGATCTCAGTGGTGGTGATGTTCTTGTCTGTGTCTAAAGGCTCATCCAGGGAATAAACTCCTTAAGAGCAAAAGGTCTTGCTCACGGCCCCAGACACCGGAGGCAGACCGTGACTTAGAGCTTTTTAAGGTGATCCAGCCCTTCACCACACCCCTGGGGCACTTGGGAGCTCGACATAATGTTCCCTTTTGTGTTTTAAGATTTTTTCTCTGTGATAATTAAGACAGCAACTAGGACAACATTTTTTGGCATCTGTCCATACAAATAGCTCCTGAAGTGAGGGCTGTGATGTCTTGAGGTTTTGTACATTTTCTCAGTGGGCCAAATGTCAAGATGCGGAATATCAAAGTTCTGAATTCTTTGGAACAAAAGGAGGAAAAACCTGCCACATTTGCAACGGAGAAATGGAAATCCGATACACAGGGAGTATGCTGACAGATAAAGGATGCAGAAGTGGTGCATTTGTTTAGTTGGTTTTAAAGGCATTTTGCCACAACTGGTTAATAAATTTGCATATACTTCTCCCCAAGTCTCTGAATTTAAGTAATTAGACATTAAGATTCTTATCAAGCTGCATTTTGCATTTTGTTCTGTTTCATGCTGTTTATGCAGAAACCAATGGATATTTAACCTCTGAGAAACCTGCATTAAATCAATATTACATTAGTGCTTTAATGCCATTAGCTCAATAGCCATATGCCCAGATATTTTCTCCATTCAGAAAGTTAGGAATCAGTAAATAAAAATGAGATAATTAACAATGAATACCTGCTACTCACATTTTAAGTATACAACATTATCTCTTTCCAGTCAAAGCGTGACATTATTACCTCTCATTCAAGAAATGTAATCCCATACCCCATAGATTGCATAGCAAATGGAGCTCTTGCGGTGACCTCACATATGTTTCCAAAAATAGCACAGCACTTTGATTTATAGATGGTCAAAGATGGACTCCTGAATTATACCCATTAAAAGGCTAATTTCAAAAGAAATTCTTAGGTTGGAAATTTTGCAATGTAGGATTATGAACTAACATGGTATTTATATTTTTAATGATTATGCATTTCTACTTCTGAATTCGAAGTAGCGTTTTTATCATCCTAATGCCTTGCAATTAGAATATTTCCAAGGAAGGTAAATATTAGCTCCAGAGGAAAGGAATACAGTTTTGGCAACTTGCCTGTGTCACGGGCCCCATTGCCACCTGACCCATATGGGTATTTGTTCACTTGGGCTGCAGACTGGCTGGCTTAAACAGTATAAATTTATTTTCTCATAGTTCTAGGGCCTGGAAACCCCAGATCAAGGCCCAGTTTCAGTTGCCTGTGAGGCCTCTTAGCTTGTGGACATGGCCTTTCCTCTGAGGACGTCCAGAGAGAGAGAAAGAGAGAGAGTGTGCTATTAAGTACGCTCTGGTCCCTTTTTATAAGGACACTAATCTTAGAAGATCAAGGCCCACCCTTAGAACCTTATTTAACTGTAAATAACCCTAATTACTCTTTTAGAGGCCCCATCTCCAAATGCAGCTATCCTGGGGATAGTGGCTTTAGTGTATGAACTGGGGAGAGGGGCACAAACATTCGGTCCGTAACTCCAGGCCTCTTTATCTCCATCTTACTAGGGCCCGGCCATCTGCATTGTCCAGCTGTAACAGGGGGATAGATTTGTTCTTCCTGAGATCAAGTGGCGTGTCGGGATCACTGGGTGTGTGGTGTCATGATTGTTTAGTTGCTCCAAAGTTACTTGGAACTTCAGTAATAAACTAGAGATGACTATCGATTTAAAAAAATTAAGCTATAATTAAAAGAAAAATACAGAATGAAACTCTTCTTCCGTAATATCTGAGTAAAGGTAAGAGACTATGTGTGTCTTGCGGGAAGGCTCTCCTGTGCCCAAGACTATGCAATCAGCTGGAAACTCCAAAACCTCAGGCATCTGCTTTGACACCTTCCTGGCTCCTTCTCACCTTTGCTCAGTGGATCTGGGAGATCACATTCACTGACCCCAGGCCTGACCTTGTTTCTACAGGCAAAAAATTGAGACAAGGGATGCCCATCACATAACCTAACAATGTCTCAGAGAGATCAACAATTTTTACTCAGAATCTGAATTATCGAAACAATTTAAAGTTATTGTTGTCAATGGAGAACCTTGGAAGTTGGAAAAATGCTTATCCGCAGCAACATAAAATACTGTAAGGTATTCCTGCTATAAAACTACACATGCATTCTGAAAAACATCATATTCTGTGAAATCATGGACCAGAAAACACAGGGCTTATGAGGAAAATAAGGTCAGCAGCAACTCATAAGCCCACGGTAACTCCAGATCCAGAGCTCTAATTAAGGCAATAATGATCCAAATGTGAATTCTAGCCTTGTCCATGGACATTGCCACTTCCACCTCCACCTGTGCCTCTTTGCTGGTCCTCAGATTTGTAGGGCTTTGAAGACATTCACTTCTAATGGAGACCATTTCATCAAAATGAAAACTACACTCAAGGGTAACCTTCTTCATCAATATTTGAACACAGGGGGAAATTTCTTTGCTGCTTCTGTCTATCCTTGAGCTTCCCAGGACAGCTTATCATACTGGAAAAACAAAGACTAAGTCATTGATTCCTTGCGCTGAAGTAGGACTTCTGCCCGATTTTGCATTTTAAGGGGAAAAACCTTAAGGTCTTTATATATTGCTGATGTATCTTAATCCTATGACCTGACCCTAATCCCTTCAAATTATTAACATGCTAGGGGAAATTATATATGAACCAACAGGATCTATACAAACTAACATTTTTTCCTGTGTGTATGAGCTAACTTAAATCAAAGAAACAATGTATGTAGCAGAATGGATTGTATATGGGGCTATGATAAGAAAGAAAAAAGAAAAAGAGAACAGAGAGACCCCTGGCTACCTTTTGAGGATGGAAGATTTTATGTATTTATTTAAGTAAGCTCTGTGCCCAATGTGGGGCTTGAACTCACCACCCTGAGATCAAGAATCACATGCTCTACCGACGGATCCAGCCAGGTGCCCCTCAAGTTACTTAACCCTTTTGAACTACATTTTCCCCATCTGTAAAATGGGGTTAATATTATCTTCTGAGGCTACGGTAACGGTGAAAGAATCTCTGTAAAATGATAGGTACAAAGTAGGCCCTCAACTAACCATTGTTTTTCTCATTATTATTTATTTTTATTTTTTTATTTTTTTATTTTTTTAATCAACACATAATGTATTATTTGCTCCAGGGTACATGTCTGTGGATCCTCAGGCTTACACATTTCACAGCACTTACTATAGCACATACCCTCCTCAATGTCCATAACCCAGCCACCCTATTCCTACCCACCCCTACCCCCCAGCCACCCTCGGTTTGTTCTGTGAGTTTAGGAGTCTCTTATGGTTTGTCTCCTTCCTGAT
>CM052899.1:2966294-3017396 GCA_028534135.1 Potos flavus | reverse complement strand
TGCCAACAACCAGGTTGTGATGTTGCCTTGTAGCTTGCAGATTGCTGCTGTTACCAGAAACTCAGCAAAGTACAAAAGGATTCTCTCTAGATCATTTCTTACCGTGGCATGTGAATCTGCCATTACCTCCATGCACATTTTAAGTGCAAATATTTTTAAGGCCAAGCTAGCGAGTTTTATAAAATTATATAGCTCATTTAAATAATCTGGTCTAAATACAGTTTCATGATTCTAAATTTCACTGAAAAATTATATACACATTTGTAGATGGGAGTTAGCTTTAGAAATATTTTGCTTAGGGAGTTGTCTAGAATCTTCATTATTTCATGTAATTATAAATTGCTTCATTAAAATTTTCATAAATGGTGAATGAGCAGCTAGTTGGATAAGTTTTGGAAAAATAATATTTGGATGAAAGGTGGAAAAGCAAAGAAGCAGACAGAAATTTCTGCAATGATAGGAAGACCGCTTTCTATTAACAGGGAAGAAAAAAAAAAAAGTCTAAAAATGAGCCAACCTGAAAGCAATTAGAGCAGCATCCTATGGAGAACAGGTGATGCAGGCTCACATTTCCAAAAGTAAAGCAAATCTCAGGAAAGAGTGGCAATACTCCAGAGAGAAACAGTTTAGTGTCCTTCTCAGAGGGGATCTCACATCACAGCTTAAGAGCTCCTCGAGAGGGCGCAGCCCGCCCGGCTCCCTATAACCACACGTGGACTCGGGTATGAGAACCTGTACCAAAGAGACCCGTGTGGCAGAAAGAACATTCCGACCTCGAGTTCGGCAAGTGTCTCAAGATCAGGTGGAATCAGGCTTTTCTTGTGGGGAGGAGTGCACAGGTCAGAATGCCAGGAGTGGCAGGTGACTCGAGTGGGGGAGGGGAGGTGCCAGCCTTTGGGGAGGCTGTCCTATACCCCAGGGTCTGGGGTGTACCGGATCCAGCAGCCTGTGGGGCTGAGAGCCCTGGGTACAGGCTGGCTGCTTTGGTTAACTCAGTGGGGACAAGCACTTCAGCTATTTTTCTATGAGAGAAACAAAGAGGGAGTTTGGAGGGACTGTGTCTGAGCTTGTCACAGGCCAGCAAGGAGCCTTTCTGAATCTTACCAAGTTCCATAAGGAAAGATGGTTCTCTGCGGTAGGCGCTTTCCTGAAACAGGAAAGGTAGGGGGCACTTCTTCACTATCATTGTGTTCCAGAGCAGAGGGCTCAAGAGAAGGTAGACAGATCTCTCGAGAACCTGTTCCTGGGTGCCCTTGCTACACTGCCTGCTGGGAAAGATTCTGCTCTAAAGGAAGGTCTGGGGACAATAGGGAGGGATCAGCAAATGCAAAGGAATTACAAAATAATGACTGAGAGGCGGTGAGCTTGCAGTAGACAGCAAAGCCCAATAAGTTTGCACAGAGAGGGGAGAGAATTGCAGGAAGAGGCAAAAAAAGATGTTCTCGTAAATATGTACACATATGGCAAATGATCGTATGCACGTATATTGTAAGTGGGCTTTGAGATGGGAGATGCTGAGGCTGGCGTTTTTTTCCCCATGTCTGGCCTCTTATTCTTCCCTGGACAATGATGGCGGTTTCTAGAGACTGAATGATTGTATCCCCCCGAATTCATCTGGTGAGATTGTGATTCCCAAGGTGATAGTATTAGGAGGTGGGGCCTTTGGGAATTGAATAGGTCATGAGAGTGAAGTCTTCCTGAGTGAGCTTGGTGTTTTTATAAAAGAGACCCCATAGTGCTCCCTTCTGCCTTCCCCCATGTGAGGACACTGTGAGAAAGCGGCCCTGAATCTGCCTACACCATGATCTTGGACTGCCAGCCTCCAGAGCTGTCGGAAGGCATTTCTGTTGTTCTTTAAGTTACCCAGTTTATAGTATTTTTGTTATAGCAGCTCAGTCTGACTGAGACGGTGGTGCTCTTTCTCTGTAGTGGCCATGGGGTCCCCAACACACACGGACACACCCCTGTCCCCTTGCTCAGAGCCACCCAACATAGAGAGTGTAGGGGACGCCCAAGTGGGATGAGTGACAGTTCCTCCCAAGACTTCTTCCTGCCTTTGCTAAGACCGAGGAAAGCAAATCTCAGACTATCCGGTGTGTGCTTTCCCCACATGATACTCCAGGCGGGAGAACCATTTCCTAATAAAAGTGATGGAAACTCAGTCACTCTGACATTTCAAGCTAGACTGTCCCAAGCTCCAGCATTGTGATAAAGGAAATTCTTGTCCTGGCAGGCAAAAGGGATTAAATCAACAAACTGTAAGGGGATGGGAGCAAAGCAGTAATTCTCTTTGATGCTTTCTCAGGCTGTTCCCTCACTAACAGTGACATACATTCTTTGCAAAAGTTCTTCTGCTTGTTTCATTTTTTGCAACACAAATTAAGCATTTTATAAGGTTAGAAAAGCTTCATTGCTAGCTTTATTTCTAACCTAAGCAATCCTTTGTTATCAGGATGGCTTGACATTTGGGGGGCCATGGATTATTCTCTGCAAAACAGACACACACACACACACACACACACACACACACGCATATCATTTGAGCAAATATCTAATCCTTTGAAAACATAACGCAGATCCAGGCTAAAATCTTTCTCTATACTATTTAAAATCTCAACTTTACTTGCCCATCTAGAAGTTTTTCTGGAATGACTAGGATTTTCAATATTTTGAAGGGAGATATTTTATAATGGTGTTCACATGTCTTTCTTTTAATTGTTTAACATTTCCCTTATACTCCTGTAAGCATTTGAAATCTGCAAAATTTCAGATCTGCCCTTGAGAAACGCTACAGTCCACTCACCAACACACTGCCAGGGGCTGTGGTTTCGACAGGTCCGTGTGCCCTCCACGCCTTCTCTCTTTCTGTAAGAGTTGTCATACCCATGACTAAGGCCCTTGTGAGGGCTGAGTGAGGTCACGTGCACAAAAGCACAATTTGAGTGCAGGGGACCATACAAATGTTAGTTGTCATTTTGTGTGCAGCAGTAGATAAATGCCCAGCACACTTACAACTCACAAAAGGCTTATTGAATATATTTGGGAAAAGAGCTCTCCTGGTTGTTTCCTTGTCTGTACAGTGAAGGGATTGTACAGTTGATATCTAGCGACCCCCTTCTAATTGCATTTTTCTCATTTAAAATAATGGCAGTTTATAGCTTTTACCATTTATAAACAGGCTTAAAACCGTATTATCTCCTTGACTGCCACGACCATGGTCAAGTCAGTTACACTAATTCACAGCTCAGTGTTTTGCCATGACAAATGAATGTGAACAATTTCCAAATCTTTTGTTAATGATATTGGACCAACTTAATGATGATAACATATATTTGTACAGGCCTTTTAAATTTCAATAGTGTTCTCCCGTATGGCATTTATTGTGCTCCCAATATTACATGGGAAGTGGGCAGGTATTATTGACCTAGTTATTATAAAGAAATTCCTAAATTAAGACTGAAGGAATTTAGACTGAGATGAAATGACTTTGCAAAATCCTCACAGCTGGCTGGTGGAGACTGATGACTTGGACCCATGCCTGCTTCCTCCACGTTCCTTCTCTTCCTCCACCACCTTTCCTTGACACCAGCTACCTCATAGCAGACTGAAGCCAAGTTCCTTCCTTCAGAGTCTCGACTCAGATGAAAGATAGAGCACCCACTCTGTTACCAGAAGATTCCATCAGCCCAAGCCTACCATCTCTTCCCAACGGAATCCCCAAGAGATCCCAACATCTCTTAATAGATGCACTCTGCAAAAGGTTTTGCCTTTCCACTAACAAAGACACAATTGGACACCTGCAACTCAGAGTGTGAGGGCGTGCCTTCACAGGTGTGTGTGCTTGTGTGTACACGTGCACATTTGTATCTGCCTCTTGAATCCACCCATACTGATTAGGACCCTCTGTCCAGTACTAGATAGTGACACAAATCATCACACTTGTCATGACTGGGAACAGCCTTCAAAATTTTAGGCAAATTTGTGGAACTCACTCTCACCAGAACACCTAGCTAAATTGGGGGTGTCTCCTGACTAAAATTAGGGGTTTCTACTCATTTCCTGTCTCCCAGGCTTGCTGGTCAGTGTTGCAATATTAGAGACCTGGGTCCAACTTCCCATCAGGAATAGCTCCCACGACTAGACTTCTGCCTACACTTTAAATCCTGTTATTCAGTTGATTTCCCGAAAGCCCCCCACGTCAAGCTCTTCTCTCTGATCGGAATTGGCTTCATGCACAGAGCTGAGAGGAACAGGGAATCCATCGGTGCAGAGATACAGTCTGACTTTCTCCAGAGAAGCATCCTTGAAAATGATTCCAGTGACAATTTGCTCTGATCAATTTTCCAAACTATGGGGTAGCCTGATACAAAAATTCCTCAAGAGATAAGTGGAAGTTTTTCTTGCCTTTGGCCCCAGGCCAAGGCACAAGCTCCAGACTCCCGTTTCTATTCCCACTGAAGGACTGTCGAGTGGAGATGTGGCTTTGAGAACCATCTAGCTACTGCGTTGGGATCCACATAATGCCGATCCTCAGGGCCTGAGGACCGCCGTCCTATCAGAACATGCTTAAGCAGAGTCCCGGTATGTACTTGCCAGCACTTGGCTGTCCGGCACGGCCCTCTCCGCGAGCATCCTCGAGCTGGGCTTGAACTCATGCTGAAATGGCAGCTCGAATGCTTCAAGTCCCGAAGACCAGGACAGGCTCTAGGGATGCCATCCACGGCTGACCTCCGACTTCCCCAGGTGGACGCCCCATGTCTACAAGGAATTGTGCGTCACTGAGTGCAGATTTAGAACCCCCTCAGATTACCAGCTGTTAGCTCTTGACCTCGACCATCCCAGTGAGCTCGGGAAGCACTGAGAAAGTCCTGCCTTGACTGGGGCGTCCAGTTGCCCCCATGAGTCCACACAAAGGTGGAAATGCTTCAACTTGATGATGTGGCAAGGGCATTTAAGGACATGCACTCTAACCGAAGGGTCACTCTGTGACCCTGCCTAACATGTCAACACAGTCCCCTCAACCCCCATGGAGGGTGACGATAGTCTGAGGGACACTGGATCCCGTATGTCTTAATCCAAAGAGCCAATATGAATACTCTCAGAGTGACACTTCTGGGCCGTCTGCATTTCCATAGAACAAGGCAGTGTCCTACGGGCAAGCAAAGGGCTTGGTCCTCCCGTGTCCTCCCAGGTCTGCTCCCTGGAGAGCTGCAGAGTGGTGCTATCTCATTTCTACCACACAGCAATCCTGGCTGTGAAGATCCATCTTCGTATTGTTTTCCTCTCTCAGAAATTCAATCTCACTCAGCATTTTCTTTAGTCTGCTATCTGAACCGACAGGCCTGTGTGGGAGAGGAATGGGAGGTAACATTGCTGGCTACACAGATTTCTGTCACAGCCCCCTGGCCCCCTCCCCCCACAGCCCACTGAAAGCCCAGATTCACAGGGGGGCCGTTCTCAAAACAATTAGCAAATCCCTGCGAAGTTCTCCACTTCAGTCTTCCGAGACTTCTGAATAAAATGTTCTCCATATCATTATGATTTAACTTAAAGCATCATTTGCTTAAAGAAAAGGAGATCTTACACCATAGAGCATAATTTTAGAGACAGAGAATACTTACAGCAGATACATAGGGCCCTTCTCCGTCTTTGGATATGATCCATTCCATTTGAGTAGCTCCATTTACAAATAAGGCAATGGAGGGCAAGGAGAGTAAAGGCATTGGGGGAGAAAAGAGCAGTTTTAGTAGTTATTTATTTTTTTTTTTTATATAGTGCACAAGGGTTTGTGAACTTCTAACAGAGTTTGCTGTCGAGGATGGGCCCACTGAATGCCTTTCTGATGGGAGTGGGGGTCTCCGGGGATGGCTCCGTGTGGCATTCCAGGAGGGACATGGACAAGCGACTCCCTCCCATCCCCAGGTCACTCACCGTGTCACCTACCGCATTTATCATCTTTCCCTCTAACTCAGAACCTGGGCGACCCTCGCAGTAACTGAGCCACAGTCAGTGAATACAAGCTCACAGTAGGATTCCCTAAACCTGGGTCCACGCTCAAAAGAATTTTGTAAAATGTCTTCTGACCAGAACAGAAATTCGTTTGGGAATTCATTACGGATATACCCCTCCCAAGCTAGTCACCTGTGTTTCGTCCTCACCTACAGTGCTCTTCATTCTTTCCATCCGTGTGGACATCCCATCTCTCCTCCTGGGTCACTTAAGACCTTGGCGTATCAGAAAATCTTCAGTAGCAACCCCAGACGGAGCGGGATATCATGAAAAAAAGCTTGGACCTCATCCTTGAGTTTCCATCCTGTTCCTGGTAATTACTTAACATGAACTGGGACATGTCAATCAATCATTCGGAATGTACGTTTCTGCATAAGCACATACGTGACACTTAGTAGGTATGTTACTAGGGCACCTTCTCTCTTCGTCTAATTATCCCAATAGGAACCATGCCTTATGCCTCTTTGTGTCATGGCGCCAACTGCAGAATCTTACACATTCCAGAGCTCAGTAGAAGTCGTGTTATTGCTACTGCTGTTGATGTCAGCAATCACCTACTATTTTGGATTTGACTGCAGCACTGCTCCGCATTTAAAAGGGATAACCTCAGAACCAACTGTTTTGTGGTAATTCCAAGGATGAAAACTACTGCTTTTCCAATAGGAAAGATTTTGCATATACGGTTTCAGGAAGTATTTTAGAGGATCTTATTTCAATCAATAAGAAAGAAAGGACAATCCTTCAGAGGAAAAAAAATACCAAAATATATTTAAATGCAAAGGCAAAGCTAAAAAGAATGGGGAGAAAGGAAGGTAAACTTACTTTTTTTTTTTTTAAATTTTAACTTAGTGTTTTTCATATATGGTCTCAATTATTTCTCACAGCAATTTTAGGAGTTAAAATACACATATTCTTTTAGGGACCGGAAAGCTGGTGCCCTTGAGTAAATGCACAAGGCCACCCAGCTAGGAAATGGAAGAATTTGGACCTAACCTCAGGTTAGCGAAGATCCGTGTTTTCCCCCCACCAGGAATTTCTCCTTTTGCAGAATGTCAACCTACAGCCAGATGGAAGAAACAGGTCTTGTGAGGTAATCAATGATGGCAGCCTTATCAGTCCTCGATCACAGGATCTGAACCTGTTCCTTCGCCTTTACTACCATCCTTCGCCCAATGTACTATTCTCCAGGGATTTTGCTTTCTCAGTGAAAGGTCAGGTTAGAGTATAAGCGTTGACTCTCACAACTCAAAATTCATACAAATACCTGCTCCTTGTGGGGTGCTCTGGAACACCAAAAAACCTCCAAGCTTTAAAGGACAAGATTCTACTAATGACATTTCAGACCTACTAAGTTCAAGGAGATTTGGAGAGTTGACATATACAATATAGAGGTAATCATATATTTGTCTATCCTTAGGGTCAGTCAAGGGAGAAATGGGCAAGGAACTGAGGGAAGGAACTCTTTGGTGGGCAGAGAAAACAAGATGGAAATATTCTAGAGCAGTCTGCGTCTCCTTCACGAGGAGCCTTTTACAAAGCCATTCTGGACACCCCCACCTACCACCACCATCACTGCACGGAAAGTTCCTGTGCTCAGTTGTCCTAGTCACGAAATGTTTGAAGGGAAAAGGAGCCAAAGAAGACCAAGTACATTTCACCTTGATTCCTGGCACCTTTAATGCTCATCCCAGGACCATTTTTCTAATACAGCAAATCTGGCAGAAGGAAGAGTGGGTGGTATGCAGACCCAATCACAGGGAGACAATGAAAAGCCACTAGTATCACAATGCCCGTTTTCAAACGGAACTATGGCTCTATGGCTGCTCTCCATGTGTTTTGAAACAAAGGGAATATTTTAATTACATATTTTCTCAACAGGAGGAGATCATCAAGGGGGAGCTAGTCACCACAGGTGACGTGGAATTGATACAACACAGTGCATGATGTCAGCATCTCCTCTTGATGTCTGAATCTAAGACCTTTGTGAGCAAAATGGTTATTTCCAGTTCTGTGATTACTGCACAATCCGTTGACTTTTCATGGAGAAAATATTTAAAAAATCACAACAGTTGCAATTTACAGATGAAGACGAATGCAGTGATTTGTATTCTAAAGTTGTTGCAGAGATACGTGTGTGTGTGTGTGCATGCACACGCACATGTATTTGTTTATTATGACTGCTTCTTTAGTTAAGTGAAGAAGAGGAAAATGCTAAAAGTAAGATATAAGAAAAAAAAAAATCACAGAACTTTAGAGGAAGCATAAACGTGAACCCAAACTCTGTCTTACAAGAAATTTTACTTACTAAGAAAATTGAGTCTCAGAAGTGAAGTAGTTTTGCCAAAAGCATCAAGCTAGACAACAACTTTCAGCCCTTCTAAAGTCTCGTCTCATTAGAAAACGGCTATTGGTGGAAGTCCCTGGGAAAAGTCACCTGCCAGGAGATAACAATTCCTAAAACTAGATGAGCTTTTGTTTGTATTTCCACAGTAATATTTAGTCCTGGAGGATCAATGGGATCTCTCCTCACTGATCTAATGACCTCAGTATTAGACCGTGCTGATAGCTATTAAAAGCATCTCTGCCCTAGGTTTGCTTTGGTGCAAGAGGAAAGCATTATTAATGAACATTCCGAATGTCACCTCGCCTCGTTCCGGACCGAGTTTCTCGAGCTTGCTAGTGTTCTACAAGCCTTGGGAAAGAGCCAGGCATGAGGCAGCCTTTCAAGCTGATCTTAAAAGTCATAGTCAATAAAGCCTGTGGTTTTCCCCACATGGATTCTTGTGGAATTCACCTTGAGACAATCTGGGGGATGTTGACTGTGTTTCTTGTTCCCTACCAAAATCCATGTTGCCACTCCTAAAATGTAGATCAGAGCAGATGGTAAAGGCTTTCTCCATCTGGGTTCTTCTTTTCTTCTCTCCTCCTTCAGAGATCAACTGGATAGAAAAGGAAAATATTTTTTTGAGAATTTTGCTATACATCAACCATTGTTGATTTTCCCAGCAGGTCTATGAGGTAGGTATCATGTTCCATATTTTCAGGTGAACAAACGTAGGGTAGGTGTTTCTTAAGGTCTCTAGAAAGTGGCAGATGTGGGATTCAGAGAATGTTGTTTTGACCACAATGTCAACCCCCATACAAGTGGTTCCTAAAGAACAAACTCAGCCTTCATCTGCATCACCCAGAACGAGTCAGAAAGGTAAATTCTTGGTCCCCATCCTGGACACTTGAATCAGAAGCTCTGGGGTTGGGGTCAGAAATTTGTGCTTCACCAAGTCTTCCGTGTCATTTTGATGCACACTGAAGCTTGCATTTTGGGCTCCTTTAATTTGGGTGCCCATTTGTAAAAGAAGAGAACTCACAATTTTCTCGGACTTCCTAATGGACTGTTTATAGCATGGTTTGTCTTCTGACTCAGATTGATTTAACACATCTCAGCTCCCCACATCCTAATGCCATTCATCTGTCTTCTGTTTATATGCCATTAGTAAGGGAAAGTTCCCACCATGTATATATACCAGAAAAACATGGAAAAGTATTCAACTAATTTATTTTAAAATGAGTTAATGAGATTGGTTTTAAAAATCAAGATTCAGGGGCACCTGGGTGGCTCAGTGGGTTCAAGCCTCTGCCTTCAGCTCAGGTCATGATCTCAGGGTCCTGGGGATCGAGCCCCGCATCGGGCTCTCTGCTCAGTGGGGAGCCTGCTTCCCCCTCTCTCTCTGCCTGCCTCTCTGCCTACTTGTGATCTCTCTCTCTCTGTCAAATAAATAAATAAAATCTTAAAAAAAATCAAGATTCACATGAAAAAAAGTTATAAATGATTACAGAATTCTTTTTTTTTTTTTTTTTTTACAGCCTAGCAAATTATCTACCTTGGAGAATGCTCCATGCACACTTGAAAAGAATGCGTATTATGCTGTTATTGAGTTGAGAGCTCTGTAGATGCTTGGATTTGTTGTTGTTGTTGTTTTTTATAAAGCAACCACAGGAGCGTAGAGGTCAGTGTGTGAGAACCTTGGAGCCCAGGCTTGATTCCTCCTCCGTGTTGGGGAAGAGGACAGCAGATGTGGTTTGTAAATGTTGATGTGGTGAAAGGCTGAGCGTGAGTCACCATCTGACCCTTAGTAAGATGTAACCTCCTACAGAGTCATGTGATTCCTGCAAGCCCACCCATTCCTCATCGGAAGGGGTAATAATGACAACCACGTTATGGAGGAGAGTATGTCTAAAAGATTTCTGCAGACCATCAGTGATGATTCTGACTTGTGCTTGAATTCCTGGAGCTGCGCATACTTCTTGCTCTTCCAGGATAGGCATTGCATTTAGGGAAACAAGAATCTGACCCTGTTGTTGAGGAAACAATTTCCCCAGTTCTGTATTCGCTGTCAACTTTTAGTCTGTGACATTGAGTAAGCCAAACAATGACCCACTTAGCAATCATAGCAATATACTTACTATATTCTCTAAGATTTTCATGCATGTATAGCTTTTCTAGCTAATTAGCATTCTCCTTTGTGCAAAGTTTTTTAATTTCTCATTTTATCTCAAGTATCCTGTTCATATTTTCTATCTCCTCCTCAGGCAATTTCACATAAAAGAAAACCACTCTTCCTCCTCATTTCTAAGACTTTTCTGAGGTTTTTGTTGCCATCTCTCCATCTGAGTCTTAATAAGGTAGTTGTTACATTATTTTAGAGATGTCTTTATCTTTCCCTCTGCCTATTCATTCCACTGCTCAACTCCCGTTTTCTGAGTGCCAATACCATCGCTAGTACTACTTAGCCAGAATCCCAATGCCACAGACAGTAGTATGCTTCAGACTGGAGAACAGAAAGAAAAGAAAAAGAAAAGAAAAAAGAAAAGAGAAGAGAAGAGAAAAAGGAAGGAAGGAAGGAAGGAAGGAAGGGAAGGAAGAAAGGAGGAAGTGAGCAAAAAAGCAAGGAAGGAAGGAAGGAAAAAAAAGAAAGAAGAAACCCTCGGTGCAAAAAAGGCACTGCAGGCCAGCACAGAGCAGTGGTCACAAAGCTGCCTGGTGTGAATTCCCCACGGTACTCGTCTTACTCTAATCCCATTTGGTTAATGCTGCTCTAAATAACTGGCATTAGAATTGTGATATAAATCGAGGCTTTCACATCCATTTAGCAATCAAAGGGGGGAAGAGCCTCTAGGAACATAATAATGGGCTTCAACTACAGCCTGATTACATGAAGGGGGCCAGAGAGTTCTGGAGGGGCTTTCCAGAAACAAGTCAGGGTGGTGGTGGTGGTGGGGGGGCCTCAAATCAGCTGAGAGAGATAAGACCAAAGGACCATCAATTTCTCTGCAAAAGCCCAACAAGGAAGGCTGGACACTAGATGGCAGCAGTGCCACACGTGTTCCTTCCAAATTAACCTTCCAGGTCTTGGGGGAAAAAATATCACATTAACACACAAATACAACCAGATTACAAAATCAGCCTATCTTATTTGACAGCCCTCTCCCACCCTCATCCTACCTACGTATGATGGAGAAACAATGGGCAGGAATCATCGTAACTCTCTGATATTTGAGCTGGGCAAAGAAAATGCCCCATATGAATAATAGCAAATATGGATAGTTATGGTTATTGGGATCATTGTTTCTTAAAAATGGGAATAAAAAAATGGAAATCATTTTTTGCACCCCAATGAAAAGAGGTGGCATTAAAGACTTTAAGTAGGACACCGCCCCCCCACCCCCACCCCCGGGCGAGTGAGGTCTAAAGGACAACCTGGGGCTTGTGGCAGTTATATATAAGGGTGTTCAATTGTGCAGGTGACATTCAACATTGCTGATTGGGATCCTAATAAAGTAAAAATCATCTATGCATCCTAGACCAGGAGGGTTAGATTTTGGAAACGTTTTTTAATGGGAGAAATCCTTCTTGGTGACATGACTCATTAAGGATAGCAGTGGAAAAAAAGACAAGACACTGCTTCTCAAGAAGTCAGCTCACCTAAAAGATTTTGGGGGGGGAGAGGGATGAGAAGCTGGATATGAACTATTGGAGCACTTAATAGTTCGTAAAAAAACATTTTTGTTGACTTGCTGATTTACAGGTATCAACTGAGATCTGATTTGAAATCACAGAGGGGTGATCCTCTCTACCTGTTTTTAGTTCAGCCTAAAGAATAACCCATGCATTCCACGGGGAATTCCTAAATGACTGAGCCATTTGCCTTCTCATTCTCCCTTTGGGGATAACTTCAACAAAATAGGAAAATCTAAGTCTTATGTAAAATCCAAATCATGTATGTGGAAAATCCAAGTCATGTATGAGACTGTAACTTTCAGAAAATCAAATTTGGTTCCTCATATTCCGAAGCTCATATCTCCATGAGAGACACATTAGCTTTGATGGTATTTCCAATTGTTCCTGGTAAGGCTGTAGGGAGACTCAGGAAATCGTGCTTTGGTGCTTGCATTTCAAGATTGTAGCCTTTCATTTTCTAGATGGGTTATCACATTCTCATGTAACCTAGAGACCACTGGGGCAAGGGGAGTATAAGAAAAATAAGGCAGGAATATAAAAAATTATTATGAAATTGCTAATTCAATATTGAATTCTGACTGAGACAAAACGGGTGGAATAAAGCACCATGAGCAAATGCCAATCATGGGCTCTCCACTCCACCAAAAACATTCGGTGATGTGGAGGACTCAATGTTTATATCACTGGTGACTGTTAATGTTTCTGGACATGGAATGTAATCCTCTTCCTAAGGTGTGGGGTCTCCATATTCTGGTTCCCTTCAGTCTTCCCATGGAGTGACTTCAACCTTTCTGGTCAAGAATGGTGAATGCTTTCACTGTCCTTTGTTAGTGCTAGCACTCACTTGTGATTTCTTTCTTCTATGAACTGAGCACGGTTCCCTAAAATGCCTTGCCTTACCTATTCCCCCCAGAGATGGCATAAATACCTTTTCTATTTGGGGAGGGTGGAATCTGGTTCATTCTATCTCCTACTGCCATTCTAGAGCTCTGTTCTCTCTCTCCTGGCTTCATCCCTTAGTAGATTCAGAAAGGAGTTCTCTTTTAAAGTCCCTGCCCAGCCCATTAAATTTGATACAGCGTTTCACTTGAAGGTTTGCCAACATGCCATCTCTACTAACCAGACTGTGCTGTGAATTCTAGACAGTCTCCCTGATTTAGAATTTAATCTGAACCTAAGTTTGTTCACAGATAACCCTAACACAACCTAAGCCAGGAAATAGGAAAATCATTCTAACTTCTTGTACATGGTCACCATCCCAAAGATCACTAAAAATAATTATACCAAATAAAAATTAAAAAAAAAAATGTTTCTTTTTCTTCCTTGGGGTTAGAGCTTGTGGATTCTCTTTCCACCTGCAATTTTTTTCTAAGTTACGCAGGGGACTTCTCTCGGGTCAACAAGGAGAGAGATCAGCAGGTGGAGGCCGGCGTCCGCCCCCGCAGAATCCCTCCTGTTTGCTCGAGTTGCTGGGCTGCATCGCCTCTCCCCGCGTGTGGCGTGGGTGTCCCCCACCCGAGCGCGCAACGAGTCTCCTTTCTCCAGCCTGCGCGCCGCTGCGCCGGAGGCCGAATGGAGCGCGGCACGGCGCGGGGAGCCCGAGGGCCCGAGGCCGGGCTCTGTCTGGGATTGCGCCGTGCCCAGCCTCCTTCCCCTCTCTGTGGGTAGGGATGGTTGAGTCCAGCCGCCACGGCAGCGGCTCCTTGTGCCGCTAGCAGCCTGTCTTCTGCGCTCTCCGCCTTCCCTCTCTAGGCTGGCTCTCCTCCCCCCGCACCCCTCCCTCCCTCCCGCAGCTCCCACTCGCTGGCTCTCTCTCCAGCTGCCTCGGCTCCAGGTCTCTCCTGGCTGCGCGCTCGCTCCGCGCCTGCCCCCTCCCGCAGCCTCGCCGCCTTGGTGCCTTCCTGCCCAGCGCGGCCGGCGTGTCCCCGGCCCGGCCCGGCAGCCCGGTCGGCGCTCGGAGCCGCTCAGCCCTGCAGTGGCTCGGGACCGATGCTATGAGAGGGAAGCGAGCCGGGCGCGCAGACCTGCACGAGGCGTCGGATGCGCGGCCGGTCTGGGGACCGGGATCTGTCTCCGGCTCGCCTTGCCCTCTGGTGATTATTTGGCTCTGTTCATAGCCCTGCCGTTCCTCGGAGGAGACGGGCGCAGCTGAGAAGAGCCATCGGTGTCGTGTGCGTGTGGAATATCTGCAGACATGACTGCGTGGAGGAAATTCAAGTCGCTGCTCCTGCTTCTGGTGCTGCTGGTTCTGTGCGCGGGGCTCCTCACTGCAGCGAAGGGTAAGACGGTCTTGCTTGCTACCGGGGAGATGGGCGAGCCCTCCGAGGCCCCGTTTGCGAACGCAAGTGTGTGTGTTGAGCAGGGCAGGGTACCCGGGCGCTGGCGTCTGCCGGGGGTTCTCCATCACCGACGCTGGGGGGAAGGCAGTGCCCGAGAGCCGGGCTTCCATCGCCTTCTTCCCACCCTTGTCTCCCCCGCCTCTCCATCCTTTCACTTGGCTGGCAAGACATGCTCTCTTTTTTGGTGGTGTGGGTTGTTGGGGAGAAAGGAGCCAGACCCGAGTTGGGCTGAAACTGCGCTGTGGCGGGCGATGTTGCCTGCTTAGAGATGTGGCCCAACGGGTCGGGGTGGCTGGGGTGGTTCCCAGGACTTTCCCCGGACCCCGAGCGGCTGGGAAAGTGGCCTGGGCGAAGCCAGCCTCGCAAGTTCTGGCTCTCTAGGGGTTTGGGGGAACCAACAGGCGAACCTGCCCGCTGCCCAGGCTCCCCGCACCCTTGCACCCACTCGGCCGTCCCTTCTTCCCCCTCCAGCGTACTCGGGGAGTGATGGGGAGCTACCTCCGTTAGGTCGCCCCCGCCTCCTTCTCCCTGGACTTCGCTCCTTGCAAGTTAGAAGGAGCTGGCAAGGTGCGTGAAGAAAGTGGGGAGACCTGGCTGGGGTTGAACCTCAGTTGTATTCGCTGTGGTCACAGTGCTCTACCCCTTGCTACCTCTGGTCAAGAGAAGGGTTCTCCCTGGGTCAGTCCCGGGGCTTGGAGCTCTGTGAACTTGGTTTTCTCCTTGAAACGAGTTAGGGAATGTTTTCCTCTAACTAGCCTACAGGCTGCAATCTCGGAGCTGGCAATAGCTCCAGCACTTGTCTATTCTCTGGGAAAGAAAACAAGCTCCCTCTTGATTCCGGGAGAGGGAGGGGAGGAGGGAGAGAAACGGGAGAGAGAGGGGATATTGATTGATTTTCACATTGGAAATACCTGCCCCCATTTCCTCATTTTGGCCTCCTTGGATGCTCCATATGTCAATCAACGCCCCATCATCCCACTCCTGGGAATATCTGTATTTATATAGATTCCCCCCCCCTTTTCCTTTTTAAAGGATGCTGTCAAATCTTGAGTGTGTGTGTTTTCTAATGGCCATTTGCTCTTTCCCCACATAGAATTCCCCCTTCCCTCTCTAGATTCTTCCATCTTTTTTTTTTTTTCCCACCCATTTTCTATTCCTTCAGTGTTCCAGATTCGAGGGTGATTGACAAGGCGAAGGAGGACTATCTCTGGTTCCATTAGGAAACTCCAGATGGGCCTGGCCTGGAGAGAGACAGGGAGAATGGCAGATTAGGCTTCCCCTCCTGGCTGCTCTTCTCCAGCCGGCGTCCAGGGCCGGTTGAGAGCTGGCCGCTAGGCACCAGACCCTGCACGCACGCACTCCACCCCTACGAAAGGGTGTCTGTGGGAATGCACCCCAAAATCTCAGGAAGCGCAAATGTTTGGCGTTAGTCGCCCGAGCTTTTGGTCTCTCGGAATCAGGGACCTTCCTGCAGACACCTACCCTCTGCCCATGGGCCCAGCTCGGACCAGACGCCCCGCCTTGGGGGCCACTGTTGGAGATGCTGCCGAGGCACTGGCGGCGGAACAGGGTAGCGGCCTTGGGTCGTGCTGGCCTGGCTGGGAACAGAGAGGCGATGCAGGAAAAGTCGAGGGTTACCCCCGGGAAGTGCGTGTGGGGTTTTTCTCAGGTCCGGGAAGGGGCCTGCGGATAGGATCTGGCTTTGCCTAGCCAAGACCCTGCGTGGAGAGGAAACACCTGCTACGCAACTCAGCAAAACTTCCCACCCCTTTCCTCTGCACTCAAAGTCCCGCTGTGCCCGGGGCCGCCTCCTTCCCCAGGCAGGCAGCACAGCCTCGGAGCGCATTCTCGGTTCCCCGTGGTTCCGCGCGCTCCGAGCGCCCTTCCCCCGCAATTAGCAGGGGTTGCTGCGTGGAGACGGCGGCGGCAGCCCTGCGGGAGCTGCTTAGTAATCCGCACACGTGTGCCGGGCGGATTCCGCCCCCGTGCGGGTGGGCCGAGGCAGTCGGCGGGGGCTGGGAGGGCGGGTGTGTACCGGTACGTCCTGGGCGGGGGCTGCTCGGACAGATCCCGGGGGGTAACCAGACAAGGGCTCAAAGTCCCGGTCGCCCTGAGCCTAGAGGAGCTGCGGCGGGGAGGAGAGCGCCTCCTGCGCCCCGGGGGTCCCAGGGACGTAGAAGCCAAGAAGTGGAGTCCAGGGTCCCAGGCCCCTGGCGCGCGCTGCGTGAGAGTAGGGTGTGCGTGTGTGTATTTGCGCGTGGCAGGGACCGGGCGACCGCGCTTACTGCGCTATTGCGAGACCTAGATTGCGGTGGGTGCGCGAGGCTCCTTTATAACCCCGGCGGGGCCGGCGGGGCCCGCGGGGCTGGGGCCGCGTTTCCTCTGCGCCCGAAGGGTCAAGTGCGAGCGCAAGTGGCCGCGTGGGAGCTGGCTGCAGGCAGGAGGCTGGTGACGCCAGCACCGGAGTCGCCCTGAGAGCGCTCTGACAGCTAGGGCGGGGTCACATTCCCCCCACCGTGCGAAGCCCCGGGGTGCCTGCGAGCCGTGGGGCTTCCCGGTGGAGGAGCGCTCGGAGCACGGCGCCGGCCACCGCGGTGGGAGCAGCGCAGCGTGCGCCCAGGTGGCGGCTCCCGTTGTGTCGGAGGCAGGAGGAGAGTTTTTGACTCGTGGGGTTTAATTCGTGACCTGTTTGCGGAGTCGTGAGAGGCTGCAGGCGGCTGCAGTTGCTGTCGTTAGAACCCGGTACCATCACTGCCCGGGTCGTCAGCTTTAGTCGATCGTGCTTTACGCTTCCGTGCAACCTTGGGGGTACCCGGAATTCAATTTTCATGTCCTTTTTCTTTTTGATTACTAATATTGTAAAGGTCGAGTCCCAAGTGTGCGTACCTCCTCAAAAACACCTTTCCAGGGACCACGGGGTGGGGGGGGGGAGGGGGAGAAGGCTTTGAGAGTTTTCATCTAGCAAATAGGTGGCATAACTCGTTCCGTGTGCTCTCAGATTTGCACCCTTATCTGGGGCTGATCTACTGGCTGTTTGGGTGCGCAAAGTTTGCTTTGCTTCTCAATTGTTTCTTGTGTATGTGCAGCGACGAGAATGCAGTGATTTGCAAGCATTACTCAGAAAGTGTCCTAAAAAAGGAGCACACAATAGTAGCTCCCGTGGTCTCCCCATAGGAAGCCTGGGACCGAAAGGTGGAGTGCTTCTCAAAATTCCTAGTTCTGACATTCACCAACCCACCCAGCAAAGAGATTTAAGCGAGCATCACCAAATTTTCACAGCAACCATACACACGCACGTACAGAGGGAGAGAGAGAGCCTCCTTCCCAAATCTGTGTGCTTCTAGATGAGTTACCTCGTTAACAATTCATATCACCAAGAAGGATGCTGAGCCCTTACATTTGCTGGCCACATTGCTTTATAGTTGAGCAACTCCACCTGCACTCTCTCCTGGGGAAGCCAGGAATTCCTGTGACTAAATGACTTTCACAGAACCCCCCTCCCAATACGTTATATACTAAAAGGTGGGTCTTATAAAGGGAAGTTAAGATTTCTGCATTCATGATTTCCTTAGCAAGTCATGGATATTATTATTATTATTAGCAGGGGATTAAGTTTTTGTTTTGTTTTGTTTTTCAATGAAGAACTTTCAGCCAAAAGGTCTGGTTCTTCTGGAGCACTTTTATGCTTTTAGTTTGGGATTTTAAATCTGTAGAAAGGTAAGCGAAGGGAAGGCTTTCTTCCAAAGCGTCAGGTTTTGTAAACTTGAACAGCGGGACAATGAAATCTCAATAAACAAGTGCAGAGGAGAGAATAGCAGGTGGTAAAATGGTCTTAGAATCCCCCAGGGTCTCAAGCATCTCGACTAACACAGGCCCTGGAGGAAAGGGAATCACCATCTCTTGGCTTTCCCCTGGCCAAGCGTGCTTGATAGGAAGATGGCCACAGGTACGTGCTTCTACGTTCCTACAGGCAAACCGGGCTCCTCCTGAGGGCAACGCCTCCTTAGTCTCCAGTTTATTGTCTCAAACAAACACCAACAGTGCTTTGAAAATGTCAAGAAAATGGTTCGGCTTCCTTTAAGAAATAGATAAACAAAGGCTCAGTGGCCGGTTAGCGCTCATTGCAGACGATACAGGAAATCCAGTGTAGACATTTCTAAGCTGTCAAAATGCAAATGGCATATTAAATACTCAGTGCTCTATGGAATTCTAAATGTGCCTCTGGTAGGTTTTCTGCTGAGCTCATAGTGAAAATAAGCCACTACGACTTGCATACCTGCAATTTAAGCTACACTTTCCCCTTTGGCTTTTTATATTTCTTCTCCTTAGGTTCATTTCCCTATAGACTTAAGAAGCTGAATGGGTAACTCCTGCACAGAAGAGATGACAAAGCTATATGGGCTTATTTTAGTTGCATTTGTTGAGCTAATAAATCAGAGGAAGACATCTGGGTCAAGGTACACATACCGCCTACCGTATGTGTACCTTTTGGTTGATGGACATAGGATTGCTGGGCCGGCGGCGAGAAGGGATAGACTCAGACCAGCTCTACTCCACGTTCTAGCCACGATAAGGACCAGAGATGGGAATTGTTTGAAACACTAGAACCGGCTTGGCTGTACCACCTGAAGGAAAGACATAAATACTTTGGTTGGGCCGAGACTAATTAGTCCTAAAGGAAATTCATCCTGTGACCTTGCCTTCGACTGCACAGCGCCTGTGCTTAGCTCACTGGCTGTCAGTCGTATTGAGATCCTGGCCTCAGTGCAAGGAAGTAAGCCTCTTCCACAGTGACTTTAAGATGACCTTACTTTTGACTAATTATCTAAGTTTTAGGTGGAATTTACTCCCTAGTACTGAGGTTGATAAGTGACAGAATTAAAATTCCTGCTATATAAAAAAACAATACAAGAAGATTGTTTCATTGAACTGGTTAAAATGGACTGAGGATATAGGAATTTTGTGAAAACAACACTCAGCTTGTTGAAGTTTGGGGGGCTTTTTGTTTTTGTTCTTTGTTTTTTGTTTGTGTGTTTTTTCGTTTTGTTTTGTTTTGTTTTTTCCCCCAGCAAAGCAGTCTCTATGGATGCACCATGAAACACTTTTTTTTTTTTTTTTTTCTTTTGAGTTTAGCTGCAATTTCTTTAAACCGTTTATATCAACCACTAATTTCCTGGAGAGGAAAATGCCACTATTGCTTTAGGGAAGTTACATCTCTCTTCCTCCCTAACATCTTCGTTCTAGCTGGATGAGAGATTTCATCATCCACTAGGCCCACTGCCTCATTTAACAAAACCTACTCCTGAATATATTACAAACATTCTACTGAGAAATAACATTTCAAAAATTAACTTGATTTAGAGTCCGTGTTACTTTGACCCACAGTGGCCACATTAATCTCCAGCTAAAACTTCTTTGGTGAAAGCAAAAAACATGCAGGCATGGGCCCCTATTAAAAATAGCTCCTATATCTTTTATGTCTCATACATTTTGCAATTTATTCATTGAAATCTTCTTGCTTTATCTTATATTAGTTTTAGCTTGGGGAAAGCTGTAAAAGGGAAAGGGATATTTCAGTATTACCATTCTCTCCAAATATAAGTAGAATAAAAGGGATCCATCTGGATACTAACCATCTGAATATTTCCCATCTTCTACCTTAATACTAACAAGCTTAATGTAATTTTGCCCCATTATTAGTAAAATAATAAATCATGAAGAATGTTTTGTGCTTTAAAAATTACCCTTGTTACTGACATGAGATCAAAGGAAACATAGTCATGGAGAGGTCAAGTTGTTGGTGGTATTTCTCGGTTTTTTCACCCATGAGTCACTTTTAGCATATTGCAACCTGAGACTTAAATGATGTACAATGGGCCTGATTCTTGGTCTTATGTATTTTGGAGACCCTCCACCTCAATAAAATTCAAGAAAAACTAATACGGCAATAGATATTACAGACGAACCTCCAGCTTTCTGTCTGAATGATCCAGGTAATTGTAAACCACATGAGTCGCAATTGAATCAGAGCAGCTTTTGAGAATTTGGAGTACTTCCCCATGGTATTACCGTGGCAACCTTCTGGTTTTTTGTACGAAACATGTCACCTTTATCATGGGAGATGTTGGCTTTATGACCATGATGTAGAGTATTTGAGTAGCCTTTGCAAACTCTGGGTGCATAAGAATCCCTGGAGGTCTTGTTTAAATGGAAATTCAAAGGCCTCTTCCCCCAAGTGATTCTCAATAAATGGGTTTTGGGTAGTGTCAAAAATCTACATTTATGTATGCATGTATGTTATCTATCTACCAGTCCTTCCTCCCCTTCCATAAAAGGCATCAGAATCTAATAACCTATTCATTGAGACTTCACAGGCTAATTAGCCCCCACTGATTCCAAGATGAATATACGATATTATGAAATTGTGCAAATATTTCAGAAGATTTCTTCTTTATCATTAGGGCCTCTGTCCTCGGTGTTCATCATTCTATGCCGTTTTTAATCATTTTTTTTTAATGGTTTTACAGCAAAGATGAGATTCGAGCTCCTTGTCCATAATATTTATATTATGGAAAGACTTGAAGGGATAATTATACTCTTTCATATAAAAATACTGCGCGAATGAATGATTTTATTTTTTTCCTTTTACTGTTTAGTGTACTCTGATATGATTAATGTTATGTAAGGAAGAGCTAAATGCGAGATTAAAATTAGAATTATTTGGGGAGTGATCTCTAATGAATTAAAAGCCTTTGAAATTAATTGTGAATTCTAAGCAGTCATTTTCCAGATGCCTGGTGAATCCCTATGCCTTTATTCAGAGAAACTTACTTATTTCTCCTCTTGTTTTTAATAGAAAGTGTCTTTATTGATCTTTTACAAGTCAGTAATTTTCTACATGGAGTTGATATCCATGTGAAATATATAGGGGACTCTCACCGTTGATGTTCCTATAAAATTCCACATCCTTGACAGGACTGTGCTTCTTACACTCATGCCTGATGACTCTCCGAGTGGATTGTCACTTCTTTTTTCTACCAGTAAGTTGATAATTAAGACCACAAACCTTTGACTTTTATGCAAATGGATAATCTTCAGAGTGGCAGAAAGTTAAACACAGCTCATTCTTATGACAATTGGTTCTGCCGGAGTTAAGGATATTCACTTTTCTTTCAAAGGATGGACCATGAGAGTATTGTTCAGAGGCCATCAACAATTTTTGTCTCCATGTTTCAAACTATTTCTTTTTATGGTTAGGAAAGTGGTGTACTTTGATGTAGAATACAGCTGTGGATAGTTAAGACTTGAAGGGAATGATTGGCACTTCATACAGAAAAGAAGAGGGACCCTAACAACATAAGAAAGGTCACATTTTTACAAGAAATTAACTAAATTGAGCAGATACTTCCCTTTATGCTCTAGAAATGTAAATTTCTTCAGCATCAATCTGGCATTTCTTGTTCTGTCTCATTCTTTTTCTCCTTTCTTTTCAAAATGTAATTATTGTGAACAACTGAAGACAAATCCAGCATTTGGATTTTATTTTGTTTGTGGTGTTGGCTATATATATACATATACACACACACGCACATGAAGTTGCAGGTTACCTGCTCAAGATGCCTGCTCCATTTTCCATGGAAACAATATGAAATTTTCAAACTATAATAAATCCTAACACTTTTTTTTTTATTAATTTGTAGGTGATATCAAGAGAAAGTCAAGTGAGGTAAATCACCTTGTTACTGTTAGGTGGCATTATTTTTTATTGCTGTGTTTAAGTAGGAAGAACTACTATCATTTGTGGGAAATTATATTTATATATACATAGATGTGTGTGTGTGTGTGTATGTGTGTGTGTGTGTGTGTATATATATATATATATATATATATATATATATATGTAGTGTTAGTCTGTTACCATCCTAAACAATGAAGACCTGAGACTCCAAGAAGAGATTTGGGAAGTCTAGACTCTTAAATAGAATTATAGTAGTAATTTTGTTCACTTGAAGAGTCATGGTGTGTTCCAACCAGAATAACTCATTTCCATATAACTGAAATGCATGAGTTCTTTACTATTTAGCTATGAATGTTAATGCTGAAGATGCTGAATCTGTGCTTGCCCTTAAGGAGCTTTCATTGTTACTAAAAACTACAACAAAACCGTCAAGTTCTTGACTTAATTGGTATGTGTTCCCATAGCAGACTGTGATACAGACAGCCAATGTCCTGCTGATCTAGGAGAGGAGCTCCTATAGAGGGTGGGAAATTGGTCCAGCCTGCAAGAGTGGAAGAGGAAGGAGACAGGGACAAAGTCAGAGAGAGTGAGGGTGTCGAATGAGAAATGTTTCTTTTTTTCCCCAACAATAGTGAGGGTCAGGTTAAGTGCCAAGCGTGTAGATGAGCCTATAAGTATTGATGCTTCTCAGAAATGCTTCTCTGGCTCCTGAAAGCTGAAAGTCCAAATGCGAAGGAATATAAACTACTGCCCTGGGACTTTTCCTGAAATAGGAGAATATGCAACTTATTAGAAGCCTCGCCTCTTTTCCTCACACAACCTGTGGGTTAGCCTCTTGTTTGGACTAGGAATCTGTGTCTGGGAATATTTTTTGTCCTTTTAAAACTTTTTTCCAGGTTCCATGAGTGAAGCTCTAATTGTTGTTTTTGTTGTAATGACTCCCAGAAAATAATACCGACAGAGCATTGGGTGTGTGTGTTGGTGGAGCAGGAAGCATGTTTAGGTTACTGGTTTACGGGCACTGAGTATTGGCGCCTTATGTACTGTATGTATTTCTGTGCAATCCGGTGTGCTTCCCTCAGACTGACTTCCCAGTCCTTTATGATCTTGCTTCAGTCTCTCCGCCCGGCTCTATCTCTATGCTTCCTGCTAGTGAATTCACTCCAATCAAATCAGTGTAATGCACACCCTAAGTTCACCTTCACTCCCCTCTATCTCAAGCCCACTAAGCCCTGAGTCCCTCTCTAGGTACCTCACCCATATTTGACCACCCAATCTCTCTTCTACATTTCTTTGTCACTTACCACATTTCACAGTCACTGATCATAACAAAGAACACTGTGAGTGTAGGATCTTCAAAAAAAAGTATTGCTTGTTTACTGGTTTTGTTTCTGTTTGTTGACATCATTCTTTATAAATTTAAAGTCCCACACAATTAAAAAGCACTCTTCTAACTCTCAAACTATTGTAGTGTTTCTTTATACATTCATTCACTGTTTCTTTAATGAATAAACAAATGTTCTCATAGATGTGATTGTGTCCATTTTTTAAGTGAGCCAAATTAATGTGCTGAAAATATTTTTTGAAAAGACTCCTAGAAAACAGATGACCTGTGGAAAGTACCAGGAATGACCTCCTCAAGTGATGAAGAAATGCATTGTGATTTATTTATTCACATATTGAGACTAGAACTTGTCAAAATAACTAACTTTGAAACCCTATATCCAAATTACCATTTTGCTGCACTTTTTTGATTTATTTGTTTCTTTTCATAATTGTTTCTCTTTATATACAAAGTAACTTGTCTGGGGCATTTGCATTTTTCTCTCCTAGTGATAATAATTTAATGATATTAGAGCTGGTACAGCAGATATGTCAGCTTACAATTGTCATTTTGATCTTCATGACTATTTCATGTCTCAGCTTTTTAATTTAAAAGAATTACATAAGACGATTATGGAACAAAGAAGAACTTATCAGTCTCTTTCTTTTACCACCGCAGCTACAAAATTACCTTTCCCATGTTCTTTTGTGACAACGAGAACCAGAAGGGACATGTTGTCAGGTCTTTAAAAGGTGACAGGTCTTCAGACCTGAAACTACAAAGACTATAGCCACACCAAACTTTGGGGCATGATTTATACCTCCTAGCCTATGTGTTTTTCTTTCAATTTTATGAGGGATGGACAATAAGAGGCCGTTCAAGAAGAGTTGGTAAAAAAAAACAAAAAAACAAAGTGTTATATGACAAGCTGAAGTGACTATCCTTTCTTCTGTGAGATGGCTTCTCTTTTATATTTAAGGACAGATCCTGTGACTAGGGGGTAAAAAATGTGTAAGTTAGAGATCTGGCGTTGCTTACTGCAGCCTTAAAATCAGAGTATGAGATTTGAGCCACTTTTTTATGCCTATTATTTTCAATGTATTTTATTTTTTGTTTTCATTTAAAAACTCTTTGAGTCTAGTTGACACACCCTGTTACATCAGTTGCAGGTTTACAACTGTGTGTTTCAACTTCTCCATACGTTCTGCTGCGCTGACCACAAGCATAGCTACCATCTGTCACCATCCATCGCTATTACAACCCCACTGTCCATATTATTTTTATGCCTTTTAATGACTACTCATCCTTTGGTCCAAATTAAGGAGGGATAGGGACAGAAAGCCAAGGGCATTTAGAGCAAGATCACATTATGTTGTTTTTTGTTCCCCACATTTCTCGTCTCTGCAGGACCTGACGCCCCCGGGAACAGTTAAGAGCTAGAAAACAGAGTTATGAAGGACAAATCGGAGGGGAAGTCCATCTCACTACTGTTTGCATTAGCTCTCTAATCGCTGTGTAACATGATTACCACAAACCCAGCAGCTGACCCAGCATACATGTGGAATCTTACACTTCCTGGTGGTCGGGGGGTCTGTGCATAGCTGGGCTGGGGCTCATGAGCTATCATCAGGGTCTGGGCTGGGACTTCATTCTCCTCTGGAGCTCAGCTGGGGACAGACCCACTCCCAGCATGACTCAGGAGCTGGCGGAATTCCGTTCCTCGTGGTTGTAGGCCTGAGAGCTTAAGCTGATTGCTGGCCATCGGCCAGAACTCACCCTCAGTTCCTAGAGGCTGTCCACGGTTTCTTGCCACGTGGAGCTTCCCAACATGGCCCGAAGCCAGGGAGGGGGAGAAAGAGAGACTCAGGCCAATCGGGTGCTGCAATATTATGTGTAATCCCATGATCACAGGCCCACAGTCCCCGGTAGTCCATCCCTTTAACCCTATTTTATTGGTTAGAAACAAGACCCAGGCCCTGCCCTCTGCACAGGGAGGAGAATTACACAAAGGCATAAACATCAGGACGTAGGGATCACGCTGGCCACCTTGAGTCTATCCACTACACACTCCTAGCAATACATTAACATAGAAAGAGCATCATAGAGTCAATAAGCAAAGGGCTTAGTTCCTGATTAAAAATGGGCAACAAATATAAATAGGTATTTTGCATAAAGAGTAAAAATAAATAACATATGTAGGAAAAGATCCCTAAACTTACTCCTGATCAGAAGAATGTGAATTAAACAATGCCATTTTTCTCCCAGTGCCTTTGTGAAACTGCAATTCATATAGCCCATGTTAGCAAGCGGATAGAGGGACCTCATCCATACACCATTGTACATGTAGAAGAAAGATTAGAGGGGAGAGAAGTTGTGCATACCAATCAAAATTCTAAAGTATCAGATATTTTAACCCAGAAATGTGATATAGTTTGGACAATATATGCTTATCTATGTTTAGCTCTCCCTCTAATAGTGAAAAATTGGACAGAGCTTAAATGTCCATTATCCTAAAATAGCTAAATAAATTGTGCAACACACTGTATAGTCTATATGCAAGTGTTTCCATGGTAAAAGACTGAGGTGAAAACTCAAAATACAATGTACACTTTGTGTCCATCTTCATGTAGGGAGAAAGGAAGCTACGTCTATGCATATGTCTGAAATATCTGAAAATATGCATATATTAGAGCAAAGATGTTTAAATGTTTGATTTTTTGGATAAGTCTCAGTTATCTCTACATAAAATAATAGTTCTTAAATTAAAGAAAGGATTATTTGGAAAAAAGAAAAGGACAAGTAGCTCTTATCAAACCATTGATGAGAAGAATAGAGACAGATTATAAGATTTTTGAACTTGAGGTGATGTTCAAGTTTATTATAATAACTCTCCTTTTACCTGTATCCAGAGAACTTAAGTGTCTTGGACAAACTACTAGGGAAACTTAAGGCAGAGGTCAGTGTAAGTGGACGTTCTTCTCATGGGAGCCCACATGCCTCTTGATGACCCAGCATTCAGGCTCCCCACTCGGGACTACGCTGGCCCTCTGTCTCCCTCACTCTTGCCTCTCTATCCCACTCCGATGGAAGTGCAGCTCAGCATTGAGTGTTTTCCCTGACGTGATGCTCTGGGGGGAAAGTATGGTTAGGAAAGTTCTGGGATTATATTTAAAGCCTAAGTTCATACTGGTGGCCAGAGAAGTACCACACTCACCCCTATACTCCCAAGATGGTCCAGAACCGCTGGGCAGACTACAGGACCCTCAGTAGGATGAAACGTGTTAAAAGATTGTACTGCCTTGTTAAAAAGTTAACTACGGTAATTTCTTGAACGTTGCTGAAAAGCCAGTGCTGTGATGTCTTTGGGTTAGCTGGTTCCTATGTTTCACATCAGCGTAATTGGGGTGACGTATTTGCCACTGCGGAATATTTAATTCGGAAGAACTTAGTATGTTAAACTCTACCGCTCTGAAATATTTATTTGTTGGGACTGCTCCAGTTAATACAATTAGACAATTCTATGCTTACATTTATTAATGATTAAAATAACTTGAATTAGGAAATAACTTCTGCAGTGAAAACTTGTCGATCCTTTAAATTGGCAGTTCATGTCAGATGATGGAAATAATTCGTCAGAGTTTTTGTGTGCCTGGGTGTTTGTCATGGACAAGATAACTACACGAAATGCTGGGTTTCCTGTGCTTGATGGCATCCTCCGGGGAGCTAGGCACTCAGGGCTCTGTCCCTGGGTCTGCCCCTCAGAGTGTGTGCCTTGAAAAACGGGAAACTTTCTGACACCAGGTTTTCTCGTTTTTGCAAAAGGGATGTTAACTGGACTTAATATTATAAAGATTAGATGAATAAGCATATGAAAAAGACTTAGAGCAGGGCCTGGCCGTTACTAATCTTAAATAAATGTTAGCAACTGTTTTATTATAGCAACTAAGAAATTAGACTATCCATTCAGGATATGGCCCCAGAAGTGATATTGGAGAAAGCCTTTTTTTTTTTTTTTTTGGAGAGAAATTACTTATGTGAAGACTAATAATTATATTTGGATATAAGTACCTTGTATTTGTAAAAAGAATCCTGATACTAGTTTCTAGAATTTTTTAGGATGTACAAAATGCTTTTTCATTCCTTACTTCAGTTGCAGACACACAGAAATTACTGAGATTTCTCAGAAAGGTCAAGTGCTCATAGGATCAAAGTCATAATTTGACCTTGTGTGTCACGTTCAGCTTGAATAATATTAAATGCCCAGTACAGCCATGTAGAGATGTGTTTTATAGTCATTTATGACCAGAAGGCCTTGGACATTTGAAGCGACCATGAGAGGAACAACAAAAGAAAATAGTAGACTACTTTTCAAAGCAAGCCTGTTCTGAAGAGGAAATCCGTCTACACGTCCAGAGTATTGTGAAAATTCACCACAACCACATGAGGCTTTTGTGTTCTGAAAGAGTTCATATACTTTTCTAACTTAGTTTTGTCCAAGAAAATTATCTGAGCCATTTGTTTGTTTGTTTTTTTGTTTATTTTCTGAGGCTATTCTAAAAGGAGCGTTGGAAATGGGGCAACTTGCTCTTTGAGCCTCGTGAAAACACAAATTAGGTCCTTATGGGCGATATCGCAAATCTCTCCCCTTTCTCAAAGTACATCAGTGAAATTGGAGACCCTCAGGTGAACAGAATCTTTAAAATGGTTAGGGCCTTATCCACTGACTGAAGCCCTCATTTTTCCCACTAAACATGGGATGATCAATCCCGCTAAGGCAGTCAGTATAATCCGGCCTTTCTCTTCTGGTTTAGGCCTTCCGTGTAGTGTCTAATGACTCCAGTATGAAGGACCGTTGAATTGAGGAAACTGCCCACAGCTCACCCACCCCAAGGCTGCCCAGCTGTGTGGAGATGTTGAAAGGTGGCGGTCTCTGTGTTTGAAAGCCCATGTTAGTGACAAAAATAAATCCCAAATTGTGAAGTTAGAATAAGATGTTCTTTCCAGGGTCCCATGATTGAGACATTCAGAAGAGCTTACTTAGAACTCCAGTGGCCATTAGCAAATGCAGACTCTTCGATGTCGGCTCTGCCCAGTTTGGCTGTCAATGTGAAGGTCCGTGTCTCTCGTCCCCGCTCTGACCAAGCGCTCACTGACACCAAAACCTTGTACACCTAGCAGCTCTGCTGGTCCCGCAGAGAAGAAGGACTTATCAGGTCTTGGGTTTGAGAACCATCCATTCCATGGATTTCATGGATTCTCCTCATTGTGCTCAGGGTCCTGCTGCAGGGTTCATGGTTTCAGGTCCCCATGGCAGCTCCTCCTGCAAACACCAGCCTAGAAGCAGCCAACGTTGTGGTTCTGTGACTTGGCTTTCGAACGGGGTCTTGTTAGGGGATGCTCAGTCAACATTTCTTCCACAAGCGACCTGAGAACTGGGGACTGTATGCCTCATGATGTGGTACTTTGAAAGAATGTACATTCAGGAGGGTAAGCTTAGACGTTATCTTGAGTAGGTGTTCTCTAGATGATCTCAAGAGCTCTGAGAATTTAAGTTTTGGGGCCATGTTTAGAGCCCAGGGAGGAGGCGGCATTTTTTCCCCATGTGCAGGAGTCTGTGACCACGCACTCTGCAGTCACATACCACGGTTTCCTGTGGCTAAAAGTCACTTGGCCTGTGATGAGGGGTGCTGTGTCGTTCTTAAAGCGGAACGTGCAAAACCCTCCTCGCCTGTTTCAGAGAGTGGACTTTTAACGTCTAGTCTTATCTTTGCTAAGTAGTTCATACCCTATTTGGTTATTCTTGAAGGAGCTATATGATCAACGAGATATCTTTTTTTTGCATAAATGAGATAGAAATTAGTTAACAAATGGAGAGCTAATGGTCGACACCGTGTAAAACATTTCAGGGCACATGGTTGATGAACATGTAAACCATCCAGAGAATAATATCTGCGTGACTGTTGGCAGAGAAAATGGTATAAAAATGACCACCTCCCCAACAGATACCCTCATTCCCCCTTTCCAGAAAACACTCGATCCTCTAGTGGGTTTTCTTTGTTTCCAGCTGACCAGCAGTGTCTCAGCACACCCTTCAGGACAGTTGTGCGAAAGTGGCACTTACATGAATATTTGATGAAGAAAGAGGTCATTGGAGGGAAGGGATGTGTAACATACCGACCAAATCGAATTTATTTCCACAGTTACACATTTCCAACAGGTCCGGGCAGGGCGTGGGGGGTGGATTTTAACACAGATAAGAATGTTGACGCAAAATGCCGTCTCAACTTCATTAGGACGGAGAAGGTAGTTGTCGATTAGTTTCAACACAGGACGGGTTCGTTTTTACGCTAGTTTTATAGTAGTGAACTGTTTTGGACAAGTTAAAAAAATCAGTGTGAAGAGTTTTGTCTGTATCGAACGTCATGTGTGCAAAGAGCTAAAGAAAACAGTACGTAATACTAGAGGAGCATTTTGGATCCTTTTATGTGTTTTTATTAAAAACTGTATTTAAGAACAAACTATTTTTTTGCATCTTGTCAAGATGCCTTTACTAATTTAGTATAGGATATAAATACAGGAAGCAAATCTAAGGTACATGGAAAGGACAGAAGACAAGAGGTGGCTGTGGTGTTCGGGCCATTATGCCCTGTATTTGCAGATATATGTTAAAGAGGAAAAGCAAACATGATTTGTGCTGGCCCCATAACAATTAAAAACCAATTACTGACCCTTGTATTTAGGAAGTTATGACGTACAACTCAACAAAAGTTCCATTTCAAACCAGAAAGGCATAAATGTACATCGGACAATGGTTCCCTCTTTAAGCAGATTTTCTCATAATAAATAACTTCTTTTTTTCCAGAGGTGGCCGATATGAGCCACGCAGGAAATAATTTGAGTCCTTCCTGACTAGCTCGTCTCAGATTGCTCTGGGCTCCATAAACAGTGTCTGCCGTTTTGTTTTGTTTCGTTTTGTTTTTCTTTCCTGTTATTGCAAATAACGTACATACAATTTATGACTGCGACCGGATTGTCACAGTCTTTACTGCCGGAGACTTTGGCTCGTCTCTTTGTTTACACGGGACATCGGGTGAAGGCACGGGGAGCCCGCGGTGGGGGACTCCTCTGGCTTACCTGTCAGATCATGCTGTAGCACTTCATAGCAGCCCCTGTATCTAGAGCCTACAGAATGGGGTTTCTAGTCCAAGCTCTGCCAGATTCCAGTTTGGGGACCGCCAAATGGGGAGCTGTGGTTTATTTGTCTGAGAAGGAAGTGATTTGGCTCTTTCCCTTTCTGCCCTGACATTCTTTGACTTCTGTTCTAAGTATAGCAGCAATCAGCCAATCAATACATACTTAGAGGGTTACAGCAGAGTGGCCTAAATTCAATAAGTCCACTTGCAGCCCGGAGGTAGAAGTAATCCATGGAGAGAGAGAGAGAGAGAGAGAGAGAGAGAGAGAGAGAGAGTGTGTGTGTGTGTGTGTGTGTGTATGATCTTTTTCCTTTCGTATTTATAATACATTGAACTCCGTAATCTGCAGCTTCTCTCCTCAAATGACATACAGCAGAAACTTCCTTTAATTAGTGTAAGTTGAAATTAATTACTCTCTGAGCCTATTAGCTCTGATAGTTTCACAACCCCTTTGAAAAATAGAAGTCACCTTGGTGTATTCAAAGCACTGGTGTCTCGGGTCTCTCCTAATTTGATGGGACCACCAGGTCACGCTGACCATCTGCAGTTACGTGGGTCTTGTCTTTCTGGAAAGGTCCGTGTCCATTGCAGCTTTGCGGTAGACACCTCCTTTGCCAGCTCTGTCCCTGAACGTCAATGCTCCTGGGAAAGCTGTAGGAAAAGCATCTATATCCTCGGAGTTCACTTTCTATACATTTTGGAATTAAATCTATTGTCTAATATTTTTTTAAACCATAGTATCAACCTTAACATGTATTATTTATGTGAAAGTTTATATAATTGCAAAGTACTTATAAATACCATCTGTGGGAGACAGCTCAATGCTCTATCTTATCATCTCATATTCTCCTGACGGGGAACTTGAGGCTCCAAAGTCACCTTCTCCTGGCTGTGTGTTTTGGGTTGCAGAATGAAGACCAAGGACATTCTTCTCCAGTCTGTCTTAATGCAAGGTCCCTGAATCTAATCATCCTTTCTCCTTCCTTTCCAACTGCACAACCCTGCTGCCATCGAAATAATGAAAAAAAAAAAATCTATGTCAATACTTATTTGTTACACAATAAAACCATAAAATGTTGACGGGGGTCTTTTCCTGAAGAATAGTACTTAGCCAGCCGCCATGCCTCTCTGCTGATTTTTCTTGAAATCATTTTCTGGTGGTGGTCATCCTCCTTCAGCATCTAATGATGTAGACATTGTGCATATAGAATCTTCTAAAATTCTGTCAAAAACTTCAAATATATCTAGATTCCAGATATGCACACTGGAAATAATCAAGGGAACCCGTTTAATACTGCAGCTAAATGTCGATTGCCGTGTTAAGTGCTCTAGACTCAGCTCTGTGACATAAAACCCTGTCCAGACAGGATGGACCAAAACTTCTCTTTGCCTTGGATTACTTCATTTTAAATCATTACCCTTAAAAATTATTTTCCCTTTTACCTCAGGAAATAGACTTTGGAGGAAAACAGTTTCTATAAGCCAGGTTAATTGCATCGGATTTCTCAGGTTGGTAAGTAAGGAAAAAGTGATGCTTTTGGCTGTCACGTTCAGTTCAGAAGAAGCCAGGCCTTTCCATAGAACTTCAAGTTTCTCTTTTAAATCTCTGGGTAAATATGGGGCGCCTGGGTGGCTCAGTGGGTTAAAGCCACTGCCTTCGGCTCAGGTCATGATCTCAGGGCCCTGGGATCGAGCCCCGCATCGGGCTCTCTGCTCAGCAGGGAGCCTGCTTCCCCCTCTCTCTCTGCCTGCCTCTCTGCCTACCTGTGATCTCTCTCTCTGTCAAATAAATAAAAAATAAATAAAAAAATCTTTAAATCTCTTGGTAAATAAAAAGTAGATAAACACTTATGCAACAAGCCTATCCCCACGAAGGGTGCTGGTCCCAGGGCAGGTACATATGTGATGTACCTCGAGTCCTTTGGAGGAGCTGTCTAGGTACAAAATTAGTGAAGACGTTGTCCATCTCGTAGTTGATTGCAGAGACTTTTGATTCCTCAGTATACCAGGCAGGAATAAGCTCTGTGGGTTTCAGTAGTATCAGTAGTTTCTATGATTTGATGCTGGTTCCCAAAGTAATGCATACCATAGAAAGTTCTAGAACCTGCACTGGAGAAGTAATGCTTCGACAGATGCAAATCCTATTTTCAGTGCAAGTAAATTTCACATATATTATTGATTTAATTCAAATATTGAATTAACTTCATTGAGTATCACCTAAAAGTCAAGTCCTGTGCTAGTTGCAGGGGCTCCAAAGTGAATGAGATAAAGCTCCGGCCCTCAAGCATTTTCTATTCTAGTAAGTGTGATTATTTTTTCTCAGTGATATGATCAGAATAATAAAAAAGAGACTAAAAACAATAAAGTGCTCCTTGATACTGGAGCTCCAAAGAAATAATACATATTTCTTGGTATGCTGTTACATTTAATAACTACAAGATGGCATGAGTTCCTTTTGAGTGCCCAAGCATTCTGGGTAATTTAGGTGTATTGCACTGTTTTGCCTTCCTTGTGACATCTTTGGAAGGATGTAAAATATAAAATGATAGAATGAAATCACACAGAAAATCCACATGATTTGAAATTTTTTTTAGTTTCAGGTGTAGAATTTACTGATTCATCAATTACACCCATCATCCAATGCTTATCATAGCAAGTGCACTCCTTAACCCTCATCCCCTATTTCCCCCATCCTTCCCCCATCTCTCCTCTGGGAACCCTCAGTGTGTTCTCTGTAGTTAAGAGTCTGATTCTTGGTTTGTCTCTCTCTCTTCTTTTTTCCCCAAGATTTTGTTTTTGAAAATGACAGCCACACTAGTGAGCTAACCACACAGTATTTACAAGACTACCCTCCAGCAATGAATGTCGGTACCTTCATTCATTGAACAAACATTTATGCCATTTCATTTTGTTCTAGATATGGGGAAGAAAAATTCAGGAGACAGAGTGAGTAATAAAACAAGACACAGCTCCTGACTTCATGGTGCTCATCATAAAGATAGCTAGAGAACTGTTTTTAATCATGTTTGTAATCATGCAATCTCAGGAACCCAATTCCCTACCTAATGCAGAGCTTCTTTGTTCAGAGTCCTTGAAAGAAAGTCAACGGTTTCTCTTGAGTTGTGTCCTGTGTCCTGTTTCTGTGTCCTGTTTCTCTTCACTTAGTGTCCTGTTCCAGGTTTTATGATTCCCTGGAGGGGGAAAATCTCCTATCTCCAGATAGTAACCCCAGGTCCCTGTTCCTATAAGTTGTGCATGTGTGCCTCATTTGTGCCTGAAGGAGCAGCAGGTAATAATGTAACTCCTTTTTTTTTTTTTTTTTTTTAATTTATTTGGCAGAGAGAGAGAGGAAGGAGGGATTGGCAGGCAGAGAGAGAGGGAGAAGCAGGCGCCCCGCTGAACAGAGAGCCCGACACAGGGCTCGATCCCAGGACCCTGAGAGCATGACCTTAGTGGAAGGCAGTTGCTTAACCTACTGAGTCACCCAGGTGCCCCAATTTAACTCCTTCTTTATCACATAAGTCCTGAAAACACTTGGAAACAGATTTCTATATCTCTTCCTTCCTTCCTTCAGCATTTTTTCTTATAAGCTTTTGAGAGCTGTGTTGATCGCTAGCCATATATTACTTGTAACATGCATGATGTCTGCTCCTAGTGAATTGTTTCGTGGAAAATGTATTACAAACAATACATACAAGGATGCCTGAGCTGACAAGGGTTTAAAAGTTATTCTTCTGTGAGCCTGGTGGTGGGTATTAAGGAGCGCACTTATTGCATGGAGCACTGGGTATTGTACATAAACAAGGAATCTTGGAACACCGCATCAAAAACTAATGATGTATTTTGTGGTGACTAACATAACACAATAAAAATTTTAAAAAATAAGAAAAAAAAAGAAATCAATCACAGGTCAACTTTTCTTTGAATTTTTTGTTTCCACGTATAGTAATTACATTAATTTTAGAGGAAATGAAACTTACAAAATTTGATAACATTGGTACAAAGACTGTGATAATAGAAAATAAACCCCTTTTTAAAAAAATATTTTTCAGCCATATATGTGCAACAAAATGAGAATAATACTGTACATCTCATATACATGCCTTTGTAGTTGGAAATTATACTGTGTGTGTGATAAGCATAGCTACTGCTAGATACATTTCTGACCAAAAACTCAAGAAATTATGTCAGATATAAATAAATCTTTCTTCCTTTCCTTCTGTAGTTTCATAATAAGTATAGCAGGTAACACCTATGTGCCAAATTTCACTCCAAAGACTAGGATTATGGAAGTGTACACTATTTTGGTGTGAGAGAGACAAGGACCTATCTGAAGTGAGGTTTATTTTGCTGCAGTGTTGCTGACATTAGTTATTTTGTAAGGTCAGAGTTCATTCATGATTCAAGAATGAATGTGGAGAAAATCCATAGTGAAATCATTTTGAGAGGTTTTATGCAAAAATTATTTTTAATTGCTTTATTGACTTTCATCGTAAGTACCTGATATCACTAAATCTTACTTTTCAAAGGTGTCTTTTTCTGTCACCATATTCTCATTTTTGACCTCAGGAACTCTAGATTATAATAACTGGAAGAAATATGACTCAGAGAAATCACAGACATAGTGAAGAACAAAGCAAAGACTAAAGTTCATTCAGGTCTGCATGACTTTTCAGCCCAGCACAGTTTGGTGCTTCCCCACAAAGAACCGTCAAGTTCTTAGATTCTTTTTTTTTAAATTTTTATTTAATTTTTAAAAATATTTTTATTTATTTACTTAATTGACAGAGAGAGAAAGACAGTGAGAGAGGGGACACAAGCAGGGGGAATGGGAGAGAGAGAAGCAGGCTTCCCACTGAGTAGGGAGCTCAGTGTGGAGCTCAATCCTAGGACCCTGAGATCATGACCTGAGCTGAAGATAGACGTTTAACCAACTGAGCCACCCAGGCGCCCCCCTTTTAGTAAGGTTTTTATTTATTTATTTAATTGACAGAGAGAGAGACAGCAAGAGAGGGAATACAAGCAGGGGGAGTGAGAGAGGGAGATTAGATTCTTTTTTGAGCACATAGGTGTCACAGGTAAACACAGGATTGTAGAGTAAATTCAACCTTTGTTACCTATTAGCTCATTTTGTTACTTTCTTTTGTCACTAAAATACTGAAATAACTTTCTAAAATGTATAACGCTTTTATTTTGGGGGTTGGAATCAAGATATTATCTTGTTTTTTATTTGTTTCTTTGTTTGATATTCTGCATTTGGAAAATAAATAATCCTCTCTGATTTTTTTAAACAAAAAACCAAAGCAGTGACATTTTCTTTGCCACAGAGTCAGTGTTGTAAGTTAAACAGCAATTTGACAGGCTATATATGTTTATGATATATTTAAATGAAATACGAACAAAAGTTTTCTATCATTTCATAAAGTCCGGTTATTTCTAGTAACAAAATCAAAGCCATTAGTATTTATTGTTCACATCCTGTGTTGCCCAAAGTTATCAAGATCAACCTTACAGTTTTTAAAAGATCTTTTTATCACATAAGAATAGGATTGTAGGGGTGCCTGGGTGGCTCAGCGGGTTAAAGGCTCTGCCTTCGGCTCAGGTCATGATCTCAGGGTCCTGGGATCGAGCCCCGCATCGGGCTCTCTGCTCAGCAGGGAGTCTGCTTCCCCCTCTTTCTCTACCTGCCTCTCTGCCTACTTGTGATCTCTCTCTCTGTCAAATAAATAAATAAAATCTTAAAAAAAAAAAAAAAAGAATAGGATTTTAGTGGAAGTCCTAAATGACTTGCTACATTTTGCTCATATAGAGCATCTTCCGAGAATTATGTTTGTAAAGTTGATAAAGATAAAAGTTGCAATAAAATTAGCAATAATAATCGATACCTTTTGTTCTTTTTTATTCTTTTTTGCAAATGAGTTTTAATGTTTTTTTTAACATCTTAATTTTATTTTATTTTTTCAGTGTTCCAAGATTCCCTTTTGTTCTGTTTGTTTGTTTTTGTGTCTTTTTCTTCCAGCTGCTTTAGCAGTTGTTCCCTTGCATGGTTTGCTTCTCCCCACTTGACAGACCAGAGCACTGAGGATCAGAAAGATTCACAATCTACCCAATTCCTAAAGTGAATGAGTGGCAGAAGCAGGAATAAGATTCATGTCTAAATCCCAGTTCTGCCACTGGACCATGCCTCAAATAAGAATGTAGGACAATTCCTTCCCGACTTCTACAGTATTTTGACATATAATTATTTTATATTAATTTTATGCAAGACTAAACAACATTGTCACTTCTATCTTCTATTATTGAGCATTAAATTGCCTTTAGATTTTTAGATATTGAAGACATAATGTATGTACCAAGTGAAACCTAGTAAATATCTAAAATAGGCAGCATGTTGTGTATTGCCACCCATACTTTTGACCATAATATGAATAAAAATTAAACCTTCAATTTTGTAGCCATTTAAGCCCTTTTCCTTTTGGCATGTTCAGAATAGCTTAATACCTTACTTCTTTAAACAGAGAAATCCAATTGCTATCTGAAAAACATTTTTAAATTAGTCTATATTCAAACTTTGGATAGAAACCTCATTTTCTTCTGCTCCACTAAAAAATTGAAATACTAGATTATAGGTCCACAGTATGGATGAGAAAGAGTATACCATCATAGACCAGAAGCTTTCCCATGACTCCCATATTACAGGCACACCTAGACATCAGTGGGATCAGATTAGAAAACCATGTTTCATAACATAATCCTATGAGTACTTTAATAAACCATCGATTTTTGAGATTAAAGGTGACTTGGGTTGTTTTGAAATAAAAAAAAGCATCGCTTACTAGAGGTTTGCTTTCTGCCTGTGTAGAGAGGTAGATAGATGATAGATTGATTGATAGATACAGGTTTGTTTTTCTTCTACCTCACTGGAAGGATAGATTAATTAATGGATAGATAATGGATAGTTAGATAAATAGATATAGGTTTGCTTTCCCTTTTAACTCTCTGGAGGGATGGATAGATGATACATAGAAAGATATAAACTATAAACTTGTTCTAAAGTATGACCTGTGCTAACCTGATGTATGAATATCTTCCATCTCATCCTATTTGGGCTACAGTAAAGAAAGAAGACATTGTACAAATAGCCATGATATTTAATAATTGCTTGTGTAAAATATTTTTCCCTAGCAAACTGAAAATTCCTAAACATCTCTTACAGAACGTTAACTTGGTGAGCCTTTTGTGTTTTGTACAACTCACTGATAAAGATGTGACTAGAAAGACAAACATACAAACACAAACTCCTATGATAAAGGATGTAATAGGGCAAATCCATAGTGACTTGGAAATCAAAACAGGAGGTAGCAGGTCAATGAGTTGGGCAAAGCTTTACATACACGGTAGTATTCAGGATGAATTTTGAAAAATGAATAACGGTTTTCCAGGAGAACTGATAGCCTCAGTTTAAAATAACACTAGGTAAAAATGTGCAGAGTCATGAACATTCATGAGTCATGGTAAGAAGGGCAGGGTGCTTGGGCGTGGGAGCAAGTGGTGGTTGAGATCCCAGAGTTGGGGCCTTTGTGTACATCACTGGGTAGTGTGGAATCCATCCTACCAGTTGGGGAATGGGAGAAAGGATAAGCTGCTAGGGATTTTTAAGTGAGGAGGAGACATGATCAGGTTTGTTGCAGAAACAAGCCAACAGATTACTGCACCCGGGATAGGCGAATATTTGAAAGCAGATATCCCTGAATCTTTGGGCTGGGCCCAGTTGTTGAGAGAATGTTGGAAATCAGCATTCAGAGAGGTGAGAGCAGTTGGTTTTTGATTAAGGAGAACCAGAGTAGGATGAGGCAGGGGACATCAGACTGCCACTGGCCTTTGAAAATTGGGGATCCTCTTTCGGCATGATGGGTAACACAAACTCAGGTGCTGTCCTGCCCCCACACTTCTGACAAGGTACTGCATCAGAAGTGAATGGGCCACAAAAACTTTGTGGAGTCCAGAAGAATATCGGGCAGAAAACGGACTTGGGGGGTGGAGATGAAATGTAGATGAAATGAAAGGTCAAGTCAGTCATTCATCCACCTTATAAAGAACTAGATCAGTATGGACCACAGCCATAGAAATTATTTCCTCAGAGTTCATATGAAAGTACATTTTTGAATATTGCATTTCCTGATATCACATTCTATGGAATGCAAAACTTGTACTTACATAATCTTATTTCAGAAATGTGACATTTGTATTTTTCCTGATTTATGAAAATCATTTCTCCTTTTTCATATTTGAATTGAAATTCATCATGAAACAAATTATTTTTCTCAGCTAACCTATGAACCTAATTTGGCTGGTTTGGCTTATTTGTCAGAATCAATTATACAAAACGATGCTATTTTGAAGCTCTGGCCGTGTTTTATCTGTCTCTCTGTCATCTTTATGTAAAAAAAAAAAATGCACCATTTTCAATTATTTTGGAAAGTGCTCTACTCTCACATCTGCAGTACTTACAGTAGGCATATGAAGGTCTTTTGAGATGTGATACTGTTATTTTACTACTTAGACCTTCCTTTCATACTTTTAGTCTGGCCACCTTATCTCATTCAGTACTTCCTTAGGGACATGATAGTGTAACAAGAGAAGCCTCATCACTGATGCACTAATGCTACATCAGTGAAATGTACACAGCCTGATTAACATTTGAGTAAGAGTATCCCGGCTTCATGCTCCTTGAAACTAGAGAATGAAATCATTTCAGGTCTGAGTGTAGATCTGAAGTACAGATACCATTATATATTAAGCTCTGTCAAAATTAGGAATATTCAATAGGGAATTTCAAATTGCTATGGGGGAAAAAAAGTCTTAAGACTTAGATATAATGATGGAATAATTTCATGAGAGAGTGTATATAAAGATACAAAGTATCTAGTGTATTCCCTGGCATGATTTAGCCATACCATTAGGCATAAAATAATAACATTTTAGTAGGACTTATTTATCAATATGTGTTATAGGCACAATGGCTTTATCATGATGAAGATTATTGTTTTGTTCTTAGAATAGTTGAACAATCTTATCACTAATTGTTCCGTGGAGGAAAATGGAAGGATGATTGAAAAGGCTTAAGAAAACAGAAGAATTGATATAAACTCAATTCAAGTGTGTTTCAGCCTTGAGTTTTTTTCCTTACTGCTGTGCTGTCTCTGCAAACAAATTAGAAGTAACAACTCTCAGTCTTTAAAATTATTCTCGGAATATGAAGAGTCTCTTTCTTTGATTGATTCCTGAAATTTTTTTGAAGACACGTTTATCTGCTCAATTATTCCCAATCAATGACTCATTGAACTAGCCATTACCCTCTGGAGAAAACGGTGATGTCTGGTCAATTTTTCTCCATGCAATAGCATCAGAAGTACAAAATGACATAAAGTAAAATAGCAATTTGTAAAAGGGAAAAATTCTCAAAGGAATTTGCAGTGTTAGATTGCCAGTGCTTCCGTCACTTGAGATGGTATTTTTAACCGTGCTTGTGAATAAGAGAAAGATGCTTTTATATAATAAATTCAGTAACTTGAAGGGTATGTTGACAGTGTACCATAAATTCCTTGGATTTTTACAGCTTAAGTATAACTGAGTTATTTTTAATCAAGACACATGTTAAATTCAATTTTACAGTTCCTTTTCCTTTCTCCCCCACCCCAAATAAAAATTATTAGAAGGATGATTTCTGGGAACGTAATGATAATTTTTTGCTAAGAATATTTTTGCTTTTCTATTATCCTTATGTTTCTACAGAGTGCACATGTGTCTAGTTCCGTGAGTTGCAAAAATATTTAACATGTCCGTGTGGCATGCACTTATCAACTTCCCTAGGATGGGCACTGGTGGTTGTGGTTTTGTGTATCCACAGTCCCTGGGGGAGTGGGGTATACCTTGGGGTATGTCCCACTGGGGTCTAGAAATGAGAGTTAATTTTTATTAACTTAACAAGTTAACATGGTCCAAATACCAGAAAATAGTTTGGAACTCTTCAATTCTAATGTTGGTAACAGTCACTGGTATTCAGTTAGAAAGATTTGAATTATAACAAAGTGTCCAATGATTTACATTCCAAACATAATAATCATGGTGAGTTATGTTCACAAGCACTTAAGGATCGCTCTCAAATTGCATGTAGCTCCTGCTTCAAATTCTCTTTTTACCTGTAAACATGTACGTCCCCCCTACTTTGGTGTGTTTGTATCATAGTAAATGGGTGAATGCATACATTTTGTCCTCAGTATCTGTGAAAGCTCATAAAGCAGATTTAAATTCAGGCATTTTTCTTTCCTGAATAACAATTCATATTTTACTAGACAATTTAAAAACGCATTCACTTGTATTCTATTGTTTGAGCATCCCAGCAAACTTCTAGCAGAACTTAGATCCTGTGTTTGCATTCCATTTATATAGCAGGGGATGAAACTCAGTAAACTCCAGGGAACACTCAATTCTCTCATTTGTAAATGAAAAGAAAACAAGACAAAGCAATAGAGTCTCAAAGAAGTTAAAGGGCTTGACGAGGACGCAGGTGTGATGAAGGAGGGCCAGCCATTCTCACGCTGAATGCTCAGCTTTTCCTCTCAAACAAATCACCTATATAATTGCCAAAATGAACCTACTGGGTGAATAACCAACACTAAGGTTAGAGAGGTAGGTTGTATTTGAAGTGCTTCAAACAGATTCGACTTTGGTTGAGATGATATGTGGGAAGTACTTGTAACTAACTATGCCTGACACCCACTAGGCATTTGGTAAAATCGTAGCTAATTATTGTCAATGTTAGCTTAATTTAACTTGAAATATTTTTGAAATCCTTATTTCAGACACTCTTCATATGTTTTTTTCTAAGTCGGATTCATAGCTCATGATTTTCTGTCTGTCATATAAAAAATATTTGCAGGAATGCATATTCACATTCTTATTTATTTGCCTGCAATAGATATTTTTGAGGGCATTGGGATATAATTGATTTCTTTTTTAAAGTAAAGCAAGATGCATATGACACAAGGCAATTTATGAGATGAAGAAATCATCCAAAGCAAAATGAATCAGTAGATAACAAATGGCAGAGTGCAAAGAAGTACCGAGATTAATTTGTCAAGGGCTAATGTGCTCGGAATCCCTGGTCCCCAAATTCCACTCCATAATAATAAAATACAGTTGGAGCATCTGGCACTGCTATTAAACTAAAGTCAGTGGTGGGTGCATGACCCGTGTAAGGGTGTAGTAAAGAACATTTTCCTTCACTAAACAAATGTTTGTGTGATCAAAAGACAAAGACATTTTCATTTTTCATCTTGGCTTGGAGGCCACAGTGGAATTTCTAGGACGTAGAGAATGGAGGTCTTGGAAGATTTTAAACAATGTCAGAAAGATGTCTTTCTGGAAAATCCTACATGTCTTAGAACAATTAATTAGTGATGATTCTTTTGCTGTGCCATTGTTACCTATTGATTCATTTTGCTCTGTATTTATTTTTCCCTTTTCTCAAATCTGCATCTTGGCCCCTAAATCTTTAAAAGGAATGCGAAGATTCAGAGACTAGGCTACTTGAAAATATAAAGAGCAAAACAAAACAAACCAATCCAGAAACCAGGAAATGGATTGTCAGATCTACCTACCTATCAAGATAATAAAACATTTATGTTCTTCATATATGTCACTAGGATTTGGCCGTCTATAAATTATAGAGAACTCACTCTATATTATAGAGAACTCATTCTGTATCTTTTAATTCCAAAAAGTTTAGCATGTAAGCTATTTCATAGGAATTGGAAAGTGGAGATAATTCTTTAATCTTCTGATAGGTGTGTCCCACTGGGTGGCAATGGTCATAACTAATGGCAAATTCAATACTTCTATTACTTATCATTTGGAGATTGCCATGAAAGTTATGTTTTGTTAAGTGAGCAAAACACGTTTAGCTGAGTATTAATATTATAAGGTCAAAGAATTGCTTTTAGATACTTCTGGCTACACAAGGTAGATTCAATGTGAACACACACTAGATGTGTCCGCTTCCACCTGAGACCCCTTAATTATAGTATATAAATGGTGATAATAAAACTAAATGAATAAACTTACAAAAACAAATAGAATAGATGGATCAAACAACAAATAAGGGTGGTAGCTATGTTTCTGGAATGTACGAAGTGGAGGAATTGTGGCTGATTTAGCAAAACATATAGAAGGTGAAGAAGAGCCTGCAAGAGAGGTCCCTCATGGGGTTCATTATCTGGGGGCCCAGGTGTTGTGGAATGCAGGGGAGGTAGGAGCGTGGTTGAAAATTTGTATCTGGAGTGGCTAGATTCTCAGATCCTCTTTTGTTCCTCTTCCATGCAAGAACACAATACATGTTCTGTCTGGCATCCCTCACCCTGCCCTTCATCCCAAGAAAGTGGAGGTTCATTTTCCAGAGGCATTATATGGCAGTGCCTCTGGATTTGAGGACATTAAGGACAGTGGAGGACTAAAAATTGAGAAGATCAGGTGAAACTGTTTATAACAAACAGTGGAATCCTTAGTCCTTTTTCTCTGCCCTATTTCTCAAACATTGGCAGCCATCATTTCTATCTCCCACCATTATTTACCCCTCAGCATTTTCCCCATGCTCCCCTGTACCTCTGTCTACCCACTCAGGACAGGAGATTGAATGAACAATGCCTTCAGATTCTCCGAGGAAATGATTTTCAGACTAGCCAAACCAACTCCCACATATTAGGGTTGAATAAAATTACTAGAGGGTATGTTCAATGTATTAAGGAGAAAAACCAGGAGAGGACGTTTCAAGAAATTGAAGAACCTTTGAGAGGAGTGAGGTACCATTGCACATTGTGCAGATTCCGAGGGACTAATCATTCAAGGTTGGAAGAGTTTTTCAGGAGATGCTAAGAGTGATGTCTTGAGTGGCAACCTAGAACCCATCTGTTTTTGGAGGTGTTCGATGACATTGAAAGTAATATTTCGAAGATTTTACAGACCTGCAGAAGTGTTAGGAAAAATAATCACTAGGCACATAGAAGAATATGCACTCAAGAAGCAGGACATATATTAAAAAAAGTGGCATAAGATAAGACTTTTATTATTGTGAGCTCCTTAGGTTTATAAAAGGTAAACACTAAATTTTAATTTTACCAAAAAGTACAGTTATTATTTTAGAGGATGAGAAGAGAGAAAAACTTCCGTAAGATAGTTAATGTCTAGCTATCATGTTAGGGGTCCATATGTAATGTTGGCTGAAAACATTATTGAAAAGCATGTAGTTAAATCTGAAGAAATAGCTAAATGAATTATTAATATTTGTATTTCGGGATTTGAGGTGCCTTTTAAGATAAGCTTTTATTATTATATAGCTTATAGGTTGCTACAAACATTCAGTTGAGAAAATATTTTTGTCATGTTATAATGCATGATCATTTGTCTTGCTTTTATTTGAGAAGCTTGTATTACATCGAGATAAAAATTTTGTTTTTGGGAAACTCATGGACTAAACCAATCAATAATTTATGTGTATATGTATATATTTCCACTTTTCTATTTATTCTGTATGAAGAAAGCAGGATATCCTGCAGTATATAAATACTTAACTATACTCTGTTCTTGTTCCTGGAAGTTCAGCTTAGATTGGCACTTTTCTTTTGTGACTCTTCATCCCTAGTACATTCTGGTTGGAAGTCATTTTCAACTGTGGGAAAGTAAACATGAGTTAGAAAGCTTGTCAGCTCCTTCAAATTTATGTTTTCACAGTGAGATCTCTTTGTTCTGTTCTGATTAAGATGTCAGAATATTAAACACATGTCTATAAGTTACGGACATTGCAAAATCCAATAAATGTTAAGTTTTGGCTTATCCATCCTTAATGGTGCCCTTCATGCATAGATTGTTTATAGTCCATCCTTGGAGCGAACTAGATCAAACTTTCCTAAGTGAGACAATGACCTTTAGAAAAAAAATTGAAGAAGAGTTTTGGAGGGCCTAATGAACTTCAGAAATACTGAGTTTAATACATCCCTCCAAAATAATTTTTTGACAAGTATTTTTAGAGTCCCCACTGTGGGTAGGCACTATTCCAGATAATGAGGATGGATAAATCTGCCTTCTTAAGCTTGTATTCTGCTGGGGAGATAAAAGAAATAAACCATTAACATTAGCACATGATACATGGGTTCATTTTAGCTTTTTAGAGGAAAATAAGTGTTAGTTTAAAAAGAAAAATATAGAGTGGGATAAAGGGGATGTTATGGATATCCTAATGATGGAGATCATCCCACTGAGAAATTGATGTTTGACAAATATTTTTAGAATGTTAGGTATCTAGCTCTATGGATATTTCGGAAAAGAACATTCTAGGTAGAAGGAACTGCCAAAACAAAGACAGCATGCCGATGTCAGGTGTGCACTGGTGGTAGGATTTTGATGTTTATGGCACCAAGAAGCCTTTGGAGGGCTTCGAACAAAGGTAGACAAGATATCCGCTGTGTTGAAGATTATAATCTGAAGAGAGAGTGTAGAAGCAAGAAAGCCAGCAGGAAGCAGGATGTGGTTAAACAGGTGAGCTATAATAATGGCTTGGACCAAGGTAGTCACGGTGGAGAAGGTCAAAATTGGTTAGATTCTGGATGTGTTTGAAGCTAGAACAAACAGGGACTATCCTGAGGGCATTGCATCCTTGTAAATGTCAAATAACAAGGCCCTGAGAAGTCCTGCAATAAAATAAACCATTCCATTTTCACTTAGTTTTACTACACATTGACCTTAGAATCCTTTTTAAAAAATATATGGCAACCATTATTTTGTGGCACTAATGGTGCACAGAACATATTTAGAAATTCTGTCATAGAAACCAAGACAATTTGTAAAACTAAGCATAGTCTGAACTGTTCTCCTCCAGAAAAAATCATATTCCCTTTGATGTGATATATGCCATATAACATAGCTTGATAGTCTCAGCTGAAAAATGCAATTTAGATTTCACACCTTTCTTATTTTTAATTTTGGAATTCTCATAAGACCTAAGGAAGCAAAGGGCAGATTTTACTTTTTTTTTTTTCTCTAAAAATCTTTTCTCTTTACCAAATGAACAAGAAGTCAATAAATTATCTACTTTCTTTGACTAAAGGACATGCATTTTTCAGACACTTGTCAAGATCATCGGACATATTTTCTGCATGAAAGCTCTGGTTTTTTCACTTCTAGTTTTAAAAAGGGGAAAATTCCTGATGGCTGATGAAAAAAAATTTCATTTATTTATTGAGTCACTAAATCTAATTAGGTCTATTATTCTTAAAAACTCCATGGTAACTCACAAAACCAGAAAGACTGATTCACATAGATTCCATACTTGAATACCTTATTATTATTGCAACAGAACTCAGAGCACTGCCTTGCTTAAGAAGCTGTCAGAATTTCTATTCATTTCAAGAGTTTATAAATTAACTATGGGAATATTTCTGGCTATGGTGTGCTTCATTCTAAAAGCCTTGGTATCTTCAATATCTATCGCATTTTTCTCTTAAGACTTTTAACCTTCATATACCTTTATTACAGATTCACATCTTAAAAAAAAAAAAAAAAAGTCCGCTGGTCACAAAATTCATTAATTGTGGTTTAAACTAGGCAGATGAGGACCAACCATGTTAACTTTGCAATTGGTTTCGACAATTGGAAATGTTTCAGAAAATGAAAATGTTAGTATTGACGTGTCCGATTTGGGGAATTTTTTTGAATCCAGTTTTCTAATCTCATATTGAATATGTTGACTATCCAGGAAGTATGTCAAGTGCATAACATGGAAACACTATGTTAAGCATAGGTGATTAAAGTCAATTTTGTTTTTTAAGAACATGGATTCTAAGTTTACAAAGCATCTTATGGAAGTCCAGAGATCCATTTTATGGATTAAGAAATATCAAGTACTCACAGTTTCATAATATCAGTTGAATGCTAAAGATGCTTTCTCTTCAACTTCGTGACTTGTACCATCTGTTGACATCACACGATTATGGAAAAATAACATCTTACTAAGGAGAGAGAAGCAGAAGGAGTACTTCAAGTAAATGACTAAAATACTTCTCCTCATAGACACTGGCTTTATCAATTTGCACTTCCACATTTCAAGGGCTGGTAGAGTCGTATGCCTACACTTTCCAGTTGTACTCTCCATTCGCTCAGTGCATAGCTGTCCTATTCAGTTTGCTTTATAAGTTTTAAATTAAGCATAATGAGTCCTTACCCGGAAGGTGAAGGGGAAAGGAGGCATGAGTAATAAAGAAAAAATCCCAATATAGAAATTGCTCTCCCTACGTTTTTGGTTCATTTTACCTTTAGAAGGCTAAACATTAATTTGCCTCTTCAGTGCATTTTTTTCTTTCACATGAGGATCTTTAACAAAATTGTTCTTTTTAATCTATCAAGGTACCAATGTCACAACCATTTTCTCATATACAACACTAGAAAAGTTGAGAAAAAGTAGCTCTCTCCACACTGATATGTTTTTCCTTCCTTAAATTATTGAAGGAGTTCAGGAAAAAAAAGCAGAGTTGTCTGTACTATGAGATTTCTGACCATGGTGACTATGGCTTTGTGTATAATTGCTGGAAAGCATCAATTTTTAATGAACCCCCAAATTTACTCTTTGAGGCCAAATCCTTTCTTCCTTGTTGAGAAATTATTAAGACCTTTGAACTTGGTTTGAAGTGAGGATTTCAAGCCTGACTCCAGGATTACTGATGGCAACATCGTAATATTTGGCGCAGTGGCAGAACACCTTGCTAAGCTCAATGTCTATGGATCCGTGTTTTCTAGTTGTAATGAAGGACATTTTCACGTCATTACCAGATTTCATTTATTTGTCATGGTTCCTCATGATTTTTCCATTCTCAGATTCATATTTCTAGCATATCTGGCAAGAGTGCCCAATTTTGTTTCTTTTCCTCTGAATTAGGCGAATTTCTGCACTGCATTTCTTCCACTCTCATTCCTCTGCCATGACCGGGATGGAATGAGGAGCAGGATGAGGCTGTCCAGGTGGTTGTTCCCTCCCTTGGGTAAAATGCAAATGGGTGTGGATGCCTGTGGGGGCCTGTGGTAGGGACCGCCATGCTGGTGGAGAGAACACCATTCACTCTCGTTGACTTCCCCATGATGTGTGCAGAAGGCATGGAGTGGGATGGAGAACCATATTGGTGGAGGTGACAAATGGGAATACTTGTCAAATCTCCACTCCCTGGAATATTCGCTCAGTATTGACATGATCCCTGTGGGGATGGTTCCTTATGCTGCCCGTAACTGAGCATTCGCACGAATAGTTTTGTTTGGGTCTCAGTTCACTGCCTCACTTTACTGCATTTTATCCTGTACCCTAGTGAATATGGACATGTTTTATATCATCATATCTTATGATCAACAAGCTTACTTTTCTATTTAAAGATAATTACATTTAGGGGCGCCTGGTGGGTTCAGTCAGTGAAGCGTCTGCCTTCAGCTCAGGTCATGATCCCAGGGTCCTGGGATCCAGCCCTGCGTCTGGCTCCCTGCTGAGTGGGGAGTCTGCTTTTCCCTCTCCCTCTGCTACTCCCCCTGCTTGTGCTCTCTCACTCTCTCTCTCTGTCAAATAAATTAAAATCTTCAAAAAAAAAAGATAATTACATTTAGATTTTTTTATTATGGGCTTTATATGGGTTTGTCTTTTTAAATTATAGATTCCTGAGGGTTCTAGAAGTGTCGGGCAACCTAATACAAAAATAACTTAGGAAAATGAGTTATTTGTTTTGTAGGAGGTAGTATTGAACTTTATTCGGGCTGGTAGCCAGACGACTCTTTCCTGGTTTTCTGTTGCTCCGGGAGAAATTACAGAGCAAGCTGTCCCTAAAAAACATAGCCCGTTGGGTCTGACAGTGATGGTCTGGAACCCTTTGTGTTCTCAAAACAGGTCACATACAGTCATATTTCTCTAACTTGGACATTCATCAGAATTACCTGGAGGGCTTTTTAAATATATGTTCTTGGCCTGTGGAGTTCTGATAAATGTTTAACAGCCGCTTTCTGCGAGAAAGTAGCCCTGATTTGCAGTGTTTGCCAATTTCTGTGGTGTAAATCCTGTGGCGAGGGCCAATTCCAGGCTGCCACTCTGCACACGGAGCTGGGAGTCTGGAGGACAGGTGTGTATCCCAGCATCATAGTGTATCTGCCACACATATTGCAGGCACACACAAACCTCAAGACTCTGTGAACAACACAAGTAATAGTAAAACATTATAACATGAAGAAGAAGTGAAAAGTTTTGACTATTACCTTTGTTTAATAAAATTTAATTGTAGTTTTATAGACCTTAGTTTTTGGTGATGACTATGTTCATAAATGAGACTTGCACAATTTCTGAATCCTTCTCTTCTCACCACTTGGGCACACCCCTGGGTCACCCTCCACCCACAGGTTTTCTGAGATCGTGAATTTGGGGTGGTGCGAGAGATTGCCATTTCTAACCATTTCCCTGGCGATGCTTGTCCTGCTGGTCCCAGGCTCGCATTTTGACAACTGCTGACAACGCCAGAAAAAAACAAGAAGGTTTTCTCTTCTGAAAAAGGTCAAGGAAATTCCTGGATAACTAGACAGAACCATTCTAAAGGATACAATTGTTACAAACACAGGGGATTGGTATTTCCCTGATCATTCAAATCCTGTATTTTTTTTTTTTTTTTATGAGTTTATTTATTTGAGAGAGAGAGTGAGAGGGAGCACAGAGGGAGAGAAAGAAGCAAGCTCCCTGCTAAGCAGGGACTCGATCCATCCCAGGACCCTGGGATCATGACCTGAGCCAAAGGCAGACGCTTAACCAACTGAGCCACCCAGGCATCCCCAAATCGTGTATTTAAAAATAAAGTTTCTCTGAATTTTTGAAGGGACTGGTTAGTTTGTACAAACTTGTCAACATCAACAGCAAAATTAAAGGAAAGTAAGAATTTTCTCCTCGAACTCAAATATGGAAAACCAGAATTATGTCAACCAGTAATTACTATTAACATTGTTATTACCCTCTTGTTTCTCTTCATATTTCCATAATGTTTGCATAGTGTGTTATAGCTTACAAAGAATGCAAACATACATTAATAAATTTGAGTACAAATTAAGTATTCACACTTAGCAAGATTTTGTCCTATCGCGTATCCTTTTAAAACTCATAAAAATTCTAAATAGAACGTGTTTATCATTTAAAAATATTTTACGAAAAAATAAAACCAATCCTGGATGAATTGAGGGTTGCTTTCTAATTTATTTTGTTACAAGAGGTGATTGAATTCAGTCATTCAAATCACCAGATGATGTCAGCTACCCAAAATGTATCCAGTGCATAGGGTGTTAGCCCAAAGCCAACAGCTTCCATCAGTCAGGGGGGAAAAAAGCAGTTGTAACTTTAGAGTTACAAATGAAAATATCACCTTTTAAAAATAACAAGCTTCCTTTATTTAAAACCTGTTATTAGCACTTTTATTATAACACTTATCACACCATATTGTAATCGGTAATTGTTGTTTAAAAATACTTCCTTAAACCATGAGCTCCTTGAGGTTAGGGAACCTATAATGTGTTTCTGTTTATTTTATTTTCTATTGCCAAATAGCAGGTTCTTAACTGATGTTTGTTTGGATTGGCACATCTAAGGTTACCTGCAAGAAATAAGGTTATGGAACTGGAGAAAGACACAAAAAACTCTGATGCCTCAATTCTTTTGGTTGAGCGGTAGGAAGGATAAAATCTTCATTTATGCTTTATTTCTCTGGGTCTTTATAGTTATTCTTAACTTGAGTATGTATTTGATTCAGCAGGGGAGATTTTTTTAAGGCTTTTTTTTTTTTTTAAAGATTTTATTTATTTATTTGACAGAGAGAGAGAGAGAGAGATCACAAGTAGGCAGAGAGGCAGGCAGAGAGAGAGGAGGAAGCAGGCTCCCTGCTGAGCAGAGAGCCCGATGCGGGGCTCGATCCCAGGACCCTGAGATCATGACCTGAGCTGAAGGCAGAGGCTTTAACCCACTGAGCCACCCAGGCGCCCCATGAGAGGATTCCTAATAGTAGAATGCATATATGGATGTTTAATCATTTGGGGAAGAGCGGTGATGCCATTTTTTTTTTTTTTTTTTTTTTAATTCACTGCTCCCTTGAGGCGTTAGGAGAGATTTAATTAAGTTCTGCAGTGTTTTTTTTTTTTTTAATTTATTTTTATTTTTAAAAATTCTTTTAAAGATTTTATTTATTTATTTGACAGAGAGAGAGAGAGAGATCACAAGTAGGCAGAGAGGCAGACAGAGAGAGAGAGGGGGAAGCAGGCTCCCTGCTGAGCAGAGAGCCTGATGCGGGGCTTGATCCCAGGACCCTGAGATCATAACCTGAGCCGAAGGCAGAGGCTTTAACCCACTTAGCCACCCAGGCGCCCCCAGATATTTA
>CM052899.1:2937958-2966194 GCA_028534135.1 Potos flavus | reverse complement strand
GCTATAGACAAGTTTAGCATCACGCAAAAATAATATATTGATAATTCATTCTTGTAAAGACATTAACAGTTAATTCTGATTACTTCTGTGCATTTCTATGAGGATTACCACTTTTTTCATGATGATATTTTATGACCAGTTAACAATTATTTGTCACTAGTCACCAACAAATGGAGATAAAGCTTCGTAGGGCACACTTCAAGTTATATACTTAAAGTTATGACAAGTTACGACTGCTCGTCGTAAGACATTTGTTTTGTATTTCAAGTAGTAGCATTAATCATAAAACTTTCATTTGTTAGTCATGTGGATGACACAGGCACTCTTCCCGAAAAGGTGCTTCATGATCGAATGTTTGTGAGTGGGTACTTATAACACGTTCAGTTTTGAATAGGCATTCTACTGTCAGAAAGACTGATTTAGTGAGGCCATTTAGAAATATATGTTTGAAAATAGGACTGGAGACTCTTCAACAAAACTCCTTAGGAAATAAAAGATACCCTCACCCCCACTCCCTTATACCTTGGGAATATTTGTACCTTGAGAATTGAATTCCATCAATTTAATGTGAGTTGATATTCTTTGTTCATTCTGTTTGAATGGATGTTTCTTTCAGGGACCATAAGTTTTTTTAGCCTTAACAGATGCCCGTATACTAATGGTCACTCTTATCTTACTTGTGGGAAATCTTAAAAATAAATATGAATGTTTGAGTGTGGAATAAAAAAAAAAAAACCTCTGTTCTTGCATTAGAGATTATAAAGTCTGGTGATGTATAGAGCAGTGGATCAAGGCTCCATAGACATTGTTACAACTTTTCTGTTACTACATCCCAACCTGCATCAGACAAGACTAACTGCATATGCTCACAGTTTTTATTTTATTGTTTTATTTATTTTTTAAAGATTTTATTTATTTATTTGAAAGAGAGAAAGAATGAGAAGTGGGGAGGGGCTGAGGGAGAGAGAGAGAGAAGCAGACTCCCTGCTGAGGAGGAAGCCCAACATGGGGCTCGATCCCAGGACCCGGAGATCATGACCTGAGCCACAGGCAGACGGTTAACCCACTGATGCTCACTGTTTTTTATTTTATTTATTTATTTATTTATTTATTTACTTATTTACTTATTTAAATCTTTTTTTTTTTTTTTTGAGATTTTATCTGTTTATTTGACAGAGAGAGAGATCACAAGTAGGCAGAGAGGCAGGCAGAGAGAGAGGGGGAAGCAGGCTCCCTGCTGAGCAGAGAGCCCGATGCGGGGCTCGATCCCAGGACCCTGAGATCATGACCTGAGCTGAAGGCAGAGGCTTTAACCTGCTGAGCCACCCAGGCGCCCCGCTCACCGTTTTTTAAAGCATGGATTACTATGTAGATATTTTATAGTTTCTTTAGCATATAAGATATATATATACACATTTAAATTAAATAAAATTTCAAAAAATATTGCAATCTCTTAATATTTGATATTCACATAGTGAATGTTCATTTGAACTTATTCTACCTGATTTTACTTCTGATTTTAAAGATTTTGTTTATTTTACTCATGTGAGAGAGAGCAAGAATGGGGAGGGCTAGGGGCAGAAATGGAGAAGGAGAAGCAGACTTCCCAGCCAGCAGGGAGCCTGACCTGGGGCTCAACAGCAGGGCTGGATGTGGGGCTGGACGTGGGCTCAAACCTCAGATCATGACCTGAGCTGAAGGCAGATGCTTAACCGACGGAGCCACCGAGGTGCCTAACTTCTGATAGATTTTAAAATTCATATATGATGTTCTTCTGGAATGCCCATATTAACTATGTTTAAATATAAGTTGAATACAAAACTATATTGCCAATTATTATATTTTTTAAGCTTTATTTACTTTAGAGAGAGAGAGAGAGAAAAAACACTTGTGCACACGCAGGGGGAGGGGTAGAAGGAGAGAGAGAGAAGCAGACTCCCCATTGAATGTGAGAGCCAGGCCTGGGGGATCCCAGGACCTTGAAATCATGACCTGAGCCCAAATCAAGAGTCAGATGCTTAACCCACTGAGCTACCCAGACACCCCCGTATTGCCAAATATTTTAAAATTAAGATCTCACATTAGTATTAAAGAAAATATTGAAGAAAGTAGAATTTTGATAACTCAGGAAGGAGTAAACTTATTTGGTGTCCTTTAAAATCATTTCTTTTAGATACAGGTAATTGAAATCCAGTAAGTATGACCCATTGATATACATTATTCCATTTTATAATAATTAAATGCAGAAACATAGACACCGAATCAATGTGTTATTCAGTTATTGAATCCTCAGATTTCAGTAAGTGGGCTTACTTTCACTCCCTAATTAACTTGCTTGAAAAATAAGTGATTGTTGCCTCCCTATGACTATTTGTTATAACTTAAACCCATTTTATTATCTATCTATAATAACTTAATTTTATCTTAGAAAAAAACTCTAAAGCTCCACAGAATTAATACGTTTTTATTTACATTTTAATTAAATTATTTTCCAATATACCAAAAGTGTGTACGCTAATCACAAGATATTAGTTTCAGCAAGATATTTAATGAAATTAAGGCTATCCAAATCTATTTGGGATATGTTAATATCACAGCAGTCTATTTGCCTATGATATTATATATGATCTATTTTGTATGTATATATTTTCTGTATATTGTATACAATTAAAATCTTCCAAATATACAATGTTCAGGAGTTGCTGGGCTCTCAATGAACTGCCAATTTCAGGTCTCGGGGGGAAAAAAAAGACTTTTTTCTAAATCTATTAATAAAAAGGACACTAGTATTTTACAGCATATTGTACATCCAGAATCCGGCAGAGTTTATTAACTCCATGGGTCATTATAAACATCCCATGAGGAGGAAAAAGTTCTGAAATCCCCTGTACGAGGTTGTAAGACATGACTGGGGAAGGAGGAAGGGACCATAAACCTTATTAATAATATCGGGAGACTCTTCCAGGCAACACCTTGACTGATTGCTCATTTTCCACTGAAGTAAGAAAACCACAGAAAACACTTCACAACCCCAGAAGTCATTCACAAGTATTCACAGGCATTTTTCAGCAGGTTTTTATTTTTTATTTTTTGGCAGACCATGTTGAAGGAGAGTCACACCTCCAGCGCCAGCCTGGCTGGAACAATTAGCAATTAAGTGCAGAAATAGCTCCAGTGTTCTTCAAAGACTGAACTTTGAACAATTTTGGACAGAGATTAAAGGTCATTATCAGTAATGACGTAAGACAGAGGGGACCTCATCCTGGATTAATGTGGACCACTATGGAATATCGTAGACTACCATAAACTAAATTAATTTAATTAATAATGAAAATGCTCATTAATCTGCTCTTCAGGCTGTTTTGCCTTGATCATAAAAAAGTTTTCATGGTGAATTAAATAGAGTATTTTAGTTTAAATTACTGTAAAAATATGATAGGGTACGTATGGAGAGGTAGAGTTGATGGATTGATGGATGGATGAATGGATAGATGGAGACACAGATCTAGCTTCTTTTTATAAGATTTTATTTTACTTATTTGAGAGAGAGAGCATGAGAGCGAGAGAGAACACAAGCAGGGGGGAGGGGCAAAGAGAGAGCGTGAAGCAGACTCTGTACTGAGGCGGGGGCCCTGGTCCATCTCAGGACGCTGGGATCATGACCTGAGCTGAAGGCGGACATGTAACTGAGCTGCCCAGGTGCCCCCAGATCTATCTTTTTATATGTATCTTTTCTCCAGTTTTGCTCAATATTATTTAAAATACAAATTTAGAGAATATCATGAAAAAAAAACTTTATGTCAATTTATTTGACAATCTAGATAAAATGGGAAAATTTCCATAAAACTTTAACTTACCAAAGTAACTCAATAAAAATCTTCGAATATTAATTGGTGGGATTTGTGATTAGTAGGATTTGCCAACTTTGGCACTGTTGACACTTGGGACCAGCTATGTCATGGTTGGTGAGATGGAGGCAACTGACAGGGCATTTTAGGATCCTCAGCAGTGTCACTAGATAGCAGCTGTGACATGTGACAATTATAAATGTCTCCAGATGTTGCCACATGTCCCCTGAGAACCAAAGTTGCCGCACATTAAGAAATACTGAAATGAAGCAGTTGAACATTTTCTCATGGAGAAAATGCCATACCCAAGCAGTTTTCTAGGTAGTCCAGCAAATGTTGAAGGTAGACAGGACTGCAATTTTATACCAACAATTCCAAAGAATTGGGAAAGAGAAATATCAATTTATGAGGCCAAGACAACTTTGATAGCAAAACAGATATGCTTAGTCTGTGAAAGGAAAAATCTCAGATCATTACCACTTATGAAGGTAGGTACAAGAACCCTGAACAAAGTTCCATACACACCAAATGCAGTGGGATGTAAGACAATAGGACAAAATTGATTTATCCTCAAAATGCAAGAGAAAATGCAACAGAAAAGATACTTGATAAAATTTTACAGTCATTTATGATGAAGGCAGTTGGCAAAACAGGAACAGAAAGAAGCATCCTTAAAGTGATAAATGATATCAGACGTGCTATATAAAGCACATCTAAAAGTATATCTACCAGAAATCTGAAGGAAACATTATTCTTAATAGAAAAACATATTTTTTTAAAAAACCAATTAAAAAAAAAGATCACAGTCACCTTTTCTAAATCTTACTGGAACTCCATTCTAGGACAATAAGGAGATATAAAAACACATTAAAAGTTTCAGAACTACATAGAAAGAAATCAGACCATTACTATTTTTAAATGATTTAATTGCCTACATAGAAAATCCACAAGGTAATGCACTAATTATTAGAAAAGAGTTCAGCAAACTAGCAACAAATACATATTTGTAATTCTGTACTTCGGCTATAATATAAAATAAATATAAAAATGTAATTTTAAAAGACATCTTTTGAAATGGCAATGAAACATGAATTGCTAGGAATAAATCATAATTATAACAGGTTTACAAGGCTAGTATACAAAATATTATAAGACTTTAATGAGGGGAACCTGGGTGGCTCAGTCAGGTCATGATCTCAGGGTTCTGGGATCGACTCCCTCATCAGGCTCCCTGCTCAGCGAGGAGTCTGCTTCCCCCTCTCCCTCTGCCTCTCTCCCCAGCTTGTACTCTGTCTCTTAAATAAATAGATAAATCTTAAAAAAAAAAAAAGACTTTAATGAAAGTCATTAAACATCTAAATTAATAGTTGCATTGCTGGTGGCCTTGTATGTAAATACTCAGAATCAAAAATATATACATTTCCCCCCCTCCACCCCAATCTATAAGTTCAATGCCATTCTAGCCAAGATACCAATAAGAGCTTTTATTAGACCATGACAAGTTGATTAAAAAAAAAAAAATTATAGGGGCGCCTGGGTGGCTCAGTTGGTTAAGCATCTGCCTTCAGCTCAGGTCATGATCTCAGGGTCCTGGGATCGAGCCCCGCATCGGGCTCCCTGCTCAGCTGGGAGCCTGCTTCTCCCTCTCTCTCTGCCTGCAGCTTCCCCTACTTGTGCTCTCTCTCTCTCTCTGTGTCAAATAATGAATAAAATCTTAAAATATATATATATATTAAAAAAATTGTGGAAGAATAATGTGTCAGCAACATTTAAGGAAGAACAACATGGGGAAAACAAAGCAATAAGATTTATGTAAAAATATTTATTATAGAGTTATAATAATTAAAAGATCACATTTTTAAGTCACGGATAGGCAGAGCAATGGGAGATAGAGGGTCCCTGCATACACAGCTTCATGGATCAATGAAAACAGGAGGGATCCTTCAATAAAAGGTATTGGGAAAACTAGTTATTCAAATAAAAAAATTAGATTCCCCTTTCAAACCATTCATAAAAAATAATTCTAAATGAAAAATTTGAAAACTTTTTAGAATAAAACAAATATTTTCATAGAATAATAACTTCCTAAGTCAAGTCACCAGGGCCACTAACCATAGTAGAAACACACAACTAATAAATTACAACTAAGAAGTTCTTGTCATCGAAAGATAACAAAGAAACATAAAGCAGAACAAACTGGAAGTAGATATTCTCAACAAACGTAATGGACAAGTGATTCATACAGAATGCATAAACAGGGATGTCTGGGTGGCTCAGTGGGTTAAAGCCTCTGCCTTCGGCTCAGGTCATGGTCTCAGGGTCCTGGGATCGAGCCCCACATCAGGCTCTCTGCTCAGCAGGGAGCCTGCTTCCCCCTCTCTCTCTGCCTGCCTCTCTGCCTATTTGTGATCTCTCTCTCTGTGTCAAATAAATAAATAAAATCTTTAACCAAAAAAAAAAAAAAAAAAAAAAGAATGCATAAACAGTGACTCCAAGAAAAACAAAAGAAAACTCAATGGCAATATGTGCAAATAGTGTAAATTAGCACACTATAAAAGAGGAAACCAAACATAGTTAATTACTGTTTCTAAAATCGCAAAAATATTAGACTTTATTAGTGATCAGAATAGTAAAATTTAAAACCTTAGATACTGCTTGACACCCTACTAGGTTGGCGAATGCTACCACCTGGACCAGTAGCAAGTGTCAGAAAATATGTTGTTCAGTGGGGAAACTTACACCCTGCTGACAGAAGTAGGAATTGGCACAGCCATTTGGAAAACTATTTGGAAAACAAATTTTATATTCACAAAAATACTATTGGTAAATCAAACCTCTTATTTTGTTGGCTGATTTATTAGCAGATAGATTACAAAGGCATCGATTAGTAGCTTGTCAACATGATATTGCAGGTGAAGAAAATAAAAAATATATATTTTTTGAAGAAAATAAAGTATTAAAATATGCATGTATATAGGATCTGTTTTCCTTAAAGGAATGATTATATTCCCCAATTACTAAATAAGTCAAGGCTTTGGTTCACAATGTTAGGTCAATATAAATGTATAATTGGAGGCATGTTTTATTTAAATAAGATCATCATGTAATTAATAGCCATATTGTTAATACAATAACGTTGGTATGAAAATTAGTGAGCATGCAGATGCTAACTTGTAATCCACCTATACACATTTCACCTTTAGGTAGAGCGAGTGAATAATGTGATTGCTTTGCTTCCTCATTGCTTTGGTTTTAATTTGGGAATCAGAATCTAAGTATGGGGTAACATTTGAACATCATTCCTCAGATATAGGTATAAAATTGAGCATTGTATCCAGTTACACAAATTTAGTAATGCTTCATGAGGATAGACTGGACTCCCAACCCAGGAAAGCTCAGAGCATGGCTGCCATGTTGCTTCTGGACAGGACGGACTTCATGGAGAGCTGCTGGGCAGAGGTCCAACCTGTCAGATGCTGCACACTGCCCAAATCCATCAGAATACTGTCTGATGGCTTCGTGCATTCGTCATGGTGGAGATATTTGAAAATTGTGACTACAGCATGTTTAAAACCTGTTCTAAGATTCTAGCAGGTTATACTTTCTGGATGAGGCTTGTAGTTTGGAAAAAAAATATTTATTTAGCTGACAAGGTCTTGGGCTCAGAAGCAGCAGTCCCTGAAAACTCCCCGAGATGGGGTTAGATCCATGAATGGGACATGTTGAGCAAAACCAACAGAAAGGGATGTTCAAGGCTGAGTAGCAAAGTTTTGTGGGTTTTTTTTTTCCTTTTTAAATTTTTATTTATTTTTTAGAAAAAGAGAGAGCGAGAACATGGGTGATTCAGGGGGAGGGTGGTGGTGGAGGGGCAGAGGAGGGGGTAGAGAGAGAATCTCAGGCTGACTCTCTGCTGAGCGCAGAGCCTGATGCAGGGATTGATCTTGCCACCCTGAAATCAGGATCTGAGCTGAAACCAAGAGTCAGACCCTTCACCGACTGGGCTACCCAGGTGCCCCTGAGTAGCAACGTTTTCACCTAGAGCAAGGTCAAGTCCAGCCTTTAATCCAGTTTGACTTAGAGCCACCCTGAGAAAGCTGGATCTTGTAGCAGAGAGGACAAGCCTGATTTCGACAGGAATCTGCGTAGGCTTATCCCACGTCTCTGCTCCACCTTCAGGTCCGTCTTCTGTCCTATTGTCTTCACTGCCTTCTAGCAGATTTCCCTAAAACTCCATATTCTTTTGGAGCATGCTGTTATTCAGACTCCTATGGGTTTCCCTGCCAGATATTCACTTCACCTGTGAGTTTCGGTGTCTGATCTTAGAATCTTCAAAATTGGACCCCGCTGCCTATTTAACCTCATCCTTCTTTGCTCCGATAGTCATCTTTTACTCCATGTAATATCATCCCCTCATTATACCCTCCACAACCTGTAATCACTTTCTTCTCAGTGTCTTCGTTAATGCCAATTTACCTTGAAAAATCTCCTTTCCTCAAACTCGGTCAAATATTCAAATGTTGCCAATTTGCATTCATCACATAGAATTACTCCTCCAGAAGGTTTTCTCTGGTTAATCTAGTTTTCATTTATTACTTGCACTTTTAGTCAATATTATATAACTTTTTATTTCCCCTTGATCTCCATTTACCTTTTATTTATTTATTTTTTTTAATGACACGGACATTTTTTTTCTTAGTTTTGGTAAAATACACCTAACATACAATTTACCATCTTAGCCATTTTTATCTGCAGTTCCATAGCATCAAGTACATTTTCACTGTTGTATGACCATGGCCACCATAATTGCCAGAACATTTTCATCTTGAAAAACGGAAACTCTATATTTGTTATGCAGCAATACTGCATTTTCTCTCCCCCAGCCCTTGCCAGCCGCCATGCTACTTTCTGTTTCTATGAATTCGACTAGTGTAGATACTTTCTGTAGGGAGAATCATATGGTACTTGTTTTTTGTGACTGGCTTATTTCACTTAGCATAATGTTGTCAGGGTTTATTTATGTTGTAGCAGGTGTCAGAATTTCCTTCCTTTTCAAAGATGAATGGTATTCCAAGTATCCCATTGTATGTACTTAACACGTTTTGCTTATCCATTCATCTGTTGAGGGACACTTGTGTTCCTTTCACCTCTTGGCTATTGTGAATAATGCTTCCATGGACGTGGGCGTACAAATATCTCTTTGAGGCTCTGCTTCTGATTCTTATGGGTATATAGCCCAAAGTGGAATTCCTGGATCTTATAATAATTATGTTTTTAATTTTTTGAGGAACCACCACACTATTTTCCATAGCAGCTGCACCATTTTCTATTCCCACCAACAGTGCGTGAGTGTTCTAATTTCTCCACATCCTCAGCAACATGTATTATTTCCTATTTATTTTCCTAGTAGCCCTTCTAATGGGTGTGAGGGGACATCTCACTGTGGTTTTAATTGGCATTTCCCTAATGATTAGTAATGTTGAGCATCTTTTCCTATGCTTGTTGGGCAGTATCACATAAATTGTTGAATTAATCTTTCCATGTATTTCTTATATGTTAGTTCTGTGTCCTCAGGTGGATTGTAAATACCTACAAGGAATGGTCTCTAATTCAGAATCTCTGATGTATTCTTTAAGTTTTCATAAGCTCTGTGAGGTATTCAGTAGATGTTGAGAATTATGAAAATTATATTGAGTAAAAGAACTTCTGTAGCTATCTATAGACAAGGGTTTGGGGCACTTTTTGGAGATAACTTATCTCCAAAGTGACTGACAGCTAGGTTCCCCTGGATCTCCTCTGCAAACTTTGCTTTACCTTAAAATCCTCACACTGCTGAACCTTCAAAGGTCTACTACATCCCCTCTCCTTTCTATAATATCTCAGTCTTTAACTATCATATGTCCTAAGGATTTCTAAATCTGAATTTCTGGATGTGTCTCTCTCATGAGACTTCCCAGCAATTCAGATGCCTAAAACACAGTAGAATTAAGACTTGAAAGTATTTATTCTTTTATTCCAAAGCTCCTCATGCCTGTCAAACCTGCACTTAGATTGATCCAGGCTTTTGACCTTAGTTTTGACTCCTTATTCTTCTTTACTTGCCAGGTAAAATAGCCAACAACTCTCATCACAATTCCTTCCTTAAGGCATTTTCTCTATGTCCGTGATCGGTATCCTAGTGCAGTCCTCCGTAATCTCAGTTCTGTGTGCCTTTAAGAATCTCTAGCTATTTCATCTATTTCTGGTAGTATCTTGCCTTTGATTTGCTCCAAATACTGCTGCAGCCAAAACTTTCTTGCTAAGACTTGGTTTTTACCATGTCATTTTCTTGAAGAACAACTTGCAAACGTTCTTTATTATATATATATATATAGATATAGATATAGATATAGATATAGATATAGAACTATATATATAGTTCTTTATTATATATATATATAGAGAGAGAGATATATATCTATCTATTATATCAAGATAGATTTCTTCACATATTTCAAGGGGTGATCTATGGAACAGATATGAGGAATAGTCTCCAAAGTTCTAGAGGGGATACCTTGGATAATGCTGCAGAAATCACAGAGCCAATTTTTACCTGATATATCGGATATATATTTGTGATTATTTGCGGTGTTTTTACATGCAGTTGGTTGCAGAAAAGTGATGATTTTCAAAAAAAGGGCTAAGTGGTCTTGGAAAATATATACCTCATGAAGAGCTTACTAACTGCATAGAAATGGAATTAGCCCTTTAGAATTCCTTTGAATCATGAAATCTAGAGTCAAGCAAGGGTACCTTGTATTCTAAACAACTACTCTGATATCATATAACTTCTTGACTTGGTCCAGCTCTATATGGAGTCCTGAGAGTACTTTACTTTCTCTGGAACTGCTTTAATCAAGTTATCCTCGTCCTGAATGCACACCCACCATCCACATCATTTCAGTATTCAGACCTTTCCAAAGAGCTTTCATAGAATGTCTTGGAAACACGTTTTCACTCTCTTAGAATTCTTTAACACATATTATCACATCTTTATTTATGTTCCTGGTTAAAATCCCCTAGCTACAACATCCATGTATGCCATTTCTCCTTAGCTGTGTTTAATAAGGTCAATAATGGAGTTCTCTGTTAACTTTGTGTCTGCCATGTCACCTATCACAGTGTGATATGTAGTGCTTCAAATGTGTGTATTTGATGGGTAGATTGTGGCAGCAAAATGCGTATTGAAATATTAGTTCTTGATGACTTATTCATTAGAGGGGAGTCACAGTTTTAAATATGTGAGAATTGCTAATCTATGCATTACTTTAATAGTCAGGGGAAAATATTTAAAAAAAAAATTTTAAAGATCTGTTTGTTTATTAAGGAGAGAGAGCATGCATGTGTGCATGAGCAGGGGAGGGGCAGAGGGAGAGTGAGGAGACAGCAGATTCCCCACTGACCAAGGAGCCCCACAAGGCCTAGACACAGGGCTCTGTCCCATGACCCTGATATCATGATTTGAGCCAAAATCGAAAGTCAAACGCCCAACCAACCGAGCCACCCAGGTGTCCCTAGGGGAACACATTTTTAAAACAATGAATTAACAAATGAAAATTAAAATATCAGAACTTAGTGAACACTGTGTATGTCCTGCCCATCTGATGGGGACGGTATAGATACATACGACTTACCCTAGTATACCATGATAAGAATAACACTAGTGAATAAGCCGTGAACTATAAAGGCACAAAGAAGGTAGCAATTCACTCTATGTGTACGAGTCAAGCAAGGGTTCAAGAGAAGTTATATTGAATCATCAGGAGGCTTCTCCAGGTGGAGGAAAGAAGAAATGATTTCAGAAAAAGGGAAAAATAAGAGCAAGATTGTATGTGTGTATGTCAGATGAAGATAAGTAACTTGAAAAATAGGGGTTATATTATAACTTGTTCAGAATAAAATATTTAGGAGATTTGTGGTGTTAATTGAAAAAAAAAGAAATAAAGAGAGATTTTTAAAGTAAATAAGCAGCACAATCCTATTTACTCAGAATAATATTGAAGAATAAAATGGTTTGAATTCTGTTTTATGGTCATTTAAAAACTCAGTAACACACACTCACACACACACACACACACACACACACAGAGTAGATCCTAGACTCTCTGGTTTGAAGGTTTAGTGTCATCAAATTTCTGATGGTTTACATTAACAGAATAAAAACGAGAACATTAACAAAGGCTCTAGAAAAGTAACTTGTATATGAAGACACCTGAGTTTTGAAGAAACTAGCCTTCTTTTTTTTTTTGCATTTGTGAGAAATTTATTGTGCGTCATGGCTTGCTATGTGAGCATCGTTAGCACAGAATAGCAAAAATATCTCAGACCGTCACAAGGAAATGTTTTCATATTGAATACCGTGTCTTAGTACTCAGAAAGTAAACCCACCCTTTATTCTGAATCCTATGCTTTCCAAGAACAGTGTACATTTCATTCAAGGGATCTGTTGAAACAACACAACAGCTTAATAGTGTTTTTCAATAAATACATTTGTTTCTATTTAATGGAGTTAACAGATTATAATACTAATTAATCAAAAGCAGCAGCCAGAGACAAATCTTAGTAATTCAGACTAAGAGACATCACTTCGTTCTGCAGATTTCTACACAGTGGCCCCTTAACTACTCACTCCATATCTATTCTTGTCTTCCACAAATACACTCGGAATAGAGTGGATAAGATAAGTTTTGTAAAATGGAAATTGATGAGTTACCATCTTGACTAAAAAGGCTCCTATGCCCTCCTGTTGTGCTCCCCAGTGGGATCCCAGTCGTCTATGGTGGCCCATCAGAGTTTGCATGCTGTGGTTTCTGTGTGGTTCTTTAGATTCATTTCTTGCCCCCTTCCCCATCCCTCACTAAGCTCCGGCTACATTGGGCTTTCAGTTTTCCCACACTTGCCTTCCCCACACACCTACTCTGAAAGTTTTCCTCTCTTCTTGACACTTGTGTTATTCATTTACCACCTTATGCACACTCAGATTTCAGCTCGAGTACCCGGTGAGCATGTCCTCTGTGCTCTTCCCCCACTCATATCTTCTAGCTTTATCCTGGAGTCTCCTTGGCTGCATCACCTAGCATGAATTACAGCTGTGTGTTCACATAATGAATGTCTGTACAAATGTGCATGTAAATATGTGCGTTCTCCATGAGAATGAGGGCAGGAGACATCCCCATCTTTTCCCACACAGCACCTGGGGTACTCACCAAGTATCTGGGCAATGAATTAATTTCCTGAAAAAAAAAAAAAAAAACATGAGAAAATGTTCATCTCTATTATTGGAAGAAAATATGTCACTTGGGTATGAGAGTCAGGCCTGGCATATTGTAGGATTTATAAGAATTATAGGACAATAGTGTTGGGAAACATTTGGAGTTTTTTGAAATTTCTAATGTATGAACTCATTGCACTTATATCATTTTGTGATTAACCTGAAATTCTTTGTTGCCACTAAAAGTGGAAAAAGTTTAAGCATTTGAAAATTCACGCTTTTTGATCTATTATTCTCAGTTTTTTAGAGAGCATAAGAGAGAGAGGGAGCAAGAGCAGGAAACCATGAGTGGGGGGTAAGCAGGCTGCATGCCCAGTGCAGAACCTCATGGGGTTTCCATCTCACCATCCTGAGATCATGACTTGAGCCCAAATCAAGAGTCAGTGCCTGATCAACTGAGCCACCCAGGCACCCCAATTCTAAGTATTTTTTAAAACAAAGATTACTTTGGGGAGGATGACTCACAAATGCCAAAGCACAATAAATGAAAACAAAGTTAGAGAAGTCAAGAGCTAATATTAAAGGGAGAAGATGGGTAAAGTGGCAACTGCGGTATTAATATTTTCTTCCTGCTGTCAGCGCCAATGCTCTGTTATTCACATTCTTATATTTTGTAATGTGTGAGTGCGTGCGTGTGTGTGCATGCTATGTGAACATCCTCTCTCCAGGTCCCATCACACTTATCTTACTCTACCCAGGCAAAAAAAAATGTCAAGACATCATTCATACACCAAAAGAAAGCACTGTTCTATTTTAAATGGGGTGAAATAATTCATGTGCTTTTATTTTATGTTTCCTTCAGATGCTCCGACACTGCTGAGGTATTTAGAGGACTTTCCTCCCCTTTGTTCTTTATCATGCTGACAGAGGAGGAATTTGGTGCAGTAGGTTACGAACCATCATTTTGGTCACATCCTGTGCTTTGTAAATCTCTTTTTCATCCAACACATCAGTTCCTATCTTTCCTCAGTGTTACTCATCCTAGGAAAAAAGAAAACTTGACTCTGAACCTTCCAGCCTGCAGAAGTGCCTGGTAAGAACTCACTGCATCAGATACCGACCTGTGTTCTTTTGGTGATTACAGAAACAGAGTGAGGTCATGGGCACATCTCATAGGGAAGACAGCACGAAACCATCTGCTCTTACCTTCTATTTTAAAGAAATCGTTTTTTTTTTGTTAATAAAACACAAGCGAACCATAATGGGGGCACAAGAAGCAGCAAAAAAAAATTGTATTGAATCTTTATGTGATTTTGTTATTTAGCTACCAACTATTTTAAACTAATTTCTTTTAGTGCGCTTTCAGGGGCCACACACAGAGGGGATCATAACACGAGTTTTATCTAGTTCTGTCTATTCACAGTGATGTCTACAGGATTCCAGTGAAAGCTTTAATAGTTACAGGCGATGTTTAATAATGTCAGTGACCTACTCTTGGATTAAAATCCATCTATGAGGCATGTGGGTAATTTAAAGTGTTGGCATATATTAAATGAGGTATTCCATACTTAGTTCTACTGAAGGTATTTAAGATATTCTGCCTTCAAACATTTATTTGGAAAGGTACAGGCTATAAACAAGAAGCGTAACTGGGAAAAGAAAACAAAATTTAAAAGTCTGTAATGATCATGTACTCTGGACCAAATTCCTTTTCATTTGTCATTTTCATTTTCATTTATCAACTTAAGCATTTCTTCAGTTTTTAAAGCTGATATTTCTGCCCACTCTTAAAACCTTGAACAGGCTGATTTATTATTTCAGTTTTCCTCTGTCCATATTCATTTATTCATAATCCCATATGCACATTTTAGAAGTTAAAATCCCAAAGATAAAACATGTTCTCTGATGATATGATATGTACGGGCATATTTTAGCCCGTCTTTATCGTATGGGAATGCAATAGATTCCTGCCTTCCAACTTTGCATGATTTTTCGGGATCTGGATATAGCAAGGAAGATTATCTGGAAGAGGACAAAAACCAGTTTTATAACTGTAATTACCTGTGCTGCCTGCCTATGATTATTTCAATTTCCTGTTGCTGTTTCTTTGATGAAGTCCTCGCTCCCTAATGCATAGCACTCCGAGTTCCTATTATTCTTGGCTGTTTTGCTGATTCTTCTGTGAAACTACTGGAAAGGTAGTATAAGCACTAACTGTTCTAAGAGACAGTGTGACATTCAGGAGCCTCCTATTGGAAACGGAAGGTGGTGGAAGGCGGTACTTCCCATTTGATGACATTTGAGTCTGAAATTTGGTAAACACCAAACCAAGCACACTCAAGTTGCTGTTCCTATTCTTGTGTTCTTCTTCTTTATTTCTGATCACAGAAAACCTTATGTTTTATTCTTTTCCATCAAATTACCTTGGGTTCATTTCTCAAGTTTATTTTACCAAGACACGAAAACCTCCAGAGCTTACTTCTTTCAGGGCAATGGCGGAACCCCCCAGAGAGCTTGAATCCACAGGGTGTGTGTTTGAGGGACAGGGAGAATGAGAAGAGCTTTCTCTTGAGAAGGCTTACTGCTGAAAACATTGAAATTAAGAGACAGTTTGGAACAATGTATGCTTGTATTCGTGTATTCACCCATCCCTCACATATTTGGCTGTCTATTTGGTTTAGCTTAGTGGACCTGGGCTTAAAAGACCTAGTTTCTGACTCTGGTAGTTCAGAGTCTCCATTCAGGCATCTGAGATGAGCTCTAGCCCTTCAGGCTCGGGGGCAGGCTAAAATCAGAGTGTGTCTCCAACTGCAGAGTTCAGTGAAACTTCCCGATGAAAGTTCTGCCTGAGCTCAGTCACGGAAAATGATTATGATGTGAGGAAAGCCAACTAAGAAGAAAAGTGGGGGGCAAGAATCACTCTAGGTCCACGAAACACATATGGGAAGGCAGAGGTGTGAGGGAGCGTGGTGTACTCAGGGAATTTTAAATCCTTCTATGTGACTGTTACATATAGCGTCTGCGGGAGCTGTAAGACATGAACTTGGGTGTGAAGGCAGGAGCGTGGTCATAAAGGCATGTCAGGGTATGGGGAATGAATGGGGGAACTGCTGCATGTGGGTGCTGATAATCCTAAGTTCTAGAGAGATAGATGATCGATGGGTAGATAGCTAGATGATGGATGATATAGATACAGAGGTCTATAGACAGACAGTGGATCATTGGGTGGTAGATAGATACATGATAGATAGATAAAAGAAGATTAATGGATATATGATAGATGGTAAATAAGATACAGATGATTGTTAGATGGTAGGTAGGTAGATAGAGATAAATGGATGATAGGTACACAGATACATGGATGTAGTCCTAAAGAGAGAGACAGAAAACGATGGTAGCTAGCTAGAGAGAAATGACAAGGAGGTGATGGAGAGACAGATGGAGAGACGGACGGATGGAAGCATACACTGCATGTAGACCGGGTCCCTTGGTGTCTTGCCGACCTCCCCACCTTGTTGCTACAGTGATCCCAGTCAGCCTGATGCCCCCCGCAGCTCTTCTGGGGCTCTGTCTGATTTACTTGTTCTCACAGTGGAATATTTATGTGACTGTAGGCTGGGGTTTTTCAAAAACACAATAAAAACATGGAATAGCTTCCTGGATTATTACTTTTACTTGATGGCACCCAAAAAATAATATTTCACGTGAAGACAAATAATTGTAAAATTAAAACGTAGGGTTGAAAAACTACGTTGCTACTGATGCAGGCCACTGTGTGTTGGGCTGTCCAAAACCATCCATCAGGGAGCATGTACCCTTCTCCACTGTGGGGAATATTTGGATGAAAATGTGGGCAAAGCACTGATTGTGGGCATAAGGCAGCCTCTTCCGTTTCACACCACTGTGGCTTCTCGGCAGCTGACTTCTGTTCCAGGGTTTCTGCCTTGTCCCGGCGTGGCTGCTCTCAGAGCTGCTCCGTGCAGAGACTGACCCTTTCCACTCACCCCGCACCTACTCATTTATTCATTTGAGAAATCACAATCACATAAACATCAATGACTCTTGATGTGGTTGTTGCCGTGTGGGAGCAGAGATGAACTTGGCGTGCTTCTGGCCATGATGAAGTTGAAACAGCTAGCAAATGAAACCTCTCGTGGAAATAATGCTCCTCTGTCCCTTTTCCTTTTTTTTAATAAATTTTCTGGGTAAAATTTGTATATATTTCTTGTGTACCACATGATTTCATATACACAAGCATAGAAAAATGACTCCAGGCACACTAATTAGCATCTTATCTTCATATAGCTGCTCTTTGTCGTGTGAAGAGAGCACCTGAAATCTATGCTTTTAACTGATTTCGAGTGTTCAATATTGTGTTATTAACTATAGTTGTACACCTTACCTTAGATCTCAGGACTTATTGTACACCACCGTATCTTTTGGAATGTTTATGTCAAATATTTTGCTTATGTTTATGATGAATACTTGATCAAATATTGTATGTTTGTACCAGGCAATGTTTACTTGGCATAAATGTGTGGACCTCCTGTGCAGGTGCCCTTAGGAGCCAGAGAGTAGGGACATCTCTGAAGAGCTGTGAGTTACTACACGTTTCCATCACTGTCCATGCGCTCATGCGCCAACATACCCCGGGGGTATCTGATGGATTCGGCATCTGGTGAGGTGCTGTGGGAATCCTCTGCCCACTGCAAATCCTCCTGTATTATTTGTATCAAAGTGCAATTTTTGAAAAATATTTTTTCTTTCTCTCTTGAAATCACAGAGCAACTGCTGGCATTTACTTACCTTCTGCACTAGCAGCTCTCTCCTTGTTGGCTTTGAAATTAATTTTCTTTATCTTGACACAAAGACCCAAAATATGACTTTTTTCCCCATAGGAACAGGCGGTGAGGAGGCAGCAGAAGTTGCAATTTACCAAAAAGGGGGATACTATATTTAAACAGCATATTAATACATGATTATACAGCTGGACAGATTGTGTTCCTCTGACAGCATGTTTTCTGAAATTCACCAGTGCTATCCTAACACTTAGTGGGGAAGCATGGCTAATGGGAAGGAAGGATGGAAGGAAAGCAGGAGAGAAAGATGGAAACAAAGAAAGAAAAATCTATCCTGGATGGAGGGCAAATCCAGGCATGGATTAAAGAGATTAAATAATTCATGCTACCAAAGAAAGCGCTGTTCTTTGATTCCTTAGAGCGACAAAGGAAAAAAGCTCTTTTAACTCATCAGCAAAGGAAAATATTTATAGTATTTTTAAAATTCTGTCTTGAATCCCAGCATTTTGGCTCGATACCTATCATGTGCCTATAATAATATGCTTCAGTATGAGCCAGCAGGTTTGAGCCATCTCAAAAATTAGTATGTTTTGGGGCAGTGGGAGACAAATGACCTGTAGTTAAAGATTTGAGCTATTGACCAGGGAGGGAGGATTAAGAAGCCTTATTAAATATATAAAAATTTATATTTACATCCATTTAAACTTACGTGTTATTTTAAGGACAATACCTAAACCTGCTTGTGTCTGTGGTAGCCCTTGGGGCACTGGGGCATTTGCTCTCTGAGAATCACTCCTGTGACCCTACCAACTCCCTCTAAAAACACATACAGACATACCAACCTGCAGACTACTGCTTCCCTTTGCCCAAATTTCAGGTTTCTGAGACAAAACCATACATAACAAACTGAGAGTTTTATTTTCAATTAGCTTCTAGCTAAATGCTTTCATTTATATTTTATTTTAATTGAACTAGGCTTAATGAGATAGTAGATTATTTCTATTCAAGACAAACTGCCAGAGATTTTGGAAGCCTTTGTATCTTTAGCTCACAGAAGGAAGAGACTCATATGCGGATATTCTAGTTGCTGAAATCAGACATTGGATGTTTTATTTTTTTCTTCTAGAAATATGTCAAGTGTGTAGTTACTTGATACCAAATGTTACTTTTTAAAATAATTTTATGTAAAAGTCACTTTTCTAACAGGAGACAAGTTATATTTAAAAGACTTCCCAAAATGAAATGAAGGGAAGAAATTCGAAGTTTACACTTTTAATTATAGCAGAGCTCTCTCTATTGATTTAATGAATCTATTTAGATGCCACTGAAATGTGATTGAAAGTTCAAAATTTTCCAGTAAAAATTGCTTTAGTAAATGCAATCAAGTTGATGTTTAATATGTAAAACAGCCAAAGTTAGCAACATGCATTTTATTTATTAATACCTGCATTAAATAATCCCCCAAATTAGTCATAGTTTTAGTTTTCACTCTGGATGTGAACAATTAATGAACACAGTACAGGTTTTGTTAAATAAGCATCCCAGGGGTCCAAAGAATATTTGCAAAACACATATATCCCCGTAACAATCAGTACACTCAGGACTCCTGAAAATTTCCTGAAAATATACTGCAATTTAAAATGTTTAACAAGCTCAATATCTACAAATGGCTTTCTGAGTCTCCTTATGCCTTTGCAGGGTATCCGGACTCCACAGATAGCTTAGACAAGGAGAATCGACAGGGAACTCAAAAAATAACTCTTTGTTCACTTTACTTTGTGTTGTCTCAAACAGAATGTGCAAGTTATTCCTTTTTCGGGGGAGATAGAGCATAGAGATTTTATGAGTGCATGATAAAGCTAGTTTATAGGATGGCAACAAATGATCCAAACCTTTCCGGTGAAATCAGCTAGAGGCTGGGCTCTTGGCTTGGGCAGCTCCCTTGTTATGAAGACTCAGCATTGCATGTGATTTGTAAAGTGCGTGTTTCAGGGATCCTGGAACAGAACAAAAATGGGCTGAGAGTGTTGGACACCACAAACCAGATGCCTCTCTGCAGCACTGACTAGCTGGTCCCCAGGCACTGGATTGGCTAAAACAAGTTATGTTTTACCATTCCTACCACCGAGGGGATGGGCAAGTTTCCTCCTCCTAGGTATCAAAGGGAGGGAGGAATCACTTATCTGTGACCAATAGTAATGTTTGCCACAGAAATGTTCAAAATTGTAGGAAAAACCAATATCCCAATGAAAGGAAGTAGGCTATGCTTTAATCTGTCAGGTCTGCCCCAAATTATTTCATGGGAGACATAGAGTAAGATAAAAATAATAAAATCAATTATATAGGCCAATGGAAAATGAAGATGTTTATATAGTTGCCTGAGTCCCAAAAGAATTTCTTTGGACCTATTTAGTGGCCAGTTTACTTTTCTCATGTCTCCTATTGATAACATGCTTGTTATATTAGTGTGGTTTTATTTTTAACTTAAAGTTCAAGAAATGTCTGTACATTTGGGATTCCGAGTGATGCTAAGCCCTGTGCTAGATGGTGGGCTACATAAAAGAACCAGACCCAGAATCTAGGAAACTCTAGGAAAATATATCTAAGGTTAAGATGCAGCCTGGCTGAGTGATGGTAGCAAGTCAGAGATATGAGAATTTTGCAGATGTAATGTTCCCTCTTTCTATGTATGTCTACACTTTCTAGAACCTGGCAACCTTCCTGTATCCAAAATTAACAATTAGCTAGTATTATCCACAATATAAATGACCTAAAAATTGATACCTGGGGTAGGAAATATTAATATTTCTGGACTTGGCAGGAACTAGTCTTTGGAGAGACAGGTGATAAATGTAATTGTATTCTTATCCTTGCCAATCATAGCAGGGGACCGTAAACTAGATAGAAAATATGCTGGGGTGAGGGATTGGCTTACTCAGCTCTAAACTCGGCTTCAGTTGAGAACAACCCCCAGCACAGCTGTGCTGAGTAAACTAATAATTAGCAGAATGTCAAATTTCTCTTTCAGAGCTTGTTTCTCAAAGTCATATCATATGTAATATGTGTGTGTGTGTGTCAGATACACATGATGCTTTTTGCAAAAAATCAGTTTTAGTATGTATATGATTAATTAGCACAAGACTTGTACTATGTGACAGGACATGATGGCATACTGGAATTTGGGAGCATTCTGCACGTTCCCGCAGCTTCCGTGACAGGAGTCTAGAACCTGAAGCACTTACACAGAGTGCATAGAAGGTCACAGAAAGGTATGGTGGAGACAGGACCGGGGGTGTCTCCTCTCACTTCCCCAGTGCCATCTCTCTGCCCCCTGTTCTTGGGTTTCTTCTTCATTCTGCTCCTTAGGTTTTCACATTAATAAAGTGTTCACACGACTGCCCCCGTCACGGCAAACTATCCCTGTAGTTAGGAGATAAATTGGCTTGTGAGATAAGACCTTCACTTTAGTAGCTAGGGAATTTACGATCTCCCTGTCACGGAGTGGCTCTGCTTACCATGACGACTGGCAATGGCCATCTTTTTGGCATTTCGCGAATGTGGTTGTGGGCGTGGCTGGCACCCCTACCACTGTGTCTTTAGCTTCCTCATAGTTTCCATGGCTTGTGGTGGTCCCATTTGTGAAGTCAAATCTCCAGAGGAAAAATACAACAGACACTGACGTTTTGTGGGAGAGATGAAGAATGAGGTATTGATGAAGTGAACCAGTGCAAAGATGTGACAAGGGATGAAATCATTCGTAGACAAATGGGTGGAACACACATGGAGATGAGCTTCTCCCTCATCCACACTGTGGTGGGCGTTAGCCAGTACTTCTGAAATACCAAGACAGTTTCGTCCTGTAACATCTAAAGTATCTTATTTTGCAAACCTGTGCATAGTTTAGAAATATCTTGGTGAATAAACTCTTTAATTAGAAATGCTTGTTTCTTGTAGAGCTCTTACTTCAAAGAGGTCCTTCAGCCCCTGAGTTTGTCCGCCGGGGCACCATGACAAAGCACCACAGGCTGGCTCACGCAGCACACGTTGGTCTCTCAGTGTTCTGGAGGCTGGGAGGCTGGGATCAAGATGTTTGACAGGGCTGGTTTCTCCCGAGGGCCTTCTCTTGGCTTGCAGATGGCTGTCTTCTCGCCGTGTCTCCACATGGTCTTTTTTCTGTGTTCATGTCTCCCTAGTGTCACTTAACACTTCTTAGAAGGAGTCCTCTTGGATTCTGGGCCTCGGCCTAATGATTTCAGTTGAACTCCATCACCTCAAGTCCTTATGTTCACATACGGTCACATTCCGAGGTTCTGGGAATTGGCAATGATGGGCACTTCTCAAGCCCTTACTCTGTGCCAACAACTTTTAAGGATTTTTGTGGAGTCCCATCTAATGATGACACAAACCTAGAAAACAGGTAGGATGATTGTCACTCCACAGACAGGAACCTGAAGTTCAGAAGGGCTAGTAACTTGCTCAAGCTCATGAATCCATCTAAAAATAAGTATTTTATTCAGAGATATTTGACACAAACCATATGTCAGTTTAAGGTGCACCGTGTGTTGATTTCATATACATATATTTCGTTATAGGATTACAGTTGTACCGTTAATTAACACTGCCATCATGGTACATAATTATTTCTTTTTTGTGGCGAGAACATTTAAGGTCTACTCTCTCTTAACAACTTTGAAGTATATGATACAGTATTGTTGACTCTAGTCACAATGTCGTGTGTTAAATTCCCAGAACAAATTCATCTCATAATCGCAGGTTTGTGCCCTTTGACCGACGTTCCCCAGCTACTGACGCCCACCCCTGGTTACCAACATTCTCTGTTTCTACGAGTTTGGCTTTTTTAGATTCTACATATAAGTGAGATTATACAGTGTTTGTCTTTCTCCATCTGACCCATCTCACTTAGCAAAAGGCCCTCAAATATTTATGAACCCCTACTGGGCACCAGGAATTGTTCTACAAATCTGTAGATATATCACTAATAAAACAGGTCACGCACCTCCTCTAGTGGTATCAGAGTAGGTAGTAAATAACCAAATACTTCCATATTGGATGGTGAGAAGTACTCTGCACAAAAATGAAGCCGATCGTGTGTTTGTAGGTGGTCAGGGAAGAGTGTTGTGATAAGGCGGTGTTTGAGCTGAAGCCTGAGGGAAGCAGGGGGGATGCCCCACGCTGGTTGGCATCTTGAGGAAGATCATTCCAGGCAGGGCACAGGCGAGTGCGAGTCCTGAGCTGGAGCGTGCTCAGCAGGGTTGAGAAAGAGCCAAGAAACCGGGGTGGCAAGGGAGAGTGAGTTAATGAACGAGTCCAGAAGAGAGGCCAAGAGACGTGCTGGGAGTCAGGGCTGGGGAATGTGGTGCATTGGGGGAAGGATTATTACTTTTGCCATAGTGACTTGGGAAGAGATGGGGGAGTTTTGGGTACATTTGCATTTGAAACGATCCTTAGAGGCTCTAGGTGCAGAAGGCTTGGAAAACTGTTTTAATTCCAGTGGAGAGAGATGGCCAGTTGGACAAGGTTAGGCTCTTTGGTGAATCTCGGTCAGATTCTGGATGTGTTTATGGAAGATAGAGTTTACAGGATGTGTGGGTGAGTCTGAATAAGAGAGGAATCATGTTTGGATCCAAGGTTTCCGGTCTGAGCAAATGGACATGTGTATTTGAGTTGTCATGCTGATTTTACCACCCAAGTCTGTCACATCTGACACTGGCTCTTGTCAGGTGATCCTAAAGCATAGCTGTGACCAGTAGCCACCACCCCACTCCCATCCGCTCACTCTCTGGAAAGGGACCGGAAGCAAAGCAGGCACGTGAGCCCGGGACACTAACTCTTGAGCCTCACAAGTAACTTTCACCCTCCACATCACTGACCATCACCGAGGCTGTCTGACAAGGATTCAAATTCAGATTAAATTAAATGATGCTTTTAAAGTAAATAATACAGTACTGGGAAAATACTAGTTGGTCAGTAAATATTGTCTAGATAAATGTTCTTGTTAAGACTGAAGCTAGACTTGGATTGGACTGCACGGTCTATGGACTCCTGCCCGGGGGTGCAGATGGGGGGGGGGGTCCTGGTGCTACCAGTCAAGACCCAGGGATTATGTCATCCCATAGATCTTATACACTTACTGGTCCATCACGCCCTTTCATTAAAAGGCATCAGGAATCATGCCTTTTAGATGTAAGACATCTACTTTGTATCTTCTAAGGAGGAAAATAGGTTGTTTTTTAACAAAATGCTTCTTTTGGGGCGCCTGGGTGGCTCAGTGGGTTAAAGCCTCTGCCTTCAGCTCAGGTCATGATCTCAGGGTCCTGGGATCGAGCCCCGCATCGGGCTCTCTGCTCGTCAGGGAGCCTGCTTTCCCCCCTCTCTCTGCCTGCCTCTCTGCCTACTTGTGATCTCTCTCTGTGTCAAATGGATAAATAAAATCTTTAAAAAAAAAAAACACAAAAAACAAAATGCTTCTTTTTATTTTTCAATTTAGAGCCAAGCGAATATTTTAAAGGTTCCCTAAAAACAAAGGTATCCTTGTTTACTATACCAAAAAGCTGGAAACAGCTTAAAGACCACTGATAAAATAAAATTATTTTTAAATAAATAAATAAATAAATAAATATTAATTAATAATAATTAATTAAATAAAAACTATTTAAATGTGGGAGCATATATACAGAGGAATGCCATTCAGGCATTCAAAATCATGGGGTTGTAGATACAGACAAGAAGCAGCATGGAAACGTTAATAGAGATAATGAATAAAAAAGTAAGTTTCAGTATAGATTGTAAAGTCCTATAAATGGTGTTAACTCTGTGTTAACCAAGACAAAAGAAAAATAAAAACAGAAACAGAAAAATGTCCAGCACGACTGTTTGGTGCAGAGATTAAGGGGCGATGCACTGGATTTTAATTCTATATTATCTTTGTTGTTTGCCTTTGGCTTTCCCCCTGAGCTTAGACCACTTTTTTCTTTTTTTTTTTTTACCTAAATAAAAGAGTTAATTAAAAACACAAATGATAACGTGAGTTTGTATATTCCCATTGAAAAATTATATCCAGTTTTGAGACCCCAGATTTTTATGTGGAGTAGTTACTGGTATTAGTTTGAGAAAATTATGGTCAAATGTGTAGCTCTCACAAATAGAGAAAATATGGGAAAAGGTAAAGGGCTCGTGGCAGAGGCAGAGAATGGGATATTATACAAGATGATAGGTGTTTTATTATTTCCTTTAGTCGGAACAATAAAAAAATCTGTGTTTATATCTGATACATCTATTTATTCATTTTTTCCTCAAGAAAAAATAAATATAATCATGGCATCCTCCCTCACCCTGCAATTTGAATATTTCAGACTGGATAGGTTGGGCTGTCTGTTGGATTTATGAAATAGTAGTCTCATGAATATCAGCATTGATATAATAAAACATGAGGTTTCAAAAACTCCAAAGCACATGTCCATTTAAAAATATTTGTCTGTTTGTTTATTCATTTAGCTTGGCTTTGTGAGCTCTCACTTTTGCACTTGTTTGTTATAAATAAATTGCTGAAACTGTAATAGGAAAACAAAACATAAACCTCTGGCTGAGGTCGTTGCATTAAATGCACAGGGAAATAAAAGATAGAGATATTTTGTATCTCCAGAAAAACAGGAGATCAGTCATATGTAATAAATGTCAGAAAGAACACACATGTCAAATGGGAAGAATGCAAGACTAGAAATCATTGAGTTTTGTGAGTTTCGTGGTTGATTTAGAAATTATTACAAGTGAATTCTACAATAAATATATATTCTAAATGCATACCAAGTGCCTTGTATTTATTTGAACACTAAAGAAAAATCAGAATTTAAATAGGAATTCAGAAATCAGAATTTAAACAGAAATCAGAAGACTAGAAACCAGTTATGACCAAGTCAGTGACCATCTGCTGGTATCCAAAAATTCACCTGCAGGTTAAATCATTTCAGCCCATTCCTCTAACAAAAAGTGGTCCACATTGTAAACAGGAATGGACCATGCATTACTCCCTGATCTAACTGTGTTGGGATTGCCCTGCTGGTGTCCACTACTCAGGAGTTTGAACAATCAGAAGAACCTGGAATGCTAGCCTGCTGTGTCTTATTAGGCTCCAAATTCAAGATCTTGTGTTGCGGTTTTGACCTATGAGATATTTCAGATTTTGACCTATGATAATAACTCGAAATACTTAATGTATGCAGTGATGTACATCATTCATTCATTCCACAAATATTTATTGAATATATTTGTGCCATGTAGATAATATGGTGGATACAAAGATTATTAGATTTCACAATATAGAGGAAGAGATGGTATTTGGAGAGAGATTTGGCTTCCTATCCCAGCTTTGTCTTTGCCTAGTTGGAGAAGCTGGAAAAATAATTTTGTGCATGAACCCTAATCTGTAAAGTGAACATGATATCATGGACATATCAAAAAGTTTGAGTGATTCTTAAATGAAATAATATTTATGGAAGTTCTTTGTAAGTTTTGCCAGGATTATTGTTTGTTGTTAATCCTTTTATTGAAAATACCATATTGCTAGTTCTTAGTATAATAAAAATAGAAAAAGTTCAAATTCTTAAGAACAAGACTCACTTTGCATGACTATTCTTAGGTTAGTTTGGTGAACATTATCTTAAAAACATCATATTAAACTGTCTGCAGCAGTCTTACCATGGTCACGGTCTTACTATGGTCATGTAAATACAACTGACATAATCAGAACTGTCAATCATACATTTATTTGGAACCAGGATTGTCAATTCCCTGTCTAGTGTAGAAAGTGACCATGGAGTTTTGTTTGTGTGCCCGGATGCTTTATTGCATTATCAGAATCGTGAGGGAAGGGGCATGAAGTGTTCATCATTTCCCCCATAGTGATTGGGATTTCAGGACAGCTGAGAGCTAACAGAGAATGGTAATGAATTCTATTCTAATTCCAACACTTTGCACAACAATGAAAAGATGACTCAGATTCCAAAGTTGAGGATGACTTGCTAACCCACTTCCTTTTCCTATAAAAACCAAACTAAAGAAACCTATTCAAGGAAGTAAAGTTGGTGTAGGGCATACAGTGTATGGACCAGCTGCCTCTACTCTATCTCATTTGATAATTACAAAAAACCTAATGTTATGGTTATCAGCTTTGCTTCCAAAATATGAACATAGAATGACTTCGTCAAGGTGCCATGGCAAGTTGCTGGAATCTTGACCGCAAAGCACTGATAATCTCACTGAGCTCCATCCCTGGATCAGTGAAAGACAGAGGATCAGGGCAGAAATTATTATGAAATAGAGAAGGTTGAGAGTGCCAGGTTCTACTTGGTAGGAGGTCATAACTGGGAACTCATTTCTTCTATTCCTAATTTCTCAAGTTAATGGCGCTTCCAGAAAAAGTAGTCCATCCTCTTAGCAATGCAAAACCACCAACTCATATTGTCTTTGAAGATGAGGCAGGAGTGAGTCAAGTATGAAGGGGCAGAATGAAAAGGAAGCTATTTAACAAATGAACCACTGCATCTATTGTTATGTAACTATCGAAAGACAAATCTTTGTGGTCATGCAAAGTTTAAAAAAATCATTGTATTATATATTACAATTACTTATTCTAATGTCATGCTAGTATAACTGATATTCCCTTATTTGAAATCCCATTTAAGTTAGTTTTCCCCAGTTTAAAAATTCTTCCTGCGAGGCTTAGGTAGCACCACCCTATTTAGTGTAGGTAAATGCTAAGGACTTTGTTACTGTATGCATGAGTGTATTTCTATTTTGGAAGATTTCAGTGTGAACATATACCAGTACTCGGAATTACAGGAAGCAGGAGGAAAATGATTCCCTTTTGGAACTTGGACAAGGCTCCAGTTAGGACTCCAGCTGTAGGAAAGGCTTGATAAAGGAACTATTAGAGTCTACAGTTGCTGCCCTATTTAGGGGAAAATTCTTCTTAGGGTACTTTGAGGTCCTTCAGCAGCCCCTTGTAGGACTCTAACCCCGTAGGACATGAGAACACAGAATGCGCATAGTGTGTCACAGGAGGATCTAGTTTGAATGTCCATAGCTGCCACAGGAGAGTTTTCCAGATTGCACCATTTTCCGTGTTGTCAAGATATAATGTTCCTTATATATGTGTATCTTCTCTTCAGAAGTCCATGCATTACTTTTTCAGAAAATAAGCACAGTATGTGCACCTAAATGCCAAGACTACAAATGGTTTGGCCAGTGACTTTCAGCACGTCAAATTTTAAGACTGGAAGAAGATCTATGTTATAATATCAAACTATTAAATGTTCATATTGCC
>CM052899.1:2858739-2927666 GCA_028534135.1 Potos flavus | reverse complement strand
GGTAATGGTGATGATGGTGTTGATGGTGATGATGGTGTTGATGGTGATGATGGTGTTGATGGTGATGAGGACAGTGATGATGATGATGATGGTAATGATGACGATGATGGTAATGGTGATGATGGTGTTGATGGTGATGATGGTGTTGATGGTGATGAGGACGGTGATGACGATGATGATGATGATGGTAGGCCATATTTATTAAGTGCATGTTCAATATGCCAGGTACTATTCTGAGCACATTACATGGTTACCTGTATTGATTGGTTTAATCCTTATAACTGAGAAGTTAGATCACAACCCACACCCCAGAGCTGGGTGATTACTAAATCCCTGTGTTCTAAAATGCTGATCTGATAATGTTGTTCAGCTTGTCTTAGTTGGTCACAGGTAGCTTAGTTTGTTACCGTTTAACCTTCTCAAGATTGTCATCATTTTCTGAAAAAAGATGAATATAAATCCAATGTATTCCTGCATAAAAATTATCTTATAAACAGTTCTTGAGAGTGACACAAATTTAGAATGTGTTTATTACACAGGAATAAAGAGATCAGTGAGAAAACCAAGGCAGAGAGTGGTTAAGTCACTTGCCAACCATCATGGAACTGGAAAATGGAAGGTTCGGATTCATTCCCAAGCATTTTCATATCTAACCTTGCGTTGTAAGTGCTACCACCCTGGAATTGTGTATTCTTATCAAGGATTCATAGAATAAGAATATGTAAAGTCACTCAGATTATTTTAATAAAATTCAAAAGCAAATTAATACAGATCAAGCTCACAGTCCATGATGGAATAAAATAAAAATTTAACCTGAAACTAATATAACATTGTATATTAAGCATACTCGAATTAAAAAAAAAAAAAAAAAAAAACCAAAACTTTAAAAAATTCATTGAGGAAGAATATCTCTCCAAGAAGCCACACACGCATGCACACAGGAACATACACATAGTTATATATATTTTGAATAACTATGACTAACAGGCACCCAGATGGCACAGACTGTCAGTTTCCAGTAAGGTAGTGATCTCAGGGTCCTGGAATCAAGCCTCCTGCAGGGCTCTGTGCTCAGAGGGGAGTCTGCTTGAGATTCTTTCCCCCTGCCCCTGCCTCTGCTTGGGTGCTTTCTCTCTCTAAAAATAAATAAATCTTTAAAAGATAACTTCGGTTAGCTCTAGAATACAAACTGAAATTAAAATCTATTTGGAGATAAATGATAATTAGTGGATAAGTTATTTCATACACGACCTTACTGATGAAGTTCTTTTCTGTTTTTGTTTTTTTTTTAATGAAGCTCTTAAAGGAGGAAAATGTACATCCTTAAATGCACTTGAGAAAGAGAGAGAAAATATGAGTGTTAATGATCTAAATATCATTAAGAATTTACAAACAGGAAGCAAAGTAATAAAATGGAATAGAAATGATGAAAACGAAAGTTGAAATGAAAATGTAATCAAAATAAATCAATCAAAATAAAACAGAAGACTGGGTTGGTAAAAGATAAATTTATTCTTCAAAATATTCAGTGAAATAAATGAGCCTCTGACATATCTAAAAGAGAAATAGAAAGAACAAATAACCACTTACAAGATATAAAAATTATTCATAGTTAAAAATGTGAAGAATTTTAAAAATGCATAAAATGTGATGTTTGGTTTTATACCAAGAAATTCTCTAGGAAGACACAACTTAACCACAGTAACTCTCAGAAAGAGAACATCCAAGTGTGCGAGCATCACAGATGTTTGAAGAGTTGTCAAGTTTATGTCTAAATAGACAAAAAGAAAATACTATATCGCTTAAAATAATCCTTTGAGAAAAAAGGCATTCTTATTTTTCTTCTTGTTGTTGTTAAATAAACTTTTCTTGTTATTAGAAAATAAATTTAGAACAATGGAAAGTGACTTACCTTTCCCGATGTCGGAAACTCAAAAGCCATAGGAGTTCGAACAATATGGCATTAGCTCTGAAGGTAACAAATAGATTAAAGAAACTAAATAAATTAATGAAACAGAACAGGTAGTTCAGAAGTAGAGTCTTGCATCAATATGAATCTGACCTATGATATGATTTAGGTCACAATTAAAGCCAGTTAGAAAAGAAATAGTTTGAGGGGCACCTGGGTGGCTCAGTGGTTAAGTGTCACCCTTTGGCACAGGTCATGATCCCAGGGTCCTGGGATCGAGTCCTTCATCAGGCTCTCTACTCAGTGGGGAGCCTGCTTCTCCCTCTCCCTCTGCTTGCTGCTCTACCTGCTTGTGTGCTCTCTCTCTTTGCCAAACAAATAAATACAATCTTTAGAAAAAAAAATGAAAAGAAAAAGAATAGTTTGGGGAAAAAAAGCAAACAGAAAAAAATGGTATTGGTAGATTGGTAGATTTGCATCTCCTATTGGGGAAAAATGTATTTTATATAAATATATCACAACATTTACAAATTAATTCTCCTTTGGGTTAAAGAACAAACACATAAAATCATTATCAACATATTTGGAGAAAATACAATGTGTATTTTTATAAAACTTTAATTGGAGAGGCAATATAAAGACAGACATAAACTGTGACGCCCTGAAGAAAATGTCTGACTACATGTTTGACAATAAAAATATTAAGATAAACCCTCTGGTAATGAAAACATGATAAAGAAAAAGTTGACAGCAAATTACAAGGGAGTAATATTTAAGAATATGTAAAAAAGGAATTATCACACAGAGCACGTAGAGAGATTCTACAGTTCAAGGGGTAAAAAAAGCTAATTAATTAGAAACATCTGTATAAATACAGCCGGGCAATGGAAAGAAGAAATACAAACATCAACCCAATTATTTTATTGAGGTAATAAACCCAATTGTAATCAAGGAAATAGAATATGTCAGCTCAACTCAGAAGGTTCATCCATACACTATTACCAGATATTATAAAGGATAAAAAGATAATGCCAACCTGAGAGTAAATATAACAAGTCAATATGTCAATATAATAAGTCACTAAGCCAATGTATCAATACATGTACAACAGGTATGCAAATGCATAGGAAAAATAGATCTTAAAAAAATAAACAATTAAATCTTTTCGGGGGAAAGCAGTAATAATGAGGCTAGTAGTGGAGAAGAATATAATTAAAGTCTTTTACATTTTTCTTTAGAGATTTCTGTTCTTTTTTTGCCATTAGATAACATCTATGTATTATGTAAAAAAGCTTTTGCATACTGCCATAAATAAAATCATCTACTTAAGATGCTCGTTCTTTCCACTAAGAATTGGAGTTGTGTTCTGCCAGAGGAAGGAAGATAACACGGACAATTTGCCGTGGGGCCATCCTACTGTCCTTCACATAGTTATCATGTTTCCCAGTTAGGAAAACAGGATTCAAAGTTATTAATAGATTTCATGTAGCCTATATTTACACTAGTGGGACCCAGATGGGTTTTAAACCCAGATTCCTGGCTGCCCACCCACTGCTGTTTACACCATTCTTCTTTATAGGGATATGGGCTCATCACATAAGTGAAAAAAAGACAATATTACATTTATCACCATCAGTGTCCATGATTGATTCTTTATCATTAAAACAAAAGGGACACCTGGCTGCATGAGCACTCAGAGGATTTTAGAGGAGCAATATTTTATTGACAATGCATTCTAATGCCTCAAAGGGATCTCGCAAAGTTGTTCCAATTATGTCTAAATGAAACTACTTTGTTCAAATTGCAGGTGAGAAAGGGAAAAAAAAAATTCACATGTGACAGGGAAGAAGAAAACAGCAAGTTCTATTTCTTCATGCCTCCCGCACCTTCTACTGACTCAGAGAATGTTTATTTCTACATATGGCGGTGTTAGCAGAGCTCTCTTTGCAGTGTTTCAAATCTATTTTGGTCTTATCTCTTTTGGAATTTAAGTCTCCAAGGCCATCTTTCCCCCCTCTTTGATAACCTACCATCTGTTTATTTGCTAAAATAGAATATGAAAGAGTGAATGTCAACTATTGCATTCAGTGGATACTACAAGATTGTATCTACACAAATGAGATAAATGCATTCAACTAATTAAAACGTCACGGGTTGCTAGTTAATTTCTCGACTCAGATAACTGGAGAGTTTTAGGAACTTGGTCTTTCTTTAAAAACTATTAAAGTGGTCATGTGTGTTGATCTAAACCCTAAAAGAAAGACATACTATGTTTATAATCTTAAATTTAAATTCAGAATCTTTTAACAACGCAACTGATTATGTGGTTAAATCACTTCCTAAATTTTCAAAGCAAACTGCATAGAAAATGTAGTCTGGTAATGTACTATTTTCTATTTATTTTAATTATAAATGTATTGTAAAGTTATGTTCACGCACAGTAGGATAAGTGAGAATATTGAAAACTCAACCTACAGTCTGGAACAAATGTTAGGTTATTCAAGGAATAGAATGCTCTGTACTAAAAAAAAAAAAAAGTTTGCTATAATAAAGCTCAGTCTTTTAAGTTAGTTTACATTGCTAGCTTAGTGTCTTAGCTTGTAAGATTATTCTTCTTTTCCTATAGACATACAATTGTCCTTTTAACCAGCTCTTGATAATGAAACCTAATTGTCCCATGTTTAGTTTGCAGATGGGTTTTGCAAAACTCCCTGCCTTGGAGATAGTCTGCCTTAAATGGCATAATCAGGCCTGGGAGAAGGTTGTGCTTAGTTTTCAAGCCGGAAATTTTCCTCTTATTGTATTAATTCTGCTAATATGGGCCTTTAATGAATAGAGCCATTTCCATGCATCTATTTATTTGGAGGTTTCTTAATTGAAAACATGCTTTCCTAATATGAAACCAAACAAAACACTGAGACCTTCCCTTTGATTCTCTGCTTTTGCAACCCCTCTCCCTGCCCCCAGGGTTCTCTCCTTGTGACTGGGGCTGAGACTGGGGTTGGGGGTGGGGTTGGCTCTACATCTGTTTTTTGTTTTTTTGTTTTTTAGCATTTTTTTTAAATTTTATTTATTTATTTGACAGACAGAGAGAGAGAGAGAGATCACAAGTAGGCAGAGAGGCAGGCAGAGAGGGGGAAGCAGGCTCCCCGCTGAGCAGAGAGCCCAATGCGGGGCTCGATCACAGGACTCTGAGATCATGACCTGAGCCGAAGGCAGAGGCTTTAACCCACTGAGCCATCCATGCGCCCCTATACGTCTGTTTCGAACAGCTGCGTGTGATATGTTACCAAAGCAAATACAAACCCAGTGTTGTCAAAATTTTTATTAACAGATATTTAACATATAAGAAAGTTGCTGGGGTCAGTAGGGGTCCCTGTGTCCTCTGCAATGCCCAGAACCCCCATGACTGGTGTCCAAGTACCACCCCCTCTGTGCATCTTTCCTGCTCCAACCACCAGAACCTGAATGTTCTCTCTCCTTCTTTTCAGCCTCCCTGGTATGTATTTACATTTCTCTTGTCACACCACATTTACTCCACTTTATCCTTACAAAATCATGAACTACCTGAGGCAAAGGCAGTCTTATTTCAGTGTGAACAGGACCCAGTGTGTTTATGAAATTTTAACTAAAATGACTAGAAGTGATGTCTTTAAAAGAGATTTAAAGGAAAAATGATATTTTCTGTAGGCCATCCCAAAATGAACATTTTCATTTTTCAGAACTAGTTTCTGATTTATAAGCTAGTTGAAACGACGTTAGCACCTTTATCTTTCCACTCTGGGAAATCGCATCGCATATTAATTATTGGTTAAAACGCCGAAACTTGTATATTTCTGCTTTGTTTGTAAGGTGTAGCTGCAGATCATAAATTCTGGCAGGAAAGAGGGCTAAAGTCCCAAACTGGCTCTGTGAACTGGACAGATTCCTCCACATCGTGATTGTCGGTTTCATCCTCTGTAAATACTATCTAAAAACAGCAGCTCTGACATCCAGTGTACACAATAATCAATCAGAAAATTATTCCTTTATTCCTGACTAGGGTGGCAAGAACAATACATGAAATACAGTGTGGCTAATCATCTCAGGCTTAATGAGGGCTAATTTCCTCCCACCACTTTTACTCTTTTTCTCCCCAGTTTTAAATAAAACCCTGTATTTGTAGCCCCTTTTTTTGACCAGTGGCCATAAATCATTCGAAGTTTTCTTTTTTTTTTTTTTTTTTAACTTTTGGACCTATACACATTTGCAAAATACAAAGAATTTTGGTATACTCTTCATCCAAATGCTCATAAGGATAACACCTTTTCTAACCACAGTAAAATGTTCAAACTAGAAAAATAACATGCATACACGAATGGTACACACATTACAAAGCTTATTCAGATTTTGCCAGATTTCCTGAGCGAGGACAGAATCCAGGATCACATGTTGCATTTGGATGATGTGATTTTTGGGTATTGCTTAATCCAGAACAATTCCTCTGTCTGCCTCTGCCTTTCAAGAAGTTGACACATTGAAAGAATTCTTATTTTGTAGAGTGCCCCACAGTGTTATTTTGTCTAATAATTTGCTCATGGTTAAATTAAGGCTCGGAATTCATGGCAACAATATAACCAATACTGTGTTATTCCTTAGTGTTTTATGTAACAAGGCACATGACACCAAGATGTCATTCCTAGTGATGTTACTTTGATGTTACTTTGATTACTTAGCCAAGGTGTGTCTGCCAGTTTTCTCTACTGTATAGTTAATTTTTGTCTCTGTAATTAATGCAAATATTGTGGGTATACTTTAAGTCTTTGTAAATATCCTGTTTTTCACCAAACTTTCATCCACTAGCTTTAGCATACATGGATGTTTCTTTCTCTTTTTAATTGTTTTCAATTGAAGTATTGTTGGCATACAATGGTATATTAGTTTCAGGTGTATATCACAGTGATTCGATAATTCTATACATTACTCAGTGCTCATCCTGGTAGGTACAGTCACCATCTGTCACCACACAAGGGTGTTAAAATATTATTGACTATATTCTCTATGCTGTGCTTTTTATCTCAGTCATTTATTTATTTTATAACTAGAAGTTTGTACCTCTTAATCTTCTGCCATATTTTGTCCTCTTTCCACCCACCTGCCCTCTGGTAACCACCAGTTTGTTCTCTTATTTACTCTCTGTTTCTGTTTTTGCATGTTTGTCTTTTTTTGTCTCACTTATTTCCCTTAACATTACACCCTCGAGGTCTATCTATGTTGTTGCAGATGTTCTTTTTTATTCCTGAGTAATAAATCATTCTCTATATTTACCACACCTTCTTTATCTATTCATCTGTTGATGGACACTTCGGTTGTTTCCATAACTTGGCTATTATAAATAATACTGCAATCAACAGAAGGGCGAATATATATATATTTTTCAAATTAATTTTCTCATTTCTTTGGTTAAATGCCCACTAGTGGAATTACTAGATCATAAGGTATTTCTATTTTTAATTTTTGGAGGAAGCCCCATACTGTTTTCCATAGTGGCTGCACCAATTTACATTATTACCAACAGTGTAGGAAGATTCCCTTTTCTCTACATCCTCACCGACACTTGTGATTTCTGTCCTTTTGATAATAGCCATTCAGATAGGTGTAAAGTGATATCTCAGTACAGTTTTGATTTGCATTTCCCTGATGATTATTAATATTATTTGGTCAGGTATCTGTTGGCCATCTGTGTATCTTCTTTGAACAAAGGTCTATTCAAGTTCTCTGCCCATTTTTTAATTGGATTTTTTTTTTCTTTTTTGGTGTTGAGTTATATATGTTTTTTTATATACTTTAGATATTAGCCATTTATTAAATATACCTTTTGTAAATATTTTCTCCTATTAAGTAAGGTTACCTTTTTGTTTCTTTGGTAGTTTTCTTTTTTGTGTAAAAGCTCCTTATTTTATTGTAGTTTCAGTAGGTTATATTTGCTTTTGTTTCCCTTGCCTCACGAGATGTATCCATTTAAATAAGTTGCTAAGGCCAATGACTAGGAGATTACTGCTTATGTTTTCTTTTAGCAGTTTTATGTTTTCCAGGCTTACGTTTAAGTATTTAATCCCTTCTGAGTTTACTTTTGTGTATGATGTAAGAAAGTAGCTCAATTCCATTCTTTTGCATATAGCTGTCCAGTTTTCCCAGCACCATTCATTGAAGAGACTGTATTCTCCCCATTGTATGTCCTTGACTCCTTTGTCACAAATTAATTGACTAAAAAAATCGTGTTTTTTTTTTTCAGGTCTATATTTTATTCATCTATTCAATTTTATTCATCTATTCAATCTATTTTTGTGCCAGAACCGTACTGTTTTTATTACTACAGCTTTGAAATATAACTTGAAAACTTGGATTGCAATGCCTCTAGTTTTATTTTCTTTTCTCAAGATTGCTTTTTCTATTTAGTCTTATATGGTTCTATACAACTTTTATTATTATTTGTTCTAGTTCTGTGAAAAATATTGCTGATCTTTTGATAGGGACTGCATTAAATCTGAATATTTCTTTGGGTAGTATGGACATTTTGTCAATATTAATTCTTCCAATCCATGAGCATGGAAACTTTCCGTTTGTATCATCCTCAGTTTCTTTCATCAGTGTTTTATAGTTTTCAGTATACGTATTTTAACCCTTTTGTTAACTTTATTCCTAGATATTGTTTTTGGTGCAATTGTAAATGGGTTATATTCTTAATTTCTCTTTCAGCTACTTCATTATTAGGGTAAAGAAATGCAACAAAGTTCTGTATATTAATTTTATATCCTGGAACTTTATTTATCAGGTTTAGTAGTTTTTTTGGTGGTCTTTAGGGTTTTGTTTATATAGCATCATGTCATCTGAAAATAGTGACAGTTTTACTTCTTCATTACCAATCTGGTTGCTTTTTATTGCTTTTTCTTGTCTGATTGCTAGTGGTAAGACTTCCAGTACTACGTTGAATGAAAGTGGCAAGAGTAGACATCCTTGTCTTATTCCTGATCTTAGAAGAAAAACTTTCAGTTTTTCACCATCGAGTGTGCTGTTAGCTGTGGGTTTTTTATATATGGTCTTATTATGGTGAGTTATGTTCCCTCTAAACCCACTTTGTTGGGATCTTTTGTTATAAATGGATGTTGTATTTTGTCAAATGCTTTTTCTGCATCTACTGAAATGATTATATGGTTTTTATTCTATCTTTTATTTGTGGTTGCCATTGGATTCCCATGCAACTTTTCACATGTATAGCAGTCTATATTATGTTGATGATTACTTAAGTTCAAACACATTCTAAAAGCCCTATTTTTTACCCTTCTCTTCACATTTTATGTATATGATGCCAAATTTTACAACTTTTTATTTTGTGTATCCCTTTACTGATTTCTGTAGATGTAATGGATTTTACAACTTTTGGGTTTTAACTTCCATACTAGATTTATAATCTGTCTTTATTTTGTGTTTCCTTTTATCAGTGATTTTTTTTTCTTTTTTGTAATTTTCTTGCTTCTAGTTATGACCTTTTATTTTTAATTAAAGAATTCTCTTTAACATTTCTTGTAAGGCTGATTTTGTGGTAATGAACTCCTTTAACTTTTGTGTGTTTGGGAAATTTTTTTATTTCCCCTTTCCATTCTGAATGATCATCATGCCAGGTAGTTATTCTTGATTGTAGGCTTTAAAAAAAATTATTTTGAGTACTTTGACTATATCATGCCACTCCCTATTGACCTGCAAAGTTTGTGCTGAAAAATCAGCTGATAGTCTCTGGGGTTTCCCCTTGGATGTAACTGTTTGCTTTTTCTCTTGGTACTTTTATGATTCTGTCTTTATGTTTGATTTTTGCCATTTTAATTATTACATGTCTTGATGTGGGCCTCTTTTGGTTCATCTTGATTGAGGCTCTCTGTGCATCCTGGATCTGGATTTCTGTTTCTGTCCCCAGATTAGGGAAGTTTTGAGCTATTATTTCTTCAAAGAAGTTTTCTGCCCTCTTCTCTTTCTCTTCACCTTCTGGGATCCCTATAATGCAGTTATTATGCTTGATGATGTCTCAGAAGTCCCTTAACCTATTCTCATATTTTATTATTATTTTTTTCTTTTTGTTGTTCAACTTCATGGCTTTCCCTTACCTTGTTGCACAGCTCACTGATCTGTTCTGCCTCCTCTAATCTTCTGTTGATTCTTTCTAGTGTAGTTTTCACTTTAGTTATTGTCTTCCTCAGCACTGATTATTTTTTGTATTTTCAGTCTCTTTGTTGAAGTTCTCACGGATTTTAGCCACTCTTCACTGAAGCCCATTGAGTATCTTTATGACCACTGCTTTCAATTCTTCATCAGGCTTATTGCTTATCTCCTTTTTGTTTAGCTTTTTCTGTGATTTTGTCTTATTCTTTCCTTTGGCACATATTCCTCTCTCTCTTCATTTTGTCTAACTCGATGTATTTGTTTCTACGTATTAGGTAGGTCGGCTATGTCTCCTGGTGTTGAAAGTAGTGATATTGTGTAGAAGAGATCCTGTGGTGCTCTATCGTGCAATCCCACCCTGGTCATCATAACCAGATACTCCAGGGGTGTCCCCTGTGTGGACTGGTGTTTCTTCCTGTTGTGGTTGAGTCGTAAGTGCTTTGGGCATGCTGGTAGGTGGAGATGGCTTTTGGCCCAGCAGGCTGCAATGACTGGCTTTGCCTACTGTGTGTGCACTGGGCTGGGTTTGTTCCCTGTACTGTTGAGATGCCTGGCAGCAGCCACCTGGGGCTCACTGATGGGTGGGGCCAGCCCTCAGCCTGGCTACCTGAAGTTAACTACTGCAACAGTTGTTGGTGCACCAAGAAACATGGCTTGCTCTTTCTGCAGCCAGCAAGAGGCCCAGCTGCAGGAACTGCAGGCTTGCTGGTATGTGGGGTTATATTCTCCCCTGCCCAGGGCAGGAGTCATTTGGGAAAAACAATAGTCTAGCTAGGGCTGCCTGCAAGCTGTAGTGGGGAAGGAGCCACTTTGGAGGAACTTCTGCTAAGGCAGGAAGGTTAGGTGAAGGGAGGCCTGTAGAATACTGGGGCAGGGCACACAGCATTAGTAAGAAATATGGAGAGTGTTACAACTGGCTCCTGTAAGCATCCTAGAATCAAGGCTGGAGGAGGGCAAGCAAAATGGTGCACACCAGCACTTTTGTTCCTAAAGAAATTTCTTGCAGATCCTTGACCTTCTGGCACACATCCTAAAATTAGTCAATAAATCTTCATGTGTACCCCAGGTACTTTTCAGACTGCTGCTTCTGTGCTGTGCCTTGGACTAAGTTATTTAGGGTGCTGGCTCTTTAAAGGCAGAAACTCTGTTTCCTATCACCCACTGTCTCTCTTGGCGTTAAATCTACTGTTTCTTAAAGCTCCTAGATTTAACCCATGCTGATTTTCAAAGTCAGACATTAAGAGAACTCATCATCTCAGTGCAAATCCCCAGTACCAGAAATACCTGGTGTGGGGTCTGATGCTTTCACTTCTCCAGTGATTGTTATGTCTCCCATTTGTGGTTAGTTATGCAGGGAGTTTGGTTCCCAGCTGTGTCTATGCCCATCTTCCCCTTTTCCATATATACTTTTCTCTAAAATTAGCTGTGGAAGGTCTGCTCTGCCTGTCTTCCAGGTCATTTTCATAGTTAGTTACACAAATGTAGTTGTTGCCTTAGTGTATCCATGGGACAAGGTGAGCTCAGGATCTTCCTACTCCACCAACTTCCTATTCACTTATACTACATTGATATTTTTAGCTTGAAATTAGAACCATAGTGTTTGTCAAAGGGTGATTTTTCTGTTTCCAGCACTTATTTGACATGTATCAATAGGAATTCTACTGTAAGTAACAGTTTTGCCTTCTCCCCACGTATTATTTATGTGAATATACACTCATGGATATTTGTTTCAATACATGGATTACAAATCATTACTATCATTATTTATTTTGTTGCTTAAATTATCCGTTATTGTCCACTGGGAGTCCTTTTTAAATTGGCTCTTATGTCCTTTAGTTATGTCCTGATAATTCTTTGATCACTGTACCATTTTGTCCTTAACAGATATCTCAGGTTTTTCTTGTACTTCTCCTGCCTCAGCCCTGGAGTAAGTCAATTCCTCATGGAGCCCTGGTTTCTTTTATTGGAGAATGCTGTTTATAATCAAGGTCTGGGTGCTAAATTTGCTCTTTGTTACTGGCTTATCATAGCTTCTAGACTCCCTTAGGAGCCAGTTAGGTGATGGGTGTATATAAACCACAGAACTACTAACATACATATATGTTTCTTCTCTTTCTCTCACGCACTTTCTCTCTCTCTCTCTCTCATCTATTAATCTATCTATTTCTATCCATTTATGTTTCTTTCTACCTTATTATTCATCTATCTATCCTTCCATTATTGACCTATCTATAACCTTGAGTTCATACTGATACAAGTGGCCATCATGCAGCACCACAGATTCAATTTTTTTCTTATTTTTCCTTATTTGTACCTCCTTTCTCCATCACTCAAAAACATAGCTCTCATTATCCAAAATATACTGAATGACCTTCTAAAAGAATACACATAAAGTACTTTAAGAATTGTTAAACCATAACCCTGTGAAAAACAAATTTACTAACTAGAAGACAATGTTTATGTGTAGGTCTTTGTTTTTAGCCTTCCAATAGATAATCAAAATGAGATTCCTATTAGTTTGGTTAGTTTTTGTTTTGTTTTGTTTTGCTTTTCCTTTCCTATCCTTTCCATTGTAGCCATGCTCTACATTTGTAATAAAGTTAAGTCCGTTTGTTATACTTTGAATTCTAATTTGGGTTGTCCTCATATCCTCATTGATCTTAATTATTTATTTTTATGTATGTGAAATATTACTATTGTCCTAAAAGTTAGAGCTATTCAAAAGAGTATATTCAGAGAAGTGTGTTTTTCTGCTCATTCCTTCTCTCCCATTCCTGTTCATCCATTCTCCCTGACCTTTTCCCAACAAGCCCCTGTAGATAGATATTCTCATTAATCATCAGTTAATTATGTTTGCGTTTCCTTTTTTAACAAATGAGACTATATATATATATATATATATATATATATATACACATTTTCTTATTTCTTATTTTTCTTATATTAATAGGAACATTATATATATGAATATATGTGTGTGTATGTCTGTCTGTGTTTAACAATACATCATGAAAATTACTCTCTATCAGTTACTAGAAAAATTTCCACTTTATGTATGTATGTATGTATGTATTGCATAATACTCTGCTTTGTGGATTCAATGTAGATGCACCAATGAACCATAGCTTATTAACATACTCTCTTAATATGTTTCTCAGGTAATACACAATATTTTATGATTATAAAAATATAGATATGCATTTTTCTGTTGTTGGAAGAATATCTAAAGAGTAATTCCTAGAAGTGAAAAGGATGGGTCAGAAGAAAACAGTACATGTAGTTTTTTTTAGATATTTTAATTTAGCTATTTTAAAGGGATTTTAAATTAAATCTCCTTTTGGAAGAAATATGATAGTTTCTTCACAAGTTTAGAATGTCCTAATATCCCTTTTTTTCTTGTTGGTCCTACATCTGTTGATTGAACAAAATACGGTTAGGGTTTTGTTTATATAACTCTATGTAATTTATATAACTATGCTGAGTTATGTAAGTGAAACATAAATGTCTTCTCAGCTATCAAAATTTATTTTCTCTCCTATGCTAATACTGGAAAATCATATTTTTATTGCCAGAATTGTTTTCAATACTATTACTTGTATATCTTTTTCAAACACCTAACCTTTTCTACACTTAATATAGATCACTTTACATTCTAAATTTCTCATTTTGACTGGCTTTATTTAATAAAATACCCAAATTTCCATAGAATATATAATCCTCAGATACCGTATCATTTTTATTTAAATATATTTACATATTAAAAGATTGTTTCCAGTCAACAACAAAATGAACAATTTAAGAAAGGGACAGAAGACTTGAACAGACATCTCATCAAAGAAGACATATAAATGATAAGCATATGGAAAGATACTCTTTATCATATGTCATTAAGAAAATGCAATTTACTACTGGGACCCAGGTAATTTTACCCCAACTTGCACATAGGGTGGAGTTCCCATGCCAACCTGAGAATATGTGATGCTACTGTCACTGCCCAATGCCCTTCTCATAAAACAGGGAGTCCCCAAAAGAGAAGTAGGTCTCCACTTTTACCACCAGCTTTTGATCAGTGACACAGAGATTTTACCTAGGAAGGAGACAGTCTATAACCATAGAGACTTGCCCCAGAGAAACTAAATTTATTCAAAATAGAGTGTAGAGAAGTTCATGCCTAAGGGTCCCATATATGATGGCAGTTTTGCTAGGAAACAGTTAATATGTAGGCTTCATAAGACCAACAGGCTAAAATGCGGGGCAAATAGCTTGCCAGAGAGAACCAAAGAAAGAGACAGTTAAGAGGCATACTGAGAAGAACACCAAAAACGAAAACAAAAATACAATGACTGCCCTCAAAAATTACTATTGAAGAAGAAACCACATTTAATTGGATAAGTTTATGGAACAATCTATTCTCCAGAACGTTAACAAAAATTCTAGAGAGATTAGCTGGCAATTAGTCAGCCTAATGCTTGGGTGTGATATTAACAGATCAGGCACCAAGATAGTCAAAGGGTTCTCTTCCTGAACCACCAGAATGACTGTGTGGTTGCCCAAGGCTGCACCCTTTGAGGAGAAACATTACAGGCTTCATACTCCAGAGAGTATATATTCTTCAGTTAAAAATACAGCCAAATCAGTGGACAAATCACAAGCAAACAAAAGCAACGGCAATCTCCATTGTGGAGGAAATCCATTTTCTTAGAGATTATGCAATTCAACGAACAGAAAGAAAAAATGAATAAAGAGAAATTATCAGACCCTCAGAGATATGTGGGATGCTATCAGGCACATAAACACACTTGGAGTACCAGAAGAAGAAGAAAGAAATGAGCAGAATACATTTTTCAAATAATGGCAGAAGTTTTCCTAACTTTGATGAAAAACAGTAATCTACACATCCAAAAACTCAATGAGTTTCAACTAGAAAAACACAAGGAAATCCACAACCAGATATATCATAGTAAAAATGTAAACCTAAGACAAAGACACAGATTTTAAAACATTAAGATAGACATAAAAGGCAACAAAACTAAAACAAACAGTTGATTTATCAGAAATAAGAAGTCAGACGCAGTAGGTTAATATATTCACAGGGCTGAAGAAAACAATATTGTCAACCAAGAATCTTATATCCAGCACAAATATCATTCAAAATTGGAAGTGAAAATAAAGACATACAAATCAATTGAAAATAAGAGAATGTGTTGCTCTCAGACACATTTATTAAAATAAATACTAAAGGAAATTCTTTGGACTGAAAGAAAATGACTCCATGTAATATTTCAAATGCTAATAAAAAGAAAAAAGAGAACTTGGTAAAGGTAACAAATATTTATATAAGGTAACATAAATGTACATTTCTTCTGCTTCTTTCTAATGAGTTTAAAAGTAAATTTTATGAAACAACTTGTGCAAAATTATATTTTTGGATTTGAGACTTAACAAGTGTAGCATTTTGACAATAACAGCACAATGAAGGTGGGTTGGGCACAGCTGTGTTGGAGTAAGGAAATGACACCATATACTAAGTCAACATACAGTAATAGGAGAAGAAAACCAAAAATGTTAAATAAGGAGCTTAATATAACAAATTCTATAAATACATGTATTTTTTTTCTCTGAGCTTCTTTAAAATAAGCTTTAAGAGAAGCTATAAAATTTTATAAATTTATATAAAGTAATTATAATGTATTGTTGGATAATATATATAAAAATGGTAACATGACTTTGCAATAGGGAATAGAACTACATAGGAATAACACTTATTTATCTCACTGTAAATAAGATAGTATAAATCTGAAGTAGAATCTGGTAAGTTAACATGTATGTACTAAGTCCTAGAGAAAACACTAAGAAAATAACTCCAAAGAATATATTGAAACATCATTAAAGGAATTAAATGTTATAGTAGAAAATATTAGCTTAATCCAAAAAAGAGCAGTAAAGTATTAACGAGGGAACAAAAATGAGATGTACAGAATCAATAAAATGTCAGATTTAAATCAAACTATCCATTAAATAGGGTTAAATGGAAATAGATTAAATAATCCAATTAAAAAGAGATTATTGGGTTGGATTTAAAAAATGAGATTGAACTATATGTTGTATCCAGGAGACACACTTTAGATGCAAAGATACATATATGTTGTAGTAAAAGGAAAGAAAATGATGTATCATGAAAATAGGAAGCATAAGGAAGCTAAAGTGTCTACACTAATATCACATAGAATAATCTTTAAAATAGAAAGTGTTACCAGAGATAAAGTGGGCCCTTTCTTAAATGATCGAATTGTCAATCAGAAATATAATTATAAAAATATATGTCCCTAACAATAATGCTACAAATACGTGAATGGAAGGGCAGAAATAAACAACAATAAGAATAATAACTGGAGACTTCAATAACCCAATTTCAATAATGGATAAAACAGCAAGGCAAAAGACCAAGAAGGAACTGGAAGACTTGAATAACACTGTAAATTATCTACATCTGACAAAAATATTTATAAAACTATTCAACCAACAACAAAACACACATTTTTATCATTTATACATGAAATATTCTCCAGGATAAACCATATATTACATAATAAAAGAATCCTCAATAAAAGTAAATAGCTTAAAACCATTTAAAAAATGTGTTCTCCAACTAGTGTAATTGAATTAAATAGCAATAATAGAAAAAAATGGCAAATTCACTAATGTTGGAAATTATACAACACATACCTAGGCAATTAATAAGGAGTAAATCACAAAGGAAAGTACAAAACACTTTGAAATATCTGCTAATGTATATTACTATTCCAGAACTCAAGGGATGCAGCTAAAAATAGAACTACCCTGTGATCCAGCAGTTGCCCTAGTAGGTATTTACCCAAAGGATACAAAAGCACTAATTCAAAGGGATACATTCCCCCTGATGTTTATAACAGGATTGTCTAAATAGTCAAATTATGGAAACTGCCCTAGTGTCCATCTACTGATGAATGGATAAAGAGGTTACGGTGTGTGCGTGCGTGCATATGTGTGTGTGTGTGTGTGTGTGTATTACTAAGCCATAAAAATGAAATCTTACCATTTGCAATGACATGGGTGGAGCTAGAGAACATTACGCTAAATGAAATAAGTCAGAGAAAGACAAATACCATATGATTTCACTCATATGTGGAATTTAAGAAACAAAACAAATAAGAAAAGGAAGGAAAAAGAGAAAGGGAGATAAAACAAGAAATAGACTCTTAATTATAGAGAACAAATGGATGGTTACCAGAGGAAAGGTGCATGGGAGGATGGGTGAAATAGGTGGTGGGGATTCAGGAAGGCACTTGCTATCATGAGCACTGGGTATTGCATAGAAGTGTTGAATTTCTATGTTATACATCTGAAACTAATAATACACTAAACTAACATAATATATTAACTAACTGGAATTCAAATAAATTTTTTTTTAAATTAAAAATATAAAACAGGGCTCACAGGGAGGTTTATAGCTATAAATATCTATATGTAAAAGAAGAAGGGTCTCAAATCAATAATCTAAACTTCTGCTACTTAAGACATTGGAATCAGAAGAGCTAGCACACTTATGAATTAAGAAGAAAGGAAATAATAAAATTTAGAGCAGAAACTAACCAAATAGAGAATAGAAAACTAATGTAGAAGATGAGCAAAGACCAAAGTTGGTTCTTTGAGATCAACAAAATTGAAAAAAAAATATTAAGTAAACTTCCCAATAAATGTGGCTAGAAGACCCAGATTACATAAATCAGAAATGATAGAAAGAAGAGACATTATTATTGGCCTTTTAGAAACGGAAAGCTTCTAAGGGAATACTGAGCCACTTCATGCCAACAAATTCGATAATTTAGATGAAATAAATTTATTTTAAAAAAACGTAGAAAGACACAAAATACCAAAATGAATTAAGAAACAGAAAATCTGAACAGACTTATACAACATAATATAATTTGATTAGTCATAAAAATATTTACCCACAGAGGAAAGCCCAGCCCTAAATAACTTCACTGGTGAATTTTACCAAATATTTGAAGAAGAGTTTATACTAAGTTATCAAAAGTCTTCCAAAAAATATGAGAGGAAGGACATCTCTCATTTCATTTTATGGAATTAGTATAGCTTTCATGTAAGTATATGAAGTTAGTAGGCCAAAAAAATATGAGAACATCACAATGAAAAGAAATCTATAGACTAACATCTCTTATGAAGCTAAAATCCAGCGACATGTATAAAGGATTATACATCATGCAAAAAGTAGAAGCAAGATTGAATTAATATACCAAAATCAATTAATGTAATATACCATATTAGTAGAAAAAAGGGCAAAAGCCACATGACCATCTCAAAAGTTACAGAAAAACCATTTGTAAAATTCTGGCACTTTTTATGATAAAAGTACTCCACACACCAGGAATAGAAGGTTTTGTTTTTTGTTTTTTGTTTTTTTCAGTTGATAAAAGTCATCTAGAAAAATGCATGGCTAACATACTTAAGGTTAAAAGACCAATTGCTTACCCCTAAGATCAGGAACAAAACAAGGATGTCCACTCTTCTATATCTTTTCGATATCATCCTGGATGTTTTAGCTAGAACTACTAGGAAAGAAAATGAGAGAAAAGACATCCAGATTGAAAATAAAGAAGTTGAACTATCTCTAATGGCAGAGAATGCACTCTTGTATATGAAAAATTCTAAGAAACCCAACAAATAAGACTATTCGAACTAATAAATTTATCAAGCTTGCAGAGTAGAAGATAAAAATCTAGAAATAAAGTGTTTATATATTTTTGTAATGAACAATCTGAAAATAAAATTAAGAATACAATTCCATTTATAACAGCTTCTATAAGAATGAGATATTCACTAAAGCTCTTAACAAAAGAAATAATAATTTATACTATGAAAACTTCAAACTATTTTTTAAACAAAAATTAAATATCTAAGCAAAAAAAAAAAAAGAAGAGGAAGATCTAAGTAAATGGGATTAAATCCCATGTTCTTGGAGCAGAAGGCATAATGTTGAGAGTCAATATCCTCAGTGGAACTACATCTTTCATATAGTACCCATAAAAATCCTAGCTTCTTTTTGGAAATTAACAAACTGATTTTAAAGGGTGTGGTGCATAAACAATGAATCTTGGAATCCTGAAAAAATAACATAAAATTAAAAAAAAATTAGTGTGAAAATTCAAGGGACCCAGAATACTCAAAATAGTCTCAAGAAAGGAGAAAAGGAAACTTAAGTTGTAGAATTGTGCTAGGTTTCCCAAACCTACTACATAGCTGTAGTAATCAATATGGTATTGTATTGACATAAAGGTAATCATACAGATCCAAGGAATAAAACTGAGGGTCTAAAAATAAACCTTTGCATATGGTCACCCGATTTTTATAAGACTGCCAAGACAATTCAGTGGGGGAAATAACAATCTTCTCCACAAATATTGGAACAACTAGATAACCACTTGTAAAAATTGAAGTTGGATCCCTACCCAATCCAATATACAAAACTAATGCAAAATGGATCAATGACCTAAATGCAAGAGGTAAACCTCTAGGACTCTTACAAAGAAAACACAAGCATTAATCTTTATGACCATGGAGAAAGAAATGATTTATATATAAATTGGACTTCATTAAAACTAAAAACTTCGGTGTTTCAAAGGACATCACCAAGAAAGTTCGAAGACAACTTATAGAATGGGAAATTTTACAAGTTATGTATCTAATATGGGACCTGTACCTAGAATACATAAAGAATTCTTACACTTCAGCGATAAAAACACAACCAGATTTTTAAATGGGCAAAGAATCTGTATAGACAATGCTCTAAGTAATGTATACAAATAGCCAATAATCATCTGAGAAGCTATTTAGCCATCAGGAAAATGCAAATTAAAACCATAATGAGACAGCACTTAACATTCACTATAATGTCTATTATTAAAAATTCAGATAATAAGAGTTACAGAGGATTGAAGAAATTGGAAGCCTCTCACACTGGTAATGGAAACATAAAATGTAGCAATGCCATTGAAAAACAGCCTGGCAGTTTTTAAAAAATATGAAACATAAAGTTACCATATGATCCAGGAATTCCACTCCTAAGTATATATCCATAAGAAATGATGAAAAGATTTGTCCATGCGAAAACCAGTACATGAATGTTCATAACAACATTATTCGTAATGACCCAAAGTGGGAAAGTCCCAATTGTCTATCAACTGATGAATGCATAATGAAAATGGGGCATATCCTTACATTGGAGTAGCATTCTGCAGTAAAAAGGTATGAAGTACTTATACATACTACAGCATGAATAAATCCTAAAAACATTAGGCAAAGTCAAAGAAGGTGACTCATAGAATACCATGTATTATGTGATCCCATATATGAAATGCCCAGAATTGGCAAATGTATAGATACAGAAAGTCTACTAGTGGTTGTCAAGGGCTGGATGGAGAGGAGGAAGGACATCAAGTGATAATGGGTTATGGGGTTTCTTTTGGGGGTGAAAAAAATCAAAATTAGATTGTAGTGATGGACTGCATCTCAGTCTACTGAAAACTACAGTAGTATACAATTAAAACAGTGAATTTTATTATACGTAAATTAGATCTAATTATACTTAAATAGAAGTTTTAGTATACCTATATCTCCATATGTGTATCTGTTCACATCTACCTATCTCTCTCTTTCTCTCTCTCTCAAGTGTCACTATTCCTTTTTATCTGATTATTGTTAGAAACCCACCATGCTGCTTGGCTACAAAGTTCTCTACAGAGTAGAGAGTCTACAAAGTTCTCTAAGACAAAACTAAGCTTTTCTGCCTAAGGAAAAATGACAATGCATAAACATAATATTGAATTTTAAAATGTGTTTGCTTTTTTTTACTGTAACATCTTTAATATATTTAAAGTTTTTTTATTTAAAGTTTTTATATGATAGTGTTCCCAAAAAATTCATAGCACTCTAACAAAAGATGTTGTTGTCTTATGAAAAGGACTCTGGGTGAATTATTACTCCCCCCTTTTTTTTCTAGCATTTTTTAAAGTTTAATTGTGAGCTAAGATTGCTGGCTTCCAAGCTCTCCTTATTTAATCTAGTCACAGAATGTACCATCGGACTCTCTTCCTCCCTTCCTTTTTCTTTTTTCCTTCAAATTCTTAATTTTGAATATTTAAGTCAAATGAAGGAAAAAGTTTTCCTTCCTTCTTAAAAAAAATAAAGAAGAGGAGGGAGGTTCTGGTCTAGGGCATTCTAAATAAAAACAATGATTATAATTCTATTATAAAGGTGTTTCCATCTGATTCCCTCAGAAAACAGCCAGCACGCTCTACTTGGATGGTGTGCAGAGGGTTTATAAAGTTGAACTCGGGGCATGGTAAACACAGGGGATAGAAGGATGCACATGGGGTCCTTGTCTGTCCCTCGGGCTGAAGGTTCAAAGGGAAGGTCGGTTTATTTCAAAAGAGGAGGCACTGACAGGAGGCACTCACTTTGAAGGAGGAGTCAACCTTTCACATATCTCCCTCCTGGAAGATAAGGAAAGGAATAAAACTCCCAACTTACCCTCCACTCTCTCTACAAATTCCTGCCAGTGCTCCCCATTGCCCAAGCAGAGTAGCAGGTGGAAGTCAGAATTCATTGCACCTGGATTATTCAGGTGGGTGGAGAAGGATGTAGCATTGATGGACATATAGATGGGAGCACAAAACATACTAGAAAGCCATAAAGAAGATATGGTCCATATATACAATGGAATATTACACAGCCATCGGAAAGGATAAATACCCAACTTTGGTATCAACATGGACGGGACTGGAGGAGATTATGCTGAGTGAAATAAGTCAAGCAGAGAGAGTCAGTTATCATATGGTTTCACTTACGTGTGGAGCATAAGGGAAAACATGGAGGACATTGGGAGAAGGAAAGGAAGGGTGAATTGGGGGAAATCGGAGGGAGAGATGAACCATGAGAGACTGTGGACTCTGAGAAACTGAGGGTTTTGGAAGAGGGGGTAGGGGAGATGGGCGAGCCTGGTGGTGGGTATTAAGGAGGGCATGTATTGCATGGAGCACTGGGTGTGGTGCATAAACAATGAATCTTGGAACACTGAAAAAATAAAATCAAATAAATAAATGAATGAATGAATGAATAAATAAATAAATAAATAAAAAAGAAAAGAAAAGAAAGCCACTTTGCAATGAACATGACCGCCCAAAGGGACAAAGAGTTCAAGAACCTCTGCCCATGTTATTTATCAGAATAATCTAGTTAATTCACAAAGTTATATAGTCAGATGGTTATTTTTATTATTTATACTTTTTTAAAAGTTTTATTGAAAGGGGCGCCTGGGTGGCTCATTCATTAGGTGGCTGCCTTCGGCTCAGGTCATGATCCCAGGGTCCTGGAATCTAGCCCTGCATTGGGGTCCCTGCTCAGTGGGGAGCCTGCTTCTCCCTCTCCCACTCCCCCTGCTTGTGTTCCCTCTTTAACTGTCTCTCTGTCAAATAAATAAATAAATCTTTAAAAAAAAAGTTTTATTGAGAAATAACTGACATGTGTCATTGCATAAGTTTAAGGTGTAGAGCCTGAAGGTTTGACTTACATCTACTGTAAAATCATCACCACACTAGGTTTAGTTGACTTCCATCACCTCATATAGATGCAATAGAAAGAAGAGAAAAACAACTTCTCATTGTGATGAGAACTTTTAGGATCTACTCTCTTAACAACTTACGGGTATATCATATAGCATTGCTAACTATGGTCATCATGTACATTACATCCCTAGTACTTATTCATCTTGTAACTTGAAGTTTTTAGCTTTGATCACCTTCCTCTAGTTCCCCTTCCCTGAGTCCCCCACCTAAGGTAACCACAAATCTCTTCTTTTTTTCTGAGTTTGGTGGGTTTCTGTTTTTGTTATTTGTTTCATATTCCACATATAAATCAGATTATATAAGATTCATCTTTCTCTATCTGACTTATTTCACTTAGCATAATGCTTCAAGGTTCATCCATGTTGTCACAAATCATAGGATTTCCTCATTTTCTATGGCTGAATAATATTCCATTGTGTATGTATCTGTGTAGAGATACATACAACTCCCTTGTCCATTCATTCACTGACGGTGTTTAGGTTGTTTCCATGTCTTGGTTATTGTAAATAATACTGCAGTAAACATGGGGTGCAAATATCTTTTTGAGTTAGTGGTTTTGTTTGCTTTAAATATATTCTCAGAACTGGAATTGCTGGTAGTTCTATTTTTAACTTTTTGAGAAACTTCTATACTGGTTTTCATAGTGGTTGCACCAGTTTACATTTTCATCGAGAGTGCACAAAGATTCCCTTTTCTTCAGATCCATGCTGGCATTTGTTATCTCTTTTCTTTTTGGTGATGGACATTCTAACAGGCAATACGCGATATTTCATTGTGGTTTTAATTTGCCTCTCCCTAATGAAGAGTGGTGTTGAGTATCGCTTCATGTACTTGTTAACCATTTGCATATCTTCTTTAAAAAAAAATAGTCTCTTCAAGTCCTTTGCTCATTTTCAATTGGATTATTTTATTTTTAATTTTTTTTGTATGTTTGCTATTGAGTTGCATGAGTTCTTTATTACATATTTTGGATATTAACCTCTTATAAAATAAATGGTTTGCAATTATTTTTCCCTATTCCATTGGCTTTCTTTTCACTTCTTTGATGGGTTCTGTTGATGTGAGGAGCTTTTTAGGTTTGATGTGTCTCCGCTTGTTTACTTTTGATTTTGTTGCTTGTGCATTATGTGTGACTTTAAGACAAAACAAAACATTTCCAAAACTCATGTCAAGGAAACTGTTTTCCTATGTTTTCTTCTTGGAATTGTTTGAAACATCCTCACACTCTGTGTGTCTGGGTCATGATTTCTCGTCCTTCAGGTCTCTGAGACATTTCAACAAATTGCTCCTCTGTCACAATTTTCAGATTCATGTGGGTGGTATAAATTTAAGCTATGATCTTAAAGTCAACACATTCTCTTTGGGCATTTCCTGTGTGAAAGACACTGTTGTGTGTTATCTGAAATATATTAATTGTGTAAAACACGGAGTAGAAGACCTTGCACAAGTAACAGTATTTGCGCCAATACTTTGCTAGTAGCTTGCCTAACTTGTGATGAAAATGGTACTCTGTCTTTATTGTTTGTTGGATCATTTGTCTCACCATCATTTAATTAATTTTTTGGAAAGTATAGAACAAAAGGTATACAAAAAGTCAGTAAAATAATATTTTTAAGATATAATGATTTGATACCATTTTGTTCTTTACCTCTCTTTCTGTAAGGTCACTTTTTATGTATATCTGATTCTTTTTAGAAAGCATAAGATACATTTCACTCTGGGGTCTCACACTCCTCTCAGGTGGATGGACAGAGTCGTAAGTCCTGTACTTTCCAGGACTCAGCTCTGGTTGCCCAGGCGGTCGGGTTGCTTAATAATGCATGCTAAATGTGCTTCTTCCTCTCTTTCTGTCCCTGTGTCATCCTGCCCTTCCTTCCTACCATTTCTTAGCATCAATTTTAACATGAACTACTCAGTCTCAAATAATTTGCTAGCATTCACTTTGGAGGAAACCCTATACAATATGTAAGAATAGCTGGCGATATTTTTAGACAGTGGTAGCATATTGTAGGAGTTTTTAACTCACAGAAATTAAATCATTTGTGCTGTGATGGGAGAGTAACAGGTAGTATTTTTGAGCAGAAGCATGGCGATGTACATGGGTATGTGTCTGGACTTTAGTATCCCTTTATGAAAGTGACTGCTTTACCAATTAAATACAATAGAATCTCCCTTGTTCATGAAGCTGTGTTGGTGAGAACAATTCAGTTGTTTACACATTTTCACTTAAAGAAGATGGATCTGTTAGTCAACAAAATCTGAGCCACCAGATTTTTTCCACACCTCTGGAAATGTGCTTGCTTCGCAGAAGTCAAGTGCACTCTTTTAAAGTGTAAACACATAGTCAGTGAATATCCCTCTCAGGATAAATATTCAAGTAGTTCTAGATGCTTTCATTTATTCCTTTTTTATATAGTTTCTCATAACAAACAAGAATATAAAGGTATTTGATTTATTTGAAATTTCATTCATACAGAATTTTAAATGCAATGGCTCTTCTATTAGTCAAAATTCTGGCTACAAATTGAGATTTTTTTTAATTTATTTTTTTTAATTTTTAATTTTTTATTAATGTATAATGTATTATTTGCCCCAGGGGTACAGGTCTGTGAATCATCAGGCTTACACATTTCACAGCACTCACCATAGCACATACCCTCCCCAATGTCCACAGCCACTCTATCCCTACCCCCCTACTCCCCAGCAACCCTCAGTTTGTTTCCTGAGATTAAGAGTCTCTTATGGTTTGTCTCCCTCCTGATCTCATCTTTTTTCATTCCCCCCCCACCCCCCACGAACCCCCGCCCTGCCTCTCAAATTCTTCATATCAGAGAGATCATATGATAGTTGTCTTTCTCTGATTGACTTATTTTACTTAGCATAATACCCTCTAGTTCCATCTACATCATTGCAAATGGCAAGATTTTGTTTCTCTTGATGGCTGCATAGTATTCCATTGTGTATGTATGTATAGATACACACATATATATAGTATTCCATTGTATTATGTTGTATGTATATAGTATTCAATAGTATTCAATACATTGTATTGTATGTATATAGTACTCCATTGTGTGTGTGTGTGTTTGTGTGTATATACACATATATATATATGTATATATATATATATATATATATATACCACACCTTCTTTATCCATTTATCTGTTGATGGACATCTAGGTTCTTTCCATAGTTTGGCTATTGTGGACATTGCTGCTATAAACATTCAGGTGCACGTGCCCCTTTGGATCACTACATTTGTCTACATTTGTATCTTTAGGGTAAATACCCAGTAGTGCAATTGCTGGGTCATAGAGTAGCTCTATTTTCAACTTTTTGGGGACCCTCCATACTGTTTTCCAGAGTGGCTGCACCAGCTTGCATTCCCACCAGCAGTGTAGGAGGGAGGGTTCCCCTTTCTCCGCATCCTTGCAAACATCTGTCGTTTCCTGACTTGTTAATTTTAGCCATTCTGACTGATGTGAGGTGGTATCTCACTGTGGTTTTGATTTGTATTTCCCTGATGCCGAGTGATGTTGAGCACTTTTTCATGTGTCTGTTGGCCATTTGGATGTCTCCTTTGCAGAAATGTCTGTTCATGTCTTTTGCCCATTTCTTGATTGGATTATTTGTTCTTTGGGTTTTGAGTTTGAGAAGTTCTTTACAGATTTTGGAACTAGCCCTCTACCTGATATGTCATTCAAATTGGGATCTTTTTGTGTTCATCTGTGTAGATTTAGTTCATAGTCTGTTCAGCTACACTTCACTCTTATTTAAGAGCTATTGTTGGCATACAAACCTTGGAGAATAGTGTGGTATGCTATAAGCAAGAGGATGATAGGGAGAAAGACCTAATCTTCTAGAAAGGAAGTCAAATTACAGTGCATTTGAAACAATTGTTAAAATTAATCTCCAAATGAAGAGGATAGCTTTTATTTTATTTTCTGTGAAACTCTGATTTTTTTCCATTTTATTTTCCATTACTTTTATTTGCCATGAGTTTATATAATGTGTAAACATTTTATTTTACATGTGAATGAGGAGAAACCTAATCCTCTCAAAATTTGTTCTTTGCCTTTTTGTTCACCTTTTCCTACAATACTGCTAAATTGCTTCTTTTTTTAAATCCTATTACTTGAACTAATTTAGATATGAGAAAGAAACAAGAAACCTCCCATAAAACTGAGAAATGACTCAAATGTAAACTAGTGTAGTCAGCACACAGGAGAGAGGTCACAATTGTTTTCTTAGAAATTAGCACAGGAAGAGACTTTACAAATATAGACACACTTGAAATACAAGAGTTTTCATCGTGCTTTGCATTAAATAACCAGTTATCAACCAGTTTGGTAAGTTAAACAAAGTGAAGGGTACATGAATAGGTATCCTTGTATAGTTAGAATTGAGAGAGCATTGAAATATGTTGATTTGTTTAAATGTTTACACATAGTCTAGTTCCAAGAAAGCTAGGTGAAAGAACCAAGCATAAAAATTATTAAAAAGTCTTTTATTCTGTATGAAATAAAGATCTTGACAAAAAACAGGCTACTTGTATTTCTATGACCATTTGTTCTGTATTTCAGAGAGGTATGTGTTCTTGCAAAATCATTTTTTATAGATTCTAAGTGAATTGTGCTACCCATGAATGCAACTCCCTTTTAGAGAAGCAATGATTGCAGCATATGAATTATCTTGTCATGGAGGGTAAAATTATATCATAGTAATAGATGACTTGGAGTCTGAGTTCTAAAAGTGGCCTACATATTTAGTTAAATTCATGTTATTACCCAGCAGGGGAATAGATCCAGCAGCCATTTGTATTCCCTAACTTTGCCATTATTCAAACGAAGCTGAACTTACTGTACTTTTTTGTTATAGTCATTATACTATGTGCTACTTTTCTAATGTATTTGAATGGATAGTTTTATTTTCCCTTTTACTGAAATTCTAACTCTTTATGTTATAATAAAATAAAAATCTTACTCAGAAAAAAATAATATGAAAATAGGGCGCCCTGTTAATAAAGTACATTTGTCTTTGAATCTTAAGCAATGTACTTCGAATAACCGGATGATTGAATGGCTTTCATCATGCAGACTGTATCTGTGTGTGTGTGTGTGTGTCTGAATGTTTACGCATAGGAAAATACTATTTCTTAGAGGTTCCTAACTTCTAAGTTTATGGTTGTTTATTTGAGTGTAATTCTGGCATGTATGAGTGTTTATATTCGATTCTCATCTTATCTTTTATTTATCACCATTTAACTTTTTCCAGTTTTGTTTTTTCTAATTTTTCTTCTTTTTCCAATCTTATCTTGTTGCTAACTATTGAAGCTACAGTGTAGGACACTATCAATTTCCAGTTATGGGAATGAGATTCATGCTGCTGCTTGACATGGCCAGTAGATGGCGCTAGACAAATGCCAAAGCTTCATCTCATGGAGTTGCTCAAGTAAGATTCTTTGCATCAAAACAGATGTAAATTACTTTGCACTTTAATTCACATTTAAAATAAAACCTATGCTTAATAATTCACTTTGGTGAAATGATGGCTTTGGTAGAGGAAAGCAGGTCACTTTTCAATTCCAAAATATTAAATGGCTGTCACATGTTCCAAGACCAAATCTTATTTTCAAAGTGAGACTCAGTGAGCTTGCTTATTGTCAGATGGCTTGGGTGTATTATTTGTTCTTTTACAATTCTTATGCTTATTCTAATTCCAATTGTTAAAGGACTTCTGTATAGAGAAAGAAATGAGAAATTTTAGGATCTCTAGGCAGAGCACTTTGTCTTATACAATGGAAAGAAACAGGGGAACTGTGCTTGCTGAGGATTCTTAATCTGAGAGCAGATCCTCTTAAGGAAGGGAGGCAGGGAAGAGACTGGAGAAGAAGAAAAATGAAGGCAACAGAAAAGAGATGAAGAACAAATTAAACCTTGTGAAAAGATATACCCACTGAAAGCTACTGAAAAATTACAGATTATACAGGTGCTAACTTTACATATGCTTATTTGGCTTATAATTATGTATGTTAAGGCATTAAAAATTCAGATATAATTCAAAAATAAGTGAAGTCACAGCTAGCTTTTTGCTAGTCTACATGGTGAATGAGCAGCAAATCTCTCCCACCATCCCTTTCTATAACTTTTTGTATTTAAAAAAATGCTTAAACTTATAATATACCAGTTGATAAACAATCAAAATTAAAAGATTGTAGAAAACAATTGAAGATAGTAAATTACATTATTTGACCAAAACTATGATCAAATAAATGTGACTCTTTTAATGTTACAAATCACATATGCTCATGGTTCATGCCTTATAATGTAAGTATAAGACTGCTTGGAAAAGTATATAGATTGCAATTAATAACCAAATTTGTGGAATATTAGATAACTAGGTCTTATGCAGTGCCTGCCCATATCAGTTTTAAGACAAAGAAAGGAAGATAGATAGATGATAGATGGATAGATAGGTTATAGATGGGTGAATGGATAGATAGATGAATAGCTATGTAGATAGGGATAGATAAATAGATAGATAATAGATAAATGATAGATAAATAGAGGGATGAGTGGATGGCAAAAAAGAAAGAAAGGGAGAAAGAGAAAGAAAGAAAGAAAGAAAAAGAAAGATGATGGATAATAAAATCACAATACACATAAGTGTTTATTTATTCCAAATGACATTGCATATCTATCCTTTGACATTGTTCATTGTTTCTTACCCCCATCTTTCTTCCTTCCCTCCCTCCCTCCCTCTTTTCCTTCCTTCTTTCCAGTTGCCATTTCTAAAAGCCATAGCAATTAAAAATATTCTTCATTTAAACACCTTATTTGGAATAAAACAGCCCATTTATTAGGAAACACTCTTCCATGGTGATCCAAGCTCCAATACAGCACAACTTTCTGCAAAATAGGTGATCTATGTTTCTCTAGATAGTGAGCTCCTTGACATTAGGGACTCAAAGATCGATTTGATTTGAATTGTTCATTACTGTATCATCAATAAGTGTTTGCTGAATGGATGGATGGAAAGATGGATGGATGATTGAATGTGTTTATCGATTGCTTAATAAGAGTTCTATCCTTGAAAGCAATTGAATTGTCTCTTGTCAGGAACTGTGAGACATTCTATGTTCCCAGATGCTGCTGACACATACATAAAAATTTAATCATTTCCAGCCTCACTAAGGCCATCCTCAAGAAGTAAAATTTCTCTCAAAATTTTTCTCAAGAAATAAACGTTTTCAGGGCGCCTGGGTGGCTCAGTGGGTTAAAGCCTCTGCCTTCATCTCAGGTCATGATCTCAGGGTCCTGGGATTAAGCCCCACATCGGGCTCTCTGCTCGGTGGGGAGCCTACCTCCCCCTCTCTCTCTGCCTGCCTCTCTGCCTACTTGTGATCTCTCTCTCTCTCTCTGTCAAATAAATAAATAAAATTAAAAAAAAAAAAGAAATAAACATTCTCTGTATCCAGTTCTACAGTTTTTACTGATGTCCTGCTAAGTGTCCTCATACAGCTTCTCTTCATCCTTTTGCATGTGTGTGTGAATCTATACACTCCACTCACAGACATACACACGACTTTGTGGAATGGATCTAAAAGATGAATAAAGGAAAGGATTTCAGGGACATTTAAAAAAAATATTTATTTATTTGTCAGAGAGAGAGAAAGCGAGAAAGCACAAGCAGGGGGAGTGGCAGGCAGAGGGAGAAGCAGACTCCCAGCCGAGCAAGGAGCCCAGTGCAGGACCCAGTTCCAGGACCCTGGGATCATGACCTGAGCCAAACGCAGACACTTAAGCAATTGAGCCACCCAAGCAACCCTTTTGTGATGTTTTTAAACAACTTTTGATTTGAGTGAATTTCAAATCGACATAGAAAACCCACCACCCAACTAAAATTATTAACTATTGGCTATCCATTTCCCCCATTCCTCATTGTTTTACAGCAAATCACAGATATTTTATAAACTCAGACACCAGACTAAAAGTTTCTCAATAATAACATTATAAAATATCCAATAAGTGGTTAAATTTCAACTTGTCTTATAAAGGTAAAAAAAAAAAAAAACCCTCTTAGCAGGCATGGTTTAATTGCAGGGAAGGTTTCATGGTTTTCCTCTTGTTGGATGACCAAGTGGAGGCCTGTTTACAAACAAAAGCTCCCTTTCCTCCCTAATTATGAAAAAGTTTCCCAGAACTGTACAATTTAAGAGTAGAGTCTCAAAAGAGGAAAAAATAAGTTACTGCAAAATAACACGAACTCTTCAAATTGTCCATTAAACCTTCATTTGGGATTATTGATCTAGTCATTCATATTTAATTTTAGTATCTTATTTTTAAAGAAAAGTCATTCGCTATCTGGGTTGATACTATGGCTTTTATCTTACCCATGAGAGTCGCCTGATCTTTGTCTTACAAAATAATAATATTAATAATAACAAAAAAATCACACATGATGTGTTGGACGGTCAACAGACCATTCACTTAAGAGATCCACAGGAATCGGTTCAACTCAATTCTGTTCACGCGCATTCTTCTCTTCATGACCGGGCTGGAAATGCCACCACACAGATCCGCGGCGTTAGATAAATCGCCGCGGTCGATCATGTCTGTTGAGCTTCAGAGATGCCATTCACATCGATATGCACTGCTGGAAGCATCTCAAAATCTAAACCTACAAAGGAAAACATGTATATTGGAATGAAAATTTAAAATTTTCTGAAACGGGAATGTGAAACTTACAAAGTTGTCATGATAACAGTGTGCATATCTCTGGACCCTGCAGTTCCTTTTCCTAGGACTCAATCCTATAGGAAAACACGTTTTGTATTCCACACTATTAACTTGCCTTCTCATATTCTCTGCACCTCCCCTATCTGCCAGCCCTTGCTGCTGCTACCTTCTCCCACCTCCCAGCGCCATTGGTTTCCCAAGCTCCCCAGGGAGATGCAGCTTCTGACATCCAAACCAGATCCCATGGCATCCTCCGAGCCTCTGGTTCTTCTTGCCCCTGTGAACTTAGGTGAAACTCCCTCCATGCAGTGCCTGATATCTGGCTCTGTCTTTTGCTGCCCAAAGGGACACAGCCAGGTAACATGGGACAAACTTTGATACATTTGAGACAGAAAGGACCCAACTGACCAATTCCTCTTTCCTTCCCTACACGGGATGTACCGATGCCTGGTGGTTCTGTGTAGCCTGCCTGGAGGTCTCACCTAGTTAATGCTGGCTTGAAGCAATGGCTGACTTTTTCACATAGCTCCTTGTCCAGGCTTCCCATGTTGTGCACTCTATTTCTCTCTTCCCTCACCCTTGATGACCTAGGGTTTTTCCTCCTAATAAAACATCAGCGTAAAGCTTGGCTCATTTTTCTGTAGAAGCCAGCTAGGACACATACACAGGATGCACATACTTGGGTTAACTGGGATGGGTTGTATATGCTAGTGAAACACTAGAAGCATCCCTATTGTCCATCAATATAAAGACTGGCTATCTACATTTTGGTGCATCCAGATGATGGAATACCACTGTGTATCCTTTGAGAAAATTGTGGTGTGTCTCTGTTGAATAGTTTCTGAACTGTATTGTTAAATGAAGTAAATAACAGTGCATAGCAATGTGGTCATAGCCTTGTTTTGTAAGATGAAATATACATCTTTATTTTCCATTTTTTGCATATACAATAAAAGTTCTAGAGGGTACCTGCTCTTGGGTTTGAGGTTAAGAATTTTTCAGTCTTGGGTTGTGCGGTTAAAAAGGAGCACGGCAATTTTTACTATTTATAAAATTCTGTGAAATTTAAATGCTTTTGCAGTAAGCATGGATAATTTGAATAAATAAAAATAAATAAATACAGGTCCAGAAATACTGAATATTATTTTTGTTTACAAAAATTCTTAAAGACTGTGCTTATGGCACAGAGGAGATTCACTTTATAGGTACCATTAGAAATTGAGACATACTAGACATTCTTTCCAATTTTTCAATAGCATGTTAATCCACTCTAAGACTAGCTGAGATTCTTGTAAACTACTAACTAATCTTTATTCTTTAGAATGCCTAAATCCAATTCCTAAAACTCATTTAATTGAAAGGACAAAATATGTAACAAGTTAGGCTAGTTATACTATATGATAGACAAAAAATAAACAGATGCATAAGTAGAGAATTTTGTTTTTGTTTTGTTCTTCTCTAAAGAATGTGGGAGACATTTAACGGTAAAAATAAAATAGAAAATGCTTCCTTAATTTTCTTAAATATCCATGTAAGCATAAAGGAATGATAAGAAGAAGAAATTCTGAATGTTATGTTGGTGTTCTTTTGCCTTTTGGTGATCATGGACATAAGTTTAGCACTTAACATAAAATTGGAAATTTTCATAAGTGTCGTGAAATCAAATAAGGTTAATAAATACATTGTATTCAGCTATCCTGGGTTTATTATTCTTTGCATTACATAATCTGGTCACAGATATATGCTTTCATTTAAAATTTAGTGATTATCCCATACTCTATTTGTTAAGTGAAAGGTGTTCAAATCCCTGTTATGTTACAGAGTAGTTAAAATCTATGGGACCCTGGGACCCTGGCAGAAGAGAAAGCTATCTATAACCCTAGAGAGTTTATTGCTTCTTTGCTCCCATCAAACTAGAGAAACACAATGGAGTTAATGTATACACACACACGTCTATGAGAAAATACAGTTCTAAAACTACAGTCTATCAAAATTACTATTGTTTTACTTTTTTATTAGATATATTTATGCTGAGTCACAAATTTGGTAATATTTATGTTTTTATTTTGAATAAAAATGATACGTAGTTATGGTTGTTTCTCTTTAAAATTCAACCAGAAGCAGATTTTAACATTTAGAAATGATATATAGTAACATCATAAAATATAAGAATAAATTAGTATCTGTGAGCAATCCTCTGTATTTATATAGATATATATGTATACAGCCATACAGATCTATCACTGTGCACATATGAGTTATTGCACTGTGTCAAAATTTGCAAATATTATCTCATTTAACCCTCTCAAAAATTGTCCCCGATTGGCAATATCTTCAATCCCTATTTTTCAGGAAAGCTAAGTGATACACAGATTGATCTTTTTAAACAAGGCTTTTTACAACTTTGCAAAGTTTCATAAAGCTAATATTTGATGATCACTAGTTTCAAATCTAGTTCTGACTGGTACTACATCTAATACTTTCAACCAACACACTCTACAATTAATTGTATTTTTATTCCTAGATACGAATCATCAACTAATCTTGAAAGTAGGTAGATTGTTGGACATTTATCATTCTTCAATTTAGGCTAGTGAAAACAACAGTCTTTTTAATAATAGTAAGAAAGGTATGTTAACAGTAACACTTGTATTAAATTAATACAAATAACTGATATACACAGTAGAAACACATTTTTCTCAACAATTGCCATATATTAATTTAATTAGTTCTCACATTAGCCCATCATTCTCCCATTTTGTAGATGGGTAAATTGAGGTAGTTCTTTGTAAGAAGATCTTGTTTATTGCTGTCTTCCCTGGGACCAAGACACGCAAGCCATGAGGAATCCGTGATTTGCCAAAACTGTTTACACATTTAGCAGTTTTTGTAATTGAATTTAAAGGATGTACAAAATTCCTAAAAATATCTAAGACTTTGTATAACACAGACATAGCAGTAAGATCTTAGCTAAAGAATCCCACTCAGTGTCTGTAATAACATATTTGGTGTGCAATATTATAATGACATGAAATACTGAGAATATGCAGTTAAATCTTATCATGTGCATTGCAATCAATGCATTTTTGATAGCGATCAGTCACGCATTCCTCTTTAAGCAACTCAGAAATAATGTGCATTGATCTTTAGTATGGCATTATATCTGAGAATTCCCTTATACAGAAGTCAAGCATTTCAACATGTTACTTCCCTCAGCCCATCTTTCTATATCCAAGCACGCATATCAAAGTAATAAAGTTAAGTGCAAGGTGGTGTAAATTACAGCATCTATGAAGAAAAAAAACCAAATTATGGCTGCTATGGGACTATCGCTTGCAATTCGCTTATGCAAAAGTAAAGAAATTTAAATCAGAGTTTGGCTTGGATTGCAAGTGTGTTGGCCTCAGATAATTGCTGTCTATAAATAGCTGTACTTCCCTGGCATACCTCCATTTACATAGGATATATTTAAGTTCTTCATTTGGTAATACCTTTCATATAATCAAGTGCTGGTCATCTGTGTAAAGAGGGACAATATTAATCAAATGCTCTCCAATGACAAGACATAAACACTGAGGCAGTTCACTTTGCAGAAGCAAATGGATGAGTAGGGAGTGTTGATCCGTGTGCATGGTACTTGACCATCCCAAATGTTTCCAGCTTTGGCAAATGGTTGGAAAGATGCACTAAACATTTTCACTTATAACAAGGGTTAAATAAACTATAAAAGTAAAAGATATGTGTGCAGTTGTCATCACAGGGCTCATTTCATTTTCTTAGATTCCAAGCAAAACAGTGTTTTCTGGATATAGTTTGCAAAATAAACCATCCAGAAAACACTGTTTTAGCGTTTTGCATTTCAACTTGGTGACTGAAGTTCTTGGACGATTGACGATTAGTAATGAGCCCAATACCTGAAACCCACATTCTGTTCAGAACATATCATATTAAGGAATAAGACGGTCACAAAACAGAAGCTTCTCTACTGATGATAAAGTGACAATAATGAGATCACAGAAAAGTCAGGATTCTCTACCATTAGAGTACCAGCTTCTGCTCTTCATCCATTGTCTTATGTTTGTAATAACTAAACAGAAATTAGTTTGGAAGATTGGCTTTGAAAGTCATGTTTCATGTTGAAGCTTTTATCTTATGTGTAAGTATTTCTTTGTAAATCTGGTAAAGGGAAAAGCATGGGAGCTGGTGGGAGAGGGACCTTCATTTTAATTTCTGACTTAGCCACGTGTAAGTTGTGTGTCTTTGGACCAATACTTCAGCTTCTTTGGGCCTCTACTTACCTAATTTTATTTTATTATTATTATTTTTAAAGATTTTATTTATTTATTTGACAGAGAGAGAGAGATCACAAGTAGGCAGAGAGGCAGGCAGAGAGAGAGGGGGAAGCAGGCTCTCTGCTGAGCAGAGAGCCCAACGCGGGGCTCAATCCCAGGACCCCGAGAGCATGACCTGAGCCAAAGGCAGAGGCTTTAACCCACTGAGACACCCAGGCGCCCCTACTTACTTAATTTTAAAAAGAAGGAACAGGAGACTCACCTTTTAGGGATTAAGAGTGTCTAGGATGAAACTGATGTGAAAATAGATGGTCTTTTTAAAAAAAGGAAAGACAAAAAAATATAACTCTTCTATTAGCATTACTTTAGAGGAGACAATAAGGATAGTGATACCCACAGGACATACTCTTCAAAGACAAGAGTCTAATCAGTTTGGGAACAAATCCTGAGAGAAGTCAATAGCTCACCAGATATATGCAATATTTGCAGTAGGGAATATGAGCTAAGAAAGCAAAGAGATTTAATGGGAATTTCCTGAAAGCCTGGAAAATTGTATTTTTGTGGAAAGCTTTTCATTTGAAGTGAAATGGTGGCTATCTAGCTCTTAAACCCACGTCATAAACTCTGCAGTTTCGCATGACACACTCCTAGTCACTTTGAATTAGTGGTGGTTGTGCATTGCCCTTGTTGATGGCTCCTGTAGGCAGAGAACCATTAAGGTGTCAAAACCTGAGGGACTTAATATGACATAATGCCGGTCTTTTCCATTTAGCTTTGCAGTTATGTTGCATCTTGAGGATTTCCTGTGTAAATATAAACTGACAGAAACAATTTTTTGAAAGAATTTTCAAATGATCTACACGGGAAGATTAAAGCTCTTCCTAATGATTTTTCTTTCAAGCTCATCATTGAGTTTAGTTAAAATTAAGTGGGAAAAGAATGCACTGGAAAGTATAAAAATGAAGAGTAATTGTTCAGTTGAGCCCTTTGAAGACCTGGATGATCTATAGATTAAGGGTCTAATTTTGGTTAGGGTAGAGCTGTTCTCTTTCTAATGGAGGGAGTCTGCACAAACTTTGCATCAGAGCAAGAAGGTGGAAGAGAAGACCCCTGCCTTCTATTGCAGAAAGAAGGAGACAATTGGAGTTAATTGTATGGAGATGCATGTGAACGAGGGAACTATAAAGCCATCTGTGGCTGTGGGCATTGATGTCTTATGATGCTGCAGGATAAGTAACATTCTTTTCCAAGCGGTCTGCTAATACCTCATTATGTGACTGTTCGGTGGAGAAAAATTGAAGTTCTTTATTTATTATTCAGTCATCAGGGTACTTCAGATGTTATGGACATAGACAAAATGGAGTGAGTGATTTTGGTGAAGTTGCTAGTTTTACTGAAGTACCCTACAAGATTCTTAATGAGGTTTTCTCTTCATTCAGAGACACTACATATCATTTTCTTAAGAACGCTAAATCAGAATTTGTGCATATGTGAGTATTTTAATTTTCCAAATAATGGGTTCGTCTTTTTGTATGAGAATCACTTAAGGTGATATTATTGAAATAAAACAAGGATTAAGCAAATTTTTATTTTAAAATAGCCTATGTTTATAGGGAGTTGAACCATGAGAGACTGGAATCTGAGAAACAAACTGAGGGTTTTGGAGGGGTGGGGATGGGGGGTCGGGTGAGCCGGGTGGTGGGTATTGAGGAGGGCACATATTGCATGGAGCACTGGGTGTGGTACATGAACAATGAATCTTGGAACAATGAAAAAATAAAATAAAATTAATTGGAAAAAAAATTAAAAAATAGCCTATGTTTAAAAAAAATCATACACACAGCTTTATAATACACATATATTTATAAATATGTATAATTATGTATATATATATAAATAGGCATGCTTAAATATGCTTTGCAGAACATTTTTGTTCTATGACAGTTGTACCAAATGTGAGAATGTATGCATGTGTGCATTTTTGTGTCCGTGTGTGTGTGTGTGTGTGTGTGTGTGTGTAGAAGGGTAGAATCTGGTTTTTCAAGGATAGTAGGCCAACTCTTTGAATGTTATGAGAACTGAAACATCACAAAGAATGCGAATATTATTTGTTTTAGCCTGTGTATCAAAATAATACAATCTTTATTATCCATATGTGAATTACTCATTGAATTTTTAAAAATCACAAGATAGTTTCTCTTACACAGAGACTTTTATTTAACCCGAGTTATTACAACTCTTTTTTTTTTTTTATTGCAACTCTTAATATCTGCTTGTGGGTGTCATTGAATAAAAATTTAAAATTAATAAAGTGAATACATGCAATGATGATATAAAATAAACATTATTATTAACTTGGGCAAAGCATAATCATGATGATATCTCTGACCATAAAAAATCACATATGCACAAACCAAATATAAATTAAACTGTGTCTTAGGTTTTCTGAGAAATGTTTTCTCTCCATTAAACAGAACAACTCCAGAAAGTTTATGGATAGTGTAGTAAGGAAGAAATACTTTTTTAACAGTTGAAAGATGAGTAAATTTTTAAGTAACTATTTGTTCTTAATTTACATTCTAAATATATTCTGAATTTGTCATAGTTACTCCAAATCGTGTGTTTTTTATGTGTGTATGCCTCAAAATGGCAGATATGTTATTTTGGATCCTTTAATAACAACTTGGAAGTTAGCCCATTTTATGTGAACATTGCTATCATTTGAAATGTTGCAGGAAAATCCCAAACAAGTGATCAATTAAAAAAATAAACCAGATATAGTTTTAACTTATAATTGTGTAGATTGAACTCTATAATTACATCATTCTATATGTAACATAGAAACAGAAGAGATAAGCTGCCCAAGAAATAAAAACACTGTTAATATACAGCATAATAGTATTGCCAAATATAGGTATGCAGAATCAAATATGAATCATTTTTGAATGATGCCTTGACATTTATTTTAGGATCCATTTATGGAGAAAAGTAACATTTTAATTTGCATGATTTTGGAAAGGCAATTTTAAATCAAGAAAGATTTCTTTTTGGATTCCATTTCTTTTTTTATCCTGAGGAATTTGCATATTCTATTCAAAATTACTCCAAAGAAAGGAAATATATGAAATAATACACTTAAAAGGTGCTTAAATTGTCTTATACATATTTATCAAATTAAACACTAATTTTTAACAAAGAACAGTAAGGCATTTATATTGAAAATCTAATTTGAGAAAGGCATGCATTTGGATCCAAACTGGACTTCTTTCAAGACCTCTAGGTAGAGATGTAAAGGGGAGTGTTGTTTATGAGAGGACATGAAATGGCTCTGAAGGATTGTTGCAAAAATTTGCAAGGAGGGTAGGAGGTAAAAAGAGAAGCGAGTTTCCCTTTTTACTAGAATACTCAACAGTGAATTGGATGTTACTAGACCATGTATATGATTTAAGCACTGATGATGTAGACTTTGGATGCGTGTTCCAGTCCATCAATTCTCATAAGGAGGGAGGATAAAAACAGATTATTGAAAGCTTGTACTTATATTAATGTTGGGCAAGGACTCTAGTGATCTTCTGGTGGTAATCTGATTATAGCCATCATTTATAGAGAACTTGTCATAAATCATGCACTATTCTTATTTTTTATATTTTTCTCAGTGTAACTTTGTGTAACTTTTCTCCCCATTTTGAAGATTAAAAACCTGAAGCAAAGAGAAAATAAGGGCTTTCTCAATTCATATATCTGATTATCTACATAAACCTGATAATTTATGATTCTATGTTTCATGATCTTAACCAATTGAGCTTTTGATTAATCTAAATGATGGCTAACAGAGTTCACCAATGACTTGTCCATCCGCAAACCCAAAGGTCACTTTTGCTATCTTTTGCACTTGATCTCTGGGAAATCTATGGTACTTCTCTCCTTCCATGTTCTGACTTGACTTTGAGGCCCTTGTCTCCCTAGGTTTCTCTCAATCACTCTGTCAAAGTCTCCCTCAGCTGTCCTTCCTCAGCATTTTCATCTTCCTGACTACTGGGCATCTTAAGTCCCAGGGATCAAACTTGAGACATCTTCCACTTTTGAACTTTTCTCTATGTACACTATTGGGTCTTATGGCTTCAATCAACTTCTCTATGTTGTCACCTACCATGCTGATATTTCTCTGCAGACATCTTCCCTGAACTCTTTCTTCCCGATGCAGTTCCTCATGGCAGTAAATGGCAATTCTAGATCTTAATTCAGGAAACTTGGAGTCATTTTTGATATCTACTTTTCTCTAAAATTGCACCTCTAAACTTTATCTCATCCTATTGGTTCTCACATAAAAATATATCCATAATCTAGCCATGTAAATACACTTCTGGTTCAAACCCCAATTATCTTCCACTGGTTATCACCGTAGCCTTTTAACCTGTCTTCTTACTTCTGATTTTGTGACACACGCCATGGTATGTTCTAATGTTTGTGTCCCCCTAAAATTCGTATGTTGAAATCCTAATCTCCAAGGTAATGGTGTTAGGAGGTGAGGTCTTTGGGAAGTGATTAGGTCATGAGAGATGAATGTAAAAGAGACCCCATGAGCTCCCTCGCCCATTCTACCATGTGAGGACACAGTGGGAAGATGGCCATTTATGACCCCAGAGCATCCTCACCAGACACCAATTTTTGCATGGTTTTCAATTCCCAGCCTCCAGAACTGTGAGAGATAATTTCTTTTGTTTATAAACAACCTAGTCTGTGGTATTTTGTTATGGCAACCCAAGAAACTAAGGCATCTCCTTTACCTGAAACAGTTTGTCATTGACTTAACAGCTACGGTGATTCTTTGGAAAAACTAGAACTAGTCAGATCAAGTTATTCCTCCACCCAAAGCTTCTGGTAATTTCCCATCTCATTTGGTGTAATACTTACATTCCTGAGAATAGTCACCAAAGTCCTAGTAATCTAGAGTGAGTGCCTCTGTGACCTTATCCTTGTCTACCTCACTCACTGTGCTGAAGTCATGCAGGACTCCTCTTGCTCCTGGGACTTATTAGGCCACCACCACCCCCACCCCCACCGCCAGCACCTGCATATTTCTGCTGCTTCTTCATCCCGACACTCTTCCCACTCAGTCCTTACCTCAGATCCAATCAAAAGCTACCTTAGCCAAGAGGATTTCCCTGAACTTCCTGTACTAAAACGCAATCTCGTAGGGTTCCTGGGTAGCTCAGTTGGTTAAGTGTCTGCCTTCTGCTTATGGTATGATCTTGGAGTCCTGTGATGGAGCCCCACATCATGCTCCCTGTTCAGTGGGGAGTCTATTTCTCCCTCTCCCTCTGCTCCTTCCCCCTGCTCAGTGCCTTGCTTGCTCTCTCAAATAAATCTTTAAATAAAATAGAGCACAATCTTGTCTCGTCAGTATCTCCATTGTCCTAGCCCTACTTTATTTTTCTCCTCAAAATACTATTTAATATATATGTCCTCCATATTTATTTTTTGTGTTTAGTTTTTATCTTCCCCTTCTGGAAGTTGTTTCCTCTCCCTCTCCCTTTCTCTCTCTCTCTCTCTCTCTCTCTCTCTGTTTTTTTCACCAGTTGAAAACTCTTCCTGGGACATGCTATGAATCCAATAATACCTTAATACATTTTGGGGAAAAATCCTTTGGATTTTTATATTTTAGACATTTTATTCAAAATCCATATCTTCCAATCTTCTTTAACTTATGTCATATTTAAAACAAGCTAAGCAATTTCTTGGAATTGTTGTGTCTTTAAAAAAGTTAGTATTGAGGAAACAGATGCAAAAGAGATGTCACTCCCTATGAATTTGGGGAAGTCTGTGTGTTGAAGCTAATTCTCCAATTCATTAAACTCAAACATTAGAAATGGAAGGATGAATATGGTTGAGAATGCCATAAATTTTGAGTGAATATATAATTTAGACAAATTTTAATTCTCCATTACCTCTATTCATAAAATGCCACTTGACAATGCAAAATAGTGTTTCTATTTTCCTTTGTAACATTGACTGATGCCATTTTCTCCATTCTCCTCTCCAGACACTAAATCCTTTACTTATTGTAAGGGATATCTAAAGGATTGTCTAATTCTCTGCGTGCAGCTTCTCAAACTCTGATTCTTTCCTTCTCATACTTCTGGATGTTTGCAGTGTACTAACAAAATCAAGCAGCATTTGAGATTAACCACTGAGTCCACAAAGCCTGAAATGTCAAACTTTACATTTAGCTTTAATACATAAGTATATTCACGATTATACACATACTATGTATTTGATGCTATGTCTTTCTCAATGTAGAGTTGCAATGAAATAATATGGTCTAAAAAAGTAGTAAAATGGTCTAGGGAAAATCTCAGGGATGAATGCTAGATTCTATTATTAACGTCCACTCATACATTTGATCAATTTATTAAATGTGTGCTAAGTGTAAGGAAGTCTTTCTAGCCCTCACAAATGAGATAAGATTCTGCCATCAAGTGGCTTTCAGAACAAAAGAAGAGAGAGGTAAGTAAATATTCAGCATTTATGTCATAATAGTTGCAGGAACATTGACTTTGGAGAGCACAGGATATAACTGCTGATGATGAGTCAAGTTCAAGAAACTGTTAATACCAGAGCTGAGGCTTGAAGGAGAAGCTGAGTATCACTGTGTAGGCTCATAAGTTTTTTTAGTGGGACAAGCAGGAGTGTGAAGGTTTTTAGAAAGGAGAGATGATGCTAGGTTGAGGATATTGCAAAGGATGAAAGGTGGTTACAGTTTGATATCATAAACGGTGTGGGGAGTAACTAGACCGGGAGCTCTGCAGGCGCCCGACCAAGAAGGACATTCTGTATTATATGGTATTTGTGTTTATCCTGAAGGCATTGATGAACATTTCAAACATTTTAAGTAGGTGAGTGACATGAATATATTTACTATTCAAATAATTATTTTGACGGGAACAGATTGATAGGAGATTGACATAAAAATAAACTTAAAGCATGACCAGTCTGGAGAAACTTCCAGTAGCACAAGTAATAACAAAAGAAAATCTAAGCTAAGGAAGTAAATAAATTTAAGACCTGTGGAAGAGGCAAACTAGTTAGGTCTCAGTGACAAATTAAATGTCCAGGGCAAGAGTAAATCTATAGGGGGAAAATTTGATCTGTGGTCACTTGGCATGGGAGAAGGGTATAGGGAGAATGGGGACTGAGAGCAGATGGGGACCAAGTTTCTTTTCAAGATGATGAAAATGTTCTGAATCTGGGTTATAGGGTTGGTTGCCATCTCTGTAAATATGCTAGAAAACATGTAATTGTACATTTAAAAGGGGGAATTTCAAAGTTCATTATCTTGATAAAACTCTTTTTTAGTCTTAACACTATGCTCGCTTAGTCATGTAGATGATTGCTGGTGCCATTCCCTGGGGTTTAGAGTTGAATGGAATTTGAAGCTGGAAGGTGACTGCATACACTGCTTCTAGGAATGATGTCATTTATCCTAGGATAGAGGAAGTGGTTGGTGAAAGGGTCCGTAAGTAAAGGCATTGTTCTCATGGAAGAGTCATGAAAGAAAAAGGAATCAGGAAGAGTGATGGCAGAATTCTCAGGCAGTGAGAGAAGTTCCTTGATGGTAGGCCTTCTTGGAAGAGAATGAGGGAACTTTGGGGGGGGGGGTGCACAGGAATTGGAAAATGTAGGAAAGTGACTGATGGTTATTTGACTAAAGGGAAAGTAAGCCGCCTTGGACACTCCATGAGAAAAAGGAAAGGTGTTTGTACCAAAACCACAAGCAACAAAAAATAAATAAATTAGACTTCATCAAAACTAGAAACATTTGTGCTTCAAAGGGCACCCTCAAGAAAATATGAAGACAACACACAGAGTGGGAAGAAATATTGGGAAATTACATAGCTGACAGGGGACTTGTGTTCAGAATATAGAAAGAACCTTGAGCTCTCAATAATAAAAAGAGATGAGCAATCTAATTTAAAAGTAAGGAATGGGTAACACTTCTCCAAGGAAGATATATAAATGGCCAATAAGCCCATGAAAAAATGCTTGGCATTGTCAGTCATCAGGAGAATGAATATCAAAACCACAATAAGATACTACTGCCCATCCCCTGGAATGGCTAGAATAAAAAAAAAAAAAAAAAAAAAAAAGTGAGATCATAACAAGTGTTGGTGATTGGTGGAGAAATTGGAACCCTCATGAACCTCTAGTAGGAATGTGACATGGTGCAGTGCTTAGGAAAACAGTCTGGCAAAGCTTCAGATGATTAAACACGGCATTACCGTGGACCCAGCAATGCCGCTTCTATGTATAGAGTCAAGAGAAATGGAAATAAATATCTACATACAGACTTGCATAACAGATGTTTAAGGAACCATTATTCATAATAGGCAAGAAGTAGAAACAACGCAATAGGCCATCAGTGGATGAATGGATGAGCAAGTATGGTGCATCCACATGAAAGAATATTATTCAGCCATAAAAAGAAATACATTTCTTTGAGGCTTTCTTGGAGAAGCTTCAGCCTTGAGCCTGCTGCCCCGCTGACTGGCTGGGCTAGCCTCGTCACACTCCCTGGCCTCCCTGTGCCCAGTGGCACAGTGTGGGTGTAGGAGTTAGACCAAAGACTCGAAGTTCCCTGAAGCCCAGGATTCTAGGCTCCCTTCACTGTTTTTACAAAAGAAAAAAATAAAGACATTAAGTACTGATATATGTTACAACATGGATGAATGTTTGAAAATATTATGTTAACCAAAATAGCCAATCACAAAATAAGACCATATAGTATATAACTGTACTTTTAGAGGGCTGATCAAGGGGAGAAAGAGGGAGAGAACCCCAAGCAGGCTCCATGCTCAGTGCTGAGCCCAACATGGGGCTCAATCTCACAACTCTGAGATCAAGACCTGAGCCAAAATCAGAAGCCAGATGCTTAGCCTACTGAACCACCCAGGCACCTTTCATGTGACTCCATTCTTATAAAATATCCCAAACAGGGAAATCTACAGAGTCAGATACTAGATTAGTTATGGCTTAAAGTGGAAGGTGGGGGTGTGGGCATTCACAAAGAAGGGATAGGGGACAGATAGCTAAAGGGTATGGGGTTTCCATTGGAGTTGATGAAAATAACTTAAAACTGTGGTTATGGGCATACCTGTGTCTAATTTATATATCAGTGAAGCTGTTAAAAAAAAAATCCGAAAGAGGGGCATTCTGTGAAGACTAGTACTCCTCGAAACTGTCAAGATCATGAAAAACAAGAAAATTCTGAGAACTGTCACAGCCAAGAGGTCCCCTAAAAAGATATAATGCTAAATGTAGCACAGTACCCTAGGTAGGATCCAGGAACAGTGAAAAGGACGTTAGATATAAAAGAAAACCTGAGCGAAATATGGACACCAGTTATAAAATGTTTTAATTTTGGTCTATTTACCATGACAAATTTACCATACTAATTGAAGATGTTAATAACAGGGGGAACTGGGTACAAGGTATATGGGAAATCTCTGTTACCATCGTCAACATTTTTTCTATAAATCTAAAACCGTTCTAAAATGAAAAGTATATAAAAAAGATGAAAAAAAAATCTACTGTTTAAAATGTGATGTTAGAGTTATTCTTTAGAATTAAGTATTCTAGAGCTGTTGTCATAAATTGCTTATGCCAATTAATTCCTTAGAATCCTCTTTGAGATTCTAAGAGTGCTAAAGAAATGGTTCATGCCCAAACCCATTATTAGTTTAAGCATTAATTAATTTTATGTAGTCAGGGTCCTTTCATTTGCATACAAAAAGAGAGACACAGGAAAGAGTAGCATTTAGAAATAAACTAGTGCCTATAACCTCTGGTTGAATTCAGGCTTGCTCTATGACCATGGAGCTCTGTCCTATGTTGGCTAATTTAGCCAATCATCAGGGCAAAAATGCTTTTATAAACAAATGCTCTTTCTTCTGATAAATCTTCATAAATATAATTAATAAAGATCTTGAAAAATAATCACTGCACAACTTTCTCTCAACAAATAGTTTCTTTTGGAAGCCAGTTTCTAGTAAATTTTAGTATTCCATTACGTGTTAATCTATTTTTAATATATTTACGGACAGAGCTGATATATATGTATGAGATACATATATCTATGTATCAGATATAATTTGCAAATGCATTCACTCTCTCATTTAGTCTCTAACTAAATTAAAGATAAGATACCCTTGACGTGGGAAGTAGGGTTTAAAAGCAGAAAGTAATTACTCCAAAATGGGACTAGGAAAGGGAAGGAAGAACTTAAAGTGCTAGGGTCCAAAGTCCATTTTTTCATCCTGAGCTATTACAATTTCTAAGAGTAGCAAGTGTAATCAGCCAAAGGAGAAAAGCACTGTGGATTTACAGCACTCTTGCGAGAACCAGCAGGTGGAACAAAATGGCAAGCCCTGATTTGGGAATTGGCGTCAGGAGGCTGGTCACAGGCTCAGTGAACCAAACCAGAGAGCGGGTCTGTCAAAACCTCAAAGATAAGTCTGGCGGAAGGGCACTGGCTGATTTAGAGATGGATCAGGAAGCCAACTGCATCAGCCCACAGGCAAGATTACCCCTATCTGGACCCACACATTCCTTGGTGACTATAAACAGCAAGGCAGGAAAGAAGGCATAAAGAAATGAAAAATTAAAGGTCTTCTTTTACATCTTCCCACTTTGGAAAGTAGGGGCTCTATTTCTTGCACAGATCAAAGAAAAGACTCTGAAAATGAGCTGGGACTTCAGCCTTTTTGCTAGTTTTTAGACAAGACAGCCTGTGGACTAAGCAATAGCAGATCGCTATTTAGTGGTCATGTGTAAGTTTCACCTTCCGCCACCATTTCAATATGGCAAATTTGGCAAAGTTGGCAAAATTTGGCAAAATTTTGGCAAAATTCCTCCTGGAAAAACAGAAATGAGGAGGAGGATGTGGTATACAATATTCTTTCTGACCGAGAAAATGTATAGCAGATTCTCTATCAACTTGTACACATGCATATGCTGTCTGTAACCTTGCCACTGTGATTAATCAAAACGATGGATAAAATTCCCGTTCTGTAGTGGGAAAAACTCAGCGACAAATATTCTTTACATATGTGATGTAAATATCAATTTTCTATGGCTGAATCCTCCTCTGAAGCACAGTATCAATTCGAGTTCCTATCAGTGTCCTTGATACAGGGGTGTCAATTTCTCTTAGTTCCTTCAGCACGTGGCGTAGGATTTTATCCTCACACTTCAAAATCATACCGCAGCCTTCTACTTACCTCTCTCTCAAGCTCAAGCATTAAGCAGGGACCATCCTTTTTCCACTTTGAATGCAAAGCATCTAAAAGAGTTGTTGGTATACAGTAGGAGCCCAATAAATATCGGTTGATGATTCAAAATCCAAGACACAACTGGCAGCCAAAATTGATCAACGGCCACACTATGTAGTTGATGGGAATTTTAGTTCAAAATTATCCATCATTCAAACTTTTTCTGCTGATTGTACATGGATATTATTGGTTGATTCAAGTTCTTTGTGAAAGAAAAAGAATATAAAGTAAAAGAAACATAATAATGTATCTTGTGTGTGTGTGTGTGTGTGTGTGTGTGTGTGTGTGTGTGTCCGGGTAGGCCTAGTTTGGCTAGGTAATGTCTACCACAAGGAAACAACCAGCACATTAATCAGTATTTATTTTTAATTCCGAAGACTTTTATTTAGTCTTTATCAAATGTAATGATAAGTATGATTACCAAAATCTGTAGCCAAACAAGGCCTGTGTAATAATTTGTTATGCTTTACTTCTCAGAAGGAATGATTGTTGTTAGTAACAATTTTAATATGCTAATAGCACTGTTTGTGACAGAATCATTCATATCTACCTATAATTGCAAGACTTTCCAGTATCTAATAGAATTTATATCTTAAATATGCACGGAAAATCCTAGGTATTATTTGAAAATTTTTTTAAGTGCCCTAGGTCTGATTCTACTAATTAAGCTCCATGGTTTCCAAGTGGACTCTTGTCAATTCAGGAAATGCAAAGCTAAATAAAGCCAATATGCCATGTATACCAGTTAGTTAATGCAATACTAGCGTATCTTTTAGCATGCTAAAGTTTTAAAGGCTAGTTTGAAACGTCCTACATATCAGAAAACTTTTGTCATTCAGTGGATTTGCCTGGGAAATTGATGAGAACATCACTGAGATAATTTGTCAATAACAGTAATATTTATTATGTTAATAATAACATTTATAATATTTATAATGATATAATCTTATTATTATTATTATTATTATTATTGAGTCTTTAGAGTTTAGGCTAAAAACGAATAAATGTATTTCTTTTTGGTCCTCTGAGAGACGTTGTGTGTGTGTGAGTTGTTTAGATGGGATGCTTATTACATGGAGATACAGAGAAGGAAATCTGTGTGCATTTAATTTTGTGCACCGCCCTTATGGCTGTTTATTGAATTGCAAGGAGGTCTCAGCAGGCAGTCCTGACCTTGGAGTAGCAGAGTGCTGATTGAAGCGATTATGAGCAAAAAGATGGCATTCTGCTGAGTACATAAGAATCCAAAATAAAAGGAGTGGGTGAAAGCTTTAGCATCCATATTCAGATCTGTTAATTTCCTTTGGGGCTGGCCTGAGTCCTTTCCATTGATCTTTTCTGCAATAAATGATTCAATCAAAGGCCTATCCCTTGATGCTTGGGGACATTTAGGTAAACATAAACATGGAGTCCAAAAATGTTAGTTTTGTAGGAAATACAACCTTAGAGGACTAATTGAAATTACCAGATGGCTACAAATAATGTCTTTCTTTCTTTCTTTTTCTTTCTTTCTTTCTTTCTCTTTCTTTCTCTTTCTTTCTTTCTTTCTTTCTTTCTTTCTTTCTTTCTTTTTTTCTTTTCTTTTCTTTTCTTTCTTTCTTTCTTTCTTTCTTTCTTTCTTTCTTTCTTTCTTTCTTTCTTTTTTCATTTTCTTTTTCTTTCTTTCTTTCTTTTTTTTTTTACAGCACCCTATATAGTAAAGCATGATTCATATTTGATGGAAAAAATAGAATTTGTAAATCAATGTCAAGGATTGCATAAACACTGTAGGGGCTCATTTTCTCTGATGGATATAAAAAAAGAAACATTTTACATGCATGCAGTTGGGTACAGTGTGAATACGAAGATGACCCTTCCCAAGTGTGTCACAAGCCCATCCTTCTTCCTGCTTCGTGGAAAGCACACATGCCAAGGGCAGCTCCCCTTCCTTAGCTTTTGAACATCTCTTCGAGAGGCTGGAAAACAACTAGCTGGGTGGGCGTGTGCTAAGACATTGTGGGTATCCCATCCTTCATGCTTTGACTGCTCCCATTTTATATTCTGTCAGTTTGTCCATTCAACCAAGATGAACTAAGTAATGTTGTACATTCAAGCTAAAAGGAATGTGGGAGGCAGGAAGGAGCCCAGAACTCGAATGCTGGAAGAGGAGATAAAGCCTGTTTCTAAATAACTATGAAATATGGTAGGTGGGGTGTAGGGACTGTTTCATGGAGATGGGTGATTTCTTTTCCATGGGCCTTGTTGGTTGGTGAGGATTTGGATCTGCAGAGATGGAGGGCGTAAGTGAACAAATCTCTGTCTCTTCCCTCTCTATATGCAGTTTCTTTATCTTTTTTCTTCTAGTCAGTCCAAATGCACCATCAGGGAAGAATCATGTAAACACTTGAAAACAGTCAAGAGATCGGAGGTCTTCATCTTTTCCAGTGTATATATTTTAATAAGTTATTAATTTCTAAGCCTCAGGAGTAGAGCTCTAATAGTATAAATCCTAGCAGAAGTGATAGGTTATACACGATATATTTTGGTTGGGGAGAAATTATCGTCATTCCTGGAACCACAATAGGCAGGGATTTGCCTTTTCCATCTATACTCGGTGTAGTGGTATGGGATAGTCTTACCCAGGGGAGCCAACCCAGATATGCTTATCAGTATCTTTGACTCTCAACCCCAACAGCCTTATGGATTAAAGTTATATTTAGCCCTAGGATGGCAAATTAACATTGCCTCTCTTAACTTGGCTCAACCGGTAAAGGTTTTCTAAAGCACGGTGTTAACATCTACTACTCAAGTATCTCTGAACACAAAGGAAAGGGAAGTCTGCTTATTTGCTCATCTGGTGGTCATGCTTCCTGTTTCTAGTGGTCATTCGCTAACTCTGTATTACATGGGTTTTCGAGTTTATTCCAATTCTACATTTCTGTCGTTTCTTGGTGAAACTTTAAGCACCGCCGAAAAAGCTTTGAGTTTGGAGCTATGCTACTTTGAGAAAGTTACTTTTCGAAATTCGGTTCTGTTGCTACAGTTAATTTCTATTTGTCAAAGGTATTATAAGGAATAAATAATAATCTACTAATGCAATTATTAATTTCTACTTGTCAAGGTCATGATGAGGAATAAATGATCTATTAGTGAAAGCACAGGTAATAGCAGCTACCTACAAGGTGCTCAAGAAGGGTCTAGAATTCCTGTGGACTGGAGGTGCTACAGGCCAGCAAGAGAGTGGAACTCTGCTGGGTTTGGTTAGCACGCAGCTGAACCTCTTTCCCGCTCCAGCGACCCACCCGCTCTGTACTCACTATGGTCGCCGTGCTGTTGCCCACGGTGCCAACTATAAGGATGTACTCGATAACTTTTCAGGAAGCCTTTTTCTTAAGTTTTCCATTGCACTTGGCAACTCGCGAAAGGTTAATAAGAAGAAGCTCGGGAGATAAAAATCGTTAAACTTGACTTGTATTAAAAGTTCTAGGGAAAAAAAAAGTTCTAGAGATTGGAAAATGAAGAAAAAACATATGAAGAAGAGAGATTAACTAGAGCTGTGATTGTTTGCATGACCTGCTTTGCCTTTTGATGTTGCACCAACAGAGATGCAGGAGCTGTTAGCCGTGGTTTGAAGGTGTTAGAGGTCCGGAGGGATAAATGAAAAGCCTATGGCACAGGGTGGGGGGCTACAGAGCTGCTCTGAAGACCCCCGGGCTGTCAGATACCCCCGCAGGTGGTCAGTGAAGCCCGGAGAGCTTTTTCAGAGCGTGGGAATGGCACGCTGATGGAAGAGGCAGATGCCTCTGTGGATGCAAAGCCTAGATCTTTGTGCACGCAGGGTGAGAAAGGCTCCAAAGTTCTACGGTCCTGCTTTACATCTGCACACACTAAAGACTTTGATCTCAGGGTCTTTGTGAGAGAGCGATATTCATGAGAAGTGAGCGAGGTAGGTTCTCAGCCCAGAGAAGCTGGTGCTACGGAGAGAAGTCAGGGGGTACATTCCCTATCATGCGCAGAACAACTCCGCTGATGAGATTTTTCAGGATAGTTAATTTTTAAAAACTTACCTCATCGTTTATGCTTTTTCATGGAATGAGACAAAGTTAGTAAGCAATAATGAAACACCAGACATAGCATCGATCTTTGAATTCATGAGAAGTAAGAATGCTGCAATCTGTTTCTGCGAAGTCTTGTGCCCAAATATATGGAAGGAGCAGAAGTTCCCGTTCGCTGCATTATTAAACAGAAATGGTTATTTACTCCATCTCTTGGAGCCGAAGCTTGTTCATCCTAATGCTCATTCTTTTTTTTTTTTTTTTTTAAATTTTATTTATTTATTTGACAGAGAGAGAGACACAGTGAGAGAGGGAACACAAGCAGAGGGAGTGGGAGAGGAAGAAGCAGGCCTCCCGCTGAGCAGGGAGTCTGATGTGGGGCTCGATCCCAGGACCCTGGGATCATGACCTGAGCTGAAGGCAGACGCTTAACGACTGAGCCACCCAGGCACCCTCTAATGCTCATTCTTTAGCAAGTGGAGGCAGGACCCTGCAAGGACATGATCGAGTTCCTTGGCTTTCAGGATTTTTCAGTGCTTTCGGAATGTTATAGTCAATGTCGGAGGCCTTTTTTGTTGTTTTTGGTTTTTTGTTTTGTTTTTGTGTTTTTACTTATTTTTTTGTTTTGTTTTGTTTGTTTTTTATTTTTTGTTTTTTTTTTGAAGGACCAGAGGTGAGAAGTAAAATGTGTAAAATGTTGAGCTAAAGCAATGTGATCTTGGACATAATTATAAAGTATGTTTCCTCGCTTGTCCAAATTCCTTGCGGGTTTTGTTTTATTTTTTGCCTTCTACCGGTATTTTAACAAGTGCACAAATGAATGAACAGCTGAGCAGTTGGAGGCTGAAGTCTTGTGGTTCTATTAAAAGGAAGTTTATGTTTGGGGAATGGATCACAAGTTTTCTTCTTTGAACCCAATAAAGAAAAGAGAAGCAGAAGTCATAGATTTGGAGGTGGGAGACTGAGGCAGGGGTTTGAAAGAGAAGGTCAGAAACCGGAAGGAGGAAGGCAAGAAGCCGATGTCAGGAGGTTCAGGGCACAAAGCTGGAGTGTCCAGAGCACCTATTTAGGTTAAAGGAATTGCTAGAAAGAGTTCGTTGGGGATTACTCACGTTTGTCAAGGATGCTGTCATTTGGAAATTGAAGTTTAGGATTCATGTACGCTTTAAGCTTCAGTTGTAGTCACTCAGGAAAGAGGAGGGAGTGATGTTGGGGACAGAGCAAGAAAAGCAGAAGGGTCCCATTCACACGGCGACGCTGGGTTTCAGCAGGGAGCATCAGCTGCGAAACACTGAATTCCAGCTTGTCTGTTGTTAGTTTTCATGGCAGCTGGCAGCCTGGCGCTCAGTGGAGGGGGCATGGGGAAGTTCCCTCTGAGAATACATGTCCCAGGTCTGCAGTAGATCTATGGGTGGAGTGGTTTTGTAGTAGCATGTTTCAATCCACACAAATACAGCTTGATGCTTTATGAGCAAACGCTCCGCACGCTCCCCTCTGGCCGCGGAGGTGGGCTCCAGGGACAGGAGGTGCTTTGCCCTGTGCTGGTACAGCGTCCATTTGCTTGAAGGAGATTTCCTTGCCTTCTCTTTCTGTTTTCCGAGCTATGCTTCATTATCCTAGGACCTAGACTAGCAATCATCGATTTATTTTTCTGTCTTCATTGCTTGGTTGGGTGTCTTTCAGGCAGAATTGCTCTTATCATGGTATTTCCATGAGCAATTATGTTAGCACATAACTAGTGTAGACTGACACTGTGACGCTACGTCTTCAGTGAATTCATGGATGAACCTAGAACGAACCTCTCATGAGATCTTACAGCATTGAAGAAGCAGGGGGAGGGGAAGACAGCACAGAAGCCAACTTGCAAAGCTTGTGCAGAAGCTGCATGTTGTCCTTGCTTTAAAACTACCTTGCCACAATTTACATATATCTTCCCTAATTGTCCCCACCAGCAAAGCCACTCTCCACCTCACTGTCACCCCATCCATCTTGCCTCTCCTGTGGTTAGCCCCAGGGGCAGAGGGAAGACAGGAGAAGCCGCTGCCTCCACGGCCAGTGCCTGGCGGAGCATCTTCAAATGCCTCTCTTTGCAGCTGAGACACACAGTCTCTGGGATGTGTTTGGAAGTGACCTTGTCGAAGGAAACCCTCATGGATGAACACATGTTCTGTCCCAGAGCCCGGACCTGCCGCATTGTCTTTTCCAGAATGTCTATCCCCATGGACTCTGGTTCTTTATTTTGTTTCTTAAAGGGACATGCAGGGGTGGCAATGCAAGAATGGTCTTCACGGGGGAAAAAAATTAAAGTAATCCGTGATGCTGACGGTTTCCTTTGTGTCCTCATCGAGGCGGGCTTCGTGAGGCAGGCTTGCTTGCTCTCACTCAGAACGGTTTTGCACCACGGGGCTCCCAACTGTAGATGTCACCCGTTTTCACTCAGCCGGTGACGGTGACGGACTTGGGGCTGGTCTCCGTCATCGCCTCCATACACGCATCCAGGTCCACGGGAAAGACGTGCTCGTCGGTATTTCAAGGTGGAGACCATGTGATTTCCCTGCTCCAGGATAGAAAGGTAGAAACGGAGAGATGAGCAAACAGCTGTAAAATCTCAAAGCATCATTTAGTTATGACTGCCTTTTAAGAGTAAGAACAAAAGCTGAGTACACTGCTTGTGCTGCATACTAATCAACATTTATTCAGAAAGTTCAAGTTCAAACCTCACCGTGTCTAAATATTTTCATTATTTATTACAATTAGCATATGCATGATTCATGTTACCTGTCTGCCTTATTCAAGAGCACTAGTCCTGTGGAATAGCACTTGAGGGAAATTTGGACCAATCTCTCCCACTGTCTTGTGCAGCAACCCTATCCCAGCCAAGGAGGGTCAGCCAGCAAGACGCCGAGCTGGTGCACATTTGAATGTTCATAAAATATGGAGATGGTGCAATGCTAGAATGGATTAATTAATATCTTAGAGGCAGAAGGTAAGGGAAATTAGTCTTCATGTTATAATTTGAAAAATGAGTCATGGTAGTTAATTAACCTATCTAATACCTTAAGGTAAATGAGTACCTGAATCAATTTACAATTAACAATTTAAATAACCCTGCTTTTAAAGTAGCCTTATTAGACCCATATTGAAAATTGGAAACCTGAAACTCAGATGGTCCGTCTATGCTTGCTTGATACTTGAGGATGTTCCACATTCTAGACTGTAAACTCATCTGAAGGCAGGTGTCCTCTCCTCTTATTTTTTCATCCTGCTTGGGATCAGGTAGGAAGCTTTATACCTAGAAGGCACTTCATGATGTCTCAAAAACTGAACTAGATTTTCCTTCTTTGTACTCATAATTATGAACATTTCCAAAAAAGAGAAAAAGATATGGTGTGTAAGCCAACCCGCATGTAGTGACATTATACTGGGCAATGGCTTGGAGATTTTACGATGATGAGAATGACTCATTTCTGCGGCCACAGTGCCTAGCCGTGTCTGCCAGCTTGCGGGGGGTAGGGGGCAGATTTCGTAAATGTTAACTAAAAAACGTTAACTAAACTGACAAAAATCAAAGAAAACCCACGTTGGGAAATAAAACAAAATAGTATTTTAACTGTTAAATGTAAACTTGTACATGTTTATTAAAATTTTATCACCTACGGGCTCCTGGTGTCCAACTCTTGATTTAGATTCAGGTCATGATCTCAGAATCCTGATATCAAGTCTTGGGGTGGGCTCTATACTAGGTGTGGAGGCTGCTTAAGATTCTCTCTCTCCCTCTGTCCCACCGCCCCCCACCCCTAAAAAAATTATCACACAGGCAAATCAGGTTACTCATGTAAAATCTGGATTATAAAAATTGTGTTTGGAGAATTCCAAAATCTTTCTCCTGGCTCAGCCACCCTCTTATTTCTAACTTCCCAGTAAATGTGTCTATCTAAATGTTTCACAGGTTTCTCAAATCCAGCATAGAGATAAGCCTGAAAACAATACCCACCCTACTTCCAAAATGAAACTGGTTTTAACTCTTCTTCTCTTCACCTTAGTTCATGGTGGCCCCATCTGTTCAGCTTCTTAAATTAGTAGTCTTAAAGTCTTTCTCGACTGTTAGCTTTCTGCACTATCCTGCCTCAGGACCAGCCTCTCTCCAGTCCCCTTAAATCAGATTCCAAGAGAGATTTCCAGGACAGCTGAGATCTCCCTTCCATCCCTGCATCACGGTTGTAATTCAGTCCTGGGTCTTCTCTCTCGCACTCATGGGTAAGTGCCCATCTGTGGTCCTTGACTCGAACCCCCACCTTCTCTACTCCACTCCGTTCACTGCTTCTAGAGTTATCTCCTTAAAAAATAAGTGACTCCTACTTTCCTAATTATCTGTAGGCAAGGTCAATCTTCTTTGGCATATAAGAAATTTCATAATTTCTTCTCTATTTTTTCCCCTTTTCCTATCAACTTGCCACTCACCTTATTACTTCATCCCTCCTTTATGACTGACTATAGTTTGTCCTCAGAATGCTCTCATCTTCACCTATTAATCCTGCACAACTTAGCTCAAATTTCTCCTCTTCTGTGAAAATTTCCATGAATCTAGAGGCACGTACCTACTCAATTCTCTTCGCATTTATTTCATAGCGTAGTTAGGACTGACACCTATATTGATTATATCCGTTAATTTATTTGCATTTCCCCACAGACAGTGAATTTTTAGTATCAGGTAGAATTCTTACGTATTTTTCAATTCTCACTACCTAAGTGCACCTGGACAGTGCAGTCAGTTAAGTACCTGACTTGTGGTTTCTGCTCAGGTTGTGATCTCACGCTGGTGAGATTAAGCCCCCTACCCAGATCCGAGCTCAGCTTGGAGTCTCCTTGATTCTCTCTCTCCCTCTGCCCCTTCCGCTCATGACTGCCCTCTCTCTCTCTGAAGTAAATAAATAAATATTTTTTAAAAATTTTCATGTGCCTAGTGTATAGTGTGCCCTCAGAGGTGCTTGTCTTCCTACCTTCCAAACATCTTTTCTTCCCTCTCTTTACCACAAATACTTACTCCTCTCTGAAAATATAGGTTCGAATCTGACCTGCTAACACATCCTTGTTTTATTTGTATGAATTAGATGTTTATAAAAGGAGTCATTGCTTTATGACCTTTGCATAAGGGAGAAATGAAAAGAATTCATTTAAAAATCTCTAGGATTCAAATTTAAGAATCATGTGGTTGGTGGTGGCACCTACTGGCCGTGTGTGATATTGCATCCTAGAGCTATTGGGCTCTAAGATAGCGAAGAAAAGTCATGATTCCTGTGGGATGGAGGATCGAAGGCCAGGAAGGTTCTGAAGGGTCCTTAAATGCCAGACAACAATCCAAGCAACATGCATGTTTGTATGTACCACCTTGCTGGGGCACAGAGCTAGCCAACATGCCCAACTTGGAATTGGTCAGAAGGTCCCATTTTAGTCAGTTGGCATATATTTTTATGGGATCGTATGTTAAGTCAACCAACAGAAGTCAATGTAACTCAAGAGTTACCTTAAATATTTATGAAGAATTGCCTTTCTTCCACTAGTTATTGAGTGAGTGCTTGCTATCCCCAAATCACACCCTACTCAATATCAACTACTCAGTAAGGATCCACTATAAATATTTAGCATCTTTGCTTTTGGTGATCATGTACTCCATTTGGAATTTAATAGTTGGTTGACCATAATCACTTATCTACTGTAGATAGCTAAATTTAGTGGGCTTCGATTCTACTCTTGTAATGAGGAATATAGAAAAACACATACATATTTAAATCCAGTAAGGATTACAAAGTATTATGTACTTCCCATCTGAAATCTGCTCATATAAACCTAGTGAAGTGAATTGGATCAGCTCAGTATTTTTTTAAGCATAATTAACATACAGTGTTAGGTTAGTTTCAGGTGTACTGTATAGTGATGCAACAATTTTAGACATTACTGGGTGCTCAGAAGGTAAGTGTCCTCTTGATCCCCTTCACTTATTTCCCCTCACCCTCCTCACCACTTTCCCTCTGGCAACCACCAAATTGTTCTCTATGTTTAAGAGTGTTTTTTTATTTGTGACTTTTTGCCTTTGTTCCTTTGTTTCTTAAAGTCCATGCAGGAGTGAAATCATATGGTATTTGTCTTTCTCTGCCTATTTCATTTAGCATTATACCCTCTAGGTCCATTCATGTTGTTGCAAATAGCAAGATCTCATTCTTTTTCTTAATAGCTGAGGAATATTGCATTGTATATATTTCATATCCTCTCTATCCATTTGTCTATCTATGGGCATTTGAGTTGCTTCCATATCTTGGTTATTGTAAATAATACTTAAATAGTCATAGGAATGCACAGATCTTCTCAGTTCACTGTTTTTGTTTTCTTTGGGTAGTGGAATTGCTGGATCATATGGTATTTGTATTTTTAATTTTTTGAGGAACCTCAGTAGTATTTTCCACAGTGGTTACACCAATTTACATTTCGCCCCACAGTACATGAGGGTTCCTTTTTCTCCACATCCTCACCAATGTTTGTTATTTCTTATATTTTTGATTGTAGCCATTCTGACAGGTGTGAGGTGAGATCTCACTGTACTGTTGATTTTCATTTCCCTGATGACGAATGATGTTGAGTATCTTTTCATGGAACTCTTGGTCATCTGTATGTCTTCTTTGGAAAAATGTCCATTTGAGCCCTCTGCCCATTTCTTAAATCAGATAGTTTGATTTTTTTGGTGTCGAGTTATAGAATTTCTTTATAGATTTGGAATATTAATCCCTGGATATTAATCAAATCAGCCCGATAATTTTTAATAAGAGTTGTTTACTAAGACTGGCCCAGGAATTGCTTTACTGTATTTGACATGTACTCTATGCTCAATAAATCTTAATAGTAATATTTTTACTCCAAGCAGAACGCAAATGCTTTCCATCAAGTCTAGATACCCTCACCTCTCGCTGCTATTTCTGGTGCATTTCTTTCCACTGTGTAAGTTCCCCTAACTTCTTTAGATGAACAATTGCCAATTTTTCTTTATGTCACATTATTTCTTCTCTAAAACCATCCCTGATATCCTTAGTAAAATGTAACTGCCACCTTATTGTTGTTGTTCTTAATGCTTTTAACTTGTCCCCACTATGGCACATAGTTTTATAATCCCAGTCCTGTCTTAGTATGCTCGTCCCCTCCTGGGCTCCGGGCACTGGAACTCTCCCCAGGAACTGGAGCAGGGCCACTCGCTGTTGCCTGCTAATCGTGTCACCCGACTCCAGCATCTCCCTGCTCGGTCCACACGTGTTTGCTGATGTATTTGGATTTCATGAAGACACATTTGCGAGCAGAGACAGAAGTCAAACCAGTTAGCAGACCGATAAAGGCTTTTGAAGAGGGGGAAATCAGAGGCTGAGTGTGGTTACATGTGGAATTGCTTCCAGAGTCTCCTTTTCTTTTGGAGTTATCTGACCAGCGGAAGTTTACAAGTGGGTTAGATCGCAAAGGGCCTGGCACTGGGGGGGGAGTGAGTCCTGCTGGCGCAAGCTGCTTCAGCTTCCTCTCCCATCCGCTCGCCTATGTGTGTGGGCCACAGGGACGCCTTGTCTTTGTCGGAGGAGGGGACAGGGAGGTGAGGTTGGTACTCAGCGGGGTGCCTGCTCTAGTGATGTCTCCCCAAAACTTCATGGGTGAGGCTGGAGTCCCAAACCCAGGATGCAGGCATCTACTTCCAAATGCGCTGTGAATGTTTCTTAACCATCTCATTGAAGCTGGAAGGAATCGGCATCATCACTGGATAGCCTTTATGACGAAAGTGAAAGTGTAGCATGACAAAGTAGCATAACGGAGTCAGGAAGATCTTGGTTTATATCCTAAGCTGGGTGACCTTTGGGAAAAGTTGCTTAAACCCTTTGAGACTCTGTTCCTTCAACTGTACAAAGGAAGTTTAATCAAATGTACAGGGTTGTCGACCTACATGAAATAAGATGATGCATGTAAAATGCTTGGTATACAGGGGGCACTCCCCATTGTCATTTGTGGGTACTCAATAAGTGACCTGTTTTTCTAAATGCTTTATAAGGATGCTCGTTACAAGCAAGTTGCAACAGTTGTTGAAGATCTAGATGATGATGTGATGGTATGAGCAGAAATGAAACGCCCCCAAAGGAGCTCCGATGTCCCAGTCAGAGCGACTGTCTGCTCTTGTATTCCCACGCGCTCTCGTCAGGTGCGCAAAATGAAAAGACATCTGCAAATAGGTGTGTTTTTCAGATTTCAGATTCTTTGTCCATTGACGAGGCTGATGCTTTAATGAAGTTTTGACAGTTTCTCTTTATTCACAGGCATGGGTAAAATGGAGAAAAAACAACCTTCCCACTTTCTGACTTCACATGTTTGGGGTTGAAGTAAAGGGTGGATCATTGTGTTATTCACTAGCTGCCTAGCGTAGCCTTGAAAATGAAGGGCCTCTCAATGCCTTCTTGATTAGCTGCTGTTACTCTTCATGCTGCAAATAACTTCCAGGGAACATCAGAAGTTCACTCAAAGTTCAATAGACTCAGTTCTGAGAGGTCTTTTCGATACTTATTTTTTCCAGAATTTCTCCACCCATTTAATATCTATTCCTGCCCTCACCTTTTTTTATCCCATATTCACCTTAGAGTAGACGACACTCAGGTCTCTGCACTGACCAGCGATTCCAATCCTTAGAATGCAAGGATTCCGATTAAGTCAAGACAGAAGGTTGTGGTACAAAGTTGTTTTTAGCAGTAAGAACACTTTCCTTGGTGACCTCTTAGCAATATGTACCTATCATTATCAAGCCAAGGATTGATCTATCAACCTGTTGATCTATCGATCTGTCATCTATCCATTATATTTCTATTGTCTACTTATCTCTCATATATCCATCTTTCTATCATCTATCAATCACTTTATTACCTTTCATCTATGTATAATCTGTCTGTCATCTATTATCTATCATCTATTCTCACGTATGTATCTTTCTATCATCTACTTATCTATCATCTATCAATCAATTTGTCACCTATCATCTGTTTCTATCATCTATCATCTTTCTTTTTTTTTTCTTTTTTTCAAAGATTTTATTTATTTATTTGACAGAGAGAGAAATCACAAGTAGGCAGAGAGGCAGGCAGAGAAAGAGGGTGAAGCAGGCTCCCCGCTGAGCAGAGAGCCCGATGCGGGGCTCGATCCCAGGACCCTGAGATCATGACCTGAGCCGAAGGCAGAGGCCCTAACCCACTGAGCCACCCAGGCGTCCCCATCTATCATCTTTCTATCAGTTTATCTACCACTGACCATCTCTCTCTATATCTATCCATCTATCTACTTTGTAATGGCCTATTTATGTTCCTTCTTTACACTTGAGATGATAATCTGCTTGTAGTAAGTTGTCATGAGTAGTAGCTTTCTGATTCTTGTATCCTGAAAATCCAACACAAAGATAGACCACAAATAATGATTCAAAATAATAAACATTTCCGTAAAAATATGAATTCAGTTCTTTTACAATGATTTATGGTGAAGTGCTATTCTTTCAGTGGTCATCAAGTATCTATAAAGTGTAGGGGATTTTGTAAATGCTCTAGTAAGGGGCATAGGAACCAAACGATCAATAACTATCTCACGATTTCTTTCTTTTCAAGGTTTGACTCAGGTGAACGAAGTACCATAGGAATATATTGGAAGGACCCTTTCTCTTTCTCAGTCCCATTGGTGGGAGCAATTGGTGGAGCCACATTTGTTAGGACTGGCTCAGGGTCTGTGTGGAGCTGGGTTTCCAGGAGATAGACTTTCGGCACTGGGGATTTCCCATACTGGGAAGAACATACATGAATGTGGACCATAATTCTTCAGTGTGATCAATGCCATACGGGGCATACATAGCTTCTTCATGGAGTATGGAAAGACTCACTAAATGATACATTCATAACTACATCATTTTTATGAGCTTTCATTCTACACCAGAAGGCCTCTCAATAGGGCAGTAGTGATATTGCTTGATCCGTGGCTCCGAGCTGATTGAGTTTTATTAGAACATCTTATGTACCAGATAGCAGAGACAATAAATGTTATTATTCTGAGACAGGTTCTCTTCAAGCATTTTCAAAATGTGATCTTAGCAGAGCTCCCCAGAACCTTGCTAGGCAACCATTTTCTTTTCTTTATCTTTTTTTTTAAAGATTTTTTTTATTCATTTGAGACACACACACACACACACACACGCACACACGCACACACAGCAGGAGCAGGAAGAGAGGCAGAGGGAGAAGCTGGCTCCCTGCTGAGCAGAGAGCCTGACGAGGGGCTCCATTCCAGGACCTGGAAATGACAACCTGAGCCAACAAGGGCAGATGCTTAACTATCTGAGCCACCCAGACGCCCCTAGGCAAGCATGTTCATCTCATTTTAAGAGTGAGGACACGGGGGCACAGGAGTATAGGTAACTTACCCACGAACAATGTAAGCGATGCGGTTACGATTTTAAGTCATGGCCCCTTGACTATTGTGCACCCAATCTTTTACCACCGTATATTGCCGAACCCACACCAATTAGCCCACATAAAGATCCTGGCTTTAAAGAAGGAGGTTCCGGGTGAGAGGTTTTGAAGGAAAGATGGGAGACGGGACACTCTAGAATTTGTTGCACACTTCAGAGGAGCAGGACATGGTATAGACAGTAAAGAGCCGTCAGGCGTTTGGGATTGGACTCTAAGACAAAAAGAACATAATGCACAGAACCCTCGCTTCCTCTATGATTTGGACTGGAAGACAGTCATGTGCCAAGTCACCTGCCTTGGCCTCTGTCCTGACTCACAATGCCATCAGGGAACTGCAGGAATATCGTTACATCTGTCCACGTTCCGGCTCACAATTGGGCACGTGCCCTTTTATTTGTTTATTCGCTTTTGGGTGCCGACAGGACAAGCCAGCAAATTTCTTCACATAATTTCCATTGAAGTTGACAAAAGTACAGTGTGTATGGAGCACATTTTTTTCACATAATGATGTTGGCCTCGCATGTACCATATGAAGGGACACCAGTCCTGCTTTTCAAACATTTCAATGAGCTCTGTGTTCGCGACTGGAAAGCAATTACCTTGTGGGATAACTTGCCACGTTCAAAAATCAACTTTGTATTATTTTGCCACAAAAGCTGAAGAATATTTTATTCATACAAGACAAACAAACAAACAAAACCCCGATACGCTACCTTTGATTCTAACTGGCCTAGAAATTTAATATACATTTTGTAATACAAACTTTCCTATTATGGAACTGTTTGATCACCACACTTTTAAAACTCACATGCACAGCATTTGTCATTATTCGCTGAGTTTCAAAGAGTTGATTGAGAAAAGATTATTAAATATTAATATATTTATACATATAAATCAATTTTTAAAATATATATTAAATATAATTATATATAAATAAATATATGTAAATATATAAAATATAAAAATATTAAATACCAAAGGACAAGAAAATTAAGAATTTGAATTGTTTGTGCCTACAGATTACAGTAAAATTAGGCAGGAGGTCTCAACTCAAGCTCCGAGCGTCGATCTTGAATGCAAAACCTTTGTTGGATAGGGGCGCCTGGGTGGCTCAGTGGGTTAAGCAGCTGCCTTCAGCTCAGGTCATGATCCCACTGTCCTGGGATCGAGCCCCGCATCGGGCTCTCTGCTCAGCGGGAAGCCTGCTTCTTCCTCTTCCACTCCCCCTGCTTGTGTTCTCTCTCTCTCTCTCTCTGTCAAATAAATAAATAAAATCTTAAAAAAAAATAAAAAAAATTTAAAAATAAAAAAAAACTTAAAAAAAAAAGACAAAAAAACCCTTTTGTTGGATAAGGACAAGCACATTGGAGCTACCCATTTTCTAGGGACCTATAGATAATGACAACAATATGTACTCAATGGCAGTTTTTTTTTTTAGTAAAATGGTAAAAACGAAAAGCTTATAGCTCCTAAACTTACCTAGCCAATCTCCCTAAGATGAAAGGCGGCATACCTATTTTCATTGATAAAAAAAAAGCCTTGATATGTTTTAAAAAAATGTCCCCAGGAATCTTACTAGAAAAGTGTTAGGATATTGTGAAAAATATGCAGCTCATCTAAGTGCCTTTCCTTTTTACTCTGCTGAAGAGGTTTTGGCAAAGCAAAGATAGTAAAGATAGTGTCTGTAGTGTTTTTCTACTCATCCAACCAGCTTTGAAGTCGGGAAAGGACCCATTAGCCGAGATTGTACTCTGTATGCATCTGTCTGCCCTTCTCACCTTAGACTTAAGGTAAAGTAAAAATCATTGTGATCTTTCTGCTTGAGACATGAGCTATGAAGTAAATATTAGTCCTTAAATTGATTTGGGTCACAAAAACAAATGCAGGAAAAGAACGAAAGCGGAAGATTTCTACGTTTTTCAATCTTACAAACTGCATGGAAGTGAAACCTTTGATAGTCTTGGTATTTCCTCTGTCTTTTTAAATTATTCCAGTTCATTAATCTGCTTCATCCCTGAACACATGGGCATTTCCAGTCCATGGATTTGAAAAATTTCCTGATTTTTAGTCTACTAGGAGCCTGAAAATGTAAGAATATGAAGGCAGTTAGTGTGAACTAGCCCAGCAGTGTGATTTCCCTACTGTAATCCAGACACACAGAGAGCTCAAAATTAGAATCAAGAGGTCAGTAATGCGTGCATTCGGCAAGATCTCAGATCGGAGGCAAGTTACATTTGCTAAGTTTTGTTTTTGTTTTTGTTATGTATAAACTGCTAATAATATAGAGGTCTCAGGGGGTTAAGAGGGTTTGACAGCATGCATAAATCAGATACTTCAGTACTGGGCAGCGAGTGCCTACATTTAAATGGAACTGTCTCTAGGATTTGGTTATGGACATGATGGTAGCAATCCAAGAGGGTGCAGAAAAAAGGCAGTGTAGACTCAAGAGGAAGAAAAGCTATGGCTGGTGGAGGGAGGGTCCGTCCCAGAGAGCGGCCTTGGGAGCAGCTTCTCCTGAGCCCCCCCCCCCCCTTTTGCACTGGACCAATGCTTTCAGAATCTACAACCCTCACCGCTCCTCCACTTTCTCCCCCTTTTTTCGGAGAGAAAATCGCTGAGTTCTAAGAGCATATGCATCGATTAGTTTGTCTTCAGTTTATAGGCTGATGCAAATTTTAAAAGGGGAGGGAATGAGCTGCCAAGAAATTTGTCTTCAAAAGGGATACAAACCTGAATGTCATCAATATGGCATTGCATTCAGCTTCTCTGGCTTCCCAAATAAAATTCTTTGATTACCTTCAACTTTCATCTACCATCAATGTCTTGGCTTTGCGTTGGCATTCGTGTGGCAGTAAGAACTTGTTACTCTGTGGCAACAGTCTATTACTGTGACATTATTCCACTTGGAAATGCTGATTGTTCCTTAAATACAGGCTATATACCTGGTCATTTCTAGTAAGTGCATTAAAATAGTAATTGTTACCCTTGTTAGCTTTTGTCTTCGAGTGACAAGTTCTATAAGCATTATCCCAAGTAATGCCACGATGTCTGTTGTTATTTCATTGGATAAAGAAACATAAGCAGAAATTGTCACTTTGGTGATGAAACTCCTTTTTCTTGGTGCACACAAACGCACACATTCCTCATCAACTACTTCCTCTGAACTCAGAAGATGGCTGTGTTTGAGACAGTTTCCATGGCGTGATTATTAATACAAGCCTTTTCCACTTCCAAAATATTTCAATCAGTAGAAGATTGTATTTACAAAAATTCTCTACCTTTTAACAAGAAGCACATTGATTATCAATCATGTAACTTTTCTTCCTAGAACCAACCACATTAGCTGAGAAGTATCCGCGACTTAGTCTTGCCATTAAATCACAGCCTAGCATATGGTTCAGCCTCTCACCCGGTACCCACCACCTCAAAATTGCACGGGAGTGAAACCTTTGATAGTCTTGGTATTTCCTCTGTCTTTTTAAATTATTCACAGGACCAAATCACAGGAAGTATTGTTGGGAAGCAGTGTGTACCCCCGAAAGGTTATTGCTTATTTCCCCCACCATCTTGTTCACATCTCTAGCCCTCTTACTTGGCTCATCTAGATACCCTTAGACGTTATAGGTAGAGAACTCATTAATGCCCGTGGTCCGGAGATAGAGGTATACAAGCATTAAAGATATTTTCCCATTTTGTGTGTGTGTATGTGTGCGCATCTTGATTCGTGCCATTTCCTTTGTTTAGAATGTACTTTCTTCTTTCTTTCCTTGGCAAGATCCTCTTTATATATTTTCAAAGTTAAACTCAAATATGAATTCTGGTTTTTATCTCTCAAGCTTCATATATATATTTTTTAAAGATTTTATTTATGTATTTATTTGAGAGGGAGAGAGTGCAAGTGGGGGGAGGGAGAAGGACAAGCAGACTCTGCTCTAAGTGGGGGCCCCATATGGGCTCTGGACCTGGGGCTCCCCGTGGGGCTCATCTCATGACCCTGAGATCATGACCTGAGCTGAAATCAAGAGTAGGTTGCTTAACTGAGTGAGCCCAGGCACCCCAAGCTTCATTTATATTCAAATTCTGACATTCCCTCTCCACCACCCTCCTCACTCACACTGTCACACACAGACACACACTCATAGGCGCACGAATGCACACACTCCACCACCACTCTATGCAGATTTCTCATTCACTCTTCTGTAGGGTCCATATCCCATTGGGTTAATTCTCATCATGCAGAATTATTTGTTGATATGTCAAAGTCTCTGTTATTATTGTTATGTTATTAATCAGGAGAGGCACGCACGCGGTGTTGGATGTGTGTGGGAGGTCAGTAAGTCTTTGAGCGGACCATGTGCTGTCACCACTGTGTTTTACTGCTGCTCCCAGGGGTCGAAGACCTAGTGAACCTCTATTGTGGGACAGCACCTCCCTAAGCACCTCGTGTTATGCTGTCTAGTGCTCTATCCCAAGCACCCGGCTTTACTGCTCGGGAAGCAAACTAGGGTTGAGATCACTTAGTAATCTGTCTACGGTAATACACTCACTAAGTAAACCCTGAGTCAGTTTATAACACTGCCCCAACTTCCTCTGCCATATTTGGGAAGTTACCTGAGATAAATGGTCCCTTAAAAATGACCAGTTGCACAACCAATGGTTATAGAAATAGATCAAAACACTGTGGAGAAAAAAACAAAACAAAACCTTTCTTTTGGAGAAAATATAAAAATTTGATGGGTTTGGATTTGAAGAACACAAGGTAAAAAATATAAAATGGGGTGAATAAAGTCATTGTGTATCAGAAAAGAAGAAAATTTGATAAAAATAATTTGAATCTGTCTCAAAGTCACACTTGTAAAGAAATGTGATTATAAATGTAATATCAAAAAATCATGGAAGAGTAAGAGTGTCTGAAAAAAACTGAAATTCAGAGAAAGAAGTTAAGATTCACCTTTATTTAATTCCAAAAATTTGAGCATTTAAAACCATAGGCATGAGGCGGATAATTAAAGAATTTAAGCATTTGGATTAACCCTAATAAGAACAAGGGGTTAAACACATCCTGCACAGATCAGAAATTATGATCACTGCATTAAGTAGCACATGCTTCAAGCTGACACCAGCTTATCCTGCTTTATCAAGACATCACTGAAAATAAATTCAGTGGACAGAGTGGCAAAAATGCATTTCACAGACACACTGATGAAATAAGAATAGGATATGGGGAAATAACATTAATTACTGGATCGCCTAAGTGCTTGCTAGATGGGATCATCAGAGACAGAGTCAGAATAAATTAATTATCAACACAAAATTTTAGTCACAGAAGGTTCACAGTGCATTTTTCAAGTTAACGTGAAATACAGTGAAAGAGACAATGAATCTGAGGGGAAAGAAAATTATGAAAGGGACAAAATATATATATAGTGTCATCAAAATATATATGGTTTCATCACACTGAGGAATGTGTTCTGGAAAGACTTGAATGACATATCCACAGGTAAAAACAATATTATTTATACAAATGTTAAAGTATCCCGATCTAAGCTTACTTATAGAAAATTGCGTATAGTTGACTGAATTTAAATGAAAACTAGAAGAAAATCTTTCAGGTACTTTTATATTTTCATCATTGTGCATTGCCAAAAACAAATTTGTTCTTAACTCTTCTAATGTTTATTTTTTTCTACAAATAATTCGTTAAACCAGAAGCAGGTTAATTGCCTGGCCAGCCCCAGCCCAAGCAAATGTGAAACATCTTGATCCAGTTACAATCCACTTATGTTGACTGTTACCATTTATTAAATCCTCATGAATTTATATAGAATTTGAATTTCTAAAAAATATCATGTGATATCCAAGGATATTGGAGATGAATAACACAATGAACACACTCTGTCTCTACACTAAAAGTAAGCCTATGATGATGACCATCTACAGTATTTAAGATTTCAATGGTCTCTGGCTTGTGTTACAGCAAGAGTTGCAATTTGGTTCTGTATTTAGCAGCTGGTCCAATGAAAACAAGTCGTAAACCACCACACATCTTACACATCTTTGTTTTATTTTCCTGGAATGCACTGACACGTGGGTAAGCTCAGATGATAGCAATGTTTAATTTGGGAAAAGAGAAGATGGACGTATGTGGAAGTTGAAATTTTTGCCCACAAGAAAAGAAAGGAAGGGAAATAGGAAAAGGAGAGTAATTGTAGAAAGAGCAGTGATGACATCAGGAGTCATTGTGTTACGCAGTACTTTTTATTTTATAGCATATTTTTTGAGATGCTTTATTCAGTTTGATTCTTTTAAAATATCTGAAGTAGGAAAGCCAATATATTACCTACGACTTGCAGTTGAAGACCTGTGGTTTAGAGTAGCAAGGAAATAATGGGAATGGAGCGCAGGTTTTAGGGCTATGAGTGTGTTGCTCTGTATTTAGTTACACATGTTATTTACTTTTGCACACCTCATTGCTAGGGAATGGTGGCATCACATATGAATGTTTGGAAAGATAGTTTCATCTATAAGACAAGAACATCCCTGTGACTTGGGATTTAAGCATGACCCATATGGCTTTTTGCTTTGAAGAAATCGGTTTCAACAACTCCTTTCTCAAAATTCATATATATATATATATATATATATATATATATATATATATATATATTTTTTTTTTTTTTTTAGGTTGAACTCATCTACTTTTCTGAATAGTAAGGCTTTCATAAAACCCCATAGCAAGAGTTGTAATTACTAGGGAATTTCAATGATGTTCTGTGTTTTATTTGCATATTGTACCAAGAAATTCTGCAATGCGCTTAGAATGCATATGAAATATGAGAAATACAAGAGAAGTTTATTATCAATAATATTTTATTTTGTGGTATAAGATTTTTATTTTACTTTTTTAAAGATTCTATGTATTTATTTGAGAGAGAGAGAGAAAGCACACGCAGAGGGAAGGGGCAGAAGGAGAGGGAGAAGCAAACTCTCCGCCGAGCAGAGAGCCTGACGTGAGACTCGATCTCAGGACCCTGGGATCATGACCTGAGCTGAAGGCTCAGGTTAAGCTCTGGCTTAACCAACTGAGCCACCCAGGCGCTCCTGCATAGTATAAGATTTTTAAATTAAATTGTTACTGGAATGTTCAAGAAGTAGTACCTAAGTGCTTTATGGGGGAGGTATGTGCTTCTATGGAGCAATTTTGAGATAAAGCTTATGTAATTCATGGTTTC
>CM052899.1:2808904-2858239 GCA_028534135.1 Potos flavus | reverse complement strand
GAAACTGAGTTGGCTATATCAGTACGTGTTACCAAGCTGTTCTTATTTACCTCAATTCAGCCATATTTCTAAGTGGAAACTGCAAAATAATCCTTTATCCTTATACCAATGTTTTTGCATCCCCGACATGACTAGAATGTCACCGTGCCCTGGTTACATGCGAGAACAGAGATGCATGACTCCGAGAAACATTCATTGTCTTGCCTCATGTAACTCAGACCTCAAGTCATCACTCCAAAATCTTTTTTTTTTAACTTAAGTTGCACCCCTTCCCTCGACACAGCGCTCCTCGTGGAGTGGAAGACTATGATGGGATCTGAGGTGTCATCTCAGACTGCTCATGCCGAGGGTGTGCAGACTGACTACTTTCAGCCTTAGGAAGCTAAAGCTTGGAGAAAGGTAAGGGTGGCATGAAGGCCTACACACCTGGGGGTTAAGAAAAAGATCCTCACAACCCTGGTGCAGCAGCTATTTCTGCCCGCGGGTCCTGTCCCCGTGCTTTAATAAACCACCATTTTGCAGGAAAAAAAAAAAAAATCCTCAAATCACGTACATATAAACTTAGTGACAACAATGACCCTTCTTTAGCACCGACCGTGTGTCCAAAGGAGCTGTTACCACCATTTTGCAGAATAGCAAACGGAGTCAGGGATCATGCAAACAAGTAGGAAACAGTAACTGCAGATGTGATCACAGATCTCGACACTCCTCAATTCATCAACTTGACAGCCTTTGTAGGGAAATGCCAAGTGTTAACTTCAGTGCCTGGGGGTGTGTGGTCTTGAATTATTCTGAGTTTTCAGTTCAACTTGGTGATGTCAGAGAACTTCTGCTACATTTGTTTTCACACCTTTCTTAGGATTTTTTTGTGTGTGTGTAGGTAATTTTCTGATCTTTTTTTGGTCCTTGTGGAAGGATGCTGACTGTTTTCTTATGGCTTTTTGGTGGGCTTGTGGTTACCGTCGACAGGAAAACCGTGCAAATATAGTTAGGATTTAGTCTTGTCCTTATTTATATGTTAATTGATAAGCAAGCCGATAAGAAGTTCTTCCCAAATGATAGAAGCGCAGATTATCTATTGTTATCTTTTTGTAATGCTTCTCGATCCTCTGATCCTTTAGCTTATACGGCTCTCCAGCTGTGCCCAGCCTTCTGTTCCCGGTAGTCTGTACTCTGGATCTCGGCCGTGTGGCTAGACCACTGCTGCTATTCAATGCTGTCACGTTTCCTCCAGATCCGGAGGAGCGATGCTGAAATAATGTACTTTGATGAAGTGCTCTGCCTTCTCAGGGACGTAGTAGGAGAATGCCCCATCTCGATCTGGGCTCAGATAACCCTCAGATGCTTTCCCATGGACCGAAGGCACGAGGTGGCTGGCTGCCGTGCTTTCCTTCCCACAAGGGAAACGTCCGTAATTGAAAAGTAGATGCCGGCCAATAGAACAATTTTGTAGGTCTACTGATTACAATGAAATCAATTTGTTGAGCGATTAAAAATATTTCAAGAAGTGTATGTTTTAACTTAGAAAGTGAGTTCTTCCTGCCCAGAGAAGTCCATGAGAGAGACTCAGTTCTTCACTCAGAGAAGGCTTCCCTCTCTTTAGATGCTCTTGTACTGGGAGCTCCTGGAGCTCCTTCTCATCGTATCCTCTGACCTAACTTAGCGTTTAACCTGTGTGTGGCGAAGCAGCCACGGAGCTCCACGAGTGTTTTCAACTCAGTAGTTTGATTTGCAAGAATTCTGCAGAAAGATTACCACAGAATGCACCTGTCTATCATTTAGTATAGAAAGACCAGTGGAGATAGGGGAGAAGACAAAAATATTTGTTGATTGAACGCTTGATATTCTAATTGTAAGAGTAGAAAACTGAAGATGTACAGCAACATACATAAATCAAAAGTTAAAAGCCTAACAAAGGAAAACAAAGACCAGAGTTTTATATATATACAATATAAATTTATATACAGTATGCATATACATATATTAAAAAGTATTTGTTATATATTTAATTATATATCTATTTGTTTTATTATATTTTGTATTTATATTATTTTATATAAATATATAGGATATATAATATATAAGTACTATGTTTAATATCTATTTTATATATTATATATACTTATATATAATATTTTATATATTAGTATATATTACACATAGTATATATTATTTTATATATTATTATGAAATATATTTTAATTTTATATATTTTATAAATATATCATTTTTATATTTTATAAAATATTTATATATTATTTATATATCATATGTTCTTATTTTTTCTGTTTTATATATTATATATCTGCATTGTAATGGTGTTATTTATATTTACACATGTTTTATATAAATATATGTAGAAATATATACATTTGCATATCTATGCCATATATACATATTTCCACATATGCTTATATAAAACATATGTGTAAGTATAAATAATATATTTATTATACATGTATATATGTTGAGATATATATGGGCATATACATATATGGATATACATTTCGAATGGTGTAAGAAGCAATGTTCAAAACTATATTCTTCTAGAATGATTAAAGGGTTTTATATGAAAATATTGTTAGGAATTTAGAATGATTTTCCTATTGATATATATTTAAAAACAATTGGTCAGCATAATTCATGATGATAATAGATATTAAGACCTTGTAAATTGAATTTGTCACATAAATCATACAAATTTGTGAATAGGCTCCAAGACCTTCAGTATCCCATTATATATGTTCGCTTTGGTGTAACCTCCTAAATTGGTCACAACATATAATGATTCCTATCTAGAAAGTGCTGGTCACTAGGATACGGACTGAATATTATGGTGAATGATGCATAGTATTAGAATGTGAAATTTAGCTTTTTAATGCTTTTGTAATGATAGAGCTGACAGATGAAAATTTAGTGTTAAAGCAGTTGATACTTGCAGCTGATTGTTCTAATTTTCTTTGCCAACACTATATCAAATCATTAACTATTTTCAATTTTCACCAAACGATTCCATACTCATAAGCTTCCTGCATTACCATATAACTCCTGATGATTTATTTCTAATCATATTGTGAATGCATATTTAGTGTGATAGCTGAATTATATTAATTTGGCTACAAACAAAGCTATGCAATTTAAAATATTGATTGCAATAGCATTCTCTTTTCATAAATCTGCCTAGTAATTCCATTGATTTTAAGTGTGTGATTAAAATGTTTGGGTTGATTCAGAAATTGTATTTTGATTATATGAGAAAAACTCAACATGCGGAAAGTTATAATTTTAAGTTGAAAGGTAAGCCATGCCTGTTAGAGTAAAGCAGTTTCGTCCAGCATACTGAATGAGACTGGAGTAACAAGGAGATGATCTGGGCATTGTGAGTCACCTCACTGGAGAAGATGTGTGTCCATCCCAGCGTCATGAAAACACATCCTCTACTGGGGCGGTAGACATGAATGTGGAGTCCCAAGGAGACTTCATCTTTTCATTTTCGTTGTGCATCCTATCTTTGCATATAGAAAACGTGAGCTCAGAAAGATAACATGAACTTGCATACCTACAGTATCCCTGGCAAATATCTACGGGAAAAGAATCCTCATGTTTTATCGCTGACCCCAACTCTGCGTTAAAATCATTTATATATAGACATAGGATATATATGTGTGTGTGTGTTTATGTACATATTATAATATGTATTTATATGTTTATCCACACATTTATAAATACATGCATACATATATATGTAGTAAAATTGTATAAACAAGGTATAAGCCTGTACACATGCCCATAAATCCTGATACATCCTATTTTCCATCTGAGAGCCTCTGATCTTTCTTTCCTCACCTGTGTTCTACTATAGTTTTCCTTTTCGTTAAAGGATGATCTTTACACAAAAGTACCTTTGCTGGTGATGAATAGGAGAGATTGTTATGCTATGAACCCAGAAGGCGTGTGTTTGTTTCCGAGTCTGTCCCCACAGTCTGTCCCCCATGGTCTGTCAGCTGCAAGCCCATCATCCCCGATGCTGCTTCTCTCGCTCAGCCCTGCTCTCCCTTCCCCACCCTCAGTCCTTGGTAGATCCCATCCCAAATGCTCTAACCAGCCCTGGTAGAAGTGTCTATCCAGCTCAGAGATGGACCTTCACCGGCAGAGCCTTAGGCTCATGAGGGCGGGGACCCTGCTCACCACCATCTGTCCAGTGCCTCGATCTGTGCGTGACATCCGCGAGGCACGTGATGAGCATTTCGGCTGCCTGGAAAAAAAAATGCAGGAAACCTTATTTGTGACTAACCAGATCGAAGCCAGGCAATGCTGAAGATGAGCTGTAGACTTTGTAATCTGCCTTCTGGTGTCCCCCTGCTGCCCAGCCCACCCGTCCTAATCCGGCTCCTGCTCTTAGCACGTGTGCACCCTGGCCGGGAGCTGCTGCACACGCTTGGCTCACTGGCCTCATGTTTGTCTCCTTTTTGTTCTTTGAGAGCCTGTCCCACATTTCCACACCCAAGTCTTCATTACCTTTCAGGGACTGATCCCGAGGATATTTCCAGAAGATCTAGGCTAGACTTTTCCTGATCGACACAAAGCAGCCTTGCTTTTCTCTAACATTGCTTGGGAGCCAACATTTTGGCATTGATTGATTACTTTGAAATACTTCAAATAAAAGTTATTAATATCAGAATATATGTCCTCATCCTAACAGCTTTTTCAAGGAAAGATTTAAACCGGATGTATCTGTTTCCCTATCTCTAGCATAACCCTAGCGAGAACAGAGACATGGGGCATCTGTCTCTTGCACAAAAAGATGACCGGAAGTAAATCACTGGCTGACTGAATTATCTGTGTACATTGAACACACCTCGCTCTCCTGCAGCACAAATGGTACTATTCCAGTGTTAGTACTTATATTCATGTTATTCTAGAAGATTCTTTTTTTAAAGATTTTTATTTATTTATTTGACAGACAGCGAGAGCAGAAGCAGGGGGAGCAGCAGGCAGGGGGAGTGGGAGAGGGAGAAGCAGATTCCCCGCTGAGCAAGGAGCCCGCTGCAAGGCTCGATCCCAGGACCCTGAGATCATGACCTGAGCCAAAGGCAGACATCATCCAGGCGTCCCTATTCTATAATATTCTTTAATTCATGTCCCACAACTCTCAAAAATTCTATTGATAACAACACCCCACCTTTCTTTCTTAATTTATTGTCATAAACTAGCCTGCAAGGACATCAGTCCCCGTGTTGGTTCGGTCCGCAGGTGGACTGTGGTATATCATTCCTGGTGCTAAATCAGAAGGCAGAGAAGGTCAGCCTATGACTGCAAATTCACTGATTTGCCGCCAATTAAAATGTTGGTAATTTTGTTGTTCAAATGATGAAACAATGAAGCTTTGCTCTAACATGTTCAACTCTATTGATCTGCCCACGTTCACAGCGATACCCTCCAACCTTATTGGTATTGACATGGATGCCATTGACTGAGTAAGACCTACCACGTCAAAATTTAGGTCAGGCTGTGAATACTACATAACCGCTGGTCTGGTCAAATCATGATTTAGGATACTTAAAATATGTCAATATAATTCATACATTTGAGAATTGAAAAATGATTACCTATAAAATATTCATGAAGGTCGGATTCATCAATCCAACTAATAAACAGATATAACGGTCAAATTATTAATTTATTTAATAAAACATACGGTTTTATGACTAAATCATTATTTTATTGGTGAAATGTGAGTTAACATTATCCACCTAATGAATGAGTTCCCAACACTATAATTTTGGAATATCTCGTTTCAACAAGCTAATGTTAATAAAGAGAGATTTTGATATTTTTGAACATTTTCTTGTCAGTGATTTCTATGCTGGGACAAGTACTGAAGGGATATGACACAGGGCACAACTGTGTGAGCTGAGATTCCCTGTTGTGCGGACTGTTGGGTCCCAATACTCCCAGTACTATCCAGCACATAGTAGGTGCTTGATGAACATTTGCTACAATAATACTTCACAATTTGTATAGTAAACATTTATTTTAAAACCCCTCTATTTATTTTGAATACATGTAATATATAGAATACATGTAATTTCCTTGCAATTTCTGGGAAACTCATTGTATGTTCCAGGAAGTAGGATGAAGATTTGATGCATGTGGTTAAAAGTTTTGTTTGAAATTATTTTCTACAAGTTATTGGCTTTGAAACTGAACATTGCTTTCTCACTGAAACATAAAAATGAAGCTCAGACACGGTTTTATGCCATTATACAATCATTACTGATTATTCAATTAATAATGCGTGATTCCAAACGTTTAAGAGAGGTGGAGAGTAGATTAACCCTCTTGTAAATACACTTTTCAACTTCCACAGTATTTCAATGATACAGAAGCACACGCAACCTGAGAATACCGCTATACATCCTAGAATTCTTTTGTTGTATCTGATGAAATTCAGTGGCAACTCTAGACATTTTCAAGCAACGGTATGATTACTCCAAATGCGTTTCCTTAAAGGCTACATGTCAGGGGTTTATCTGGGCTGTTTTCATCTTGAATTGCTGAGGATTCTTGAATCTCTTAACTGTGTGTCATTTTCTCCTGCAACGTGTAAATTGAAGTTATTATATCCCCAGAAGCCCTTTTAGAGGCGTGACAGAGATGCTCGCTGAGATTTGAACTTTGATGAACATGTTTCTCGAGGGTTTCTGGCGTTCACTGGTGTTTGCTCATTATGATCAGAATAAAAAAACAAAATTAGAAAGCTTCTAATATTTATTTTTGGGAACTCTCATATTGAATGCCGGAAGAATATGGGGAATGAGGCATAGTTAGGCCATAAATTAAACTTTTTTTTGAAAGATGAGGTTGGTGGCAAGTTTATGTTCCTCTGATTTTCTTTTTTTCAGGATCCTTGCAAATTTTGTTTCTTTTCACAGAAAAGGCTCTGGGTGGGAGTGATTTATCTATTTTTCAACGGAAGATTTTCCTTAACATTTCAGGTTTGATTTTTCTGAGCACATTTTCTTCTTGAATATATTCCTAAAACCCAAACATGCAGTATTTCTTTCGGTCTGTGAATTAATCAATGACGCTTATGTCAGTGATTTAGAGAGAGCCTTACCTAGTTTTATAGAAATAGTTTTTCTCCACTGTGTAAATCATGCATAAATATCTACATCTGCCAGAGGAATCTTAAATGTTGGGCTAAATTGTTGTTGTCCTTTTTGGACTCCAATGTCCACGCGAATTTTGACAGATAAATAAGACAAGGCTCTTTTTTTTTTTTAAGAATTGCTCATTCTTAGAATTTTGTCAAGAAATGCCTGGTTTAATGTGTTATATTATGACATAAACGGCATTCTCCAGGGTGTAACAAAGCATACCAATATCATAGCCCTGACAATAACTGCCTTATAAAAATGAGGATATTAGAAAGGTAAAGCACATCTACAAAACCACGACACATGTTCTAGATCTTTCTATTCCAGCTACTTCAGGAAGAAAACAATTTCTCTAAGTAGTGCTTTTCCCATTTGGTCTTCATTTGATAGCTTATTTCTTTAATAAAGTATGCAGAGTAAAGTAGGGATCTTTTTCTGCAATGATCTGTGAAAATGCTCCGTGTAGATGTGTGAGTTAGATGAAAAGGGACTCAAAGCACCTGTCTGTAGGGGAAGCAGCCACGATTCTAGGCAGGGAGAAGAAACCCCCTCAAACTTCAAGTTGCTCATCTGTGAAATGCAGACGTAGACTGTGGTCGTATCTACCTTAGCGACGTAGGAAACGAGGGGAAGGGACAGCTGTGTTTATCTTGTTTGCACACATGGAGCACCCAATAAGTTCCATAGAAGGAAATAATCAGTTGCTTTCTCATCACTGACGATTTCTGTCCAGCTGTGTAGGAATTTTCAGTGATGTCAAAGTCAAGACTGTATAAATGATGGGACATATAAAATACCGTCATTTCTTGGCCTTCTGGTATATGAGGAAGCTTTTTTTGTTCTCTGGTTTGTTTATTTTTTAACCCTAGTGCATTTGCCTGACTTATTCTTGAGCACTTATTCGAAAATTCTATCAAGAAAAATAGATAATTTATTTGGGAATAAAATTCTCTGAATCATTGCAGGTGTGGTTGTGTGTCTTAGAGAAAAAAACATTATACCTTTTCCTATTTCTCTGAAAAGTTTGGTATTTTAAACCATACTCTTAAAATAAAATTATGTATTAGTAAGAGACCAAAAGATTTAAAGGAAGCAAAGGAATGAGTGAGTACAAGTCTTTTTTTTTTTTTTCTTTTTATTTTAATGACTTAATGAGTCAATAGAACTTCTTTCGACCACACAAAAATGTCTGGTGATGAGATTTCCATCAATATTTTCAGACAAATTCTGGGTATCCTGTATTACAAGACATTTAATTCGTATTCAAAGATGAAAATCACATTTACTTTTTTTTTTTTTCCTAAGCCAGTCTTCACAAATACGCCTAGCTCCTGTGGCATCATTATATGGTCATCCCTGCCCATTCCTGAATGTCATTAGATTGCATCTTCGAAAATCGTGTTCCTGTAGCCCAAAAAATGGTCAAATCACAATTTTATTTATTTTTATTTTTTTCCGATTTTATTTTTAAGTCATCTCTATACCGAACATGGGGCTCGAACTCACAACCCCAAGATTATGAGTCGCACGCTCCACCAGCTGAGCCACCCAGGAGCCCCTCCAATCATAATTTCATACGGTTCAACTTAATATATTGTTGCTATAAAGTGAATCTCTTCAAATGGTTAAAAATAAAACAGCGGGCCAGCATTCGAGGTAGCTGGCCAGAAGGGACTTTCCTGCTGAGGGTCATTGTTGCTAGTTGACGTGAGGGTTTGTGTTTCACATGTCAGCTCAGTAACTTCGAATCCAGTGCCGTGGGCTTGTCCAGAATTCTCCCATTCATCCTGGTGCCTCATAAGGATCCAGACACAGAAGAGAAGAAATTAATGAGGCGGTGATTGTCGATGCTACCGGGGTCTGATTTTTCTCACCTTATCTTCTGTGAGTTGTAATAATAATGCTTTTCACTTACAGAGCACATTTCTCTGAAATGCTCAGATCACTTTGCTGATAGAATCTGATTAATCCTTTAATTTTGGTGCACATTTCACTGGGTGGAAGAGTACAGAAAGTGAAAATCTCGGAATAAATATCCCTTAACTCTCTCGCTTTTAATATCGTGCCTGTTTTATCCCATTCTTTAATCTCATTTTGCAGGAAAGGTAGCAGTTTAATTTTATGTGGTTCAGACTAAAGGGTCTTACAATTTTCTTGTAAATCATTTAATCTCCATGAACTAATTTATAAAGCTCTCATCTTCACTCCTTATACAATTTATTACTTTGGTGATAAGCATGGCATCTTCTTAGGCCTTTTCAATTTCCTCAGAGTAAATACAATGCTACGTATGAATTATGAGAGCTTCCAGTTGACTGATTCTCATTAGCTCACTGGAACAGTATAAAGATGCTACTCAGTTATCTATGAGATACAAAATTAGATTATCTACCTATTTTCCTCAAATCCTAGTTGGACAGAATATGTATAATTACACTAAGAACATAAGTAAAATTTTACTAATAATATATATAAAATTCCACTAAGTGTTACAACCTCAGGGGGCTGGATGTAAATTTTAGAAGGTTGTCAAAGGATGTCCATTCCTGGCCAACTTCTTCTTCTCTAGTGGGCTGGACATGAACACATAGGATAAGGTTTTTTAAAGTTAATATCTGATTGTCTGATCAGTAATTTAACTGCTGTTTTCTCCTCCCCCCACCCCTGGAATATCTGAACACATGTTCTTTGACCAACTTCTAGAATTGTTAGTAGGGAATGAGAGCCTGGCTATATAGTGACTACATTTAAGCTTTTAACTTTACCTTTCCCAAACTCACATTAATTAAAGCCAATAAGCCATGCCTGGGACAAAACGAATATATATTTCTCCTCAAGGTATTTCAAAAAATACAAGAGGAAAGAAAGCTTCCAAATTCATTCCATGAGGCCAGTACTACCCTTATACCAAAACCAGATAAAGACACCAGAAAAAAAAGAGAACTAATATCTTTCATAATATAGATGCAAAAAGCCTCAACAAAATATTAGCAAACTGAATCCAACAATACATTAAAGTAATCATACACCACAATCAAGTGGAATTTATTCTCAGAATACAAGGTTAGTTCAATATTTGCAAAACAATCAACATGATACATTGCATCAATAAAAGAAAGGATAAAACTCACATGATCATTTCAATAGATGCAGAAAAAACATTTGACAAAGTACAACATCCATTCATGGTAAAAATCCTCAACAAAGTAGGTCTAGAGGGAAAATACCTCAATACAATAAAGTCTTTATATGAAAATCCCACAGCTAATTTCGTCCTCAATGTGGAAAAACTGACAGCTTCTCCCCTAATATCAGGAAGAAGACAGGGATGTCCACTCTCACCACTTTCATTCAACACAGTACTGGAAGTCCTAGCCACAGCAATCAGACAAGAAAAAGAAACAAAAGCTTCCAAATTGATAAGGAAGAAGTAAAATACTCACTATATGCAGATGACATGACACTACATATAGGAAACCCTAATTACTCCACCAAAACATGACTAGAAATTTATGAAAAAATAAAATTTTTTTAAAAGCCTATAAGCAGAAGCACATATGCATTTACTTTTATGTGAATAGAGTTTTTGAAGAATAATGTAGTAATATTTATTTATATATTTACAACTATAACCTTTGCTAGTAGGTTTGTATTTGGATGTAGATCTATTGGGTAAAATATTGTTCTTTAAGAAATCTCCAGAAAAATAGCAGCAGCCATCCAGCTCTAAAATTTAATAAATTAAAATGCTGATGGAGGATAGCAAAGAAATTATGTTATTATTAAATGTGGAGTTTAATTAGAAATACATGCAAGTGGTAAAATAAACTACATATAAGTAATTCTTTAAACATACAATATCCTCAAGTTGCAGATAATGTTTAGTGATTTAAATTATACTCCTTACTGCTCAAAGTGTTGTGTATTTGATAGGAGGTTTTTGAAGGAACTATTTCATCCCTTGATGACACCCTGGAAAGCCCTGATTTGCATGCATAAGAACATCATCATGTCCAACACATTTGACTGAGTTCCTTGTTGCCCTTCTTTGGGAGTTATTTTTCTCTGATTTTAAAAACTGCATTCTGACTCTGTGAATTCAGATACATTTGTCATGAATGGACCCAGCAGTTGTCCCTGAATTAAGAGCTGTCGCTACTTTTATTAGCAATAAGGTCCATCCGTTCTGTTCTCAGTTTGATTTGGGAGCCTGCAGTGATGAAGCTCAGACAGTGTGTATTAATCTTCCTCAGGCTTCAGAGTAAAACTTTTCTGAGAGAGAAGTAAGATGTTCCCCAATTATACCAATGAGATTTTGTTGATTGCTCATAGTCTTGAATAATGATTTCTCGCCCCAACCCCCAAAATTCAGTTTGGTCATTTGAAAATGCAGCTGAAGAATATTTAACTCAAATTGATTTGAGAGATATGGTGAAAGGACCTTAAATCATGAAAGCACCATCACTGGGATGTAGGACTGTCGGCCTGGGGATGGTAAAAGATGATCTTGAGATTCTAAAATACATTTGTGCTTTTACGTTTCCTGACATCAGGTCATCTTTCTGAGAGGTTACACCCAAGAGAGTTTGTTTTCAAACCAACGTGTTCTAATTGGTTGGAACCACTTGCCCAATGAATGCTAGTCTGATTGCTGCCTGTGGTCTGATTCATTTTAAGGTGAGAGTATTAGCATGTTGCCTACTATGACGAGTTTCCAGAAACATATTAAGTTGCCTTACTAAATACCTTTTATCTACAACAAGGGATCTAAGAGCACATACTTTACTCCCTATAGTTATTTTTAAAGACAGGTACAAGCTTCAGGTAGATTCTGTGAGTCTCACGTTTCAGATCATTTGTCTTTTTCCTTTAAATCCCCAGAACCCATGAAAAAAAGGCCTGAACTCTAGCAGGTGCTCCATGAATATTTGCAGCAGGAGAAGGAGAAGGAAAGATAGAGGGGCAGATCAGAAAATGAATTTGAACATATTCCCTTCTGGGGCACAAACATGCAGTACCATTTCCACAACTGACACCCGTGACAAATACTGTTCCATCGCTGTCCTTAACACAGCCATCAAAAGCCAGTGCTGATTGTCTATTATTGGCAATTGAAATAATCTGCTTGCCATGCCTCTACAGTCCCAGGGTATCTGGATTGTGGAGGTAGATTCCTCAATTGTGCATCAGCCAGAAAATTTAAATACAAGTTAGCATGCTAACAACAACATTTAGCCCACATTAGTATTATTTAAAGATTCAACCAGATGTACTACCCGTGAATGATAGTAACACAATGCAGAGATACAGAATGGATTTGCACTCCACTCTTTGGTAAATGTGTTCTAGTGAATTCCTACTGATGGGTTTATTACACTTAAAAGGCCATTAGAAGAGAGCTTGTATTTTCCCCATGGAGATCTTTAAAAATATACTACCCCTCTTACTTTATTGACCCATGATTATATGAAAGATGCAGTGCTAATATTTTAATTGCATTATTTGATTTAATTCTTAAAGTAATAAAGCTGTAGGTGGTATTTTTATTCCACTTAACAAATGAGTAATAGGTAGATGATAGATAGATGATAGATAGATAGACAGATAATAGATAGATATGCACATGTATGTATATAATATATGCATATATATGATAATACTTATGCTAGGATTATTAATATCACTGTGAACTATTGCCATAAAAATGCTGTGTCACAGACCCCTCCAGAACCCAGTGCCATATGACAATAAGCATGTATTTATCACTTATGCATCTGTGATTTGTCTGGGATGGCTGATTCCAGCTGGGGTTGGCTCAGCTTGGCCTTAGGGCAAGCTTTCTGCTCAGTATCCACTGTGCGTTTTTTATTTTCGTGAGAATGATAGACCATCTGCACCATGTTCTTCTCATAGTGAAGAAAGGAGCTCAAGAGAGGGATACCTCTCAGTGCCCAGTTTGGAAATGGCACACCTTTACTTGCACTCTTGAAAATTAGTACAGCTGGTCATATGACCATGCTCACCATCAATATGGTGGGGAAATACTGGGAAACCTCGCCCACATTTTGCGGAAGGAGTTGTGAAGGTACATGAGCAAGGGCAAGAGTATAGGAGGAATAAAAATTTGGAATTTTGAAATTTGGAATACAAATACATCTACCATAATCACAGACTTAAATTTCCTGAGTACTATTCTGTGTTTTCCATTAATTTGCCATGAAAACCTCCTACTTCTATGATGAAAGAAATCTAAAATAGATAATTATTTTCATGTTTTAGAATATGTCTATTTTGAGATTATGACACAGGCAAGATGACATTTGAATTTGTTTTTTTTGTAGTGTGGTGCTTTTTTAAAATTGAAAATGGCATGGAAATGAATAAATGCATAATAATTAGCAATGAAGCACGCCCAGTGAATAGCTCCTTGCTGGATCGGAACATAGGGAGGGTAGCTGGGTTGTGTTTCCGGCAGGCATCTTCTCACTGTTTACTGTGCTTTCATCTTTCCCTGGTTCCCCACAAATGCATGGCTCAAGAATTCATGGTGATCACACATGGCTAGATTTTTGTGATTAAATGGGTGGTTTTCAAATGAAATCCATCCTTCAGTGCATGGGTTTAACAAAATGCATTCTACATTGACCATGCCGCATACGTGACTGATGTGACGAGGCATCTATTTTTTTGTATAACCTGGGAATGAATTTAACGACTATTGCTAAATGGGTATGAAAAATGAATTCACCTACATTTTAAAGTGATACTTCCCTTCAGATATCCCCTGTTCGTTCATATGACAGTAGAATGGTGTTGGGCAAAGAGCTCCAGAGGAAAGAAATAGATTTAATCTAAGCAGAATTCGTTGCCTCTCTGAGGCTGGGGGTGAGGGGTCCTGTCGTGCCGCAGACCTTTGCTTTGTCCACAGGCAGAGAGGATAGAGGCCAGTCAAGGGAACAAAACTAAAGGTGATGGAATGAACCTTCAGCCCCAGGGTGGAGCCCAGCCAGGTTCCTAGCGTCTGCCTGCCTCTAACATGCTAACATGACTTTGTTCTGGCGACTGGGCGTCATTGGGTCCACACCCATCCCCAGGAGGATGCCATGTGTAGAATCCACCAGGATTGTTGCTGGGTTCTGCAGTGTGTAACTGTTTGACTCCATCACAAGAAACAGAGTCCCAGCTTTCCAGAAACATCCGCGAAGTTAGGCAACCTAGTGTTTCGTTGTTTTCATTTTAAAATCAGAAATGATGAGTCCATAGAGAACATTGAAGGTCCAAGTTTCTATCCTCTTGATGCCCGTTTCATCAGGAGGCCTCAGATAATCCCTTTGTTTAATGTTTACTTAGGGTGAAAAGTAAAAGTGCTTAGTGATAAAAAGGTAGTCCAGTAAAGGTACACTTTTACGTTTCAGAGGCGCACGAGCCATCTGATTTTAGTCCCCCCAGTGGTAAAATTCATAATAACTTATTCTACAGCGTGTGTGCTTTCTCCTTAAGTGAGCTCGTCTTCCCGTGCGCTCTCTCTGTCCCAGGACGACAGTTCATCTTGGATTTATTTTCCTTGAATCCTCCTGGACTCATCGATGGAAGATGACAGGGTTGGAAATTGGAGCAAAATGGAATATGATTCTTGATTAGGTCAATTCTGTTATTTACATGTAAATCATTTTATTTTAAAATAATTTCCGGTTTTAGAGATACTTTGCAAGCATGATAATGCAATACATACCCCACTTCCTGGGATTTGACTTGACTCTCTCTCTTCATCTCCGTTTCAGATCTAAAGTAAGAGAGTGAGCAAGGTTAGATGATAGGATCAGGGCGTGTGGCAGAGTGACAATCAAGAGTGCCAGAATAATGCTGGCAGACTGCTAAACTGAGACTTCTCCACCCACCAGGCGTCCTGGCTATATTAAGCATGATCTTAGTCACCTAAAGCACAAGAAACGATTTATCACAGTAGATCATAGTAGGAGTAAGACCCCAAATTGGCAAAGTGCTTCACAGTTTTCAAGGGACATTTAACTGACACATAAATAAAGCAGATTACATAGAATAAAGAGGATGGGATGTACTAGATGTATGCATGAGAGAGCGAGGAGGCAAAACACACAGCTTTAGGATTAGTGAGATACCAGAAAGGATCTCACTATTCAAATAAGTGAACTAATGCTCAGGAGAAAAAAAGCATAGCAGCAAAACCAGGTCTACACCTAATTTTATATTCCAATGTCAGCAGTTTGATTGTGGGATACTTTGAACAATCTCCAAATTTGAACTACTTTGTGTTACAATGCTTGCTTTTTGGTCCTACCTTTTCCAACTGCGCAATTACTCCTTGTGTGTTTACCAGGAAACAGAAGTAAATTTCTAGTTCCTATCTCTTTTAATTGTTACTTTTGCTATTTTAAGTGGGGTGTGTGTGTGTGTGTGTGTGTGTGTGTGTATCTTAGTGGGTTAATTGCCTCTTGGTTTTGGCTCGGGTCGTGACCTCATGGGTCTTGAGATCCAGACTTGCATCTGGGTCCGAGTTCAGCAGGGAGTCTGCTTGAAGATTTTCTCCCTCTTCCCCTCCCCTACTCTTGAGTGTGCTTGTGTGCTTGCCCGTGCATGCTCTCTTTCTCTATCTCTAAAATAAATAAATCTTTTTTTAAAAGCACATGTAAAGATTGTTTATATGGTGTATTTGATAATGAGCCGTTCTCTGGATTTCTCTAAAGGTATCAGGGATCATATTACTATATTAAGTTTCTTTGGAACAAACTATGTCATGTAAACATACAAAAATGCTAAGATGCTGTTTTTGGAAGTCCATCAGTATAATGTATGCACACATATTGGTTCTATATTTTGATCAGTAAAAATTCTTTATACTCCTCTCCTTCCCTCCATTCCTCCTCCCTCCCTCCCTCCCTCCTTTCCACTCTTTTTTCTTTTCTTTTTTTTTTTTTTTCCCACTCTTTTTTCTACTGGTAATATAAAGAAAGCCAGGAGTTCCTTTTTACATTAAGAAGAAATCACATTTACACTGAGAACAGTTTATGATTGGCAATTTATCCAGCAACTGCACAAAAAAGATTAGGGATGTACTTTCTTAAAATAATGTAATCAAAAGCTATTGATTTTGTAATCTATTTTTAATCTTTGAATATCCCATAACATGACTTTTTTCAATAATAAACTGCTTCTCTTATGTTAGTTTTCCAGAATCAATGATTAGTGGTCCGTATTCTAAAATCCTTAGAAAATGTATTTTAATTCATCCAGTTAAATATGGTCTGAGTTTAGTTAACATTAACTCATTATTTACTTCCATTCAGAATATAGGAATATTTAATTCTGACTTGTAAAAGAAATATGTTTTTCATAATTATAGAAATAAGTTTAACTGAGGGTGCCTGGGTGGCTTAGTCAGTTAAGGGTCTGCTTTTGGCTCAGGTCATGAACTCAGGGTTCTGGGGTTGAGCCCCACATCAGGCTCCCTGCTCAGCAGAGACTCTGCTTCTCCCTATGCCCCTCCCCTGAACTCCTGCATGCCCTCTCACTCTCTCTCTGTCTCACACACAAATAAAGAAAATCTTAAAAAAAAAAAAAAAAAAGAAGTTTAACTGTTGAACAAATATCTGAGTAAACATGAGATGTAGCTTTGTGAGATGTAGCTTTCCAATATGTTGTGACAGTTGACTTTCTAGCTCAAGATCCAGTGTCTTCGACATATGGAGCATTCAGGGAGGGTATGTGTTGTGTGCATGGCCATCATCTCAATGGAGGTTGAGCACGGGCCACTTTCTCAAGTAACTTGTACAATGTTCTTATTTAATCCTTGCAGCAGACATGAAGATGGTAGGTGGGATATTCTGTGAGGACACTGAGCAAGATAGAACATTGGCAAACAGAGCACTCAGGACACCTGATAGCATTCTACATAAAAAAATAGTATTTGAAAATGTTGCTGGATTAAGCATCAGTGGAAAAATTAGAAATGAACCTAACTTAATTTCATTAATGTTAAGTTTTCATTTGTTTTTATTTTGAATTAAACTAGATGGTGGTTGGGAGACATATCTTTTCCATAACCGGGATCTAGAGAGGAGCCAATTGAAAGATATACTCTATTTTGTAAGTGAAACCTCTGAGACTATGTAAGTCTAACTTGTCCCTGATGATGATCTTATCAGAATCAAATTTCAGGAAAGGGCTGTCTGGCCCCTACAACTACTCTCCTTCCATCATGCAATATCCCTTCATAGAATGGGGACCAGAACTAATATATACTGAATATTTAATAAGTTATGTTGATTAAATCATTACTAGTCAATAGTAAATGAAACCAAGTTTATATTTCAAAGGTCATTTCCTTGAATTCTCCATTGTATACTAAGGGAATAAGTTCTATTAATGCTTTCCTAGGGAAATATTTTTTAGTAAGCTATAAACGATAACTTTAGATGCAAAAGTTTGGAATTGATTATTACTTTGGAAAGTGGCCAGGATTACTTTAATGTATATTAACAATTAGCTAATATTAGTGAATAGTCGACTTTATAGATTAAGAAAATGTAACTTTGTATAATAGATGATTTTTATTGCATGTGATATCACAATCCTTTTTATTAAATTGGAACTGACATAGGAGAAAATGTAATGACATCTGGTGACTTTAGAGCTGACTCTATAAGGTAAGAGTTCTGAAAATAGAATTTATTTCGTAAGTCAACAACATAAGATCACTTGATTCTTAAGATTTTTCATAATTCACAAGATTAAGATCACTTGATTCTTCCTTTTTCCACTGGTTGGTGTCACACAATTTGCAAACACATAGATCTTACGCTATTTTTGCATGTAGAAGGGCATACTATGTGTTTTGAGAACTAAATGCTAAAAAAAAAAAAAAAAAAAAGAAGAACTAAGTGCTGTTAAAGTCCCAATGAAATTACAGGTTTTCATATGTCTGGAAGCAAGGACAAGTATAGTAGAAATTTGTTCAAATATCAAGCTTTCTCTTTTGAAGAGAATATAAAAAATAAGGAAAAGCATCATTTCACTATATGAATAAAGCATTTCAGTTATTATAAGGAGGGAAGTCCATGCCTAGAAACTAGAGGGATACCTATAGACATTATGAATTAAGTTGAGAAAAAAACTATTGTAAACTGTTAATAAAGTAATTGTGATTTGAGGATTATCATCTCTGTGTTGCTTGGGAGTTCACTGTGTAGCTCTATCTTCTTAAATACTGTCTTGTTTGTTTGTTTTTCAAATTTTTGGGGGTGTGTGTGCACGTTCGTGCATGTGTGTGATGGCAAATAGGGGATAGGGGAGAGGTTAATCTTTCCAGCTATATTTCCGGTTGGGATCCTCCTCTCCATTCTTGCCACGTGTAACACACACATGCATTCTTCTGTGTGGTTCCTAGCTGGATGTCCGGTGGCAGGTCAGGGATATGAGTGTGATACTGAAGTCCTGGCTGAGCCAGTGCATTGGCAAAAGGGGAAGAGGCGACACTAGCTCAAGCTGACTCTACTCTGATGCAAAATGAGTATCTTATATTTCAGCATAAGGGATCCAAGGAGTTCCTTTTCCATCGCCTTTGATTTTGAGACTCGTCTAAATCTTAAGACTGTGGACAGATGACATTCCCTCACCATCCCTGAGCCCACCCTGCATGTATGCCAATATGCATCCACCACTTTGCAAACATTTGAATGTCTATGATATACGTAGACTGAAGAAATAAGATGCAGGGCCTTCTTTCAATTATAGACTCAATAAATGGGAAGGAAGAGATGATAAGGTAAAATAAAAATATAGAGATTACTTTGAGTAGTATTCGGAATGCAGTGGAACCCATATATGAAATATACTGGCCTTACCAAGTTTAATAATCTGAAAAAAATACTTCTATCCTTTGTCAACCCAGAACAGCATAGTTCTAGTCTCCCATTTTACTCCCAGATATTTATTTTTTCTTTCTTTCTTTCTTTCTTTCTTTCTTTCTTTCTTTCTTTCTTTCTTTCTTTCTTTCTTTCTTCCTTCCTTCCTTCCTTCCTTCCTTCCTTCCTTCCTTCCTTCCTTTCTCTTTCTTTCTTCTTTCTTCTTCTTCCTTCCTTCCTTCCTTCCTTTCTTTTCCTTTCCTTTCCTTTCCTTTCCTTTCCTTTCCTTTCCTTTCCTTTTCTTTCTTATATGTCACAAAGTTTCTGTATTTTTCCTACGACTGACACTAGATGCTTGGAGTGTAGGCTAAGTTGTATAAACGGACAGCACCTCCTCAGCTGACAAGCTGTGAGCGCTGGTCCAGTGCAAACCAGGTCTCAGAACCTGGACTCCTATAGGCACTTACTGACAGACACAGTTAAGAGAGCAAAAAAGTAAATTTGTGAAAAAGATCTCTCTCTACCTTAGGAATGGTGTTCTTTCAGAATAATATTTGGGATTCTTTTCCATGAAACAAACAAACAGCAACAATAATAACAACAACAAGATCTTCAGATGCTCTCAGGTCCATTAGTGTCTGAGTGGCTGAGCCAGGACCCAGGACAAGTGAGGCTGTGTCCTTGTTCCTTGTCATTTCCTGCTCAGTACTGGTTCCAGCAGCAGCAGTAGCAACAGCAGTAGCAGCAATTTATAGATTGCCATCCTCTGCTTCTACCCTCTTAGTCTGTGTGCCTTCACACGTCTTGTTAAAATTGAAAATGACTTGAAAAAGCTGCCAAGTAATCTCTCAGTCCCAAGGTGGTTAATCAGGTACAGCTGAGAGATGAGCAGAATGAGGGAAAGGGCAGAGAAGTCTGAGGCAAGACATTTATTTAAGGGAAGATAGAGAAAATATGAGCTGCCACCGCACCCCCCATGGGTTTCTAACTATAGATATTTGATTCATATTTTGGTTTTTATTTGAGAATCTGTCAACTGGTGCATCTGAGGCATGAAAGACAATGCTGAATTCAAACAGGTTTGCTCCTCCCTAATGACTTGAGCGAACCTAAGAAAAAGAGGCTGATTAAAAAAAAAAGATTTTATTATTTTAGAGCAGTTTTACATTCACAGAAAGAAAGAAAGAAAAGAAGGTATAGATATTTTTCACATACACCCTGTCCCCAGTAAGCAAAGGAGGCCAAATTTTAAAAGTCACAAGGAAGAGATTTATTTCAGATATCATGGTGTCTGTTTGGCTAGCTCAGAACGAGTTCAGTGTGAACTCAACATGTTAAAGGTAAGAACGAATGTGGATGTGTGTCAGGTACAGTGATCCCTGCTCTGCCCATAGCTCTGTGGCCCCTTGGCCATGTTTTGTGTCCCACCTCCTCACAGCACCTCCCTGCCACTCATGGTCTGAGCCCTTAAGCAAGAGGTCTGAGAATGCCTGACATCTGTGGACTGTTAGCCCTGCTCCCTTGGTCGTTGGTCTGGAAAATTCTAAGGCCTCACGTCGCCAGAATTCCCTTGTGGGATAATCCCAGTGGTATCTCTGTGGGATTTGGCTGGCTATCACACCCTGGCCTAGTCTCATTCTTTATCCTCTGAACCCATCCTGTAAAACACTTTTTACAAATCATTTTCCCATGAATGCTTGTCCCGGGGTATGTTTCTGGGAAACAGAACCAAGGAAATGAAAGGTTATTCGTTTTGAATTTTTCTTTGCATATTAAAATATTTTCTAGAAAATAAAAAACATATTTTATAAGAAAAAATAAAAATATTAATTTTCCACTGTCCAAAGAGAGTTCCTATTTTGATGTATTTTTTTCCAAACTTTTTTCTTATAGTAAAAAAAGCAAATAAAAAAGAAGAGAAACATCAGTGGGGAGGTGTGCATGTGTTTAAGAGTGTGCACCATTTTTATAACTGGATTTATAATTTATTTTACCAGCCTGTGTTTGGGTGGTTTTCACCATGGATTAAAGTATGCAATGCTGAAAAGAACATCCTTGCACATTATCTCTTTACATATTGTCACTTTTTACAACTTGGGATACATTCCTAGAAATGGAATTTCTGGGTCAAAATGCACAGCCATTTGGGGCACAGTGCCAGATTCTTCAAAAAGTTCTGTACTGATTTATTTACCCCAAAACAGTGAAAATAAAGCCCCAATAGCTGATAGCTATTGGGAGGACTCAGAAAGGATAATTTAAAAAATCTTATAAAATCTATAATAACATTATACCTCACTGGTTTAATATACATTTCTTTGACTATGAATTCAGCTGAATATCTTTCCTGGACTTATTAGCAGATTTATCATTCCTTTTATGACTTGGTCAGCTGTATCCGTTTAATCACTTGCAGTTTTGTGGTAGCAATTATTAAGGTGTTTTTCTTATTGATTTGTGAGTCCCTACCATATATTAACCTTATTAAAGTGCATCTTCCGTGTATTGAATTGGTCAAGGTCCCAGGAGGGAAAAACAAAACAAATCAAACTGGTATTCTAAATGACCAATTAAAGAGTATGGGATGGAGACTCCATAAAGGTATGGGCAGGGTAAGGTGGCTGAAGGGGGTTGGTGATGGGGTTCCCCAAGACTGGTAAGAATGGAATTAAGTTACCAGCCTGGGAGCTGCAGGAGTGGGGAGGGGCTCCAGCAACCTCGGGAGAGCGGGGAACTGGTGGGAGGAAGGCCCATAGGAGCTATGACGGTGGGAGGGGCAGTCAGCCATCAGCACCTGCTCCTCTGGCAGGGAAGGTACTAAGTCCTGGGAATCTTTGCTGCCCTGACCCCATCCTTACCACCTCCCTCCTTATGGCCCCGTCTGTCCCTGGGAAGAAACCTTGGAAGCCAGAGGACCAAGTGGAGGCAATAGGACTTGGAGAGATGGAGGATGTGGGGGCCCGGAAGCAGAAGAGAAGAGGCTAGACTTGGTTTGCAGGGGCAGGTGAAGAAGGTCCAGCAAAAATGCCTTGTGGGTTTTTTTGTCTGCTTGCCTGCTTGCCTGCTTGCCTGCTTCATCTTTGCATTTTATTTATGGTGTCTGGGGTACACAGAGGTGGTGCATAATTTTAGGCAGTCAAAGTAATTGATCTTTTTCCTCCCAGCTTCTAGTTTTGAAGTTTCACTAATGAGCTCTTTATCAGCATGACACTATGTAAGTATTAATATATCTAAGTTTCTAGTACTCTAAAAAATTGATTTTTTTTAGAAATTATTTCAACATATACTATGGTATATTTTTTCCCAGAAAGTGGTAGACAGTTTTTAGAATCACTTTTTATTCAAAATTCATTTCCACACACTTAATCTCTTGTCCTTTTGAGTTCTCCCCCAATCCTGCACCCTTGGACAGATACTAACTTGTCTGTTAAAATACCAGTAGTATGCTGTTTTCAATTTTGTACTTCTTAATATATGTTTTATATATCGGAAGGTAAAGTCTCTTTTTTCCTTTATAAAATTCCTTCTTCCAAAATTAGAAAAGTTTTCAAGTTATTCAAAACATACTTGGAGATTCTGATTAGCATTACTTTGAATTCATAGGTTCATTTGGGACAATGTCATCTGGGAGCCCTGCACACTTTTCATTATTCAGATCTTTCATACACTCCAGTATAATTTTATAAGTGTTTGAGATACGATTCCCTTCAGATCAATGAGTAAATGTCTTTGTAAGTTTTTCACTTGGTAATTTATACATTTTATATGAACGGGTATTTTAACATTTTCTAAATGATTAATCTTGATGTTTATGAAAGGTATTTATTTTCTATGTTTATTTAGTACCTATCCCACTTAAGGACGTTTCTTTATAGCTAGTGATTTTCAAAGGAAGCTTTCCTGTTATCTGCAAATAATTTTGTTATGATAGCTATAGCTTCTCATTTATAACCTTTTTTAGTCTGTCTGTCTCTCTCTCTCTCTCTCAGGATATGTTGGAATTGTACTTATTATTTAGCCTTTGAAGTGACACTTTGATTCCTATATACTAGACATAAGTCAGCTCAGTAGACACTTTTCTTGCTTCATGCAGGGTGTACTCTTAACTGTTTCTTAGTCAAATGCAGGACATTTTAAGAACTAATATTCAAATCACAGCAGCAACCATAAGTGGTAATTATGTGAGGGGATGGAGGTATTAACTAACATTACTGTTGTAATAATTTTGTGATATATATATATACATATATATATATATCAAGTCATCAAGTTATGTACCTTAAACTCATACAATGTTATATTTCAATAAAGCCAGAAAAAGTAATTTTTATTTTTTATTTTTTAATTACATATCCATTATTATATATTTAAAAATTTTTTTTATTATGTTCAGTTAGCCAACATATAGTAGCACATCATAAGTTAAAAGTTAACATGCATAATGAAGGAAGGATGAAAGGCCATCGCTTCCATCGGGATCTGTCTTCATTGTGTGGCATTGAGCGACTCCCCTGCCCTGAGCTGCACTTTCTGGTGGCCGCACCTCCTTCCCTCCCGGGACCGCAGTGGTACCCGAGCCAGATGCTAGTCTCACCCTGCCCAGCGCATGTGAACAGAGCAGAATTTATAACAAATAAACCTGAATCTATTACTTTTCTCTTGAGAATTACCCGACAGGCCCCTTTTGTTTATTGAGTATGATGTGAAATATTTTGGGGGGGGCATCACGAATTCCTTACGTTCCGGGGTCTGGGGCTCTCTGAGCTGCCTCTGCACCCAGCCCTGTTCTGAGACTCAGCATTTCCATTGACTTCCGGGGGCGTACCATGCCAGGGTCCCCCATGGACTCCTGTCCTGTCTACTTGTGTCCAAGAAACATTGCACTAGACAAGTTCAACAGGCCAGGAAGACTTTATGCAAGACTGTTGTAAAGGGGAGAGGGATTGAATGCCTCTCTGTGAAACAGAAGGTAGGAGGGTTTCAGGCGCTGCATGGAGCCAGTGGCAGGGTCCTGGGGGGCGCCGCGGGGAGGGTGCCGGGGGGAGGATGGTCGCTGCGAGTATCCAGCATACTGCATCCATCATTCCTGCGTCTGCGCGAGCTTTTCTCTGGATAGACCATCTGTATTTGCTAATTGTGACCATCTAGGTTGGGCTCCTTTTCTCCCATGGAGACTGAGAGGTGGGGTGCCCCCTTCTTCGAGGATTGCCTTTCAAAGGAATGGCTCCCAGGTCCTGGAGAAAGGCTGTCCTTGGTTGCAAGACTGGCAAAAGGCTCTTTAAAAAGATTGGCATAGATCTCAAAGGGGCAGAGAAAGATTTTTGCAATGGCACGTTTTCTAAAGTAAATGATCAAAAGAGAAAAAAGGGAGTGGTGGAGAGCAGAGGCCTAGAGTCAGGAAGAAAACCTTCTGAAGTGTGGTGTAGCTGAGGAGCCAGCTCTGCCTGGAATGCCCTCTGCAAAGTCATCCAGCTGGCCCCTCTCAGAGCCTCAGAGCAAACAAAGTTGTCTCTCCATGGACGGGAAGCTCTGTGGAAAAAGAACGTCTTCCTCACCTTTGTAGGCACAGAGGTTCTCATGGTGACTGCTGTATTTTACGTACCTGAAGTCTTCCCTTAATTCTGCTTGTGGTGTTTTTGCGTATGTGTATTTTATGAAAACTCGGAGGGGCTTCAAAGAAATAACACAATACCAAGTAGTGATTGCTTTAAAAAGCTGTGCCTATTTCCCTTTGCGGCGATATTTTCGGACTGCCTTTACAGGAGAACAACTTCTCATTGTTCCATTTATAGCTCATTTGTGCTTAATTTGAAGAACGCCTGCCTCCGTGCGGCACTTAGCGTGATTTATGGATTGGACTCGGAGTACCTGAAGGCATATGTGAGACCAAAGTCATGGGAAGAACATTGGAGGACATGCCAGGGCACCTTGCCTGGACTTGGAAATCCCAGTTCAGCGCGGATAATTAGTTTACTTATTTTACTCATTTATTCTAGAATTTCCTATCAGAAAAGCAAATGTTTATGGCTGTGCTCAAATAAATAGAAAATTGGAAATATTGCTTCGAAAGCTGTAGTATCAAAAACTGAAAAAACTAAAAACAAAAACAAAAACAAAAAACTGTTAAAAAAAAGTAGCAAGCAAGCTGTGGTACTAGTAAACCTAGAAATTTGTCCCATGTGTGGACATTGATGGAAATGTCAGTAGGTGGAATGGTTCGGCCTCTCTCTGCGTGTGAAAACGTCGCAGCTCACTCCTGTAACACTTTTTCAACCTGCCTGTCCTCCTGGTATCCTTTCCTGCATCGATCCCATCCATTCCGTCACTGTTCCCTTCAACTGTAGGGGAGAAACAGAATCCTGGATACACATACACATCCCTTCCTTTGATTTGTCTACCCCATTTGGTAAGAAACCATTCTTTCCTCTCTTTGCCTTCAATAGCATCATGAAAGCAGTATGACCCACTGCCCATATTTCCGAGTGATCGGCCTCTGTGTTGACTCTGCTTTCTGAGAGCGGCAGCTCTGAGACAGCAAGCCCTCGGGGCAAGTTCCCACATTCCGGCTCAGAGTGTAGAGCTCAGAACTTTGCAGCTTCTGCTCACAGTACTGGAGAGTCCCCACTCTTTGGTGTGGAAATCCAGTTCTTCAATAATCTGGCTGCATACGAGGAATAGTAAATAATTTCTAAAGAAATCATAATACTTGTTGCAACCACAATTGTAAGAATATTAGATGTTAAGCCTATATATACTATGGGATTTTCCAAAATATTACAGATAAGATGTGACCAAAATGATCCAAATATGTAAACATATATAAGAATAATAGAATATTTAGCAATTGAAGAGGACAATATCAATGTTTATCTTGACTATTTATTAGAGGAGAAAAATATATTAGGGAAAAGTTTCCTTCTGATCTATGTCTATTAAGGGATTTTAAGAAAAAAACAGAAATCCAGCATTGAGTAAATTATTTCTTAGAGAAATAGTTTTATAAGATAGTCCTTTTGAAATATGTGCAAAATGCTTCTCTAAGCCTTTTTAGTACTTTTACTATCAGGGATGCTTTAATTATCACACGGTCCTCAACTTATGCAGCATTTTAATTAGACGTGCTAAGCTCAGCATCCTTATTAACAAACTCCTCATCAGCAGACCTTCACTCAGTCTGGGGCTGCTGAGAACTTCCTAGACCAGCAGCCATGACAGGTCATAAGAAGATCTCTTTGGAGTCAGTGAAATGAATGTCTGCGTCCCAATGAATTTCCCTTCCCTGTAAAAGAACTTTTGAGTCATCAGTCTATGTATATATGCTTTCTCCTCCTGAGCACACAAGTCAGAATTACTGTAGGAAGCAATCCTTAGTGTTTTATTTTTCCTGCTAAAGAATATGATCATGAATAATTCCCCAAAATAATGAAATAACTTTGTATCCTTAAATGATAGAAATATTTTCTCAAAGCATTTTAGACATTACTTATCTTGGGTGTCTGGGAGTCAGACAGAATAAGAAAGGAAGAGAGGAAGGGGCAGGGATACTAACATATATGATAATACAAAGTGCCTCTCCTTATTATCAGGTGATCTATTTTCCCACTGAAAACCCACACATAGGTCAAGCCCTCTACCTATGAAATCACCTAAGTTTGCAATTGACAACTACGGTGCCGCCTTCCATTGTTAGTGACCAGGAATGGCTAAATATTCCAGGTCTTTTAAGGCTGAAAAGGGTGATGCCAGTCTTACTTATTTTTTATGTTCTGCTGTATTTCTAAGATAACGGAAAAAGTTTTATGTGCCATTACTCAGATAATATTTTCCATTGAGATGCTGAATGCCAAAGTACCCAAAGGTAAAAAATAGATTTCTATAAGGAATTTGGATTCTTGTTAATCATACTGTATCCTGTATGGACTTAAATGTGCTGACGAAAAGCATAAAACAGGTGGGCAGTAAAAGTTTGGCATTAAAATTTAGCCTGGGGAATGCTTGGTTACTTTAAACATCCCCAATGATGCTGGAAAGTGTGGTGCTGAGAGACAAAATATCCTATACTAAAGGGCATTTGTGTAATTGAGTACAGCTTCTTGGCAGCACTTCCCAGAACTGCTCCTTTTAGTTCTGAACCCATTGGTAATAATATGAGTCTTCTGTGTAATTACTAAAGATTAGGGAACAGCGATGTAAGAGTGGTGTAAGGCACTCTACCGGAGAGTCGCTTGCATGGTGGGACTAAGAACCAAGCATGACGTATTGGTGGGTGGATGAGCTGTCACATTCAGCCACGATGGGCAGCAACAAGGACCCGAGGAAAAGGAAGAGAACATTAAGAAAATTCCAAAAAGCTGATGAGTTCAAGGAGAGACTGATTTGGTGTGCCACTGCTGAATTTCGAGTAGGTTTGCAAAGACTAAATGTGTGTAGAGGTAAACTTGAGTGGTAACTTTTTAAAAAAACAAATCAGTTGTTGCAAGGGGACTAGTATGTGATGTATGCAGTTTTAAGAAGTTGAGTGCTCTTGGGGACCATGAATTTTTATTTATGTGGCAGTAGCAATGGAGGAATATTTGCATGTTTCCTCGCCATATTATTTTTATTTTTTTCAGCTATATACATTTAACATCTGGTTGTGTGTCTGGTTAATTGGGTTTATTTCATTAATCTCTATGGGAGAGAAGGGAAAGAAAAGGAAGGAAGGAAGGAAGGAAGGAGGGAAGGAAGGAAGGATGGAAAAGAAAGGGGAAGGAAGGGGACAGAAGGAAGGAAGGAAGAGGCAGGGAGGAAGGGGGAGATTTTCTCAGAAAGTGCAGAAGAAATCTTCAGAAACATACAATTTGAATCAGGACAATCAGACTTGGCTGAGAATATCACAAGTTTTCTAGCGAGGTGGGATTCATGGATAACCTTGAGACAAATAGAATATAGAACACTTACGTAGACATGTACAAAGAACAAGAAAGCTAACAGGAAGAGTCTAAGTTAAGCCAACTTTGGAAATAAGAGAAGTCAACTCTTGCTCAGTGCAAGCTTAAAAAAATTAATAAAACAAGATAGAAGGGGTACCCAGTAGGATATTGCAGGTCAATGTGAGAGAAAAATCCCACCCAAACTGGATGAAACCAAAGTAAATATTTTAGCACATGAAACTAATGAGGTGAGGGATGTTCTGACAGCAGAAATGACTTGTGCTATTGATTCATATAGTGACCCTGGGCCTGGTTCCTCTTCCTTTTTCACACCTGATCTTTTTAATATCACTTCCCTCCGTGGGTGAGTTCTACCCTCCTATTGGCAACATGGCTGCCCCAGTCCAGCTCTAGATTCCCTCAGCATAGTTTCTGGCAGAAAAGACTGGTTCCACACTTGCTTGGGGGATTCGATTGTTAGCTCTTTCCTGAACCAAACACTGAGGATTCACTCTTTGGTTAGTGCACTGTCATGTGCTTCTTTTATAGAAAACGCCGGAGTCCCACCCAGCACACGTGAACTTCAGAGACGCAGGGGTCAGATTCCCACAAAGAGCACTAGAATACATTACCAGGAGAAGGGAGCAGGGATGACATGAAGGTCCCACCCAGAAGCCCATGCTCAGAGGTGTTAAGAAAGCCTCAGCAAGGCCTGAGGGTCTGTAGCCAGAAAAGAGGGATGCCATTAGGACTCAGGGAACACTGACCACTGAGATATTCTTTCTCTCCTCAACCTCCTGCAGGCCAAGTGGTCTCTCATCTGCTCATCTCTGGGCACTTCTTTCTTTTGTCTTGTAAAATCCGCACCCCCACGTCGCTCCTCTTCTCCCTGTATCTCCCAGGTTGTCGAGGTACATCTGCACACCTCCAGTCACAGAAAACATGCGAGTATGGACTTCGTTACTGCCGGTGTCTGATGTCTGGTAAATTCAACCGTTAGTGGAGCAGCAAAGTATAAATATGGCTCTAGGAGGACATACCTGTCATTTGAGAGAATTTCTTGCAAAAGAAAGTGGTTAGTAATGAGTTGGAGATATAAACTCGTGTGTGTGTGTGGTGTTTAGGAGAGACTTGTGCCCTTCGAGTAAAATAAAGGAGTAATGGCTAATCTCAGATTGACTCAAACAACATGGTGGCCAATATCTTGGAAGTGTTGATTAAATCGAATCCCTCTGGGCTAAAGAGTTTATGTAACTCTCTAACTAATCATATAATTGGGTGGCTCTACGATGATCACTTCAGATCTTAAAGCTTTCAAGTTTTAACTAAAAATAAAGTACTCGAGCTGCCTAACTGGATCTTTCAAAGGTAATTGTGTCTCGCATGCACAAAGCTGGTGAATGGATCTGCAGGATTCCTGTGAGTAAAGACAGGGGTACGAATGAAGGATACTGCACTAAGCAGCTTCCCTAGAGCGAGTGTCCATATGCCAGGACAAGAGCTGTGGAGTAATGTGGCTCTTAAGAATTCTGCCTATGGGACTGAGGGCTTGATCTTCCTTTCTTATACTTTGCATGTATGCGGCGATGCATTTGATGTCCCATTGCTATCTTGTGCCTTTATTCAATTTCTAGGATGACTTAGAATCTAGATCTCTAAAACGCCGGCACTGGTATCTCAGGTGCCAGATCAAAGCATCTTCCCCCTTGCATTCTCTCTCCTGCTTTTATCACTGATATTCTGAGGAGGGCAAAAGAGAATTTTAATTATGGTATGAGCCCTCCTCTTTTTTCCCCCCAGCTTTCCCCAAAGCCCATTCTTTCTGGACTTTCTCATTGATTTTAGTTATTGGTGTCACTGCTGTATTAATGTCGCGAGTAGGTGCTGAAGATGAGGTCATTGTGTCTCAGTCTGGGGTTCATGCTAGACTCTCATGTGGATGCTGGTGGCTACAACCAGGACTGTAATGAGTCTAAGCACAGAGGGATTTGCCAAAGTCCACCGTACCGTAGAGATTGCCCTGGATTGTCCTTCTGGAAGTCAGGTTTTACCAAATGCAATCGTGCCAACATATGTTTATACATTAGGTATTATCATTCCACTGGGATATTTATTTTACTGTATCCTATATTTCAAGTTCAATGGAGCAACAAGTCAACTGAACACTGCTATTAAAATTCAAGCTTTAAAACTTTCAAACTGAGCACCTGGGTGGCTCAGTCGGTTAAGGGTCTGCCCTCGCTCAGGTCATGATCTCAAGGTCCTAGGATCGAGGCCCATATCAGAACCTGTTTCTCTCTCTCCCTCTGTGCACTCTCTCCCTCTCACTCTCTCGTAAAAAAAATAAAAAAAAATAAAAAAAAAAGATCTTTAAAACTTCCAAAAATAGAATATCCTTACTCGGTTGAACCATATATATTTGCCATATTTGTTAGTCAAACAAAGTTGAGTATTGACTATTTTTTTATGATATAGCTTAATGTTTCCCTCAAAATTTCCGTAGTATTTTTGTCTTCTAGAATTCTCTGGAGACTCACAAGTACCCATGGGTTTCTTTTCCTCACTAACACTTAATCTCCATAGAAGTATATATGAAGGCAAGATTAGAAGCACCTTTTAAGGTACATCTTTAGGGCACATTTTTCTCTGGCAGAACACATCTGATGGCTAGTACTGGATTTTGCAACTTGGGCAGGACAAAGGATAAAGTAATATTAGAAGAAATTAAGAAATTTAGATTTATTTTCAGTAAACAAAATAGCAAGGACCCAAGTACTATCTCTTGCCAAATTATATTGGGATTTTTAGAGTAAGAGTAATTACTTTAAACATAATGGGCTATGTAGATAATATTATCAGCATTACCAACCATCAATCTTTATCTTAATTATATGGGACCATCCGTAAGCAAATTCTAGAATACAGTAAATTCTGGCAGCCAGGTTGTATGCCAGAATTCAACAATGCAACACAAACTAGCTAACACTGGGCCGAGGAAAATGGTTGATTCCCAAACCCAGGTGCTATGAGCAGAGTCCCTGATGATAGAGCCTGGATACAGGCAGTTACTATCATTTAGGAGACATGGGATTCGCATTTGTCAAATGCAACCCAGGTGCCACACATTTAAATGTGTTATACTGTAAGCTCTATACATACACATTGCTATCAATTTCAGACCTGAGGCTATGTGCAGAAAGGGTTCAAGGCAAGACAAGTACAAAGAAGTAGAGCTAAAATTCACATTTAACTGTCTGTGCCCTGCTGCTTCTATAGAACAAACTTTGTTGTTTATATTGGGTATAGTAAAGCCCAGGCACAACGTCATCATAAGGTAAGGCATCTGCGTATATGAACCTCAGCGACAGGATAGAACTGGGACATCCTTACGGTAACACAAACAATAGGAAATGAATATCTACTTTGGACTGAGCCTTAGTCTAAGCTTGTTACATGTTATTTCGTATTCCAGTGAATTTTTGCAAGAATCCTGTGAGCTAGTATTCTTACAGCACCTTTTCCAGGTGATAATTCTGAAGTACCGACAGGTTAAGGGACTAATGTGTAGGGCAAGGCATCAGATTAGACCCAGGCAGCCAGACTGTGGAACTGATCCCCCAACCATTTCATTCCACAGCCACCTTTTCTCCATTTGTGTCCCGCAACCCCTCCCTTTGACAGATTCAGTGCTTCTTAGATTTTTCCCGTCCCAGCACCTGGGAACTCCACGTAGGTGTTCCTGTGAAGCCAGGGGAGGTGTGGGGGGATCTTCTGTGGTTCAATTTACAAAATTTATACAGCATTTCAAATACAACATCATGTTAGGTGAAACCCGCTATTTCCCATGGTGAATTGGAAGAGGCCAAGGCCGAGCATCCCTGTGACTCTCTAATTAGAAGGGAGAACGGCAGTCTCTATGTCATGTGACCACATCTTGGCCACGTCAACAGCAGTGGGGACAGTGGGGTTCTGGTCGGCTCTCCTCCTTTCTGTCACGTTGGCTGAAGTCTCATCAAATTAGGGAATCTTGCAGCAAATCAACAAAGGTTTGATGCGTAAATGCAACGATGTATCAAAACAGCGAGATTTTATTTCTTTTGCTAGTCATTGGCAGTATGTCACGGAATTTTCAACATCGTCATGTTTTTAATTTTACTAACATTAGAGAAGGAAGTAGGACATATACACAATATACAAAAGACGCTGTAACAATATACAGAAGACATCGCCTTAAAAAACATTAAGATAAAAGCCTCTCTTAAATAGAGTACTACCTAAGCGATTTTTCTTTTACTGCTTCCCATTTCGTTGAAAGAATTGCTCTTTTCTTGTAATTATCTTGTGTGATCTGAATTATATAGACTTCAGTCTTTGAGGATGAATTGCCAAATCTAGGCATGCTTCCTGGTTTAGGGAAAAGATTGTTTAAAGATGAGAAAAATGAAGTACGCTATCCTATTTTTAAAGTCTTCTCATGTTTGGAAGAAAAGCAGAGCAGGATCTCTTAAAAAAATGTATTCTATACTGGGTTCAGGCTCAGCTCAGAAAGAGACCCAGACATTATCATAATACTACTGATGCCTCAACTGCTCCAAACTGCTGTATTTTAAATGTTCTCTAAAGATAAGTATCTTGTCTAAAAGCAAAACAGAACAACAAACAAACAAAAACCCCACCAAGAAACAAAAAAACCTACCAACCCTCAGTTTCTGTCTCATTGCCAATAAAATAAAATGAGGTGTCTGCGATGTTAAACAGAAAACCAGCAGGAGCATAATGAACGCATTAGATTCCTCATCAGAAGTGGGATTTATTAATTTACTTAACAAATGCCTCTTCTGCAACCAACATTCTAATCTAAAATTTTGTGGCCATATTCATTTTCTCAAATGAATGGGATTCTGGAAGTGTTTCCTTTCTAGAACAAAAACGAAGAAAGAAAAACAGAAGTAAATCCTAAGTGGATATTTCTTAACTCCTAAGTGAATTGGGTTGGTGAAATAGAACCCTTGATTAAAAGCATGATGGTAGATGGGGCCACTTGTCCGGGTTTAGGGGCAGTTGCTAACACCCATTTTCAGAAGCAAATGGACTGTTTATTTTTCTTCCATCTCACCCTTCTCACAGCATGATGGCTATCTTCTTAATATTTGCATAATTCTATCTATATAAAAAATTCTATCTGCCTCTCAGATCTGCCCTGTCACTGCCTGATAAGCCGTGTTAACCTGCCGACCACATAGGACATCTTGTGCACAATCGGACATTTCCCTTAATTTAGGAGCACGACTGAGGAAAAGTCTGACTGTTGGTGTTTGTCAGTGTTGGCGTTTAAATCTAGGCTGTGTCTGGGGATCCCAGACAAGATCCTTAATCATTTTCAGGTGCCATTTTCCCCATTTATAAAATCAGGGCATTGATGTCCTGCTCATAGAATTTCTCCGAGGATTAAAGGGCTGTAATCGTGTCTAATGAATGGGTACCGAGGACATGCTCAATAAAAGATGATCCTTCCCTCATTTCCCCTTTGTTTGTGACACAGATTTATGTTTTCCTCTGAAAGCAGAGGCTATGACCCAAGTGTGTGTCAGAGTGGTAACAAGGGAATGCAGACCGAGTGAGCCAGGACCCGTGAATCTGGATGGTTTTGTCCAAGAGGCAGGGCTCATTCAGTTATGCAGACAACCCGGTGCTGATGGTCGGGGAGGAAGGACTCTAAATCTTCCATAGGTAGCACAGCGTGGGGACCTTTTGGTCCCTCAGAACTGTTGGTCCCTCCCTTTTGAGCTGCATTCACCCTTCAACACCAGCGCCTTTCCTCTCCAGGGTGAATTACACAAATTACCAGAGGTTTCCACCCAGACTTTGCTCACAGGGGCTGACCCAGAGTGTCCAATTACGGAAACCACCCATCCCAAGGCTTCCGTCTCCGTGACTCGCTCCCACGACCTTCAGTGAGCAGCTGGATGGGCCAGGGGGGAGCCATGTTCAATGGTGGCTCTAGAAGCTCTTTCTTATCTTTCCACGTGGCTTGAAAAATCTCACGAAGGAAGATAGAAGGCACAGATGATCTCTCGAGCCCCATTCTTGCCTGGTGGTTATATAAATATCCACTTCTCATAATTCTGTGCCCAGAATTGATTTCAGAATTTCCAATATCGGCTAAAACTTGAGGACTTCCATTTCAGTGTTGAATATTTTACACTTATGAGCCGAATTTAGTCATCTTTACAAACATAAATTTCCAATGCTGTCAGGACAAGATCCGAACAACGGCTGGAGAAGGACCTTAATAATTTCAGTTTTAATGGCATCGTATCTTTCTAGTCTCCCTGCCAACTTTGCTTAGGTTCTTCTTTTCATGTTAGCTGCAGAGAGTAGCGTGGTTAAGATCTTTCCAGATAGGTCTTCATTAAATCTAATATTAAGATACAAACACTTTACCTTTGTTCTATTCTACTAGGTCACTTTGAATGTAAAAAACGTCTCCCTCTTTTTCAATAGAGGCATAACAAAATTGAAAACCAGTGATGGGAAAAAAAAAGTTGTAAGGGAAAATGAAATTCTTATAAAGGAGAAAAATGTCCCCTAGAAAAGGCGAAAGGTTAAAAGGTCAAAGAGGGCAGCCTCCTGTGGTCACCCAAAGATCCTTGACCTATGCCACAAGAGTTAGCTGCCACGAATTTCAATCCAAGTGGTATTTTAGCCACTATTCATATATTTAAAAAATATCCACTGAACTATTGAATTTCTTTCTTCCCTTTGTAATTGTTTCTGTTATAATGTAACAAAGTCCATTAAATTACCCCACAGGAAGAATGTTCCAGAACAAAATGCTATATCCTTTAATATTTGAATTGAGAACTGACTATTTGCTGAGAGGAGAGGGAGATAAAGCGTGTTGGCTCATGCTTGACTTCTATATATTACCGTATATAGACCACAATGCTCAAACAAGTCACAGACAGCATCCCCTCTGTAAGAACAAATATGCACCCAAGAACACAAATCTGATCACATAACTGAGACTGTCCGTGTGCATTGGACTATCTTTTAGGAGAAGTCAAGACCTAGAGAACCAAGTCCTATGACCCTCCTTCAAAATGGATCATGTCACGTATCATAAAATTTTCAAGGCTCAGTGTGTTTATTGGAAAAGCTGAAGAGCTTTCTAAATGTGATTTGATAGACCATGCCAAAATGCTTATAACCAGGAACCTGGGTGACTGATATTAACTAGAAAATGATATAGCCGAGTTCTCTGCCCTTCCACATTTTTTCGTTCCAAATTAAAGTAAGATGAAATGCTCATCTGCAAAAGTATGAGTCACGGAAGAGCTACATTGTGCAAAAATATACAGTAAAAATAGCTGTACATGCAAAGTTTATTTTCAATATCTACCAAAAAAATGAGATGTAGGTGTTTCTAAGCTCAGTAATGCAAAGCTAAAATGTCTTAGAATATACTTATGGTTTAATTATAGATAGACAAAAATCTACAATTCTAATCCTGAAGTGAGATTTCTTTAAAGTGAAAATGTTCAAAATTTTATATGCAAGGGAAATAAAACACTAAAGTCTTTTTTAAGAGTATGGCCTGGTTGTTGGTGGTATTGGGATTGGAATATTGGAATTCCGTGGGCCGTAACCATGGACTGAGAAAGGCAGTGCAAACAGGCGAGAGTGGAACCCTGGCAGTGTGAAGCCAGAGTTTATTTTGCTGTTGTTTATATGTTTTCTTAAATACCTTATTTATTATTTTTGATATTTAAAAAAATTTTAAGACTTTTTTTAGAGCAGTTTCAGGTTTTAAAGAATTGAGAAGAATGTGCAGAGATTTCCCATAGAGTTCTGCCCCTACACATGCACAGCCCCTTCTATTATCAACATCCCCCACCCAATGGTGCATTTGAGACAACTGATGAATTTATATTAGCACATTATTATCACCCAAAGTTCATAGTTTACACTAGGGTTCACTTTTAGTATTGTATATTCTGTAAGTATGGAGAAATAACACCCATGGTTGCGGTATCAAACAGAATGTTTCACTGCCCTAAACCCTCTGTGCTCCACCTGTTCATCCCAGCCTGTCCTCTAACCCCTGGCAACCGCTGATCTTTTTCCTGTGTCCATAGTTTTGCCTCTTCCAGAAGGTCATAGAGTTGGAATCGTATAGTATGTAGGCTTTTCAGACTGGCTTCTTTCATTTGGTAATACACATTTGGAGTTCCTCCATGCCTTCTCATGGCTTGATAGTTCATTTCTTTGTAGCACTGAGTAATATCCATTGTCTGGATGGACCGCAGTTTACTTATCCATCCATCTACTGAAGGACATCTTGGTTGCTTACAAGTTTGGGCAATTATGATGAATACAGCTGCTATAAACATCTGTGCACAGGTTTTCTGAGGGCATAAGCATTGGACTCCTTTGGGTAAATACTGAACAGCATGATTGCTGGGTAGTGTACTAAGAGTATATTCGGTTTTGTAGGAAACCATGCGCTTGCCATCCCAAGCGGCTGATGAGCTTGTTTATATCTTGGTTTCCATTAACTACCTGAACTTCTGCTGGAGTCACTCAGCACTGCAACCCTTGATATGTGGACTATATATGGGAATCCTTGTCAAACATGCTTTACTGGGCTATGTGAGGAGCATGCATGTTAGTTATTCTTCAACTATATTAATTACTATGATGAGGAATGGTTATCCTATCACAAGCATGGATAATATGCCAAGAAATTTGCATGCCTCCTCTCTTACAACACCACATCAAGAGCAATATCCTTTTACAGTTGAATGAATTGAGAACATTTGATTAAGTACAGGGCCACAAATTAATAAACCAAAAGAGTCTCAGTTTGAAATAAGACCTATCTAACCCCCAAACTGGACTTCCTTTTCCTTATTGGCCTTGTTGTTAATTCTCTTCTTCCTGTGACCTGTTTCTAAAAGACTTGCCTCTGGGATCATATTGTTGCGTTCATGCTAAACATGAATTAAAGTGATAGTCGGTTTTCTGTAAACTTAGCAATATGCTCTCTTGGATGGGACAAGAAAAAAGATAACTGACTACGGGAGATGAAGATCTAGAAGGAGGCCATGCACCATAACCGGTTGTGAATAGTATGTAAGCCCAAATATTTTTGGGGAATGGTGGTTGTTTTTATGATGCTAGTCTATGCCAGGAGAAAATTCTATTTTCCTGCTTGGCCAGTGTGTCTCACCGCACATCATCTTTCATTTCGCTTTTTTTTTCTTCCTTTGGGAGACATAATCCCTGGGTTGGGTGAAGAGCACAGCCACTATCGTAAGATTTGGGGTATGGCAGCAGCCATGACTGGAGCACAGGCATGACTGGGACGTGAGAATGTGTCTTAACAGAAGGGGAGAGCCCAGGAAAGGGAAATCAGGTTTGACAGCTGGACACTCTTAACTGCAGGTGGTGGGCACCCTAGGTAGGGTAGGAGGTTATTTTTTGAATGAGGAATAATGACAAGAATAGGCCCTGACTTAAGGCTTATAACGACTTGTGCTTTTAAAAAATAATTAGAACAGGTCTTGCCCATGACAGATCAAAACTAAATTCCTTTCTCCTGTCCCCAGTATTAATGAGCTACGAACAGAAGCAACAAGTATTAGTGGCAGAATGAAGTACTTTGAGTTCCAGAACATTGGGTTAGGGCTAGTGATATTTAAATTATTCCTGCTTCAGGCCATAATCAGTTATAGATAATGTAGTAGAACCAAAGGCCTGGTTTGGTAGGGCTGCAAACGATGGGGCTCACCGAATGCGTGTGTCTGCTTCTCTGCGGGGTAGACATAAACATGGATCTTTCACTGGCCTTTTTTATGCATAATTCCCTATTGTAAACCCACCAGGTGGTTACAGATGCTGAATGTCTGGTCAATTATGTCGTGAGTCTTTGGCTAGAGTAAATGTTTGAGAAATACTATGCACAAGTGTATCGTAGTCAATAGACAGTCTTGAGTAAAGGCCCAATGAGGGCCACAGAGTGAATCGCTTTTTGCATGCCTTGGTGCTTACAGGGAAGAGTAAAGGATGTTGGCTTAAAAGACAAGAAGTTCCTTAACAACTGGTTAGAGGAAGTAAGGTGTGTTTATTTTCTTATTGAAAAAAAGAATAGAAAAAACAATGGCCCAGAGGGATGAGCCAGGGGAACAATATTCTGTGTTGTTTGGAAGTGGAAGATGCAGACTCAACGGCTTCCGAGCCATGGAAACCGCCGGGGTTGTCCCTGCTGAAAGGCTCTGGCATCAGCCAACCTCAATTAACAGGATTTATTTCTTATTTACACTTTGCTTTGGTTTTATACATTCACGTCTGGATTTTCTCAGTGATGAAATGTTGCAATGGAGACTATTTATAAAAATGCTCAACCAGCTCACCAGAGAAGTCTGAAAATACTGCTAGAGGCATGCCGCTAATGCTTCCTGTGTTTCTTTGAACTAAACATGAAATCGGTTTTGTTCTTGACATTTATAACCCTCCCATAATGTGCCTTCTCTGTAACTGGATGGGGTCAGGACCATGGATAGGGAAATAAAGGCAAATAAATTAATGAGTTTCTCTCAATGTGTGTTCTGGTGAGTTTTGTCTTCCTGACTAGTAATGCTTCCTTTCTCATAGTAATTAATGCTTCATGAGGCATATGAATTCTTCTATGAAAACTGTCCTGTGAGCCAGCTTGAGTCGGTTGCACTTGACTTTGTAAAAAATAAAAATGATACATAAGCGAAAATATTGGTAAACCCTACAGGACTATATAAATGCAAGGGATGCAAAAGTAATGTCAGGGGAGGCTGGACTACTTTAAAATAAAAATATTAACAAGACCAATTAGCATATATTTGCCACTACTGGAAAATATTTTAAACATAGGACTTCAAGTCATTCTAAAAAAGGGTACTGAAAATTCTAAATTATGAAAGCACTTTGGAAATGACCACGGAGCCTCTGGTAGTGATTTTATTTGTATGTATTGGTGTCAATCCATCAGCTATTTCTTAAGGAAAATATCAGTTATTGAATACCTATAATACCATGATATACACACATACAAATGTGCTCTGAACATTATAATATAACACTATGGTTACTTAAAAACTCATACGAAAAGCATGTGTCTTCCAAATATTCTGAAATTTACTAACTGATTCTTTTCTCACATAAAACTCCACTTTGTAGCAGTCCCTAAAAGTAGATACTGTCTAAATGCTGATTATTTCACCTATTTTGCAACAGAAGTAGCCCAAATAAAGTGCCTGAGATCTTCTTACACAAACCACAATGGGAGCTTTCAATGCCAAAGAGTGACCTAACGTTGGTGTAGCCCCATGCAAAGATCCCAGGGTTGCACCCCGCCACTCTTGGTCTTTGGGATCTAAATATAGATCATTCCTGGAAAGGCTGAGGGTCAACAGCAGTGACAGGAGGGATACCTGCTCATCTTCTCCCTCTCAGAGAATTTTCAGGATCATCCTCCTGGCAGGAAATATTACTGATATGTAAAATTCCGGTTTGCTACCTGCTCACCCTGTGCCAATTTCTGTGCTAAGTACCTTGCATACATCATCTCCTAAGACAGAATATAAGCAGAAACGGTGAACATTCCAAGGAGGTGCGGGAGCATCAATAGGAATATATTGAAAGGTTTAAGGACAAAAAAAAAAAACAGAATCAAGATTTCGGGAAGAATAGAAGAATTGGAGGCCACCTATGGTATCATCAAAATGGCTCTGGGCTTTTTACGTTCAAAAGCTTGTGCATCATGGCTTGCCAAGACTTGATCTAAATTGTTCCTTAATGATAGCAAGTGAGAATATTAATGCTCATCAGTAATTTTAATAATGCAATGGCAATTTCATAATGAGATATGTATTCATACTTAGTGCCTCTTTATATTTATTTATAAATGAAAGATATTTATATTTATTTACATATAAAATGTATTTTATATTTATATACTAGGTACACTAAATTTTAAATATAATCAGCATAGACAATAGATTTGAGTGTTAACCTTGCACGGCCACTGGAAACAGGAACGTATTAGAATTTGCCATCACGAAACCGAAAGAGAAGCTTTGTGATGTTTGCCACACGTTCCTACAATCGTATTAGGGAGGAAAGCCCTTTGCAGTGAAACAGGTTGTTTTTTTGAGGACTAGAGATACTAATTAGGGTGTCAGAACTGCCCTTACTTGAGACTCGGGAATACAAAGCTAGAAGACCTCATAATTCCCTGTTTTGTTTTACTCTGACTTCCGTGTGTGTGTGTGTGTGTGTGTGTGTGTGTGTTGCATTTATGAAATAAACACGAATACATACAGTGTTTTAGAAGAAAACCTTCTCTTTTTTTAGAGAAAGAGACAGTGCACGCATGAATTGGAAGGGGGGTGGGAGGGAGAGGGAGAGAGAGAATCCCAAGCTTCCTGCCCAGCACAAGTCCAACCAGGGGCTCAATCTCCCCACCCTGAGATCGTGACCTGAGCCAAATCGAGAGTCCATTGCTTAACCACTGAGCCGCCCAGATGCCCCTAGAAGAATGCCTTTTAAGAATAACATGGATTAAGGTAAGTTCCTGCTGCATGTCTAGGACTAGTTGATAAAAAAACATTCACTTCTGTGCTTAGGATTTTTTACAAATATTTTGTTTCAAGAGTACAGTTGTTTGAATGTCTTTCATTTCTAACTTTGATTTGTAACCAGCTTTCAGCACATCTATCCCTAACAACTGTAAGCTTAGGGGTAGTGCTGTTTGGGAGGTCCTCTCCCCCCACTGCTTCCCACTCCATCAATCCCCAGCTCGAACACAGACGGCTCATCCACCAAGGACATCTTTCTCATTTTCCAGACCCAGTTTTCTGGTTTTATCCACCTGCTGAGTCAATTAGGCTTAATTGTTTCTTTCACTGCCTCGCCTCCTGCTCCTGGGAGATGCTCTGTTTTTCAGCACGGTTTAGCTCTCTTTGGTAAAATAACAACCACAAGGTAAAACAGAAAGTTTGAATCAACTCTTTTTAATTATCCATCTCGACATGAATATGGAGTCTGGCAGCATCATTATGAAGGGCCAATCTTAATAAAATGATTTCAGTAAGATTCAGGCTGGAGTGAATCCTACACAATGCAAAAAATTCACTAGGTAGAAATCAGTCACACATTTTAAAAGGATAAGCTAAATTTATATTGATAAACAACTGCGAACTTGTAAAGTGCTTTTTACAAACACCAATGCTTTTAGTCTTCTCTGTACCTTTGTGAAAGAAGTGCTACTATCTCATGTTAACAGTGAAGAGAAGCAGAGAATGGTAAGGTGATTTGAGGAAGTTGTGGAATTCACAACTGGTCAAAGAATAGAACTAAGATCGAAATCGTCTGATTCTAAAAGAACATTCCTTGTACTTCCACAACTGTTTCTAAAATATCTTCAGCCTAGCCTCGTGTCATGTGTGACATTTTGCAATAGACGTAGAATGGAGTTAAGTGGGTGTTGTCTATTTACCCAGACTTGCCTCTCAGATACAAGAATCTTGACTTTTATCGCATAGCAACCACCTACTTCCTACGTGGCACCTGGAGGTACCATTTGGGGCTTCATGCAGAAGTTGAGAACAATGCAGCCTATGGCACAAATTCACGGAAATATGGTGGCACCTTTAGAAGGGAACCCTGAGACTTACTCAGGCCAGGTCTAATCATAACTTTCTTTCTTGTTCCCTGAGCCCCAGGATTGTCTGATACGAAATATAGATCATAATAATTCACCGGGGATGCCATAAAGATGATCAGAGTAAAGTATATAAGGGAGCAGCACGATGTAGCTGTTAAAAAATTAGTAGTGATACTATTACATTTTGCTTGCTGCTCATTTAAATTTTCAGGAAGGCTTTGAAAGCAAGTCTAGGTTTCTGCTTCTGAAGGCATTCCCAGAAAGACTTGCTGGCGTGGCTATGGCAACAGACTTCCTCCTGATCCGACGTGCTCATCTCCATTCCTCGGCATCTTGGTCTTCTGATCTTTTGTCCTTGATTGTCCCCGCACTTTGAGCGGGCTCACATTCCCTGAAATCTGAGGTCTAAGTACTCAGTTGATAGAATGACCACAACAGTAAATTCTCAGTGTTTGAAGTGCTGGAGTTTTGTCAACGTGTTCCTGAGGATGCTCCGGATATCTGTACCTCTGATGCCCGATTTAATGTTGGCTGTTGACTGCAAATGTGCTTACTAGTCCACAAATGGCTCTCTGGTTTTCCTCTCTCTGCCTTCCCTGCACCTGTATTATTTATTCTATCCTATGTTGGATTCATGAGTGGTCATCTTCCCCATATTGGATGGGACTTTTGGATCGATTTTTTTGCTTATAGAGACCCCTTCTCAACCTTCATTCTACAAAGGATTGAACAGAAACATGGGTCTCATGGTATTTTCTAGAAACGTCCATATGGATCCCTTTGATGGTTCCACACCCTGCCTAGATTCAGCAGTCTTTTACACAAGTCGAACATTATTTGAAAAAAAAAATGAGAGTGTTATGGAAAGTGTTCTTTTAATGAACATTGTTTAGCAGGCTTTAAAATTCTGTCTATTTTCTTTTTTGTTGTGGTTCTACCATTCATAAAGTAATCCTGATCTGTACTCATCGATCTTTTGGACAGGAACCCCTAAAGTCCTGGAATAATGAATGTGTGTATATTTTATTCCTTCTCATTTCATACTTTTATTTTTGACCGAATGCAATAAACACACATGCACTTTATAGGTCCTGTTACTCTTATTGCATTATTCAGAGACACTCAGAAATTCTAAATACTACTCTCTTTGAATACCATTTTTCTATTAAAAAAATATGAAGTAGTCCCTTCCTCCAAGTTTGATTACCTAAACCCTTGATTCCTTTCAAGATTTTGTATTTGGTCTAATTTAATCTTTCCGGTTTTTCTCTGATTCATCTTCAGATGCTTTCTTTCACACTTTAGTTATGTGTCCCAAAATTGGAGGAAGAATGAAATTCTAGCCTTAGTTGAGGATAATGAGTTAATTACTACAGAGATCCCCTGGGTACATTCTGTTTGGATATATTCTTTCGCTCTCTCCTTCTGTTGCTCTTTATTACATATCAAGACCTCTTATAGATCTTCATGTACTTTAGTCGATTAATTCCAAAACTTAAATTTTGTATTTATTTTCTATTTCTTATGTGAATACGAATCTTCCTAGTGTTAAAGTATTTTTAACTTACTCTATTTATTGATATATGCACATAGTATCAAACATATCGCCCTAAAAGGCATTATTTGACTCCTGTACTTATGAACATGATTAATTTATATTTCTCTGTTGATCTTTTGAAATGAAGCCTGGATTAAATAATATTATGTTTCTCTGATCTTTCTCATTGCCTTCCTTTGGTTTTGAGATATCTACCCTCATATACTCAATTACTATAACTCACTCAGAAAAGCAAGGCTCAAATCGTATTGTTACTTTCCTTCACAAATGCTGTATTTAAAAGAAAAAGAAAAAAATAGTTCTGTGTTAGGTAAGTTTGGGGAGGTGGGTGTGGAAGAGTTTCAAACAGTGATACAATTAGAATTCCCTTCTTTCTTTCTTTCTTTCTTTCTTTCTTTCTTTCTTTCTTTCTTTCTTTCTTTCTTTCAAGTTTCTGTATTGAGAGTTCTTAACATGGTCTGAGGATCATTAATACTAATTTCATCTCTAATGCCATTGCATCAGTATTTAAGGAAAGCGGTAATGTTCATAATGACATAATGAAGCTTGTACACCAATGTGTTAAGAATGACCCTAATAAGCAATTGAACACCAGTGTGATAACCTAAAAGAAAGTGAAAGAAAGCCTTTATCAATGAATCCTTGGTCTTCCCATGCTATAGATGAGAAAGGAGGATTCAGTGTGAAAGTAAAAGTCACTTTCAACTGAACTGTAAAAATTGATTGAGGAAGTAACCCAACAGAATTCTGTATCCTGGAACACAAAGAATCTTTGTACAGGGCTGGACAGGCATCCCAAGAACAGCAGGCCATCAGTAAGCCAACCATTCCCCAAATGAGAAGAATCTGTTGGGATTTTGTGTTAATTTCTGATTTTCTGGGACCGGAAATGATCAGTCACCTTTGAAGGCAGGAATTCATCATTATAAGACCCAACTGCAAGTCTGGTGTGGACATTTCTTAATCATTAGCCAGCCCTAGAAATGAGGCTGACCCACATGCCGTTAAACGCTAACGGTCCATAGGCCAGCAAGGTAGGGGATGGAGGATTTTAAGAAATCAAATTACTTACTTTATCTATCATCAATGAAAGATTTAAAGTCTACTTTTCATTGGATGAGTCAAGACTAGCCACCCATCATATTCACAAGTCAAATGAGGAAATCCTATTATCCCAAATTAAAAAAATGGTGACGTCAAATCTTAGGATGGCTCACATGCTTACCAGAGGCATTCTAACCCAACAGAATTGACCTATCTGGATCCAAACCCACATCCTTCTGAGCACAACACTCAAACTCATTCAATCAGGTGCATGCTCTTTCACAGACACTCCTTTATGGTTTCTTTCCTGCACCCTATATCTTTACATTTTCTTTATTATGAAAATATTTATTAAGGGAAATTTTTAATCTTTTCAATACTAGTGCATGTTCTTCAAAGCAGGTGTAACTGCTCAGAATAGTCCCTAATCACCTCAAGAAGTGTCTTCACATTTACTTAAAAACCCTGCTTGTTTTCAGTGATCCTGATTGTACGATATAGTTCAAGAGTTTAACATAAACCGAAATTGCTTACCGTCTCCCCAAATCACTTCAATAACCTTAATGGCTTGGAGGCTGCAAGTGAAAAAGAAAAAAATCCTGTCATTGTATTGATTGTATGGTGTAAAAGTCTTAAATGATTAGGAAGTAAGCATAGTAAAATCATCCCGAGATTAATAAAGTATCTTTATTGACATTTAGTGTTAGAATATCAAATTAGTTAAATACGTTGCCAAGCAGCAGCATTACCGTAGCCCTGGAGAATAGTGCAGGAAAAAATATCTTAAGAAATATTGGCATCACTCAATTGAAATAAAAAGAATACTACTTTTTTTCCTCATAGGCCATTTTCTATATGGAGTTTACTTCATTTATGTGTTATATTTAATGTTTTCATTGTTAAAATTAAATATGGATACTGTATCTTTCCATTAACTATAAGATATTGCCTAAAATTGAACTGAATATTGCATAAAATTGAAAACTTTGGGGGTTTTAATAGGAATTATAAGAAGTAAATATTGAGGGGTGCCTGGGTGGCTCAGTGTGTTAAAGCCTCTGCCTTCGGCTCAGGTCATGATCTCAGGGTCCTGGGATCGAGCCCCACATCGGGGCTCTCTCTTGAGCGGGGAGCCTGCTTCCCCCTCTCTCTCTGCCTGCCTCTCTGCCTACTTGTAATCTCTCTCTCTCTCTGTCAAATAAATAAATAAAATCTTTAAAAAATAAAGAATTAAATATTGAAATGTATGTGCAAGAACTGCTATGATTTTTGGATACTTCCCCTTATGATAGTTAAGATATAATGATTCCTAATTTTTTTTTCAAGTTTTTATTTAAATTCAAGTTAGTTAACATACAGTGTACTATTAGTTTCAGACGTACAATACAGTAATTCAACACTTCCGTACAACACTCGGCACTCATCACAAGTGCACTCCTTCATCCCCATCACTCTTTCACCCATCCTCTCAACCTCCTCCCCTCTGATGACCATCAGTTTGTTCTCTAGAGTAAAAAGTCTGTTGCTTGGTTTGCCTCTCTCTCTCTCTCTTTTTTCGTCCCCTTTGCTCATTTGTGTTGTTTCTTAAATTCCACATATGAGTGAAACCATATGGTATTTATCTTTCTCCGACTTATCTCAGTTAGCCTTATACTCTCTAGCTCCATCTGCTTCATGGCAAATGGCAAGAGTTCATTCTTTTAATGGCTGAGTGATATTCCATTGCATACATATACCACATCTTCATCCATTCATCTTTGAATGGACACTTGGGCTGCTTCCATATTTGGCTATTATAGATAATGGTGCTATAAACATTAGGGTACATGTATCCCTTTGAATTTTTGTATTTTTGGGTATTCTTGGCTGTAGTTTTTTCCCTTTCAGTACTTTGAATACATCATACCACTCCCTTCTGGCTTGCCAAGTTTCTATTAGGAAATCTGCAGCTACCCTCATGGTTCTCCGTATGGTTCTCCCTTGTAGGTTAAGGCCTTTTATCCAGCTGTTTTTAAGATTTTCCTTTATTTTGTTGATTTTGATGGGATTTCGCTGTGCCTACTGGGTCTGGATATCTGATTCCTTCCCCAGATTAGGAAAACTTTCAGCTATTATTTCTTCAAATAAATTTTCTGCCCCCTCTTTTTATCTCTTCTTCTTTGGGATGCCTACTATAGGAATGATATATTGGATGGAGTCACTGAGCTCCTTAACTCTATTCTCATGTTGCATAATTCTTCTTTCTCTCTTTTGTTCATCTTTATTTGTTTCCATTACCTTGTCTTCTAGGTCACTAATCCATTCCTCTGCTTCTTCCAGCCTGTTGTTTATTGCATCAGTCTGTTTCCAATTTTGTTTATTGCAGTCTTCATCCATGATTGATTCTTTATCTCTTTTTATCTCTGTGGTAAGAGTCTCGTTGATTCCTCCTATTCTTTTCTCAAGCCCAGTGAGTATCCTTATGATTGTTGCTTTAAATTCTCCATCAGGCATATTACTTGTATCTGTTTTTCTTAGATGTCTGCTTGTGGCCTTATCTTATTCTTTCATTTGTCTTCTGTCTTGACATTTTGTCTAAGTCTCTGCCTTCTTCTCTGTGTTAGAAAACCCAGTTATGTTTCCTGCTCCTGAAAGTAATGGCTTTATGGGGAAGAGGTCATATAGTGTCTAGGACCTGGTGCTTCAGGGAGAATCTCTGGTATGTGCTGAGTGTGCTCTGCTGTTGTGTTTTGAGTACTCTATCCTTCAGGCCAATCACCTGCAGAGGCTCTCCTTGCCTGCTGTGGCCAGTGTTTGGTCCCTGGCATGAATGTGGCAAGTTTTAACTAGATGTGCTCTGGTCTGCTTGTGAAACGAGACTTGTCACCACCTCCACCGGAATTGAGGCCCTGCAGAACTCTCTGTTCAGGAGATATGGTGCTGGTCTTCTGGGGGATGGGTGCACCAGCCTGGGACTGAGGCAAGCTTGACTGAGAAGGTCAATCTCAACAGAATGCAGGGGTTGGGGCTTGGCGTAAGTAAGATAGACAGCCAGCATCCGTGCTGTGCTGCTTCACACCAACGGCTCTGTATTTATGCCGAGAAGCTGGGAAGGGAAATGGTGCCGGCCAGCTCCTTTGTTCCCGAAGATATTTCTCCATGAATGCTGCCTCTCAGGGACATGCTCTGAGAAGAGTGAATAATCTCCCCTGGGGTGCTCCAAGCACTTTTCAGATCACTGTTCTCATGCTGTCTGCTCCTGGATTGTTTGCTTGCCTTCTCTCCAGAAGCAGCACAGTGCCCACTGGGCTCTATCCCAGCCAAGCCAGCTGACTTCTAAAACTCCAGACTTTAAGCCCCACTGATTGCAAAACCTCATGGAATTCAGCCATCTCGTTTCCTCAGCCAATGGCTTTGGAGAAACGTTCTCCTTGTACATTCTCCTGTGTGCTCCTCTCTCTTACCCTTCTCCATGAACATGAGTCCCTCCCATCCACAGCAACCATGATCTGTTTCTCCCTCAGGCCATATCTCTGCACTTCCTGTCTTCGATGTGGCCCCATCTCTTCCTTCCTAGTTGTGGAGTTTGTTCTGTCAGTCTTCAAGTCAATGTCTGGGGTAGTTAGGATTATTCAGTTACCTAGCTGTATTCATGGGACAAGGTGAACCTTGGGTCCTCCTACTCTACTGCCATCTTCCTCTCCCTCCTCTTGTATGTTGAATCCTAGTCTTTTAAAGCATAGTTTCAAATTATCCAACAAGTGATCTTGGCACCTATTACGCATATGTTGTGCCACACATCTCTGAGGGAACACATGCACATACAATATGCTGCGTGTCCTCAAGCCACCTTCAGCCAGATCAGAAGCAAATAGGCAGTACAATATAGTTGGAAATAGAGGAAAGAGCTGGACCTCGACCAGGAGCTCCGTGTTAGCTCTCATTCAGTTATGTGCCTGAATCTGTTTAATAGGCAGAATGAGAATAATAATGAAGGTTCACTGCATTGCTGTGAGGATGGACTGAGAAAACTTGGCAATATTTCACATGTTATGCTATCTTTAGACATGATTTCAGTAATTCTGGCACATGGGGTTTTGTTCTTGTGGGTGGGTCTTCTGTTAAATAAAGAAGAAGCAAAATATATTTTTATTTCAACATGGTTGTGAAGTAAACAGTAACAAACAAATTCCTTAAGCTAATAAAGAATTTTAGTCCTATTGAATCCTTTCATGTGTCTGTCTTTGAGTGTTATCATTAAAATGATTCTTAAGTTGTTGGCTGTAAAACTTCCTGTCAGGAGGAAGTGGATGAAGCATCATCTACCACAGAAAGACCCACCTATTGCCTTTCCAGTAGATTTCCAGATTTTCTGCCCTTTCCAGCTGAAGAATAGATGCTGAATGATTGCTAAACAACAACATGAGATTAGAGCAACAGAAGAACACAAACAAGGTATAGTAAATAATCCAGCAATATTTTCAGTTACAATTGTTCCATAGGAATATGAATCTCAAAAGTTAAATGAATCCTTAAGTTTCCATCTTAGAAAATTTGAGGTGAAATCATATTTGAGAACATTCATAGAAAATTGTATATATATTTTAAATACTCTAATATTAATATCTTGATCACAAAAATATTACTAATCATTCCACATTGAGGAAAACAATTAATTTATATTATTCTAAATACTTTTCTCTTTGCTTTATATGTTTGGTTTTATTTGTTTCATTTACTAAAATCCCCATGAATTTCCATTTATGTTGCTTATGAATGAATTGAGGTTAAACATTCATCTCGTAAAAATGTGTCAGTCAGATACTTAATGATGCTTTTAAAAGACAGTTTCTTGATAATTCTTGGAAGAACTGATTAGTGTCCTAATCTCAAGAAGGAAAAGAAATCCTTAAGGTCTTGGCCTTTCGTGGTTGAAGGATACCTCTCCCCATATCCATCCCCACATCTGTGTTTATTTATTTATTTATTTTTAATTTAAAAGCTCTTTTCTTTATTAAATAGACACTTATAAAAAAAAAAGAAATTTTGGGGGATTCATGGCCTCTGTCAATTCCCTTTTGTCTCTCTCTCTTTTTTTTTT
>CM052899.1:2790116-2808404 GCA_028534135.1 Potos flavus | reverse complement strand
CTCCTCCCGGAGGAGGAAGGAGGGGTCTCTCCGGATCTGCCCCTTGTGGGGTCCCTGCTCGGAGAGACGTGGCCTGACTGTGCCGGGATCACCGTTCAAGGTAAGCCCGAGCTGGTAGCTCACTGCTCGGCTCCGTCTCTGCCGTCGGCTTCCCCGTTCTGATATCTGGGAGCTCTGCTGCACTCAGACACCCCCCCGTCTTCCTGTGACCCCACGGGTCCTGAGACCACGCTGTCCCCACGAGGGCTCCACCCCCCGCTTAGCCTCTGGAGCGACGTCCCTCCGTGGAGCAGACTCTAAAAGTCCCGATTTTGTGCTCCGCGGCTCTGCGGCTGCCGGGAGCCGGCCCCTCCCCCCGCAGTCTCTCTTCCCGTCGCTTTGGATTCACTTCTCCGCACGTCCTGCATTCCGGAAAGTGGTTGATTTTCTGTTCCTAGAGGTGCTGTTCGTCTTCTCTTCTATCTCCTGCTAAGTTTGTAGGTGTTTAGAGTCGTTTGATAACTATCCAGCTGAACTTCCTGGACCGGACACTCTCTCCGCCTCCTACTCCTCTGCCATCTTGCTCCTCCTAGCCTGTGTTTAGTTTTTAATCTTCATTCATTTGTTTCTCTTTCTCTGTATAGTTATGACAAAACTTGTGTCTGCACTGGAGAGTATTTTAATTACTCAAAAAACAAACTAACAAAAAATCCCAGAAACATGCGTTATTTTGCTGTGAGCCTTTGTATACTTTTTAATTTTTTTTTAATCTGAAAATTTCCTCACCCTGAGTCCCACTATTCCTGGCAACTAGGGTCACACTCAAAAGAGTTTACACTCAAATGAAGACCAAGCTGTAGATAAGAATCCAGTCTTTGGAGTGAGAATACTTAGGTGTGTAGTCTGTTAGTTATACACATTGTATGTGTGCATGACCTTGGGCTGCTTGAGCTTCTTTCCTTACCTGTAAAATTGAAATACAAAATTTTACCACTTCCACTGAATTTTGTAAGAGCAAGCAGGTGCTCAGCGTTGGTCATCATCACTATCCTCCCTATCTCCATGATTATTATTGGCTACTCCTAGAGATATCTTTGGTGATTATATTATTATAGACTCAGTACTACAGAAACCCTGGTTTGGAAGTCTGACATTTAAGGTTCTATTCCTGTCTGTTTCCATATCCTGTTTATTCTTAAGCTCTGTATTCTTAACTTCCTAACCTTTTTGGATCTAAGTATCCTATCTCTAAATTATAGAGTCAGATACCACAAATTCCTTCCTTTTCTTTTATTTTGTTTGTTGGAACTCCTTCTATTTTATAGATGATATCTCAGTGGTATACTCATCCAAAAAGAGATCTAATTCTGTTTCTACATAGAGTCTTAAACATTATTCTAAATGTGCCGTGGACTTTCACCACTTGACATCCATTTCATATCACATGTCAGAGCAAAATCAATTCCCTTAAAGGCAGAGAACTTCTGGATAGAATCTGAAATATGTGGTGGAAGAACAGCAGCAGAGATGAAGCCGAAAGGGGCCACAAGTGGTCATGCCTCTGTGGCTAGTTTTGAGGATATAGGAGAGGACCACGGGCAAAGGAACCAGAGTGGCCTCTCAAGGCAGACATAATCCACAGCCATTAGCCACTGAGGAAATAGGACCTCAGTTATAGACCCCATGGTATTAAATTCTGCTAAAGACCTGCATGAGCCTGAAACGTTCTCCCTCCCAGAGCTTCCAGTGAGAAATGCAGCCAGATAACACCCTGATTTTAGCCTGACGAGACCCATGTAGGATGTTTAACCTACAGAACGATGAAATGATAAATGGTCTCTTTTTAAGCCACCGTATTTGTTGTAATTGTCACAGCAGCATTAGAAAGTGAGCCGAGGGACAGTGTCACACATCTCCTTTCACACACCCTCTGAGCACAGCCTCTCTCTCATGTTAACACCTTGATAAAAAGGTGTTCATTGTTTAAGGAAATAAAACAACTTTCAGAAACATATGAAAGTAGAAATCAACAATTTTCAATACAAAGTGAAAGTCATCTGTATCTCATATGTAGGCATCCCTCAGCTAGAATGCTATGCTGTGAACAAGTGATATAGATGAACTTTTACTTGGTTCCATTTAATTATGTGTCTATTTTTGTGCGAGTATCAAACTGTTTTGATTACTACAGCTTGGTGTTATATCTTGAAATCTGGGATTGTGATACCTCCTCCAGCTTTACTCTTATTTCTCAGGATTGCTTTGGCTCTTTGGGGTCTTCTGAGGTTCCATATAAATTTTAGTATTATTTGTTTTAGTTTTGTGAAAGATGTTGGCATTTTCATAGGAATTGCATTGAATCTGTAGATTACTTTTAATAATATGGACATTTTAACATTTTTAATTCTTCTAAAACATGAGCATGGAGTATCTTTCCATTTGTTTGTGTCATCTTCAATTTCTCTCATTGGTATTTTATGGTTTTTGGAATACAGACAGGTCTTTCACTTCTCTGGTTAAGTTTATTCCTAGATACTTTATTGATTTTGATTTTTTTTTCTTTTTGCTACTTTGTTATTAGTGTATAGAAACACTATTGATTTCTGGGTATTAATTTTGTATCCTGCCACATCACAGAATTCATTTATTACTTCTAAGTTTCCGGTGGAATCTTTAGTATTTTCTATGTATAATATCATGTCATCTGCAAATAATGACAGTTTGATTTCTTCTTTACCAATATGGATGACTCATTTTATTTTCTTGTCTGATTGCCATTGGCTAGGTCTTCCAGTGCTGTGTTGAATAAAAGTGAGAGTTGTCATCCTTGTCTTGTTTCTGACTCTAGAGGGAAAGCTCTCGATTTTTCATCATTGAAGATGATATTATCTGTGGGCTTGTCGTAATGGCCTTTATTATGTTGAGCTGTGTTCTCTCTAACCCCATTTTGTTGAGAGCTTTTATGATGTATATAAGTTGAATTTTCTCAAATGCTTTTTCTCCATCTGAGATGATCACATGATTTTCATGTTTCATTTTGCTAATGTGGCTTATGATTTTGATTGATTTGTGAATATTGAATCATCCTACATCCCAGGAATGATTCCTGCTTGATTGTAGTGAATGATTTATTTCATTTATTGTTGAAATTGGGAAAAAGCAGAAGTTGAGATGGGGAGGCAGTTATTCTTTGAGAGAACATGATTAATTACAACCAGATATACTTGTTACACAGTAGAAAACATTGACTGTGATTATTGTGAATTTTACATTTTAAAAGACAGGATAAAGAGCCAACAGTCTGCACTGTCAGCTACCCAGAGATGAATGCAGATTTTGCATTGCTTCTATATGTCCTATGCAGCAAACGGGGTGGTTGGACAATGCCATTGACTCCATTGACCTTCCTGGGCCCCAGTTTTCTCTTTCAACAGTGAGAATTTTGATTACAAATCCTTTTAGGTTTCTTATAGACTTGTGGATTATATTTGGCAAAAATAGATAATTGTAAAATAGCTCTTTGGATAGATAGGTGTTTTTATTTAAAAAAATCTTCTAAGTATTGATATATAATTTGTCAAGTATTAATTCATAGACATTTGTGTCTTATAAATAATCCTCAGATAATAAATTAAAGTGTCACAAAATTGTGATTCAGGGTACAGTTTTACCTAAAATGCCAAAAATAGTAAAACTGTGTTCTTTTGTCCCTTATGCAGGATTTCCGCACTTGAAAAATGCCCAATTATTAATTGTATTCCTAACAAATAGTAATAAGCATAACTTATTAATCATAGTGATAAAGATTCCTTCAGGTAAAGCTTTGGGCTCTGAGAATTGGTGCCAACCACCTTGTCAAGTACTTTTTATATGCATCATTTCATTTCATTTTATCTGTAAACCCATAAGGTGTGTGATGTTATTATCCACATCTTAGTAACAAAACTGAAATCAAGAGAGGTGAGAGGCATGGTCAAGGTCATAGAGAAAATTTATTTTGAACCAGATCTGTCCAATTATAGAACCCAAGTTTTTAATCATTGTGCCTCACAGCCTCAAAAAGATATGACCTGTGATGGCTTTGTTAGTATATTATTGTAATAATCCTGTTGTATGCATCAGCCTTTTCTTCACATGAAATAACAATTTTAACCACAAATCAACTTATTTACCTAATTTTCAGGCAAGAGGTAAAGGATCAAACACATACATCAAAATTGCTAGAACAGACAGAACTAGCAAAAACAGAGAAATGAAGGATTCTTTAAACTACCTCTCCTTTTTCTATGAAAGTAAGAAGTGCTTACAATTCCATTTGTGTTACTAGTTTCTTACTTATGATGTGCTAACACCAGGGGCAAACCCAATAACATCAGTAAGGAGAACACTTCTCAGTGGTGGAGAGCTTCAGTGCCTTAGGTGAATAACTATTTGGCAATTCCAAAACCTTTCCCTCACACAAGAGTGGTTGACTATAACTGAAAAACATCAATTCTCTCATGCAGAGAAGAGCAGGTCAACGGAGCAAATCAGAAAGGGCACTGAGCTCCTGAAATCCAGAGTATTTTCTGTAGAAGGGACTCAAAAAAAGAAATGGAGGGAGGGAGGGAAGGAAGGTAGGACTGGAAGAAGGAAGGGAATGGAAGGAAAGGAGGGAAAGCAAGAAAGGGAAGGAAGGGAAGGAAGGGAAGGGATGGAAGGAAAGGAAGGAAAGGAGGGAAGGAAAGGAAGGAAGGAAAGGGAAGAGAAGGGAAGGAAAGGAAAGGAAAGGGAAAGGGAAAGAGAGAAAGGAAGGAAGAAAGATTATTTCCGCTTTCAGCATAAAGAACTAAGCTAAGTGCCAAGGCTCAGGAGGGAATGAACCCCATGTAGTGCATCTTTATTTCCTCAATGTCTAACAGAGTTGCTGGTACTCAGCAGACTCCAGATAAAGATTCTTTTGAAAGAGAAAAATTGGGGTGCCTGGGTGGCTCAGCCAGTTGAGCGTCTGCCTTCAGCTCAGGTCATAGTCCCAGGGTCCTGGGATCAAGCCCAATGTTGGGCTCCCTGCTCAGTGGGGAGCCTGTTTCTCCCTTACCTTCTGCTTTCTCCTTCTGCTCTCTCAAGTAAATAAATAAAAATATTTCTTAAAAAAAGCTTATGAAAAGAAAAATGCAAAGCTTTGGCTTAATGTCTCCCTTTGTTTACATGTTCAGTGGTGGTTTCTACCCTGTGTCTTCTTACTGACTACTGGCTGCTGTTTACAGTGGGTTCAGAGATCAGCAATGTGACGCTCATTCTCACGTTAAAGATATCTTTTAAGTCAATCCTCAAAGGCCTGTTGATTTTTCTCATCATTTCTGCTAAAAAAAATACATCCATAATAATCGTTTTAGATTTCAATTGAATAACTATGTATACCTTAGTGTCTGATGGATATAAGATACCTTTGCAAGGTGTGGAAGTAATTAAAAAGGTGATTACGACAAATTATATATCCAGTAAACTTGAATTTGAATGGAATGTGTATGGTGCTTCAAACTCGATGCTAGAATGCCCTCAACGATCTCTGAGTATAGAGGAAGCAAAGGGTAAGCAAGAAAATAACTGTATAAAGGGCAAAAATTCTAAAAAGAGAGAGAGGGAGAGAAAAAGCCTGGGTGTTTGGAAATGCTCTTCTAAAAAGATAATTATGTGTAGCTAGATGAATTAGTAGCCAAAGACACAGAAGCTTAAGGAAAATGCAGGTTGTACGTGGTAGGAAGGACTGTGGTGCTGGATATGGGAGGGAAGGCTTTACTCACCCCAGAGTAAAGCCAAGAGCATGAGCCCCAGAAACATCAATCCCTGGGGATGGGAAGATGTGTGACAGGGGCCCCACTGATGTGCAGCGGGTAAGGAAGGGCCCACATAGCTGGCCGCTGTAGTAGCTCAAAGAGCTTCTGATAAGACCGTCAGGGCACAGGCAGCAGGATAGAAAGAAAGAATTAAGTGTCACAGAAGTGAGATGTGATTTTTATTTTCCAAGACTCTACATTTGAAGATCTATTTTCTGCCACCAAGATGGCCACCTGTACATTTTTAAAATGGTGTTTAAAACTTTGATCTCCTTTTACGTTTCATCCTTTTGGGACCTGATAGTAGACACCTGTTGACTGTGGTCCTCAGGGAGCTAACAGCTTTTCTGGATCTATCCGTTTAGCGCATCTGAGTGATTCCCCGCCAATTATATCACTTCGCCAAATCCCCAACTTTTCTACAAATAAAAAAGTGTGGGGATTTATATTTCAGACGCGGTATTTAATTTTTTTCTTTTTAAATAAGAATTATTTATTTAATTTATTTTTTAATTAACATATAATGTATTATTTGCCCCAGGGATACAGGTCTGTGAATCATTAGGTTTACACATTTCACAGCACTTAACATGGCACATACCCTCCCCAATGTCCATCATCCAGCCACTCTATCCCTACCCTCCCACCCCCCAGCAGCCCTCAGTTTGTTTCCTGAGATTAAGAGTCTCTTATGGTTTGTCTCCCTCTCTGGTTTCATCCTGTTTCACTTTTTCCTCTCTTCCTCCATGATCTTCTGATTTGAGAAACAGACTCAGTATTTTAAAGCAGCACTTCCTAAAGTGTATTATTGGTTTGTATTCATATCATACTTTCCCAAGAAGTCACTAATTAAAGGATCATTTTCTGCTTACCATATCTTCTGCTCCTAACCTTCTCAAAATATTTTCTTACATAATATAAATAGGGTCTGATTCTCAAGCCCTATGAAAGAAATCAAAATAAATTATTGAATCGATATGCAAATATAGTAAATCATTAAATCAACATGATACATACTAATATCATTTTCACAGAATCTTGATTCCATTGTGTATATAAACCTCCATAAATCGGACGGAAAGAGATAGTGAAGGGATAGGGAGGTTTTTTTAGTCAGGAAACCAGAATCTGGATTCATCCCCAAAGTAGCCACCATTGGCTCCAAAGGGGGCACCTACAATATTTAGCATTAATTTATTTAGTTGCTTATTTTTTCAATAAGTAGACATAATAAATGCCTTATTATGCTTTAGGCAAAGTTTTAGGAGATAGGAAGGGGGAGGGTGACACACATTTTCCACTTCCCTGACGGTGGATTACATTGAGTTTTATATCACCAAGAAGTTTCCTTTCTTTCTGATTGCCATTCTTTTCATTCTTTTGTGAAGCCACTTTAGCCTTCCCTGTAGATCTGTGATTGAAAGAGCTCTGTGTCATTGCTTTGGAAGGCTCTCTCCCCTTCTGTCTACAAATTGACTTTTTTTCTGTGTTCTGACAAGCTTGCTCCAGGCCCCCACACCATGCAATACGGTGGAAGCTAGCACTGCCTTTGTTGCATTTTGGGAGATAATCTACATGTTTTTTAGCCATCTATGCATGCATTTACATGCTTAGACATAAGTATTTACATAAAGACATGATGGAGGGGCACTGGGTGGCTCGATTGGTTAAGTCTCTGCCTTTGGCTCAGGTCATAATCCTGGGACCCCATGTCAGGTTCCTTGCTCAGCAGGGAGCCTGCTTCTCCCTCTCCCTCTGCCTGCCACTCCACTTGATTGTTCTCTTTCTCTCTCCCTCTGTCAAATATATAAATAAAATCTTAAAAAAAAAAATGGGAAAAATTCTCTTAAAAATTGTGAAGTTGGACAAGTCATATAATTTATTATGTTATGTTTAGAATTTATTATAAAGTCACATAACTTATTCAGAATCTGTGTTTCTTACTTGTAAAATGAAGAATTAATTCTATTCACCACTGTGTACCAAATATCTAATCATTAACACATAGTTGGTTCTCAGAAATTTTTTGAATGAATGATGATGGAATGATTAAGGTCACTCCCTTGCTTCCCTTCCATTTTCTTCCCAGTATTATAATTTTGAACACGAAGTATCCATCAAACCCTTTTTGAACTGAACTGTGGTAAATTAAATTATACATTGAAACACCGAATAGCAAATTATCTTGAAAAAGTCTCACTAGCCATCTAGCCATTGTTCAAAATCTGATGGTGTCTTCCTTCAGGTTTTTTTTTTTTCAGTTTGTTTTTTTAACTCAGTTGAAAACAATCTGACTTTCAGAAGGATTTTCTGCCTCCAAATTAGAGTCCTGTGTTACTTAAACCCTTTGTTGGGCACATAAAACCATCATTGTACCATTTAAATGCGTGAGAGATGTGCTTTTCTTTTGTAAAATAGAAGAACAAATTAAAAAGAAAAAAAGTTTTCACAAAACACCCAGATTATAGCACTTTCTCAGGCAAATCAAATTTAGGATAAATACTTATGGAAAGAAATAAAAATTGATCATCTTAAAGTTCTTTTCTGTATCTGTTGGAAGGTCTTCTTGGGCCCTCAGGGGTGTGAACATTTGTCTAGTTGGAAGGTGGTGCTGTGCGATGTCTAAATGAAACGGAAGGCAAAGTGTGTTCTTTAGAGTTCACATGATTTCACAGGAGTGAAAATTGATGGCTATCCATTATGTCAATCGATAAGTTACTGAATGAAATAAAAATTGGTAGCTGAAGAGATCCCTGGTTGAGGGAAATCCAGAACACCATGAATGTAAAAGTGTTTGGCCATGTTTTTAAATTAGACTGAGAAGCAGAAGGGCTTTCAAGATGGGTTGACTTGGAAACAGAAAGCTCAGGGAGAATCGTATTTTAATCAAGGAAGCAGAATGAGCTAACACAGACAAGCATGACACTTTGGGTGGGTGGTGAGGATATTGATCTCACTGAGGGAGAAGGCCTGTCTGGTCGGGACATGTGCTGAAGGAGATGGTGTCAGATCATGGAAAGCCTTGAAAGACAGAGCTTTAGAGTTTGGGAGGAAATGAGAGACATGAAAAAAAAAAAAATCTCTTCTTGAGAAAAATTAGTTTTTCATGTGTATAGAACATCGACTGGAAAGGAGAAAGCTCCAAAGGCAGACAGAAGAGTTGGAGTGATGAAGTCAGGGCACAACAATGGGGCCTTCCTCAATAGTTTTGTAACTGAACTAATGTTGAGTTTGCTCTTTGGTGGGGGATGGATAGAAACTACCACAGGTGGGGTTGCTGCACAAAGTAAGATTATTTGCAGCAAATAAGGAGATCACGGGGAAAAAACTTCCAAAGCTATGACTTCCTGAGGAAGGGTATATGGGTTCCTTTTATTTAGGGCTAGGATGAATATTTAGGCAGAGAAGCCCGTTACCTCTAGAGGCAGGCATAAGGTCTTGCATGGGCCTTAAGGAATCACACGTATGCCTACATTGTATGTTGTGTAAGTGAGGCTGAGGCTCCTCCTTGGGCAGAGATTTTAGGATGATAATGAGGTAAGGGTAACTGGATCACTCCGTGGGTCACTCCATGGTCCATCTGCTCAGGCGGGAGTCGGGGATTTAGCTCAAACTGGTCTGGGTGGTCTGGGCCACAGGGCAGTCCGTATTGCCTGAGGGGTAGTTTCATCTTCTTTCATGGGACAGACATGATGCCTGTAGGGTCTTGCCTGAGTTAGGAGATAAAGCTGGAAAGAACTTAAGGGAAAATGTGGGGCAGAGGTCACGGGATACCACCTGGGGAGTGGTCAAGGTCAGGTCTTGGTGTCTAGCTGGTTAGTTTCAGTCACCATTGGGATAATTTATCAATGCCTACCTTGGGTGAATCCCTGTGTCACTCTCTCAAGTCATCCATCCCAGAACTTCATTAGTTTGGTGTTCCTTCCATTGTGAACTGGGGAAACTGAGACTCCCAAAACATATTTAATGCCTGAATGCTGGAGGAAATCCCTTCTGAATCCAGTGGAAGCCTTGTGTGAGGCACCGGATGTCTGAGCGAATGCACAAATGTGTACCTTTGTCACTAAACATGGAGGATCTACTGAAAATAAAATCAGTGTGTAGCTGTAGGATTTTAACTAAATGGTATTCAGTGAAAGAAATTCCCTTTAAATAATAATTGTAAGCAAAGATGTGTTTTGGGTTTTTTTTTCAGAGATTTTATTTATTTATTTGAGAGAGAGAGAGAGAGAGAGCATGAGAGGGTCAAAGGGAGCAGCAGAGTCCCCGCTGAGCAGGGATCCCAATGCGGGACTCGATCCCGGAACTCCAGGATCATGACCTGAGCTGAAGGCAGTTGTTTAACCAACTGAGCCACCCAGGTGCCCAGCGAAGATGTTTTTTAAGACAAATTTTTATTAGTAAGTTTTCTTCATCAGATATATGGAGGGATACCATTTTCTGTTCTTTTGGTTATAATCCGGATTAGAAAACTGGATGGGAAAAGATAAGGTTGGCGCTTTTGTACTACTTCAGAAGCTTGACCGTAATGCAGGAAGATGACACTTCCAATGACAGGAGTAACCATGAGGCACCTTGTGGGGTTTGGGAAGCCACGGATAGGACAGGATGGAAGACATAGCTCATCGTGGTATGTAGCTAACCCAAACTGATACTGCGTTTTAAAATCTAGTGAACATATAAAGTTTAAGAATCATTTTCTTAAAGTTAGGTAAGAAAAGACGTGTTAATATCACATTCAAAATGGTAGCTGGGGCAGCTCTCATCATCGTTTTCTGCACCGTACAGGTGGGCAGGGATCTGAAAGGCAGTCTGTGGTTTGTACTTTTATCTGTACATTTCTGCCTATTTCTCTACTAAAGTCATAATCACCAGAAATTCTGAGATTGGAATATTGGAAAAGGTAAGCACCGCTACAGGTTTGCACCATAGAACACAGTTTTACCAAAATCCTTCCAGCAGTGCCTTTCCAATAAAGGGGGGATTGTCATGCTTTCAGTTGGCAAATGTCCCCAGCCTACTTCCCACCCAGAGACAAAATCACAGCCCCTAGAGTCCTGTGCACTTGGAATTGGTGAGTTTTTAAAGAAAATGGGTGCAACTGGAGAGAAATAATTTCAGGATGAAAACACGATCTATTTAACGCTAACATTCCAAAGTAGCGTTTGTGAAAACAGACCAGTGCGTTGTGGAAAGTATAGAATTCATGACTTGATGCGCCTTCCAGGAGCTCGAAAAAGCCAGGAAAAGGCAGATGCAGAAAAAGATTGCTAACTTAAGTGTGTCACTACTATTAGACCTGTTATCGCTACATGAGCTTGAATATGAAAATAGCTTAGGAACATGGGAATTATCTAAATCCACTAGACAAAAATCTTCTATCTACTATTTTAGAAAACAGTAGGTTTCAATTGATATTTTTAGAGAGCAGCTTGGCTGGTTTCCAATTTGGGCAGAACGGTTAATTTGAAAAATTTCTACTCCCTGGAATGCTAATTGTCTTTTCAACTTAATACTCTTAAGAATATAGAGGATAACGTAAAATTATCTTCCATTTGCTTGGATCCAAAGTTGATAAAATTGTAAAAAAGGTAACATGTCAGAAAACTATTAATCCAATATTTGCTCTTTTGTGTGCAGATGCTAACCTCTAGATCCTAAATGTGTATATTTTGGTCTACTGTATGTTTTCAAAAGAACGGTCTCATTCTCCACCCCAGTATCATCACGAAGGGCACATGTCTCTGATGTCTGTACAGTATCATTAACTTTCTAAATTCTGTTATGTGCCTCTGAAAAATACTTTGTCACTCTTCCGTGGAGACAGTAGTGGATGCTCACAGAGAAAGCAAGAATAATGTGAAATCTCATATGGAGTTTATTACTTCTATGGAGATGGAGATGGGTTGACAATACACACAGAATGTTGTCTGCTAGCAGCATAATTCACTAGCAGTTAGCAGCTGCTTCTTATAAAATTTAAATTAAAAACTAGACATTGATTTCCTATCAGTGTCTAATATTTTGACATGTCGTAAGTGGCATGAAGAATATTATGATTTGTTCGAACTTAATATTTTAAGGAGCTCAGGGTTATGTGGTGATGGCTTAATCTTGCATTCTATTTATTTTTGTTTATTTTCCTTGCGGAAAATATCTCAAGTGGAAATTAAGCCATAGTAACTTAATAATATTAATTCGAGCCCTTTAGATAAAACTGTGTATTGTGAGAAACTATTGCACATGACTCTCGAAATGGTATTCCAGAACTATTACATTGCATGCTATCTAATTAATAATGTATTTAAGTCAGAATCTGCCTGCAACACACGTTATTATTCACATCTCAGGGACTGTTAATCCTTTAAATTCAGTTGGTTAAAAAGGAGTCGAAAAGTAGAAAGATTCAATTACTCAGAAAATAAACAGCTGGTGAGAGACTGTATGTTCTCTTTCTATGGCACCTCACCCCATGTAACAATGATTGGCACATTGTAGTCATCATCAATAAATGATCGAGTAATTATAGAGCTATGATCATACCACTGTTATAAATAATTCAGCCTCCGCTGTGATGGGCCTACAGTGCAGGCTATTAGCCCTCTGGACACCCACACCAGGAAGGATTCTGAATGAGAGGAAATTTTGGGGTGATGATAGGGATGAGATAGCCAGGGGGAAAGCAGAATTATTTTATGTGAACGAAACATGTAGAGCTCAACCTGGATTGTTTTTCCCTTGTCCAAAGTAGTTTTCAAAAAGAAAACCCAGGATAAGGGTTTTGAATTCAGTTTTGCCCAATAACCTTTGAGCTATTAAGTTGATGGTTTATAATTTTTGTTTTATTTCCTGTATTAACGCCCTTGTCTCTGAAATGTGATGCTGAATTTGGTATTTATCTCTGTTCATGCAACAATTTTAGACTCGGGGTATAGCAGATGTGCTCAAGACGTCCCCTGGAGCATGTTTGGTAAACTGAAAGTCTGCCTTTACAGACAGCTTCCTTTTCTGCCTGCTCCCCCCTCCACCCACCACCCCCCAACCACCTGATATTGAGAAACATAAACCAGTCTAGACTTTAAAAATTATAACCTTACCTACAATGGTTCTATGGCAAGGGTATATAAATGAGATGCCTAATAAATATTATTAACTCCAATACATACCAAAGAAAGATCTTTTCTTAGCATTTGTAAATGGTGTAATTTAGATACATTTTTTGGCCTCGTTTCAAAGAGCTCAGAGGAGTTGTGGCTGCAGGAGCTCTGAATTGAGATGGAAGAAGCACACTAGTCTGCTCTTGGAGATGCATCTGTTTCTTGAATAATGACCTTATTGATCGAGAAGGACGCCTCCAGAGTGGAGATTGAGAGTCAATGTCCTATGCAAATGGAGGTCTGATCACTCAGACTCAAAGACATTAATATGTTCCTCATGTGTCGGTGGGACTATAAATTTTTGAAATGTGGGTCAATCACTTTTTTGAATCTTCTTTTTTGGGAGATGCAGATGCTTACATACGTAAATTAAGACAACTCCAATGTAAACCCAAAGCAATTTAAATAACCGAGACCCTTCAGAAAAGTACCTAGTTGATGTAACAAGAATATATGTAGTACAGCAGAATTCAGGTAGAATTGATTTTATTAAATTACATTATATATTTAAAATCAGTTATTGGTTTGATTGTCTCTCCTCAGTGAAAGTGCACATATCAGAAAACGAAGCAATCCTTTCAGTTCAGAATCTAAAATAGTAAAGCAGGTATTAGAGAGAATATAACAGGACAGTAGCGTAATTATGAACATGCAAGATATTTTTGTCCTCTAATGCTAGGCAGTGACATTTTGCCTTTCAGATTTATTTCATTGTTATGTCGTTTTAAAGGGAAATAGATTTGAAAACAACAACCACTGCATTTGTAGCATATGGGACCTTTTTGATCTTAATCAGTATCCGGAGTCCTAATATATTATTTAAAAGCTATAATTGAAGTTCCCATGTTAACTTGGTCTCCTTTCCCACTGAGAATCTTCTGATATAAATTTTTATGTACTACTTTGCTATTTCATTTATTAGCAGAATTATTCAAAATGTTAAAACGAAACAAAACAAAAGTCTGGAACTGGTCACATGTTCAGCTGTTAAAAATAATTTTGACCTAATTCATTATTGTAGAATAAATAATTGCTAGATCATTTGAAGCAGAAAATGGCACCTAATTGTTTTAATGCAACAAGCTTATGTGCTTCTGGATTTTAATGGTAGACTTGCAAATATTACGTGACAAGTGATTCATGGCAAAAGGCAACCATTTTCCAATACCTTCACACAGGAGGTTTCAAAGCCTGAGTCCGTGCTGGCCGATAGAAATATGCTGTAAACTACATATACAATGTTACAATTTAGGATTCACATTAAAAAATAAAACCGGTGGGGTGCACCTGGCTGGCTCAGTCAGTTAAATGTCTGCGTTCAGCTCAGGTCACGATCCTGGAGTCCTGGGATAGAGCCCCACATCAAGCTCCCTGCTCAGCGAGGAGCCTGCTTCTCCCTCTGCCTCTCCCCCTGCTCATGTTCTCTCCCTCTCTCTCAAATAAATAAATAAAATCTTTTTAAAAATAAAATAAGATAAAATAAAATAAATAAAATAAAATAAAACTGATGGAATGTATTTTAATAATACATTTCATCAAATGTAATGCATCCCGAGTACTAGAGTATTACCCTATCAACATGTGGTCCGATACAGAAATGATTAATGAAATAGATTACATTATTTTGGTGATGTTGCATGCTTACCACCCCTTTCCTTGAGGAGAAGTTCCTCTTCAAATGGTCCTGAGCCTCAGAGGACTTCCTGGCCGCTGTGTCCCACAGGCCACCTCCAGCTAGTGACCTCAGGCTCTGAATACACAGCGATGGTTTTTCAGTGACTTTAAGTGTGGAAGTTACTTTCACTGAATCCCTGCATGAATTTACTTACAATCTGCTGTTCAAACACATATTTCTTGTATTCCTCACCTTTCTGTTCCAAGTGCAATGATGACTGTGTGCACAGGAGACCCTTTGCCACCAGTTAGAGTAACAGAGTTGAGTTTTGACAGGAATAGCAGCAATTTTGTCTCAAAAACGTTAATACATTCATAAATAAGCTGACGAAGCTATTTCACTGTAACTTTTTTCTCCATATTCTCTGCAAGACAACAGTAAGCTCTATGTAACCAGAATGATGGTTCTGTCCATGATCATTTCTTGCTAATGTGACAGATCATCTTTACTCTTATTTCCATGACCCAATTGGCCAGAATGTTTTCCTCAAATTGAACAGTTTTCATTGCAAAATACACATAGTATGGGGTGAATTTGAAAAATATGGAAAAATGTAAAAAGGAGACAAATGACACTCATTTTACCAACATTATCTATAAAATATTATTTTGGTGTATTCCTATCAATTTTCTTTTTTCATTTTTCCGTATGTACGATTATTCTAGAAATAAGAATAGCACCCCTGCTCATCAATAATATATGTCTACATAAAGAGGGTGGGAGGAAATCTTGAGAGGCGATCAATATGTTTTTGTGGGTGATTATGGCTTTGATGAAAAGTGTATTCTTATCCCCAAACTCACTGAGTTACATGCATTAAATATGTACAGCTTTTTATAGATCAATCACACCTCAATAAGTCAGTTTAAATATATATGCATATGTATAAATAAATGTATATTTAATATAAAATCTACTATACATATAGTATATATAATATGTACATATATAACCTGGCTAAAACATGTTTAAATTTAAAATACGTTTATTTTGGGGGGAAATTAATGGGTTTTAATTCCTACAGAGCTTTAAGTATTGCTCAGTAGGAAATGTCATTGACTCGCACAGCCACAGAGCTATCATAAACTAAGCTGAGAATCTAAATCTCACTTGCCTCCCAGACATTTGTCCTCATTCACCTTCACTGGAGTTCACTTAGGAGACCAGCCCAGAAGCTTGTGAAGGACTGGAAGGATTATCTTCACATGTCAAGGACAACGATGTTTGCCATTCATTTACCAACAAAAAAAAAAAAAAACCCACCTTAAATGTAATCAATGTAACAATAGATGATATTTAAAGTGGTTTGTGGTTCACTGAGTGGGCTCACCTACCTCATTGTATTGTGTTGTATTATATCATCATACTGGATTCCCCCTCCCCCGCCCAGGGTTGTGTGTGTGAGCCAGCAAGACAAGCAGATACAGGTTGCACTCCTCAGATGCCATGGTGCCCGTCCACGTTGCCCTTGAGGCGGCACTGCTGATGCTAGGAGCTCTGGAGGAGATGCCCCTCTGGGGTTTGTCAAAGCTGAAGGGAGCCTCCCCTATTTCTAGCAGGGCCCCTCCTGAGGGCAGTCAGTATCTGAGGACTGGGTGATGGTGGGCATAAAGAGAAGTCTACCCCTTGCTTCCTGTCAAGTCCACTCTCATGGATTGATCGCAGCTCCTAAGGGCGAGGCTTACAGTGTTTCATGAGTCCACATCCCTCACTCTTCTTACGGATACGCTCTATCTGGAAAACTCTCCTGCATTCTACTTCCACGTCAGCTTCCTAGGGAGCCTGACCTCAGAGGCCATTTACAAAGTTCTGTCATAATATTGACACCACTAAGGACTATACCCTCGTCCTCCCACCATGGGAATCTCCTTCATCACTGACGAATTGGCTTTCTCGCAACTTCCTTCTAGAAGCCCTCACTGACCAGCACACTCTGACCTGATTGATCTCCACCATCTCAGGAATTCCTGTTGGCTTGGGTATCCCCTAGAGCCCCTCCATGGCCCCTGCTGTTCTAAAAAGTCTACACCTCTGCCCACTGTCTCAGGATTTGATGCAACTTTAAATGAAAATTCATAATAGAAATTATAAACAAAATATAAATAGCATAAAAAGTCAGGGCCCGGGAAATATAAATAAGAATCAAAAGGCAAAGCGAGGTGGACTAAAGTTATAAATAAGGTCTGGGGGTGTAACATAGAGCATGGCAATTGTAGCTAATAATATCATAGTGTATATTTGAGTATTGTTAATAGGTAGATCTTAAAAGTTCTCATCACAAGGAAAAAAAGGACAAAAGAAAAAAAAAAGAGGCAAAGCCGAGGAACAGCTTTACAATATTTGCCTTTCATCAAGAAGAGGAGAGCAGCGTAGGAACCGGGCAGCTCTTACTATGGGGGGGGGGGGAACCCATAAACAAAAAGCAAACATCTCGGTTCCTCAGCTCCTCAGTGTTGGCAAATATTTCCTTTGCTTGGTTGTGACAGAAGTTTCTCACCTGAGACTTTATGTAAGTAGCACCGAGAGAGCGAAAGAAAAATATCCTCAAGAATATTTGTATAGGAAATTCTGTATCAAGCTTCATATGGCTTTTTCTTAAAAAAATTGTGTGATGTGTTCTTAATAAAAGCTGAAGAGAGACATGAATTCAACTCAGTGGAGACGCTGTCTTCTGGGCGGTCTATCAAACTTAGCCTACCTGGAATAGCAGAGGACTGTAGATGGCATCGTGCACACCGCCCACGGCCTCCCGCCACATGCCCACCTGGGGTGCTCATCATGGCTTTGATGCTGAATAAGCTGGTAAAATGCCACGTCCCTCAGGTGTCATCTCCCTTACCTTGTGATAATCACACAGTTACACAGTTTTCATGGCTATGGAATGATCCAAGGCTGAGTTAGTGCCTAGGTAACCCAGAGGAGGAATTTAACACATGTTAGTTATTACGATAATGAATCATACTTTTTTGGTTTCACCTGTTACTCTGCAAAGACCCAGATGGCAGACGAGCACAATAGTTTTCTCGGGGGAGAATCTGAATTTAAAAAGCTAAACTAATATTAATAAATAACCCCGCCACGTATATAGAGGAGAAATTCAGCTCATTCCATCTGCTCTCACTACTGACGTAGTTATGTTTCACCCTCCTCCTTGCCCCACATGTTCCCCTTTCCTGTTTTATTTTGTTACACAACATACATTCACGCATATAGTATATGAATAAGCCACTAGCAAAAACCTAACTGTACTCTGTATTTTCACTCTCCCGGCACCGGCTCATGTGTTTGAAGAGGTGTGTTGTTGTTGTTGGTTAAAGTCAGTCTTTGAAGCTGTTTCCACAGGGAAGATGGTTCAGATAATCAAGTCTGCCTTAAAGCTGAAAACTTTGGAGAAGTGTCTGTTCATGTCTTCTGCCCATTTTTTGACGTGATTATCTGTTTTTTGAGAGTTGAGTTTGAGGAGTTCTTTATAGATCTTAGATATCAGACCTTTGTCTGTAGTGTCATTTGTGAATATCTTCTCCCATTCCGTGGGTTGCCTGTTTGTTTTGTTGACTGTTTCCTTTGCTGTGCAGAAGCTTTTTATCTTGATGAAGTCCCAAAAGTTCATTTTCACTTTTGTTTCCTTTGCCTTCGGAGACATGTCCTGAAAGAAGTTGCT